>OZ010788.1:476343419-476968419 GCA_963932465.1 Maratus speciosus | reverse complement strand
CTGAAACTCCGCTTTTTTACTGTTAACGCGGGGAAAGTTTTTTCATGCTGTTACTGACAGTTTTACTTATCCAACTTCTTAAATTTAACAAATGATGCATAAGTCTAAAAATATTCAATCATGTGTTCTGGTAAAAGGTAGATTATACAGAAACAATTAAATGTTCTAAGTTAAAAGCGATAAAAATGCTTGAACTGAAATATTAACTAAAAAACACATTGGGTTCTTAATAAATATAAAATGAAATTATCGTTGAATTTCGAATTAAAACATTATTTAAAAAAAACTCGATAGAAACTAGGCGTTTTATCTATAATATATTTTTAAAAAATGTTACTTTATTTATGAAAATGCTGGTAAATTTATTTTATTTTGGGATCGCCAATGCATGCCAAGTGATACTTAAATATAATTTTACAAAATATTGAAAGATTTTTATCGTAATTATTTAATATATATATATTTAATTGTATATACTGAAATTACAAAATATAAACATTTGAATTATACGATAGTAAATAAATATAGAATTTTTTTCAAACAATTTGATGATAAACAATTTACTTTTATGTAATTTCGCAGGAGCGCTCATGTAAAACATCAACATTAAATCTTTATATTTGAGATGCTTGCTAGACTAATATTTAAAAAAAATCTAATATTTTGATATTTTTCATGAAAAATCGTATATATTTGAATTTATATTACAAACAAATATTTTGTTTTTTTAATGTATCATCTCATCAAATATTAAATTCCCACTGGAAAAAACAACTCTTTCTAAGACTTAAAGGAAGTAAAACATATTTACATATTCTTTTACCATTCTTCCTTTAGGAAGTGTTTATGATTTTCATTAGACAAACACATTTTATTGACTCTAGCTTAAATTTTTTTTAATTAAACAGAGAAGAGAAATACAGTTGTATTTTAAGTTAGTTTTTCTGACAATATTCTAATAAGTCGTTGACTACAAGTAATGGATTAAAATGTATTAGTATAAAAGCAAATATTCAAATGAAAAATCATTAAACTTAAAAAAAAATGTTGTTATTTTTTTATAGTTTATCGAAGAAGAAGTTAATTTTTAGCTTTAAGAATTGAAAAACCGTGTAATGATAGAAATAAAGATAAAGTGTTTCAAACTGTTCAAAGAGTGTTTATAACAACTGGGGTGATCACGCCAGTAGTTGATAAAATTTTTGAAATATTCTGACATTTCAGGCGGAAAATGAGTTTTATACGTGGGCACTAGACGTAATATTTTTGTTTGAATTTTAGTGCACCTGTTATTACATTTTTGTCAGTTGTCTGCTATAAGCGAAGACATTTTATGAAATTTTTCTATTAGAAAGTGTAAATATTTAGTTTTTGATTAGTTGGTGACAATTACGATAAGTTAAAATAATCCACTTCCATCTTGCTTATTTCAAATAATATTTTGTAAGAGAATTATTGTTAATCACAGCCCAAGGATGATATTTTAAAGATTAATTTTTAGATTTTCGATTGATTTCTTTTAGGCCGAGAGCCGGCAGCACAGACAATCACCTCATCGAGTTCACGGATGAAATTCTAGGATTAGTTAAATCCTGATTCGCATACTAAAACGCAATCGGTCTGCCAAATCATATCTTGGTGGAAAACACCTGAAATACACTGCTCCCAGTCCTCCATGTTTTCATACCTTTTGGGGCAGGAAAACACAATGGTAAACCTACGAATCAGCCACTAAAATTCGGTTTTTAGGTGTTTTCCACCAAGATATGACTTGGCGGACCGATTGCGTTTTAATATGCAAATCAAGATTTTACTAATCCTAGAATTTCATCCGTGAACTCGATGAGCTGATTGTCCGTGCTGCCGGTCTATTTCGTTTGATCACCTACTAAGAAAATGACAATTAAAAAATCTATGTATTTATAATTTTGTTGCTATTTAATTTCAGTGGATTTCATTTTTGTGCATAATAGGACATTCATTAGGGATTGTAGCAATCATGTAGTTTACTTCTAAAACGTAAAATGAAGGAAATATACTAAAAACCTTGTAGCTGTAACCTTATTTGATCCATTACTCGCTGGGTCACTATGAAATAAAAGGAAGAAAAGAAAGTTTTACACTAACAAAGGGTGACACTTTTGAAGCGCACAGTTACAGTCGTGTACAATTGGTAGCACTACGGGATATGGACCTTGAGTTGCAGAAAATTTCGCCATTCAGTAATCATGTATCAGTTTAATAGTCAAAGAATGTGCTTTCGCAATTTTTTCTTTCAACAACAGTCATATCAAAATTCCTTTTTTAAAAAATCCTTTGATGAGAACATAAAACTTAACAGTAAAATAAACAATGAAATAAAACTCAATTATGATTATTATTATTTCCTAATTCAGTTTAACGATTTATCAGCTTGGATCTTACCGGGAAGCAAACCAGAAAATCCAAATAAATGGTGTTATAATATATCACAGTGGTTGACGTAAGTTTTTCTAGGATATGTAGGATAAGTGTTTGTATGCTCAGACACGAAACAGAAGTCATACTCATGAAATAAAATGCTTTACAGAATAAACAGGGGGGAATTGTGGTTTTGATTAGCATTTCGATTAGCATTTTAATTAGCACTGAGAAATACAGTATAACCCTACTATGCGATTTTAAACTACATTCCCTTATGTTTACAGAGGCTGTTCGCATACTTTTTTCAGACGAGTTTGTTTTGATGTTAAAAAAGTGATCTGCATACAGAAACTATTTTTCAGAGCTAAAATATTTTTAAAGTATAAATTCCCATCTGGCAACTGACATTTTTGTTTGCATGCAAAATGGCGATTTTAAAGATCTGATGGATGGAAAGCTATTGCACTTTTCGAAGATAATTATTGGTATCCGTTTTTTTTTAACGCTGTGAAGGGCATGGTTTTTCTATATCTAAAGCCACAGTAGGTAATATTGTCAATAAGACATAAAAAAACAAGAATATCTGACTTCAAGTGCAAAATAAATGTTCCATATATGTGCCCAAGAACAAAGAAGAAGTCTCCGAATATTGCAAAGATAAGATCTTTTATGATAAAAAAAAAATTCTCCAAGTCAAAGGACTGTTAAATTATTAAAATGCTTAGTTTCAACTTTTAATATCAGTAACAAAGATTTTAATTTTAAAAAGGCCAAAAAGCACAATGTTCATCATCTTTTTCACGACATATCGCCGAACGCAGAACATGATGCAGAACTCGTTATGAGAAGCGTTTATCCAGAGTAATATGGTAAAATGTTGTTACAATAGATGAATCTTGGGTGTATTTAAATGTTTATAATTAAGAAGAATCCATTTATTATCATCAAAGATGAGAAAAATCTTTAAACTTGATTCAATATATCTAACGAAAGTTTTAGCAAAGGATTTGTGATAATTCCTGGCTTTGCATATAACGGCAAATTAAAAATAAAGAGCGGAGAAAAAAATTTAAAGATCAACTCCACATATTACCAGAAACATATTTTACTCCCAATCTTCAAGCGTTAAATACCATCTGTTTACTCCTAGTGCCATCAATCTGTTGAACTGCATCGAGATAAAGCAAGCAATCACACATCACAATTCGCAGTTAAATTCCTGAAAAACATGGAACGAGAAACAGGTATCAGGACTATATCCTTTACTTATATAGTACCTTCTAAATCTCTTGTTGTGACGCTCATGAATTTTTACGCATTTGGACTTTTAAAAAGCGCGTTACCTAAACATCAACTTAGAACCCTTCATGGACTTTGGAAAGATGTTCATGAAGACTTACCCCAATACCTCTTCCAAAAGCATTATTGTCATGTAAATTACGGTGTAGAAAGGTAGTTCAAGATAAGAGTTTAACATTTAAAACACGATATTTTATAGACAATAGTTATGCAAGTACAATGAAAATGCCTAAAACATGTGCGATCTCGCCTCTGTATTTTGCTTCTAACAGAATATATAAAATGAATCTCTAATTTATTTGACACCCAGTGGAAATTCTAAAAAAGAAAGAAAATACATATGAGTTATTATTAGAATTCGATTTGTGATTTTTTAGAAATGATTATTTAAAAAAATAATTTGCCACAGATGATACGAATAAAGCAAACTGACAAGAGCATATTTAAAAATCCTAAATTTAAATTGAAAATGTATTCAGTAATAATATGAAGAGAGAAAATGTTAAACTGATATTTACAACTTGGCAAAGATCCCGCATGGAAGAAAAAGTAAATAAAACAAGTACAAAAAGAAATGAAACTTTATCACAACTTTTTTGTACTATATTTCCTTGGAAGGACAAATAAAACCTGCAAACACTCGTTGTGTGAGGTCAATAGCGAGTAAATTTTGGACTGAACCCAAATATTCGAATAAGAAGTTTCATACAGAAAAAATGAAGAAAAAAGATACTTTTAAAAAAATGTGAGAAAATTCACGAAATTTTTTATACTGGAATGTTTGTTTATATATTCTATTGTCTTTTAAACTGTGTTTTATGCAGTATCTAGCAAAACATTTTTCTTTTGTTTATATAGTTATTTGAACCTACAACGATTCAAAACATCGTGAATTAAAAGATGTATAACAATATACACGGATGAATATACCATTCTTTGCACGAAACGAGTTAACCAGGGTTTTTATTTTTTAATCTGTAATTACATCAAATATTTATTTAGCATTTTCACTACACTGCTCAAAACAATTAAAGGATATTGAGGTTGTGGATGGATCTTGCGTCCTGGGGAATGAAAATGTAAATTTCTTCAGATATGTAATCCCTAAGTTTTACTGTTAAATCGTAGCTTTTAGCAAAACAATTTAGTAAAAAAAAAGTATTGGAGTGTGTAAGTAAATTTAAAATCCGCCTTAATTTTGCAAGTTATGAAATATATAAGGGTTCTAAATTTAATTTAATCATAAAAAATATGATACAACACAGTTATTATAAATAGTTTTCATTAAAACTGATTAATGTGATAAATTATTTAATTAATTGAAAGTTTTGAAATAAAAGAAAAATACATTGTTAATAAATTAAAAGACCATTTGTCGAAATATAAAAAATGGTATGAAATTAAATATGATACAAGTCCTCCTTTTTGCCTTATAACCTCAAACGCTTGGTTTTTCATTGAAATAACCAGGTTTTTAAGTTCAGTTTTAGTAATATTGTAGCCTTCTCTAATAACGAGCGCTTTCAGTTAATTTTCAGAACAAATATTTGTTATTAGCATAAATTGTGCGGCATTAAGTACCTTAAGGTTGTTCTCAAATGCTCTGCTCAACAAGCGCAAATGTTTTGACACATTTACAAATTTATTTTTTAACGGAAGGATATAAAATTGGAACACCCGACTGTGAAAGCGATTTGGAATCGAACTGTGTTTTCCATTTTTTGATAAATAAATTACCTATTGAGTCATAAGCGATTTTGATCACGTTACAAACACGTTTTTCACCTTTCCTTATTCTTTTTCGCGCAGAAATTCAGTTTAAAACGCCAACGACACTATTTTTTGAAAGATCACTTGCGTTTGCAAAAAAAACGGAAGAAACAGTTCGATTAAATAATTTCTGAACAAGAACACCTGCTAGTTTCGTCATTTCCTAACTAAAATAAATTAAAATTTTTGTCATAATGTTGCCTTTTCGGATTTTAGAACAGCCTTAAAGGTTGTCCACGAAGTTCAAATCTTCACTTTGGCTGGGTCATGACAAATCATCAACCTTTTCTTTTTAAAACGATGAGTAGATTTAGATGCATGGAAATAAGCAATACCTTGTTAAAACATCTAATTAGCACCTCCTAATAAAAAACGCAAACGAAAACTTATTCATTGAAGGAAATAAAATATTTAATAAAAAATTATATTTAGCATAATCAATTCGTAATAAGGTTATTAGCAGCTAATTATGATTTGAAGATGTTGAATGAGATATTTGATTAATCGATTCTATTTTATTAGATTTTTATTAATATTCCATTCTCAATAATAATTCTATTTTATTTCATTTTTTAATTCTGCCCATCTAAATAAAGATGACTTATGTCAGTGCGTGCAATGCACACACTTCCATTTATAAAACAATGCCAATATTTTACAGTATTTGTCATTAGTAATAAATGTTGGTTAAATGTTACAGAAAGGCAAAAATACGAATTTTTTTTTCAGACTTTTAGCTGTTCGTTCTACTGCACTTTCAAAATCTCTAGGCTTTTACTGTAACATATACATAAGTAAACTTACAGTTAAAGGAAGAAAAATCACATCATTTCTAATGCTGCAGGAGTCTCGATATAGTTAATTTTCGTAAGTCAAGTAACTATATAAACAATGCTTTGGCAAATAAGTAATTGAATAAGCTGTGAAATTACAATGTACAGCTTAATGAAAATTTCAAAACAAAATCTTAATTTGCATACAAAAATTCTCAAAACTTACGTAATGCACACAGCGATATTAGAAATGATTCTCCAGGTTTTAAAACGGTGTATTAAAAAATATTTCATGTGGGATAATGAATTAAAAATGAAAATAAGTGCTAAACACAATTTTTAAACTTAGTTTACGATGATCACATGACATACCCGCCTTTGTGATAGTCGAGTTAGGTTCATAACTCCATGTTCACGCGCAATCCAGTATCAACGCTAAATAACGGTGTTTCGTATGGTATAAATTACCAAATAATCATTTTCAGCAACATAACAGAATTTATAAATACTAACTAAAGAAAATAACGTTAATGTTAATGCTCTTAATTTAGCATGTTTTCTGAACACGAAAATGTTTATCTGAGAATTGACAGCATCCGAAAAACCTATTTCCCGAGTTGAAAAAAGTGATTAAAGGGACATTACGACCCTTTAAACAAATGAAAAATTTAATTTCGGAGACAAATATTTAAAGTGGCCCCATGTACTCATTTTTGCACTAATCACCTCAGTTTTTTTTTTTTTTTTTTGTTAATACTATAATATGTTCTCCATGCAAAATAATATATAATTTGCATTAAACACTGTATAATTAATTGATAATAATTATTCCTTAATTCCTTAATGTATGCTTTTTTTAAATTAATGATAATGTATATAGCTTGCACGCATGATCTAAAAATATCTATACCCTCTAGAACTTTCAAACTCTTAATATAAATTAAGTTAAATAATGCTATAAAAAGTGATAGAATATCTTTATTAAGACTTACGATCGTTTCATCGCACAATCGGCGACATTTTCAAAATCAATCATAATAGAAAATATTTTCACATAACTTAAAAACAATAATATATTAAACAATGTCACGAGACATGAAGCATAATGAAAATATTGCAACCATAAAATAAAATAAAAATTAAATTAGCTATTTGCGAGCGTGGATTAATTTTCACATAATTTAAAACAACATGGTAAACAATGTCACGAGACATCAAGCATACTGAAAAACATTGCAAAACATAAAATAAAATTAAATTAATTATTTATTAATTACAATATTTTCCTGGTTTCTTCGAACGTTTAAAATATAAACTCAATAAATTCAATATCTTCCTAGTCGCAAAACCATCCATGAAAATAAAAAATATAGTATGCAAGAAAATAGATCAAATTGAGTCCAACCAATTAGCAGGAGTATACGAAATACCTTTCACCAAAGAAGATGGAACAAAGCAGTTTTATATAGGTATGACAAGCAGAAAACTTAAAACTAGAATCAAAGAACATATAGCAGACATCAAATACAATAGAAGAACCACAGCTTTGGCCAGATTATGCAGCGAAGAACCTTTACAGATTGAATTTAAAAATAGCAAGTTAATTTATCCATCAAGATTTTATTTACCATCCATAGTCCGAGAATCAATAGAAATATTTTTACGCAACGAGAATATTTGCAATGATTCTGTGTCCCTTGATTTACCTAGAATTTGGAAAGAGATACTAAGTAATTGTAGATACAATAGTAAAAATTAATCCACTCTCGCAAATAGCCAAGTTAATTTAATTTTATTTTATGTTTTGCAATGTTTTTCAGTATGCTTGATGTCTCGTGACATTGTTTACCATGTTGTTTTAAATTATGTGAAAATTAATCCACGCTCGCAAATAGCTAATTTAATTTTTATTTTATTTTATGGTTGCAATATTTTCATTATGCTTCATGTCTCGTGACATTGTTTAATATATTATTGTTTTTAAGTTATGTGAAAATATTTTCTATTATGATTGATTTTGAAAATGTCGCCGATTGTGCGATGAAACGATCGTAAGTCTTAATAAAGATATTCTATCACTTTTTATAGCATTATTTAACTTAATTTGTTTATAAGTGATTATTATACATGTTTTTATCTTAATATAAATTTAAGAATATTACAAAAATAAAATGGACTAAAATTGAATGAATAAACAAAAAATTTCTAAAGTTGTTTGATTTTCAAAATAAAAAATAAAAATTTTGATAATTTTTGTCACTCGAATACACATTTATTCAATAATTTTTTTTTAATTTCTTAGATTTTGCTTCAACTTCAAGAAAATGATCTAGTAAAGATAAAGTTTCGAATACGTTCCTTTAATACGTTTGGAGTTATCGTGCGCGCAAGAAAAAAAATATCGATTTTGAGAAAAATCAATCTAAACAAAAATGTTTCGCTTGAAACAGAGCACGGCTAATTTAAATTTTTCACTATATCGAGCGCAATTGCAATTTTATGAATACTTAGATGCGGTTTGTGGGAAATTGTTCAGAAAAACATTAGCTGTCAAATGAATTAAAAAATAAAAAATCGATTTTTTAAAGATTTCAAGAGTCGTATGACCCCTTCACACTGTAAAAACTACTCGGAAAATTTTCCGAAAATAACTGACAATAAAAGAAAATTTTGTTTCGGAAATTATTCTTTAAATCTCTGAAGTCTCTTAGTTTCTGATGTTTCTGGAGATAAAAAAACGCTTTTCAGAATCGTTGGTAACTCGGAAGAGGTTATATTATGTTTTCTTAAACTTTCTTGTTATATTGAGAAACATTTCTCGTTTTTTACAGTGTAGGCACCGCATTTGTGTTCTACAAAGTTGTATCCCGGAGTGAATTCTATTTAGTAACAATAAATACTTATGGTATTCTAAAACAAGGCTTTATTCCTTCTGCAAAGACGATATTTTGAAAGCGGATAACGCTTGTGTGGAAATACGGTGGCGAACTCGAATTTTGAATTCCCGTTTGCCTTAGATACTGAACTACTTTTTTCTTTGTATCATTCATTATTCCATGTTTAATATATCGTGTGACCTTTAAAGGGACCGATTTGATATTCAATAACTTACAAATGGTGAGAGCTGTTAAAAAATTCTTGCACGAAGTTTATTGAAGATGTCAGGAGTTTTCATTTTTGTACTGAGATTCTCGATTTTAGTTTTAAATAGTAGTGATAGATAGCGCTTCAGTCAATATGCTCTAAAATCTGTTCCCAAGTTTTGGCCTCTCTCTTCTCTCAGTATTGTTGTGAAAGGAGGAGGTTTAATATATGGAGTGGTTTTCGGTCACCAATGCAATTTCGTTTTTTAGGAGCCCACTTCATATATTTAACCTTCTCCTTTTGCCTCAATACTGAGAGAAGAGAGAAGACAAAAATCGGGCCCCGATTTAACGCCTATTGCTTGTAGCACCATCTGTCGCTGCTATATTAAACTAAAATCGAGAATCGTAGCAAAAACCTCCTGACATTTTACACACCCCTCCTGTAAGAATATTTTAAATAGCTGTTACCATTTGCAAGTTACTGAATTTTAAAATGAATCAGTCCATTTTAGGACATCCGGTACTTCTAATTAAAGCATTTTAAACCCAATGAATCATTTATAATCATCCTCTATTTAAAAATTATAGTTTAAAATTATTATCCTCCATTTATGTCTATGTAGTTTTATTTTTTGAATCTTAAGCAAACTATTGTGTGATTTTTAATCTTAAACATCCCTTTATGTATTTAATTAACAAGGAATAATAAAAAATACGCATATAGAAAGTACACCTTACCTTTCTCTAAATTCATTTTATGAAAAGAAAATATCCGCAGTTTAAATAACTACAAATAGGAAAATATGCGAACTTTATTTTCTTTTCCCATCTTCTCAAGATAACCGACCACCTAAGGACATAAAACCTTAGAAGCAAAAGTTTGTTCTTTGTAAACTATTGGGAACATTTATATATCAATGAAAACATTTTCTTTTAACTTTTAAACTATTTCCTGATATAAAATCAAGATATCCCACATTAGATGACATTCAAATTAATTAGTAGAAATTGACAATAACAAATAGAAAATGGGAGTTTATATCTTTAACCGCGTAGAAAAAGTGCCAATGACATTTTTTTTTCATTATGAGAAAAGGTTGAATAAATGTTGACTTTTTAAATTTCATTGAATTATTGCTAAAAAATAATTTCATTGCAAAATAAATAAAAGGGAAGATATTAGCATATTCGGTAACATTCAGCTTTTATTTAAAAAAGTAATACGAAACCAGAAACTTTAATTAATATACATAATAAAAATTTAATACCAAAAATAAACATGACACATTTTATTAAATATTTTTTTGTGTTTTAAATACGTTTCATTGATTTGGGAAAATGTTGAAGTTTGGAACCTGTGTTTTAGCTTTTATTTATGTTCTACCTTTGATTAATGTGATGCAATTAATGATATAGTAAAAAAGTAATGATGATTGTTAAAATTAGGGACTATATTATGGAATGTATTGAAAATAGAACATACATTTTTTTTTTCTATTATATGTATAACTATGGATTTTGAGGATAGACCAAAAATGGGGATTTTCGACATACATCTTTTTCTACACTGTAAAAAAGATTTCCCTTACTTTACACCAAAATGGGTGGCAACTAAGTTGCCATCCCAAGTGGTGTAATGAAATTCCATTTGAAAACAGGTGTAATGAGCCACCAGCTATCAAGTGGTGTAAACAAGCACCACTTTTAGTGGCAACTTAGTTGCCACCATTTTTGGTGTAAAGTCACGCTACTGCTTATCTTGTGTAAAGTCACACTACTGCTTATTTGGTTTGCACTTTAACAGTAAAATAAAAAAAAACAATTTAAAGATTACATTTTAAATCTAATGCAACCATAATTTACAATAAATAGTTTCACACAAAGAGCCTGCTAAACATTGTTTTAACTGCGATAATTTATTATCTCAATTAAACATTTATTTGAAACATTTTAGTTTTGGTAAACAACGAAATTTCCTCACAAATCATTCGTTCGTTACATCTGGACTTACATCACGTGTACTTGACTCATTTTTTTTTAAAACTCAGCGTAGGCCTGACTGGTTTTCAAATAAATAGTCTAAGCAAATAAAAATAAACATATCATAAATACAACTAAACATTGCAAATTGTACAAAAATCAGATACAGAGAGCTAAAAACCACCAACCTCTCAAGCGCTAAAGAACCATTTTTATCACTTTTAAAATGAAAATTAAAAATACTTAACTGCATAATTAATGAATAAACATTACACCGCTAGAAAGCTTGAAGTTTAAGCTTTAAAAAGATACTAATAGTTAAGCAAAATGATAGGTTTAAATAGTTAAAAAAGGTGCAAAACAAAGTAAACAAAACGCGTAACGCTATGGGAAGGTGGTCTGAGACAAAATTTTTTATACCAAATTTCATGAATTTTTTAAACATATCTAAACTCAACCCAGGAATACACGGTGGGTGGCGAAGCAAAGCTCGTACTTTATAGAACATAAAACAAGTATTAGTTTTTCAAAATATCTAATAAAAAGTTGAAAACAAGCTATGTTAAAATATGTCAACAACAGTAAAAATCCCATGTATTTCTATGGGCGAGTTCTAACTGGAAAATCGAAAAATATCAACTTTTGAAACGCTCAGCAAATACACAAAAAGTGTTCAAAACTTTTAAAACTAGATAGAATCTTGAAGCTTAAGCTTCAAATGAGCTGAATATTACATTAGTTTTTCAGAAAAAGTTAGTTTTTGTAGTTAAAAAAGCTTAAGAATATCGTTGTGTACGTAATGTATTTCCTATGGGAAAACGAAATTCGTAATCCTAAAAAGGACACTTTTTAAAATGGCACGCAAATAGTTAAAACTTATTGAAAACTTAAAATTCTTGGTTACAAAATAATCTACGATCTTTAATATAGTTGAATCGAACATTATTTTAAAGTTAACAAGCGGAATTCATTGTATACTGAACGTCTCAAAAGTGACAAAAATGCTAAAATTTGAAAATGGCACCAATGCACTGTAAAAGTAGGTGGACTTCATATACTCATAAAATTATAAATATAGCAGCTAGAGATACATAGTAGGCATAAAAATGTTGGAAAATGATTGGGAATTTTTCAAAAATATGAAGTTAAACATAAATTTTAAGTTCTTACCCTATTCCGAAGAAATTAGCAAAAGAAGACATTCAAAATGGCGGACTGAATCATGTGTCGTTTAAAAACTTTACATCCGAACTGGTGTTCGGTTTCCACAATTTCTTTAAAAGGTTAAAATTAAACCGTTTTGAGTGCATCATGACACTTTATTCGGTGTTTACACCAAACTTAGAGTATATTTAATCCTCATTTGGCATTTCATAAACTCAAATTAAGCGTAACTATAGTCCCGTTTTTTTACAGTGTAGCAATTTACGCATCTCACGCATAATCAGTGTAAAACAAGATACACCCTCATATATTTTTCGAATATAAACTTTAAAATATATACATTATGAAATTACTATTAAAAATGCATTGTAACCTGGTAACGTTTTAACATAATCGCTTGCTAAATCTTTTTATTCAATATACGATTCCAAAATTACAGATCATTCTGCGAAATGTCTTTTTAGTTATGCTTAAATATATACCTACATTTCAGTTTATTTTACAATTATTAAGTTGAAATTTAACTTTACGATTTACGAAGTTTATATCTGCGTAACTGCTAAACTAATTCATTGAAAGACATCCCATTTGGTGTCCGACGGTAAGCTTAACTAAAGCACCTAAGTAGATATTCAGTATCCGTAATGAAATTTTTAAGTTAAATTACAATTTCAATATGAAGACGGTGTTTTAAGCTTTTTCTTTTAGAGAAATTAAAAGAAGACATAATTTCCAATCGAATGCTATGTTTGTGTTTCCCTGTGACAGTTTGGAAATAGAAATATATCAGATGTATATATTTTTTTTTTGCACCGGCTGTCCAACAAACATGACCAGCATAGCCCAGAAATGGGCCAATGCGTTTATACCCAAAATTACAACCTGTTATACCTGTTACACTATTATACCTTTTAGCCGTAAAGGGACAGTTAAAAAAGTGTCCGTCTTTCCTTTATTGGTCCTTAAAAGTACTGGGCAGATGCCTTTATGCCTATACCATTAATAATTGCTTTAACGGAACAGTGTTGTCCCAGTATATGAATTTACCATTACTTTGTCCCTTTATGTACTGAATTGTGAATTCATGAAAATTTTATATTCTAAAGCATTTTTCGTGAATTTTTGAAGACAGACATTACATACATTAGAAGATTTACATAATCATTTAACAAATTTTAGAAGCATTTTAAAAGTATTGAAGGATTAGAAGGATTAATTAAATTTGAATTTATAGGAATTTTCGTGCAATATTTATAACCCCACTCAAATCTTTTATTTAAAATATTTTTCTTAGCATTTTGTAGAAATAGGAAATGCAAAAATATAATGTTCTTACTATAGAAATATAGTCCGAATTGAACCCCCCAACCCCCAACGCCAAGAAAGCTGAAAAGATGAAATTAATTCGAATTAAATTGAAAGAAATTATTCTTTTAAAAATATTTTTGTTTTGTGTAATCAATAATACTTATGGAAAATGATAAAGTAATGCATCTATAACTCATTCGAAACTGCATTACTACTAACAGATGTATTAAATGTATTTTATAACAAGAAATTTTAATGGTACTTATAAGTACCATCAGTGCATAAAAAGTTAAAGGGCAGGTACCGGATGTCCCAAAAATGAGTGATGATTTTAAAATTCAATAACTTTCAAACGGTGACAGTTAATAAAAAAAATCTTGCAGGAGGGTTATGTATGATGTCAGGAGTTTATTTACTGTGCTTCTTGATTTTAGTTTGAATTTCAAAAAGTAGATGGCGCTGCGAGAGATAGGTGCTACTTTCAGACCCGATTTTTGGTATTTTGGGTTCCATTCAAAACATTTTAATCGCCATTTTTCGCATGGGAGAAGAGAAAGGCCGAAAAATCGAGACTGGATTTAGCGCCTATTGCTTGCAGCGCCATCTATCGCTGCTATTTGTAACTCAAACTGGGAATCGCAGCATAAAAACTCCTGACATCTTACATAACCCTCCTGCAAAGATATTTTAATACTTGTCACCGTTTTTGCAAGTTACTGAATTTTAAAATGGGTCATTTTTGGGACGCCCGGTACTTACCCAATGAAGGTAATTTTATTTTCATCACAAATACACGAATGCTTCAAAGAGCAAGTAGTGGCCCAATAAGGAATGCCCAATGGCCATACATGATTGATTCTACATAACAGGCCCAATGAAGGATTTAACTTTACTTTTCTTTTAACTTTTTCTAGTGCGAGTTGATTGTTCTTAAATGTTAATTTATTGCGTTGATATGGCGGAGCAAAATATTCGGCATTAGATAATATTTAAATTGTATATTATAAATTGAGTGTAACAAATAAAAAATTATTATCCATGTAATGTTTATCACTGTATAACAGTTATTTTACCTTAAACTATGCTAGCAAATTATCAAGCTATATGCTCTGTCGTATACAGGAATAGTAAAAAAAATTCTGAAATACAGAGAACAAGAATGTACAGAGAGTTAGAGTATACAGAGAGCATGAGGAGTGACTCCTTCCTGATGCTCTTTCAAACCGTCCTCCTCAACAAAAGATAGCGACCTTTTATACTTTTGTTTTTAGGGCGTTACGCATTTTTTCTGACTCTTCTGTTCTGAATAATGCAATCGAATATCTGAAATATCTTGCCCTTTCTCGTGGATATAATCTCTCTTAATCATAATCAAATTTATTGATACAGTTCTGAATAAATTTAATAATCCTAAACGTCTTCTTTCTTTCTCAACTAATTCTCCTAATTTCAACTCTATCGTTCTGCCATTTTATTCTCCTGTCTGTTTGAAAATTTCTAAAATCCTTTCGCGTTTCAAAATCAAAGTTATCTTCAAACCTGTTAATAAATTTTAATTATCTTCTCTCAAAGATCCTATTCCTACTTGGAATTGGTGGGGTGTTTCATTTATTCCTTGTTCTTGTAATTTTGGTTATAGTGGTCAAACCAAGACAGCATTAAAGTTCGGATTAAGCGAGCACTAGAAGTACATATCAGATCAAGAAATCTCTAAATATTCGATTGCCTCTCACTTTTGGACTTCCAGTCACTGTTTTAATTTCTCCATGGCCAGACTTATTCCTTCTCCTGTCTCTTCCACTCACTTGGATTCTCATGAGGCTTATTTTATTTTTAAAAATTCTAATAGACTTGTCATTATCTCCTTGGAGCTTGTTTCTTTTCATTTTTATGTTTAAAAGAAAATCTCATTTATTTTCTTTCTCTCTCTCGCTTTTATTATTTTTATTTATTTATTCATTTATTTTTGAACTTACTTCTTTATTTTATTTTAATTTTGCTTATTTATTTTATTTGCTTTTCTCTTTTCTGTTTTGTTAATTCTTTCTATTATTGTGGCAACACTTTCCAATTCTATATGTGCTCCTCTGTGATTGGTGTTTACCTTACAGCTAGCGTCACCTGTCGCAGACTTTCTAAGCTCTTCTCTTCCCCCTTTCTGTTATTTTTTGACCTTGTCCCCTTACAGAGACGTGTTTACTGTGGCTGATGACAGCCTGTTATAGTTTCCAGTTCGAAACGCGTCCTGTTTATTGTTTTTATTGTAAGGGGATTTATACAAAGTTTTATTATTTTAATTGTGATTTATCACCAGTTTTTTCGGCGCTGTTTCAACTGCGTTAGAAGTATTGCAATAGTATTGCCAAACTGTCAATATTTTTTCATGAATAAACTTATTTTCCTTTAGAAAAAAATTGCTTCATATGTTACCTTTTTAATTTTATTTTCTTGCTTATTCAAAATGGCAGACTATGAGCTATGAAACCTCTCAGAAGCAAACGTTAGATTACTGATTAGATTACTTGTTAGATTATTCTTAAAGTTGATTACTGAAATAATGTCCCTTTAACGTTTAGGATTAAACTTTTGCTGTTTAGAATGTGTGTATTAAAGTATTAATTTAGATAATTGTTTAGATAATTAATTTAATGTGTGTATTAATTTAGAATGTGTGTATTTTGTCTTTTAAAATTTTATGCTTTCTTATAATTTCTGTATTACAGAAAAATTATTTCAAGTTTACGAGCAGTACGCTTCGACATATATAAAAATAGTACATTTATCTAGAAAGTATATCTAAATATCCTTATAAAATAAAGAAAATATCTGCAGGTTATAAAATATACAAATAGAATAATATTTACATTTTATTTTATTTTCTCCCTTTTTAAGAGTTGCCGATTGCCTAAAGATATAAAACCTCAGAAGGAAAAGTTAGGGTACAGGCAACATTGTTATAATGATCACAGAAAAGTGAATTTTTTTAATGTTTAGAATTATACATTTCTATATCCTAAGATCAACTGACAGTTTTTAAAATTAAATAACAAATAATTGATGACAGCTATTGGACAGCCTTGCTTGAGAATAATTTTCGAAATAGCTAATATCTTAACTAGGTTTTCCTGTTTTAATTCCAAATACACCGATAAATGTTGGCTGCACTGTCTCAAATTGTAATAAATCTCCAAACAACATTGCAGTTTCATAACGCAAACCGTTTCAAGAGCTAACCAGAATTAAGTGCTAAAAACTGAGTGAAGTTTGATATATATTTATATGCTAATTTGAGCAGTTTCATAGGTTGAAAGAGCATAGCCCCATCTATAAGAAGTATTTTGATTTGAAACAAGAAAATTTAACTTTAGAATTCCAGACTTAATGCATTAGTCTCCTGCAAGGATAACTTTAAAAACTATTTCCTTTTATTCGTCGTTGAATTAAAAAATCCGCCAGTCCACTTTAATGCACACTTTATCTGCTGACGTAGCATTAGAATTCCCTACTTTAGATTATGAGAATGACACATAAGTAAAGATTAGTTCGTAAAATGCGTTTAAAAACTGTTTTATAAAAAACTGTTTTATAAAAATAGAAACAAAAGATTATAATTAAAAGATAATTTGAACAAGGGGTTACAAAATGTGGCATGTGATCCATTGTAAGTTGTGAGCAGACTAAAACAATGGGCAGGCTAAAGTTGCAATATTTAACTATTAAACATTTCTTTTTATTTCTGATGTATTATTTAATAAAGATCTTTTTTGGATTAAAATTTTTATACTGAAATGCGTTATACAGATTAAAAAAAAATTAATAATCGATGTTTGTGTTATTTAGGTAACTGAGCGTAAAAGTCCAGCAATGCTAATATGGCCACTAGGCGTTTTCATCGTTAGTTTAACAACTTGTTCAACTCTTTTAACAACTTATTAAAATTTTAAAAATGGTTCAAATACAAATTTAATTATGTTAAGAGGTATAAGTAGGCATCAACATTTTCATTCTAGTTGCAAAATTAATTTTGTAATCCCGCACGAAATCTGTTATTCCAATTTTCTGCCCGACAAATATCTGACAGTTTGGAGCCCCCTAAAAATGCTAATTCTGCATCTAGCAATTTTTTAAATACATGAAATGAAAGAACATACATCCTTCAATTCCAATAAAAATTGTGTTTTAAAATCAAATACATTTTAAGATATTAAATATTGAAAATGGTCTTTTATTTTCATTTTTTTCAATTTTAGGAGTCCTGAGACCCCTTAAATAATTAATTACAAGTTTAATTTAAATCTTTTAAAAATAAATTAAATCTATTATTTAGAAATCAGTGATCTCCAATTCAATAATTATTCATATTAATTCTAAGATTCATCTTAGCATAAGGCTCAATTTTCTACTGGTCACTGAACTCCACAATAGGACGAATAACTAAGACAGGCCACACACTGAGGCAATTTTTGCAACATGCTGCTCGACTTCGAGGAAAAACAGGATTGAAACAGCTTTCTTCTTTGTTTCGACCTGTTTGTCCTTCTACGTCACACTTCATATTCCTCCTGTTGCCACAGTGTGCGGCCTGCCTTAACTCGCCCATACACTTTCTGCCGCGACTGCATCACACTTTCAATGAGCACAAGTAATGAAGCCTGCCCTTGATATTAGAGACATTGTTTCAAGCTTTACGGCATACTTTTAATTACTTTGGTTATTTTTTACTTTTATAATATTTTCATGAGCAATACTTTTAAAATGATTCATGATTGTTGTTTAAACGTACATGAGATCATAATTTTACATTTGATAACATTAAATATTTGTGATGAAATAAAATAAAATATGTTGTTTTGCACAAAAAAAAAAAAAAAAAAAAAAAAAAAAACAATTCAGGAAAAATGGTAGCATTTTCATAATTTTTTTAAACAGAAAACCGAATTTCAAAATATCTGCTCCATGAAAGGCAATCGGTGTTTTGCCATAATTTTTTCTCTGAAATTCTATAGCATTAAATTCATGGGCGGATCTTTGTATTCCATATAACAGAATAGGGAGTTAGTTCTCCGTTCTATTGTAGAGCTCGGCGGTTCGAATTGACTAAAGACGCCAGGAAACATCCCTAAACTGTAATAACACATGCCTTTAATATTGAAAATCAACTGAAAACACCAATAAAACATTTGCATAAGTACAATTAAGTTACAGCGCTATTAAGTCTTCCACAACAAAACATTTGCACGTTTAAAAATGAAAGGAGTTTAGAAAAGGATAATAATGACTAAAACATGCGTTAACACAACTTAATTTTAATAAAAACGTTGAGAACGCTATACAATTACAGTCTCCGTTAAAATCATCCAGTTAAAAAAACATCCCAAGTTCACATCAGAAGAAATTTTGACTTCACAATTCCATTTTGGATAAGTAGAGCGTTATATATTTATATACAGGGTGTCTCCTAAAGTCCTTTCCCACCTTTTTAACTGCCGAACGGCTGCAGCTATAATCATAAGAGTGGTGTCTTAGGTATTGTAAAAAGGATATTCGCTACTAGATGAGACCACTTACAGCGCCATCTGGTGCAAAACGACGTAATTGGCGTTCCTATTTCGAAAACGGTACGAAATATGAAAAAAAAAAGTAAATTACAAATGTGTAGAGCATCAACGATTTAGTACGAAAAGACACCGTGTGGCCATTAATGCTAAAAACAGAAGGCTTAACCCTTTACCTTCTGACGGTACTTATAAGTACCATTAAAATAACTTGTGATAAAATTTATTTAATACATCGATTAGTGTAATACAGTTTAGAATGTGTTATAGAAGCATTACTTTATCTTATTCCAAAAACATTATATGTTACACAACACAAAAGTATTTTTAAAAGGATGATTAACTTTGGCTTTGCATCTTTTCAGCTTTCTTGGCGTTGGGGGGGGGGGGGAGAGGGGGGATTTTTCATTTCGGAAATACTTCTATATTTCTATTGTAAGAACGTTATATTTATACATTTCCTATTTCTACAAAATACTAAGAAAAATATTTAAAATAAAAGATTTCAGTGGGGTTATAAATATTGCAAAAAATCCCTATAAATTCAAATTTAATTACTCCTTCTAAATCCTTCAATTCTTTTAAAATCCATCTAAAATTTATTAAATGGTTGTGTAAATCTTCTAATGTAGTTTCAAAAATTCACGAAAAATGCTTTATAAGATAAAATTTTCATGAATTCATAATTCAGTACATAAAAAATTTTTTTGTTAGCGATTTCTTACACTGTGACGTGAGGAAACGATCTTAGAAAGAACTAGTTATCAGAAGATACCTTTATTTTCGATGTTCGAACTTCTCTCCATCAGCTACAATGCACATCTTGACCCTTGTCTCAACATCACGTTGAACATGTTGTAGCATAGCGGGTGACACGTTGGTACAAGCATCCGTAATTCGTTGCGTCGTTGGAGGTCTTACAATATTGGCGGAGGGTCACATACACTTGCTGTTTCAGGTATCCACACAGAAAAAAGTCTATCGGATTCAGGTCAGGTGAACGGTGAGACCATTCCACGAAACCACCATAGCCGATCATTTGCTCCCCGAGTTAGTCCTCTCGATAAGGAATTACAAGCGAAACCACTGGGCCGTATGATGCGGACTCGTTTTTCGTCAGAAAGATAATCTTTTCTCTTTCGTTTAATTTTCGTGACGTCACAATTTTAGAAATGACGAACATATTCCCGTTTTACGCGTTCTGTTTTTATCATTTTTATTCGCCAGGCTTCTTTTAGTACTACATCAATGATGCTCTACAACTTTGTAATTCCTTTTATACCAAATCTCGTACAGTTTTTGAGATAGGAGTGCTAACTCCGCCGTTTTACATCAGGTGGCGCTATAACCCCCATAGCATGCATGGTCACGGTGACGTCACTGTGAGTCACTGTGGTCACGTCACATCTGTGACCAAAATGCCACCACTCAGTGATGTCACATTGTGACTGAGATGTGAACTTCTTAGAAAACTTTGAAAAATTACAAAAAATATTCAAAACATGTTATTTATGTAAAATTATATTTTCTGGCAATTAAAAAAAATTGTGACTTCACTGTTATGACACTGCATATAACGTACGTCACGTCACATATGTGACAAAAAAATCACCATATTGTAAGTCACAGTGTGACAAAAATATGAACATCAAAAATCTTTGAAAATGAACAGAAATATTGCATGCCCGAGTTACAGCGACATAAGAAATGAAAATATAGTAGTGGATAGGAAATAGTAAATTCGGACACGAAAACATGGGGGGGGGGGGGCAGAAAAAGGAAAATGCACGGTAGAAGTATCAACAAACTAGATTTTTATGCTATATTTTATCAATTTGTTATTTAAGACAGTGAAAGTATACTATTTTATGATTTCAATTTTATCTACCATTGCAATTTAATCCTTCACTGATTGTTATTATTATAAAAGTGTTTCTCGGAAAAATGGTACGCATTGGAGCAATTTGGATAACATATTTAGAATTAGGAATATTAAATCTGTACACTTTACATATTTAGTTTGCAGGGAGGAAGTTGTTTTATTTTATTTTATTTTTATTTTTATTTATTTTTTTTTTTTTGTCGACCAGTGGTAATCGAAACCCTTCTGTGGTTTCAAACTAAAATTTTCTATTACAGTTAAGTTTGTAGCTTTTAATGAGCACGTAGAAAAAATACTCAGAATTTAGTCATATATGCATTTCTTGCTTTAGAATTTGCTTTCAAGTCATATTTTTTTCCTGTTAGTGTTTAACTATTTTAAATAACTATTTTTTTTTAAATTCTACTTCTTTCAGACTTTTTAAATAAAATTAGCATTTTCCGAAAAAATATGTATACATATTTTATACAAAACCCATGATATAATTATTCGTATTTCAAATTCGTGTTTTAGAGATATGACTTTTAAAAAAGTTATTTTACAAATTGTTTTATTCTACAGAAAATGAATGTGAAAAAAAATGACAGATTGATAAAGAAAATTTTTTTATCCTGTATACTCTCTTTTCATTTATTAAAAAGATACGTATTTATTTATTACGTGTAAAACAAACTTTACTTTTAAATAAAGAAAGAAAAAAATGCAGGTGTTTCATTCAAATAGAAAATTTCCATTACAGATACTCTCATAAAGATAAAATTATTGCACATTTAAACTCTAAATCTGTTGTATACAAAAAAATAATAATAATACTGTTGGAGCACCTGCTTGCTCAATATCGTCTGCGCTCGATTAAACCGCAGAATAAAATAAGGATCAGAGAACTTCTGACGCGGGAAGTAAGCTAACAGAAATATGCCTGACAATTTAGGATAAAATAGGGATATTATTAAAACATTTATGGAACTTAAAAGGTATGTCTTATTTAATTAAAAATTTTTATTCCTGTTTGATAGATTATTATCATGAGTTAAATAGTTGTATGTTATATGCAATGAGACTGATCTGGAATTCTTTTCAGAAGCGATATGGCGATGGAAAGATTTTTGAAAAATTGTTAAATGCATCTAATCCATCTATTATAGTTTGTTGTTGTTTAATAGTACAATTATAAATACTAATTAGTTAGTGTTTTTCAAATTGCTATATTTATTTTTTAAATTATATTTAAGCATTTTTTTGCTGTTTGTGATTTTAATCAAACATTTAATTGTAGACATTCAGAATCAGTTATTAAATTTTCTTTGATTGTAAACTCATTTTGTACGTTTTCGATACATTTATTTTATTGGCATTAAAAAATAAAATATAATATTTAAGCATTGAAATAAAGTGTTTTTCATGCCCGATAAAGTTGAAAAGTGTTTATGACTTCGGTTTGTCTGGCCGTCTGTCCGCACTCTAACTCGCGTAAATATACTCGGATTGACCTGAAATTTTTGGATGTTATTGACGTTTACCATAGCAAGGTCCCTATTTGTAATGAAGTTTGTAGCATGTTTAGTTCATTTACAGGGACAGTCAATTATACTCCATTACATTACGGCCTGTGGGGAAAAAATCGTTTCAAATGATTTTAATGATTTTACACGCTTTCAAACAGAATAAAATTGATATGCATTTATGAAGCGCACTAAAATGTGCATTCCATAGAACAATGCGATGCAAAGAATAGTTATTGTTCATTTACAGGGCTAAAAAAGGAATTCCAATACATAATGATATAGGGGTGGAGGGAATTGTTTGCGGCGTACTTTATTTATGTTAATCTATTTGATTATGTAATGAAATTGATATACGTCGTTGAGGTTTACATACTATGAATTATTTCATGTATAATACGCAGTGTATATAGCATTTACAGGGACACACAAAATATTTCAGATACTATGTTGTATCCGAAGTACTGTTCATTAGCTATGATTGCTGGAAATGCATTTTTAATTATGATATGCGCTTTTATGATTCACTACATTTCTGCATAGTATATGGTGTATATATATAAATATATATGCTATAATTCATATACAGGACTATACAAAAGTATTCGTAAGGGTTACTGGGTATTGCTTAAAGGTGGTTTTTAAATAAGTTATGCATTTTTACGCTGCACTGTATTTAATTTACTAAGAAATGTTTGTAGTATATAGATAAAATGATATAAAGGGTCACGCAAAGAATTAGATACGTTGCCGTCCATAAATTATAATTTCTGGAAATGTGATTTCAGCAGTTTTAAGAGTGTTTTAGTTTGAATTAAATTTTAACTAAATAGTGGCGTGTAATAAAGGCTCTAGGTAAACTACAGGGTTGTACAAAATTATTTAAGTGTATTTCCATATATTAGTATAAATTGCTGAAAGAGAATTTCAACCTGTTATGCGTTTCCTTGATAAACTAAATTTTTCCATTATATAGTATATATATATCAATCTACAGATCAAATACAGGACTGTTTAAAAGAATTGGAAAACATATTTGGCTGTGGATGGTAACTGCGTAAATCAGTTTTTCAAATGTTTTACGCGTTTTCATGTTTACTTAGTTATCTTATTTACGCTATTTCCCCTGATGTCTTGTTAAAACATTTAGGAAGAGTTGGAAAGTGTTTTATAATCTATGCTTAACGCATGATATATCTTACTTGTTGTTTCTATTTCCCAGATCAGTCTTTTCCTATAAAACATACCAAATCTAATTAGCTCATATTCACAAAATACAATACATACGGGAATAAAAAATTTAAATAAATAGGGCTTATCATGTCGTTCTATAAATAACAGTTGTATTAATAAAATTGCCTTTTAAGCTATTAATTTGAAATTTGATTTTCATTTGAAATATTGTATGCAAGGCAAATGGTTCTCTCTGGAAAAAATTCCAAGTATTAATATACTTTCAATCGATGCTGCATTTAATTAAGTTTCGTGTTTGCCCCATGTCGGTGGCTCACGATAAATATTCCATCCTATGCTGCGTTTTTGTAGCCTTGCCAACATGTAATAGTGAGAAAATTTCCAGGCTGGGTATCGTTCCATGTGGTTTAGTTGGTAGAATGTCAGTGCGCTATACTGATGGCCCGGCTTCGAGTTCCAGCATGGAATCTTTTTCACTAGTTCGCCTTTGCGCCTTTTAAGCAATTAATTTGAAATTTGATTTTCATTTGAAATCATCACACAGTTTATGACAAGTTCGTCACAAATGACACATATTTCACAAATTTGTCACAGTGTGACTTCAAAGCATTGTCTCTTTCGACACAGGTTCGTCACAAAGTGAATGCCAAAATAGTCACAAATGACACACTTTTCACAAATTTGCACACCGTGACTTCACAGAGTGGTCACAATGTGACGTCACAAACGACCTCTAAAACGGCCATAACGACCTCGCATTCTAGCACTATGACGTCACATCCACGTCACGTCACGTCACATCGACGGTCACAAAATCACAGTGTGACTTCACAACGACGTCGCCGTGACGTCACCACGCCTTACGGGAAGTGGTCTCCTCTAGTAGAGCATAGCCACTTTACTATATGTAGACTCCACTTTTATGAATACAGTTCGGCAGTTTAGATAGTGGGAACGTACTTTAGTGAGCTCCAGTATAAGCACCATACCAAACTAAACAATTCCACTATCGTCCATAAACGATATCACAGCTATCTTACGATGAATCTATACCTTTGTAACATGATTATCTATGGACAAACAGATCGCGCGCATCTACTGCTAGATTTCGTTGCTCAAATATAAGACATCACAACATGCATGCCATATAAGGTAGCTGAAAAGCTTTTACATTCTAAAAAATAATATTAGGCAACAAAAAAAACTTATCTATTTAAGAATGTTAAACAAATTTTTTCTGTATAAATATAAAAAACTCCTAATGAGAATCGCATTTAATAGAACGTTTTTTGAATTTTCTGTTCTTATTATCTTATTTAAGCTAGTACTTGTAAATATGTTTTTCTTTTCGAAATTGCCTTTTTGAGAAAACAAATTACTCGAAATCACATATCTTTAAAAGCGGAAACCATTTCTTCACGCCTCTGGGAGTATTCTAATAGTGAAAAATGAACAATGAAAACATTTCATTCGTTCGTACATGGACAGGTCGATATTTTCCTTTTCAAAAAAGAATGTTATTCTTGCTCCAGTGGGAGACACTCAAAATATGCGTTACAAAATAGCTGAAAAAAGATATGATACTATGGGAAATAAAGTGAAGTATATTTAAAATTTTCCTTTTGGATAAAGGAAAAGTAATCATAATGCAGATAAAAATTGTAAACATAAATTGAGAAGTGCTGAAGTTTTCCAAGCTATAAAGCGTAAAACTTCATGGAATATTTTAAAAGCAAGAAACACCTTACAGCAATAATAAAAGAAATAAATCCAAGAATTTTTAATTTTGCAATTTTGTTAGGTTCCGTAATTTTGTGTAAATCCTTCTTCGTCTAGTTGTTGTACTTTGCAAGCTAAGAACCTCAAGAGATAAAACAGAATTCACTGTATCTTTCAAAATGTGAAACAGTTAAAATTTAAAACAATAAGCATGGCTAAGAAAACAATAGTATCATTTAAAAAATCTTTTTTAATTCTGAAAAGTAATAGGAAAATTTATACGACGAAGAATGTGATAACGTGATAAAATTTCTAACAAATAAGGTAGTTTAATACAGCGATTTTCAAATTTTCAGTTTTTGTTAGCTAATATTAGCTATTATTTATAAAATATTTTTAGTTTCGAAACTGCCTCCCCTCTTTAAGAAAACAAATTACTCTAAATCATATCACCTTAACAGAGGAAACCATTTCTTCACGCCTCTGGGAGTATTCTAATAGTGAGAAATGAACAACGAAATGATTTTATTCATACGTGAACAAGTAGATATTTTCCTATTTAAATATAATGTTATTCTTGCTCCAGAGGAAGACAGTGAAAATATGCGATACAAGGTGACCAAAAGAAAATTTGTCACCATGGGGAATAAAATAAAGAGTTTTTTTTTATTGTTTTCGAACTAACAGACAAAATAAAAGTATTTACACACTGTAAAAAAATTATATAACGTTATTCCATAAAATCGGTGGCAGCCTTGCTGCTTCCATTGTATGACGTAATTTAACCGATATAATAGATGTTACGTTACACTAATGTGTAATATTACATCAGTTATATCAGTTTAAATTACACCACCATATAAGTTAAATTCCTTCATAAGATTGGAGGCAGTATGTGGCCTTACATAATTTTTTTACAGTGAAATGTAGATAAAAATTATAAATATAAATTGAGAATATCTAAAGGTTTTAAGCTATCGAGATTAAATCTTTTAAAAAAACAAGAAACGTCTTTAAAATATAATAAAAGCAATAAACTCTACAATTTATTAAAGTGAGAATCTTCCTTCTTCTAGTTTTCGGGCATAGCAAGATATTTGATCAAGAGATAAAACAGAATTGCTCAAACTTTTAAGGGGGCACAGGACCTTGTCGAAACAATCAAAAATATCGCCTTCTCCAAAGTACCAAAACACAAACAATATGCAATTCAGATTTTTTTCTCCTTCCTGCCTAAAGTATATATCCTTAACTTCATTATTCAAAAAAATAAATGTTGTATGTACAAAATTAATATTTAAATTTTAAATTTAAAAATTCATCTCACTGATGCATGATTAAGTGCTGCGTGCATGATAAAACTAAACTATGCATATAGAAAACAATTTTTGAACAAAAAGAATCATAGCACACCTACGTCTAACTTAAAACCAAAACATACGAAAAAAGCTTTGTTTAAAATTTATTTTTAGCACAAAATAGAAAAAAAAAGTTCAAAAATTTCAAAAATATTTTCAAGTTTTTCTAATGCAAAAAAAATAAATAACCAAAATTTGTTTTTTTTTGTTTTGTTTTGTTTTGTTTTAGTATGTAGACTATAAAGAAACGCATATATGATTATTCTTTTTAAGCTGCAGCTTACATAGTTTAAAAGTAACAGTGCGCGCAAACTAATTACTAATTTACTAATCTGAGAAAACGCTTTTTAAATTTTCAATATCTGCGGACCTTCCATTATACTCACCATCTATAAATGATTATAACTCAAGAAATAATAGAGATTTTTTAATGTTTTTTTTTATATTGTTGAGAAATTTTAGAACATTCAGAATAAAGCAAGAACCGAAAACTGATTTTTTGAAAGTTTAAAAGTCCTCTGCCCCCTTAAGAAGTAAAACGGGTGACATTCAAAACAATAAACACAGTGAAAAAGTAGTATATTTGCTGAAAAATCTTTTCATATTCTGAAACAAAAAGTACAAGGCAAACCTAAGTGTTTGATTATAAAAACAAAATTACTAATAAAGAACATAGTTTAATGCAGTGATTTTCATATTTTCACATGTCAATATTTAATTTCTAGTAGTACTTGTGAAGATGCCTTTCTTTATTTAAATCGATCTTAGAGAAAAAAAAAAATTACTGTAAATTAGCGGGAATAATTTCTTCACGCCTTTACGAGTTTTCTAATAGTGAGAAATGAACAATGTAAACATTTCATTAGTACGTGAACAGGTCAATATCTCCCGTTAGAAAAAAAAAAAAAAAAAAAAAAAAAAAATTCTTGCTCCAGAGGGAGACACTCAAAATACGCGACAAAAAATCACTTAAATAAGATTTGGCAGCATGGGGAATAAAATAAACATTTTTTTAAAAATTGCTTTTGAATAAGCAAACAAACATAAAATATTCACAATGTAGATAAAAATTATACATGTAAATGTAATTTGGGGATATTTAGAGGTTTTCACCTACCGAACTTCAAATAGCAAGAAACGTCTTAGAAAGGTAATAAAATCAGTAAATTCTACAATTTATTAAAATATGAATCTTACTTCAAGTTTTTGGTTATAGCAAGGTATCTCATGGAGAGATAAAACATAATTTACTTAAGCTTTTGAAAATTAAAATGGGTAAAATACAAATCAATAACAACGGTAAAAAAAAATAGTATATTTGTTGAAAACTCTTTTTAAATTCTGAAAAAAATAGTGCAAGGAAAAACTATACGACTAAGAATATGACTATACAAACAAAATTACTAATGAAAAACGTAGTTTAATACAGTGATTTCCAAATTTTCACATCTCATTATCTAATTTCAGCTAGTACTTGTGAAGGTGTTTTCCTTTTTAAAATCGCTCTTTGAGAAAACAAATTATTCGAAATTATACAACCTCAATAGCGGAAACCATTTCTTCACGCCTCTAGGAGTATTCTAATTGTAAGAAATGAACAATGAAAACATTTCATTTGTACGTGAACGGGTCGATATCTCCTTTTTGTAAAACAATGCTATTCTTGTTCCAGAGGGAAACCTTCAAAATGTGTGGTATAAAGTGGAAGAAATAAGATTTGACACTATGAACAATAAAGAAAAGTATATGAGAAATAAAGATAAATATTTTTTAAAATAATTCTTTGACAGAAACAAACTAAAAGAATATATTTACAATGTAGTTATATTGTAAAAAAATCTATAAGGATACTAAAAATTTTCTAGGAAACTGGGATGCCTAGAACTTTTTATGTAACTGCAACAAAAAAAAAATCATGCAATTATCCCTGGTTGTCAGTTAAATTTTAGTAAGCATACATTCTGTAATAGAGTCAAAACACTGTTTTAAACAATAGTGTCGTGAAGGAAATGTTCACCTTGTTATTAATAAACTTTATAATATATTTATAACTACTTAAAAGGTGACAAAAACATATAAAAATATTATTTAATGTAACCCGAGATCTTTCGAACACACATGCGTTCATTTTCAAAGGGATAAAAGATGATTGACTGAATAGAAATACATTTAAAAAAAAAAAAAAAAAATAGTACGCATGCGCAAGCGGAGTTCAGCCCCTTTCTCAGCAGAGGGGTGAAAAGATCAGTTCCTACTATCAGGAGGTCGTGATATATTTAGGATTTATATGCGTGATATTTCTTCACGCATCTGGGAATTGATATATTTCGTTATATATTTGGTACAATATCCTAAATATATCACGACCTCCTGATAGTATGAACTGATCTTTTCACCCTCTGCTGAGAAATGGACTGAACTCCGCTTGCGCATGCGTACTTTTTTTTTTATGTATTTCTATTCAGTCAATCATCATTTATCCCTTTGAAAATGAACGCATGTGTGTTCAAAAGATCTCGGGTTACATTAAATAATATTTTTATATATTTTTGTCACCTTTTACGTAGTTATAAATATATTATAAAGTTTATACATTCTGTAGCTTTCAATATCTAGTTTTGTATATCTTAGATGACAAAGTAGTCTTAGTCTTTTACAACAGATTTCTGTAGGCTTTACAAATCTAGTTTTGTAGAGTTACATGACTTTCTTTTTTACAGTGTAGAAGTTAGAAACATAAATTGATAATATCTAAAGTTTTAAGCTATAGAGCCTAAATCTTTGTAAAAATTATGAATAGCATGCATCGACTGAAAAACATAGTAAATGCAGTAAATTTTACAAATTTAAAAAATGTGAATCTCTTTTTTTTTTGTGAAAAAAGCAATCTACCTCATCAACAGCTAAAATAGAAATTATTTTTAAGAAGTAAAGAAGTTCGAATTAAAACAATAAACACATGGTTAAAAAAAATAGTATATTTGGTGAAAACTTTTTTCAAATTCTGAAATTAATACAAGGAAAATCTATATGACTAATAATGTAAATAAAGTAAATGCAATTAAAATGGGCCACGTACACTGTAAAAAAAAAATCTGTAGTTCTACAGATGTAAAGTTACGTGCTTACTAAACTTTCATCTGTAACTGTACAAAAAAAGCTGCAAATATACAAAACTAGTTTTTGTAAAGCTACAGAAATCTGTAACTTTACAAATGAATCTGCTAAAATTACAGTAATCTTACTAAAATTTTATCTGTAACACTGGCTGCAGTTACATGAAAAGTTCTAGGCATCCCAGTTTCCTAAAAAAATTCTTAGTAACCTTACAGATTGATTGATTTTCGGCGCGAAAATGTGTCTGTTACATGAATTTTTGTTGTTGCCATTACACAAAATGTTCTAGGAATCCCAGTTTCCTAAAAAAACTTTAGTAACTTTACAGATTTTTTTTTTACAGCGTACCAGCAGTGGGACACTAAAGTTTAAAAACAAGTCCAAAATGCATTTATTGAAAACGAATGAAAGGTTGACTAACCTAACATCCTTAAATGTTTACTTATTGTTTAATTTCAATTATACTTTTGAAGGTTTTTTTTTTTTTCGAAATCGCCTCTTTGAGAAAACAAAATTACTTGAAATCCTATAACCTCAACCACCGAAAACCATTTCTTCACGCATCTGGGAGTATTTTAATAGAGAGAAATGAACAATGGAAACATTTCACTAGTACTTGAATAGGTCGATATCTCCCTTTTTAAATTCAATGTTATTCAATGTCTTCAATGTTATTCATGTTCCAGAGGGAGACATTCAAAATATGCGGTAGAAAATGGATTTGACACTATGGAGAATAAAGTAAAGTATTTTTCAAATAATGCTTTTAAACAATCAAAAATTTATTTTCGAAGTAAAAAAATAACTAAGCAATAAATAATTTTGAAACAAGAAATAAAAGCCACTTGAAGTGACTGTTCCTGAATCCATTATTAATATTGCTTATTGTTTTTTGCTTTTTTTACTTATTGTGCACTACTCGGTGTATTTTAGAAGAATGGCTTTGTATAACAGATTGTTTTTTGTGACAATCCTTTGTTGTTATTCACATTAAATGTAATCTACATTGCTGATAGTAGAATGTCTTTCTAAATGAATCAGTCATTTAAAAAGCTAAAAAAGTCAGACATTCAAAAATTTTCGAGAATCAATAGAAACTATGCTACAAATAAATGTTACATTAATATAATTGTAAATAAACATTGTATAATAAATGAATTTCTTAACATTGATAACGATATCATTAGGGCGGGGAGGGGGGGGGGGGGAGGAGGAGATTCGAGGAATGATAACGAATGATATCGAAAGTGGGGAAGGGTGTTCAAAATTGACAAAAAGTTGATAACGTTATATATGCATAGCCCCAAACATTTTTGTTTTCAGTATATATCCGAAATCTTTTAATTTGTAATTCGGTTATCGGTTATTAATTTGACACGAATGAAATTCTTTTTTACATATCGCTCACCCGCAATAAAAGTGACACAATTCTAAAAAAATCCATATTGCTTATTATTGCACTAATGAGTCTGACTTTGGTGCATCTTGCTTTGGGAAAAGTATAATAAGTGCAGTTACTTGAAAAACCGATTTACGCTATATGTCATTTTGCCATCACAGAAGGTCTTCTTTGCCATCACAGAGAGAACTTCTATGGGGGGATACATTTATTCCAATCATCCCTATATATTCTACCTCCTGATTCTTGAGAGGTTTGTGATTTTATAGATGCTTTTACAGTTGCATGCAGAGATAGGTACTGTAGTTTCTTGTTATATTAAACAAATGCCAATATTCTTTTGCCTCTCCTGGGACAATTTCTATTTTTGAGTTGCCTCACTTTTATCGCGGTTGATTTTTTTTTCTTTTTTGTTAGATTGGCGATATAGTGCCCTACAAATGATCATAAAAATATGAATCACATTCCTATTACGTGCTTGACAAAATAGACATAAATCAAAATCATTAATACCTGATTTTATGGTTTGACTCACACCTGCTTGTCTGGTAGTTAGGGTGCTGGCTACTAGGCAAAAGGTGCCTGTTTCGAGCCCAGACTCAGCCGTGGATGTTTATAATGAGTCGTATCCCCACTTTAGAGAAAGGTCCCTTTATGTTTTTACCCCGTGTGCAAAAAATGACTTTAGAGCACGCAACCAATCAACGAAGAACCCCTAAGGTTTGACATTAAAAATATTTATCAAATATTACGAATTTCTATACCACTATTTCCTTAAACACATATCGGAAATTATTAAATTTCAGAATTTTGCGATCAAATAAGGCAGACATTACTCAGGAACAGCCGTATTCCGGATCAATAATCCTTGGTAGATATTCATTGACTCCTAGTCACATTTGCCATCGTGTTCGATTACACTTCCTTATTGTGTTAGAATATATCTTTAGTATTACCACTGACTAATGTTGTTTTGCAATAAACCACAATTTTTCAAAGCCTTTTGTGTGGTAACGGATACATAAACCTGGGTAATTTTTGGACAAACATGTGAGTATATTTTCCAGAACACGTTTGCAACAAAAAAGTTCATTTCGAAACTAATCAGACTCTTTTAAAATGACCGAGTAAAAAAAAGTAACTTTTAAACAACAAATAAAAGCGACTTTAAGTGGCAGTATCTTAATTCATGTCTGCTTTTTAATTCTATTATAAATACGGCCTATTTTTGTTATGTACTTATTGCGCGCAAGTTAGTGTATTGTAGGGAGAGTGATTTGTTAAAACAGAACGCTGTTTGTGAAAAGCTTTTATTATTTAAAAATTTAATTTCATCTACGTTGTTGTCAGTAGAATATATTTTCAAGTAAGAGCATGTCAATCTACATACAGGGAGCATGCTCAGGCTGGAAGTTTTTGTCCAATCTATGGTAACCCATATTCCAGAACTTGACAAAACTCACCGGGACAATTAGGCTAGTTAATAGATATCAGCTTTGCGATAACGGCTCTCTCTCAACCAATTAACCGGGGAGAACTCGCTGCATGAGATTTTCTCTCACAGTCGTACTTTTTTAACACTCTTATTTAAATAATTTTTCATTTTAATTAAAATTTATCTAACATGTACAGTCGTGGGAAAAAAAGTAACCCCTCCCCCCCCCCCCCAAACTAACTCTGCGACAAATCATTGTAGAAGAAAGTTATTGGTGCCAAACGATTGGAAATAAAGTCTACTTTTAAATGATGTATATAAAATTTGCTTAGGGGCCATCTACATATTAAAACGAATCCAAACTTCATTTTTTTATGACAATACCCAATTTTAACGAGATATTTCAAATCTTCGGTTCAAACTGTGCCTAGACACCAAATTTCAAGTTATTTGAATGATAAGTTTTTGAATTATAAACATTCAAAATTTAGTGTTTCTAATGTTAAATTACATTTTCATATTTTTATTTATATCTCCTGAAATTATGCTCCTAATGTGCTAATTTTTTTGTGTAGCAATAATTCTAATATACCCAAATATAAATACGCTCAATTTGCAATTTTCATAATTTCATGATATGAATTATGAATTTTGAAATTAATATTCGAAAAATTTTGAATTGCAACCTACAATGTTTTTGATGGATTTAGATTTATTAAGTCCTGCTTTATGGAAATCCAAAATTTCACATTTTTCATCCAAGTAGTTTTCAAATTATGCTTAAGAAACGGCAAATGATGGCTTAAGGGGCCGTCTATGATAGAAGTGAGTAGATATTTTGAAATTTCTTCTGCTGTCCTGTAATCTAACCGGCTTCATTGACTGCTTGAGTGGTGCTTAAGGTGCCTTAATCAAGAAGGGGGCTCTCTCGGTTAACAATCGAGTACCGAACTTCAATTTGGATACAGCCCTTAAAATACGCTCGTTTTAAAATAATTAATTTCTCGGAAACTTATGTTACGAATTGCATAAAAATTTGTTTTTAGGCTAATTGAAGGGTGTAGAGTTCATTTATGCTGAAAAATAATTGTGTACTGCTATTGAAAAAAACAGTTATGATACGTTGTAATATGTAGATGGCCCCTAAGCAAATTTTATATACACCATTTAAAAGTAGACTTTATTTCCAATCGTTCGGTACCAGCAACTTTCTTCTACGATAATTTGTTGAGGAGTTAGCAGGCGGGTGTTTACTTTTTTTTTCCACGACTGTACACTATATGGCCAAAGGTGACCGGCCACTTGCGATTTTAGATGTTTTGTTAAATATCTAGAAAAATACACGAGGAATTAACCTGAAACTCCAGGTATGTAAACAGTATAGTATAGGTCATATATTTCCGAAACGATTTTTCCCCGAAACCCCCTAGGGACCGTCAACAAATTGAAAAAAACTAATAACTTTTGGATAACCCTGGAAAAACTAATGGAGCAAAAGCGTTTAAACTGGAGATTATGATTAAGTGGCTTATTGTAATAAACTGTGTTCATTTTTATGAGGATAGTATGTATACTCGTAGAGAAATTAAGGTTTTTATAAAAACAGTCGCAAATTTCGCCAAGTTTTTTGCTTATAATTATTTACAGAATTCTTAATATAAAAAAAAGTTATTTTCAGAAAATATGGCAAACAATATTGTACACAATACCCTGCAATCAGAATTAAAAATTAATAAAAATTGGATGAAAAATGAGCAGGTTTACTAAAAAATGCTTCTCTCCGCATGCGCGAATGCAATCAAAATATAATGCGCATAATGTATTAGCCAAGTGTATAGAACAACTTTGTGAAAGTCTCAAAATCATAGCTTGAAAATTCTGAAAATTATCGTCGATAGAATAATCTCGAAATCCGGTGTTTTCAAAAGGAAGCAAAAAGATGAGGGGTTGTACCAAATATCTGTTGATTAGTGCCAAGATAACGTACACAATATTGCACGTATCACTACATTTGGATACACTTCTCGGTGGTACAATATTGAAAATCGCACAAAAATTGAATTACAGCGCCCCCTTCCTGCGGAATTTTTCCAAATTCAGAGAGGACCTTCTTGCTATGGCCAAAAGCAGACACAAAAAAAATTGGTTTAATTCTACGCGTAACTTCATACACTTTTCGATGGTGCAATATTGAAAATGGCACAAAAACCGCTATTACAGCGCCCCCTTCCTTCAGAATTTTTCCAAATTCAGGGAGCACCTTCTTGCCATGGACAAAAACATACACAAAAATTTGGTTCAATTCTATGCATAACTTCATACACTTTTCAATGGTACAATATTCCAAATCGAATAAAAATCGCTATTACAGCCCCCCTTCCGGCGGGATTTTTCCAAATTAAGGGAGGACCTGCTTTTTATAGCAAAAAATGTTTTTAAAAATTTGGTTCAATTGTATGCATAATTTCATACACTTTTTGATGGTACGATAGCGACAGATACACGGACAGACAGACATTTTCTATACATGTTTTTTGTGATCTCTGACGTGTAAATCCGTTGAAAACCGGAAGCCGAAAAAAATTTCGATTACAATACTTTCTTCTATTGAAGGTGGAAGAAAGTAATAATGTGAGGATTGCTGTAAAATGTGGCGTCAGAAAAATTGTAGAAGTTAGCTTCTCTGCAATTACATATTCAATATATCTATAAAAGTAATAGTTTTTTTTTTAATTGACGTCATTATACATATAAACAGAAAATATATTTTATTTTATGAATGTTTAATTTAATATTAAAGTTTCGACAGTAGCTTTATATTTAAAAAAAAACTTCAGCTAATATCTGAAATGTGCTTGATCTCGGTATTACAGATTTTAAACAAATTTTAAGCAAACAAAAATAAAAAATTAAAATCTTAGAATAATTTTCAAGTGCTTATGCTTTGTTTAAATATACTCTGTTTGAATATGTGCACTTGTCTTTTGAGCATTTCACTGTGCTTTTGTAAATTACTTTTTTAAAACAACGTGCTTATAGCATTTCAACGAGATTTTTTAAAGCTAGTACTTAGCTTTTATTTGTCTTTTTAAAATTTTTAAATCATAAAATAAACTCAATATGCTGTCAAATGCAAAAAATATGTAATTTTGAAAAAGCTAAGAGATGGTTTAAAAGAAAAATAAAGATACTAAGTTTAGAGAATTAAATGCGAAAAATCTTCCTTCTTTTGAAAAGAAATTGCTATGTTGACGGAGTTATAAATGTCAGGGGAAAATAAGGGATTGGGCAAAAATTGTATAATTAACTTATGATATAGTCAGTTATTTATCGTTTTTTTCTGAAATTATTTTCAAAACTTTAAGAGAAATATTTTTTTATTACGTCCACACATTATATATATGATCATAAATCCAGTCAAAAAAGCTTCCAATCTGACTGTTGAAACTGTAAAAAATAAGAAGAGCTGATCTTCTATACTATTAAAATCTGTGCGCGTATGTTTATAACTACAAAAACTCGGAAACCAAAGGACGCAGGGCTACGAAATTTGGCACATGGGTTGCTGGTAGGAGGCCCATGAACGATTGGGGCAAAAAAATCGAAAATTTTAAATAGATTTTTTTCTATTTTATTTTATATTTTTGACAAATGTTTGCCTTTTTTTATGTTCAATCCGTAATCTCGCAAGTTCAAACCAGTTCTAAATGTTTACTGCAATGTGAGATATACACATTACGTAGGCCACACTGCAATAGTAAGAAGATGTAGCGGGTATTACAATAATTCTTTTACCTCGCATGCAAATAATTAGAGAATATTTAATTGCGCTTAATTATTATCTTATTTTAAAAACAAAGAAAACTTTTTATCACGAACATCAACAAATTTTTTTATTCTATTTATTCCCGTATTCCAAAGATATCATTTTATAACGTCTGCTGCCATAGCAACATAATAAATTAAATTTCATTAAAAAAATGCACAGTAGTAGAAAAATATTTTTCGAGACCTACTTATTTCGTACGCCACGCTTTAATGAACGATATGTTTCAGTGCATCTACAAGACATGCAATCTGTAAATTTTAGGAAAGCGGAGAACGTGAAGCTTTTGAAAGAGCAAGAAATAAAGACACCATGCTCACTGCTTGGTTTCTACTTAACAGTTCTGATCCTTCAACAAACATCTATGTCTATACAGAAATTCCAAAGCACTTTGTATGGAAAGGCAATATGTGACAAAGGCGTGTTACATTAGGTGGCTTCGTAGTATCAGGATGTATTCTGTAAGCCCAAAGGATATTGAGTTAAGGACGTATGATAATATTGTCCATGAAACATTCAAGGGTGCATGCCGTGCTAGGAATTTATTAGAAGATGATGATGAATGGCAACATTGTTTAACTGAAGCATGTGGTTTTGAAATTTCACCCAAACTAAGACAACTGTTTTTGTTCATCTCTGTCTTTAGCAATCCAAATTTACCGATTCAATTATGGGAACAGTTTAAGTCAGAACTCTCAGAAGATTTTGCTCGCCATCTGCCGCTATAGGGGAGTAGAGACAGAGCCCTTCAAGACATAGCCAATCATCTACGTATACACAACGTGACACTTCAGAACCTTGAATTACCTGAACCCTCAAACCTGGAGAACTCTGTGGAATGCGATGTCTATGATTTACAAGGAGAAAGAGCAGAGGGGAAACAATTGTTAAACATGTTAAATCCGGAACAGCATATAATTTTTGATGCTGTCATTGAAAGTATTCAAAATGATTATGCTACTGTCGCTAAGTCTTTGTCAATGTTTTTGCGGGATCAGGAAAAATGTTCCTATGCAATACTTTGCTGCATTACGTCAGAGGAATGGGACATACTGCTATTCCCGTTGCATGGACAGGCATTGCATCGATACTCTTGCAAGCTGGAAGAACTGCACATTCTCAGTTTAAAATACCAGTCCCCCTATTGGATAACTAAGCTTCAAAAATTCGGCAAAATACATCTGGGGGAAGATTACTGAAAATGACTAAGCTCATTATATGGAATGAATGTACCATGGCACCTATTCATGCTTTGAATGCTGTTGATCGACTTCTGCAAGATTTGGATGGCAATGATGTCCCATTTTGGGGCAAATTTTTTATTCTTGGAGGTGACTAGAGGCAGGTTTTACCTGTGGTTATACATGCAAACAAAACACTCATTTTTGAAAGTTGTATCAAGATTTCTTCTCTCTGGCCAACATTTTGACAGTTCAATCTGGTTACAAATATGCGAATGAAGCCGGAGGTTCTTGATTTCGTGGAATGGCTCATTTGCTTCGAGGATGGTCGGATGACTAATGATTATGAACTCGGAGAAGATAATTATTGAAATACCTCCAGATTGTTTAGTACAGTATTCTATAGTGAATGATATTTTTGGTTCGTCTGAAATTCATCTTGATCCTCTTTCGGAAAGAGCCATTTTGTGTCCCAAGAATGGGGATTCTTTGAGATTGAATGAGGATTCTTTGAGATTGAATGAGGATTCTTTGAGATTGAATGAGGATTCTTTGAGATTGAATGAGGAGGTTTTACGAAAAGTACCTGGAGAAGTCAAAACTTATTTTAGAGCTGATACAATACTTTGTGATGATGAAGAAGAACAAAACAATTTGCAAATGGATTTCATCAATAGTTTAACGCCTTCTGGAATGCCATCACATCAGTTAAATCTTAAAGTTGGCGTTATTGTTATGTTGCTTAGAAACATGAATCCGTCCAGTGGTCTCTGTAATGGAACACGTTTAATAGTCAGAAGGTTGTCGCAAAATGTTATAGATGCAGAAGTTGGGACAGGACATAGGAGAGGCACTCGTGTTTACATACAGATTATCCTGCTTACACCGTCGGATACCAGTTTACCTTTCCCGTTACTCGCCGTCAGTTTCCACTTAGGATCGCCTTTGCTATGACTATCAATAAATCTCAGTGTCAAACCTAAAAAAAAGTTGGAATCTATTTTCTACATTCATATTTTTCACATGGGATGTTGTATGTAGCCTTTTCAAGAGCAATTTCTAGAGGATGTGTAAGTGTTTGGGTCAAGGACGGACCAAAACAAAGAAAACTTTTTTCACTGTCTGATAAGGCATTTACACAAAACATTGTCTTCTGTGAAGTTTTATCTTAAGCCGCAACTATTTTGCTGTATTGTAAAAAACAAACAAACAAACAAAAACGAGTCTACTGCACTTTACCTCATGGATGACGTGGAAAACAATGCAAAGATTTTTTTATTTTAAAAGAAATTTTTTCAATTTTTTCAGGTTTTTTTGCAATGACGATGTACATTTCATTCTTTCTTACAAATTTCTGTTTGGTTGTGTAAATATCGACTTTATAGCTAATTTCCTAAACTTTAATTTTGTTGTGTAAATACTCACTAAAAAAAGAGTCTACCGCAATTTACCTCATTGGTGACGTGGAAAATAGTGCAAAGATTTTTCTTTTTAAAATAATGTTTTCCATTTTTTTTTACAGTCACGATGTAAATTTCATTTTTTCTTACAAATGGTTTTTTGGTTGTGTAAATATTGACTTTATAACTGATTTTCATATTCCCAATTTTAATTTGTTTGTGTAAATACTTACTTTTATTGATTTTTTAATACATACATGATTTTTTGTGTACATACATATTTCATGTTGGTTGTGTAATTACTGATTTTTAACAGATATAACACATTTTTATATTTATAAACTTAAATTTGTTTGTACCGATTTTTATTTTTTATTTTGGTTTTAGAATTAAATTCATGAACACCCGTCCGTAGAACGGGTTAGAGAGCTAGTAATAAAATAAATATTTGTTGTCAAAGAATAGCATCCGTAAATAGAACGTGTGACAGAGTGCCTAGCTGCTTTTTTAATTGTACGCTAGTGAACGAGTGAGCTTTGAGATTTTGCGTGAAACCGTGGTGTCCTGAATCGTAGCATTTGTGTGTGAATAAGACCTATTCTGTCATTTCTTTAAGTAAAAAAAAATCTGCGGGAATCTTCTTGATATTTTAAATATAATAATGCGTAAAACGCCCATAGACTTAACATTATTGAGGGCAATTCGGAAACTCAATGACGAGCACCTTTTATAGTAAATAAAAAAAAAGAGAAAACACACATGGGTGTTCATTTATTTGAGAAAATGGAAGACTAACACAACTCATTACATGCGTTACAACTCATACGGTAATTGTGATTCATCCACTCTTAAAATAAAGAAAATATGTACGTTGAATGTCAAATTAATCTTCCTTCATCGCTAAAATTATGTAAGTATGCTAAGTTATATGACAATTTTAATTTGCACCATACACTCTTTCGCTCACAAAAGAAAGAAAATACAGCTATAAATATACTGTTCCCAAACCAAAATACTATGGATGTTTGTTAATTTAAACATCAGAAAATTTGTAAATACTATAACTCTACATAGAAAAAAACTACAATCATCAACAAATATCTCCTTTTTTACTAGACTGAATCGTCTGTTTAACTATCTTCCAAAAAATGTGTTTTGGGATTGAATAGAGGGATAAAAGCTATTTTTATAATTATTAACAAAAAAAAAATTATGGAAGTATTTATAAGTAAAATTTGAATGTTTACAATGAAAATTCCTTATAAAAAAATTAATGTTATTGTTGCATTTTGTTTCATTATTATATTAGAAATCTTCCTTTTTTTCACGAAAGCGTGGAATAAAATTTAATTAATGCGGGTGCTTCTGTTATGGTCATTTTATTGATATGACCACCTCCCCTACTGTGAGTTAGCTAACCAAAACTTTCGCTAGCTGGCATCAGCATACAATGTAGAGTCGTCCTAGTGTATCATGTGATTATTTTTCCTCCAGCCAGGTTGTGCAATAAGACACCAGTTACTTGTTTTTGTGGTTTTCGTACGACGGTTTCTTCTTCTTATCTAGTATGTCTCACTTTTTTATACATGTTTTAAAATAAGATATTTCATTAATACTTGTCGTACTCTGTTCAGTTTTTGATATTCTTTTGTTTGGTGTTGTCGTTGATACCGTATATTTTACGAGTTGTTCATAATCAAACAATTTTCGTGAAAGCTGACCCGCTCTTTATACGGCCACAACTTTATTTTTATTTTTTCTCTTGACTTACACTCTGCTCTAGAATGATTTTACCTTTTGGTTTGTTATTGTTTTTAAATCAAAACTTAAATTGCAATGTTAATTTTGTTGAAAACTTCATTTTTAACGGAAAATCATGTTTTAAGTCCATTTCGAATGACAAAATTATTCAGTATCATTTTTTATTAATTTTAAACCAAAAATTACTTCTGTTTTTCCGAACTACGAAATTGAAAAATAATCAAGATTTGAGAAACATGAAACAATGGTGGCCATATCATATGCTCATGTTTCTGATATGGCAAATTAGGTAGATTTTTGGAATTTCGTTTTTTGTACCAGTAAAACTATTTTCTTTGGGAACGAATTTTTTTTATGAAATTCCATTATCCAGAGAACATTAAACAAATAAAAGAAAGGTTTTGATTTTTTCAAAATGGCGACCAGACAATTTCTTACACCTTTGCATGGCTACAACAGAGGCTTCCACTTTATATACAGGGTGATTATAATTAAAGTTGAAATTTCAGAATGCTGTAAAAAAAGAACCACTGGTCAAACTGACTTGAAATTTGAAATAAATATACTGGAAGAAGGGGGAAACGGTATGGCATAAGAAAAAAAAAGTTCCAAAGTGTCTCAATAGGCGCTGTAAGCGACCTAACGAAAGTGGATTGGGCATCAAGTGACATTTTTAATCGAAATACGACGGTTTTGTCATGAGTTGCACAGTAAACCAAAGGTATTGTTCAATGTGCATGAGTGCTTCGGTTGCTTTACGGAAAAAATGACTTCCAAATCAGTCAACAGTTGTGGTACTGTTAGTGGAAAGTCCATCCATCACGGCAAGGTCGTACCACACTGGATGGGAAAAATCGGTTTTTAACTGTCCTTGGGCAAAAAACCGCATAAAAAGCGAATAATGATTCTATTTTTAATTATTGCTAGACATGCGGCAGACAAGTTCCATATGCTGTCCACCATTGTCCGCCACAAGTTGAAACCGATAATCGCTATCGGTTGTTTCATCGCATGTCTAGCAATAATTAAAAACAGAATCATTAAGTGATTTTTATGCATTTTTTGGCCCAAGGACAATTAAAAATCGAATCTTTATGTGCTTTTTAAGCTGTTTTTGGCCAAAGGGCAGTTAAAAAAGGAATCATTATGTGCTTTTTATGAAGTTTTTGGCCCAAGGACAATTAAAAACCGATTTTTCCGATCCAATGTGGTACGACCTTGCCGTGGTGGATGGACTTTCCACCAACAGTACCACAACTGTTGACTGATTTGGAAGTCATCTTTTTCCGTAAAACAACCGAAACACTCATCCACATTGAACAGTACGGTTGATTTACTGTGCAACTAATGACAAAACCGTCGCATTTCGATTAAAAATGCCACTTGCGCCCAATCCACTTTCGTTATGCCGCTTACAGCGCCATCTATTCAGACACTTTGGAACTTTTTTTTTCTTATGCCATACCATTTCCCCTTTCTTCCAGTATATTCATTTGAAATTTGAAGTCATTCTGACCAGTGGTTCTTTTTTTACAGCATTTTGAAAGTTAACTTTAGTTATAATCACCCTGTATATCTTTAAATTTAATAAAAATATTCGAAAATGCTTTTTCTGGAGATAAATATTGATTGATTCTATTGGTATTTATATATACATTTTATGAATATTGCTCTCAATTATTCACAATTTTCGAAAAAAACTGGACATTACAAAGGCAGCTAGAAAAATGCGAGGGTTGGAACTTTAAAGGTTGCAACACTGCTGTAAAAACGGTACGCAACAAAACCAAAGAATGTCGCGTATACCACACGTGATAGCTACATACCTACCTTACCTCTCAGCAAAAAGATTCGTCCTTCCTATGACACGCGCATGCAGAGTGACGCAAAGAACTTATCCTTGTATTAGCTTGCGGTCTAAAGTAAGTGTTGTCAGGATGTTTTCAAAACAAGAACATAAACAAGTTGGATAAAAAATTTAATGTGCCAGAGGTCGTACAGCACGATAATGTCATCTAGGGCTTCAAGAGGCTTGCGAGGAATCTGCATTGCCTTACAGAACTGTAGCAAGATGGGTAAAAATCTTCAATGAAGGACGCCAAAATGTGGCAGACATGCATTGGCCAAGTCGTCCTAGTGTCAGCGAAGCAGACGTTCTTGCTGTTGCCGCACTAATGGACAGTGATCGACGCCAAACGATTCGTGAGCTAGACCGAGAGACAGGATTTGCGCATACGACTGTGCTGCACATTCTGAAGGAACGCCTGGACCTGGGAAAAACTGTTTCACGATGCGTTCCACATCATTTGACGGAAATACAGAAATGGCTACGATACGATGCTGCTCGAACCCACCTGGAGCGCTATGAGCGCGAAGGAGAGGTTTTTTTACGCCGTATCATTACGCTGGATGAGACTTGCGGCAGATCGTACCAGCCAAAACTGAAACGCCAATCAAACGAATGGCGTCTTTACGAATCACCACGAAGTTCGAAATTTCGACAGAACCCCAGCAATGTGAAAGTTATGTTGATTCGCGTGTACGACTGTGATGGTGTCATCCTAATGCATACTGTTCCCCCACAGCAGACCGTCACTGCTCCCTTTTGGAGCACCACCTCAGACCAGCTTTAAAAAAAAAACGGGATACTTTCTGCGGAACACCCCTATCAATTTGCATGCCAATGCTCGGCCGCATGCAGTGCAAGCTGTGACTGGTTTGTTCGATCAATGGGGCTGGGAAGTGCTTTGCCATCCATCATACTCCCCAGATCTAAGCCCTTGTGACTTTGACGTAATTCCTAAGGCGAGGGAACCACTTTGTGGCATTCGCTTCCAAACTGTTCCAGAGATTCTTGAGGCAATAGACCGGTCCAATTGAACTATCAACAGAACAGGCGCTGCTACAGGTGTTACGACTTCCGCATCGTTGGAAACGGGTTATGCACAATGCTGGCGACTATATTCAAGGACTGTAAAACATGGTGACATGATTCACTTTTGTATTCCATGTAAATAAATAGTTGCCACTATTAAAATTCCAACACTCGTATTTGTTTTCATATGGTTTCTTTTATTCAGTTTTTGAAACGATTTTTTAAGAATAGTTTATGCTCTCATTAAACTAATTTAGAAATAATTTTAAAAATATATAAAATATCTAATTAAATCGTAAATGTAAATTATTCTTTAGGATAATTAAACACGATATTTTACTATATTGTCATACATCATTATGCACAACTAGTCACCAGAACATAGATGAAAATGTGCATGCAGCTAAGATCACAAAAAACATAGAACGTTACAGCAAAAATAAAATATTAATGCAAAAATAAAATTAGTACAGAAAAACATAATGGTGCAACCTAGCAAATGACAAAAGAAAAGTTGATCCGATTAAGAAGGAGGAAATAAATGCGATAACATTAATCTTAGTTAATCTTATAGACCGCATGTTACGTATTATCTCTTCATATTATGAATGTTTTTGCTTGCATGTCTTTCGTCATTGATACTACTTTTAATTAATTTAATAACATACACCAATATTCAAATACAAACTTACTGATAAAAGTATATACATTTCTGGAAAGGAACAGTTTGTATAATTGATTTGCGAAAAATGAAACTGCGTATTTATAAAAAAGGTTAAATGGTTCTTAAGAGTAAAATTTAGAAATTACATTCAACTTGAAGCTTAAATAACATAAATAATTGAAACTGAAATGTGCAGGAATGTGAGAAAGGGACTTTGAAAAGCGATATAAACTGTTATAGCAGATTAGATAATTTTTAAACTATGCTAGCGATAGTTTCCATAATAATAAGTAACTAGTCGGATGTGCCAATCCCAAAACTTTATTCTTTCTCATACATGATAATATTTCAAAAAGTTGTTACACACTTTCATACTTCAGTGTTGTTACTTGAATATTACACTAACTTTGATTTTGATCTTAAGTTCATGCTTCAATTTACTAATCAGAATAAAAAGGAGTTAATCTCAATCATAATAAAATCAACATTTTTCGTTATTCTGTTGTACAGCAACTGCTTGAAAATCGCCGGTTAGCTGGATGCGAATTGCCATCGCTGCGTGAACAATCGATCTACAAAAGAACTATGAAAAATAGAGAAAAATAGCTATTACAGCAACCACTTCCGGCGGATTGTTAGCAGATTCACATGGGATCTGCTGGCTATGGCCAAAAACAAACTGATGAAATTCCGTTCAATTCTATGCATAACTTCATACATTTTTCAATAGTACAATAATGAAAATTACACAAACATCGCTATTACAGGCCTCTTCTGGCGAAATATTTCCAAATTCAAGGAGAATCTGTTGGCTATAGTAAAAATCATTTCGTTCATTTCTAAGCATAACTTCATACATTTTTCAATGGTACAATAATGAAAATGGCACAAAAATCGCTATTACAGCGACTTCTTCCGGCGAAATATTTCCAAATTGAAGGAGGATCTGCTGGCCATAGCCAAAAATATTTGAATCAATTATATGCATAACTTTATGCACTTTCCGATGATACAACGAGAACACACGGACGGGCACAAAGAGACATTTTGTATAAACATATTTTTCGGTATCTCTGGAAAACCGGAAGTCGAAAAAAATTTCGATTACAATACTTTATTCTTTAGAAAGAAGAAAATAAAAATAGACAGTAAAAAAAAAATCATACTAAGTACTTGTTATGAAATATTTAATATTTAATACAAATATGGAAAACACTTTCTTCCTATTAAAAATATTCATTTTACTGTGTACAAAATATTAAAAAAGATATAAAAATATGCAAAATATAACACAAGAAAAATATGTTCTTTAATATACAAAATGACACGGTCGAGTGTTATAAAACGCTTCAAACTGGTCTGTTTATGTCGGAGAATGAAATAATATCTTAATAAAAATTGGGAGCACTTGTAGTTTAATTTATGAACAATATCTGATAAATAAAATTTGATTGATGCAAATATTTCTCTATTCTAAAAAAAGGTAACTTACGCTGTCACCGCCTCCGGCGGTTTTGAATTTTTTGTGACCGTAGGTCTTTCTCCGTTAATATTAAGAAAAATATGGCATTCAAAAATATGAGAATCGGCGGTATTATAGAGAAATGTTTGATAAACACGCTGATGTAGACAGTTTTCAAATCGAAGAATTATTTTAAGAGATATTTAATGCTAAAGTTGGACAAAGTCGTCCCATTAAAAAAGTTTTATAGGAGCAAAAACTATACATCAGAATTTAATCATTTTTAGATAATTTTATACGTTATAATTTCCCGGTGTGCAGAATGCATTTATTTTTTTAATTTGACTCATTTTTGAGTTTTTATTTCTATTTTAAATTCAAATTTTCAGCATTTCGAGAGATATTTTTTACTTATTTTAGAAAATTGTACTAATTTAACCTGTTGCCAACTGTATAAACAGCGCAAACAATAATGTTTGCTTCAAATTAAAAATTTATTTACACGTGATTATTATAAACAGAAAAAAAACTTTCAAATTAGAATTAAATAATTACGTATAAAAAGCAGGAACTTATCGAAAATTACTTCATAAAAACTATATTTACATGTGAATTTTAACAGAGAAGGGATATTTTTAAATAATAAATTCATTAACATGTGTTAAAAGTCTTAAATAGGAGAAATTACGTCACATTTACGTCACATTACACTTATTACGTTAAATGAACAAAAAAAAATAATATTGCAAAACAGTTTAAATTTAAAAATTGCGCGAGACATTTATTTCATATTTCGAGATGAACTTTTCAACTATTTTTGTTGGGACAGCGCAAATAATATTTCATTTCTAACAAAAGTATTTTCCCGTGAATATTAAAAAGAGAAATAAAAGTTTGGTGAAAATTGCGTGAGACTAAAAACGATACATTTAAAATGTCTTTTATTTATTTATTTATTTATTGAACAACAAACATACGACTTGTGTGCTTGACATGAGAGCCCGCTTAAAATGTCTTATTTAAAAGAACTTTCTTTTCGCTTTGTTAAAAAATACCGGGAGACAAAGACTCTATTTACTTAATTCATTTTATATTAGCTTATTTTGAAATGTTTAACTGGTTTTATTTAGTCAAAGAGGAAAACAGTCATAGTATATTTTAACAGCAACTGATTTTTCCTTAAAATTCCCCAATCAAAGTGAAGTAAATAGGAACCCGTTTATAGGGAGATCACCACTGTTTTTTAAAATACAATTCAATCTTTCAAAATCTTTTTAAAACCGATCAAATTAGCGTGCTTTTAGAAACTGCGGTGTGTGAAGGGGGGTTGGCGAGCGTAGCTCGTAGAGGGCCGAACCCCCTAGTTTATGTAAAAAATGTTAAAACTCCGAAATGTTAAAAGTTAAATTTCATTATCAAGTAAAAAATTTATTTTTGGATATAGGGAAAAAAGTTCTAGATAACCGATTTAATATCGGTCAGCAATTTAAATGTAATATACGTTATATGAAATGTAATATAGAATTTTACGTCAGAGATGAATTAATAAAATCAACTTAGGTTATTTACTCAGTATCTTACGGAATTTAGATTTTATGTATAATTAAACAATCGAGTTTAAGTGCGACTCTTAGTACAAAAATTAAAAAATACCCCCCTGCTTAAAATCCTTATTCATTGTTCGTTAAGTTGAATATAGCAAAATAATATATCGGAATCTTTAATAAATTCTTGCTTGGATATGAATTCTATATTTAAAGCTATTGAAAAAAACATGTCATGCAAAAATAGCTATGGATTTACAACGAAATTATAAAAATATTCTATCTTGTAATACCAAAGAAGATATATTTTGTTTTGTATATTAATTTTTTTTCATTATAAGATGATTTCTTTTTTGCATAAAAGATTACAATAAGAATTTTAAAAACAATACAATAAATTTATAACTCCGTTAAGGCTAATTTATTAGCTATGGATTTACATCAAAATTACAAAAATATTTTACCTTGTAATACAAAAGAAAATACATTTTGTTCTTTAAAGTTTTTTTTTTTTTTCATTTCTAATATGAGACGATTTCTTTTTTGCATCAAAGATTACAATAAAAAAAATTATAGAACACAATAAGTTTATAACTCAGTTAAGACTAATTTATTTCAACGAAATTAATTTCTTTTCACAAAAAGAGTTTATGCATTAAAACAAAAAGTCTCATAACTTTTATATATTTTATATACACCAGAAATATTTCATTTCCATATATTACCGTGCCCATTTCTGTAATATTCGCCTGAGAAACTCTTGACTTCAGAAACATTAAAGGATTCGGGCATAGCCTATTTTTTTATTATTATTATTCTATTGTTACCACTTTTTGAAAAGATAATCTTTGCCATACACTTATAACTTATACTGGGATATTTTCAAAGGAAATGTATTAGAAAGAAAAAAATATATAAATTGTGGTACAACTGAACATAAAAATTGTTTCGAGTACTGAACCTTATATTCCAAATATCACTACAGAGCCGATTTTATTTTACGAATTTTCGTCAAAATCTAAGTTAAACAAAACAGCTTTAAGGCTGTTTATCAGTCAGCTCCCCAATTCCCCTCGGTAATGTTAAACATATGGGCGTGAATCCATTCGTATATTTAAAATATCTCATTTGAAAAAAATATTTTTAATTTCTTTTCGCTGAATACTCTTCTTAAAGGATGTCTTTTTTTTTTTCTTAGGTGCCGCAATTTTTCTAAAATGTATGCTTAATTTGATATTTAATGTGTTAAAATCTGACGAGTTATTACTGATATTTAAACACTTCAAATATAATTAACCCATTTATGCCTAGCGTCCCATTTTTGAGACGCTTCGAATTTTAGTAAATTTGTATAATTTTCGCCTTTTTTAAAATATGAAAATTCTATGAAATAATTACCTATAAATGTCTTTATTTGTTACCAAAAGATGACTGCATAAGATGGATATTTATTTGCTTAAATGAAGGCTTTTTTCGGAGTTTATACATTTTTCATTTTTTAAGATGGCGAAATGTAAAAAGTAAGTTTATTTGTGTTTTTTCTACCAATGATCCAAATAAATAAATCGTAATCTTAGCTTGTAGACTTCTTTGAAATACGTATTTTTTTAATTGTGACATTATATGTTCAAGCCTATTTTTTGTAATGTACAAATTATAGAGCACTAGGCAGGAATGGGTACATATTTTTGTTAGCCATTTAAGGGACTGTTATTTATGTAAAGTTCTTTTCTAGATGATTATGAAACAATTTGTTTTTAAGGCGACAGTGGACGTTCAAAAACATTTTCTACAGTTTTTGCTCAATTGTTTTGAAATTTAATACACATATAATTCGTGTAATAATTAAGAAAATTTCTTAATTTCATTAAAAAATATTAATATGCAAATTAGTAATTAATTAATAATATGCTAATTAATGATACAAATTAAAAATGCTCCATGCGCATTAAATTTTGATTCAGAAACTTGTAATTTTTTTTAAGGATAGCTTTATGATATTATATCAAAAATTGGTATACATTTTAAAATTATACTAAGTACCTTGGCAGAAAAAAATTATAAACATATAATATTGACCATTTCGGATTAAATTAAATGATAAAATATTACTTTTTTACCTTTATATGAAATAATATACACATATTAATAGCAAGTTTTGTAATAAAGTATATCAACAACAATATTACCAAGTATTATGAAAATTGGTATAAAATTAAGACGCATGGATCATTTAGAATTTACTAGCTCGGCGAAAATTCTCATTTTGAGAAAACTGGATTTAAAGTTTTATTTTCAGTGTAGATTAACGATTGTTTACGTTAGAAAAACAGTTTATCTCTGCAAACTCTTATCGGATTTGAATAATTCTTTTTTTAGTTGAAAGTAAAAGATTTCCAGAACATTTTTTCCAAAAAACAAAAAATTGATTTTTTAATGTTTTTTGCGATTTTGAACGTCCATTGTCGCCTTAAGCTTCAAATAAGATTATTCTTTATTATTACTAATACTTATAATGTTATTAGTCTTTGTAAATAATTAAATATATTTTTAATAGATCATACAAATGCTAATCATAGTATTTGAAAATTTGAATTTGAAAGCTTAATTGATTTTAAATATGAAAGCAATTTGAAAGCTTATTTTATATAAATTTAGACAAAACATACAATTATGCGTATTATATTATTACAAATATCATGCGTATTCCCTTATTTAAAACGCTTAGATTTTATGAAATAAATACAAAAAAATTTTGCCTAATTTTTTTTTAGTATTTTTCCACTTCAGTTTGCAACATTTTAATCTGATTTTACCAACAAATTTGAGAAAACAAAATTTCAGACACAAATGGGTTAAGTATATATTTTAGAAATAATTTGACAACTAAGAAAATGAGACATCCATTAAGAAGAGAACACCGAAAAAAAAAAGCTAAACATATTAATTTCCTGAGGAGAAATTTTAAATATACGAATGCATTGCACGCCAAGAATAGTGAAGGGAACTACGGATTTGAGTGACTAACAACCTTAAGTCAGCACACAGCAACCAATTACCTCAACTCACCTCGTAAAAAAGCTGGAATGGAAAGACATTTTCCCGGACTATTTACGTGAGGAAAAAAGAATTAGTAATGGAGAGAAATGATCTTTGAAATATTTTATCGGGCACTAGTTGAAGAAAAACACCTCTATTAATTCTAAGTCAAAATGTCAATGACTCTTGGCATTTAATGTATTAAGTAAAACGGCGAAATTATTCATAATGATATATAGAGATGAGATTGGTTAAAGGTATGTTAGAATATACCTGGATAATTAGATATTTGACTATTTAAACTCTGAAAAATAATTAGTAATGGATTAAAACGATCTTTAAAATATATTATCGGGCACTAGTTGAAGAAAAGCACTACCATTAATTCTAAGGCAAAATTTTACCGACTCTTCATATTTAATGTACTATTAAAGAAAGGCCGAAATTATTCATAACAATGTATAAAGATAAGATTGATTAAAGATAGGTTAGAATATATGAAGAATCCGAGTGTGTTACTGTAACTCTTTTAATTTCTAAATGTAAAATAATTCCTAAGTTATCAAAATTAAAGTGGTTAGTTGGATTTTTAAATTTATCATAAGATATTTTCTTAACATATATGGGGCATTCTCACAATCTTTTGACTTTCACGTCCCTGAATAATAATTTTTATTTTAATACACTTTTTTGTGTATTTTTTATTTCATATACTGAGGAACAACCCATTGCATGATTGCATAACAATATCAACGAGATAAATAAGTTTTGGACGAAGTTGGGGGTCCAAATACCAGGAAAACTCCTATGCCGTACCGTGTTTCTGATGCTGATTTTTAAGTTTGGAGTTGTCTGGATAAAATTGTTTCAATAAAAATAATTCGATGTAATTTTTTTCTGAAACTGGAACTATTGCTTTATATAAATATGTAGCAAAAAATTAACCTGCACACATTTTTAGGGTTATTATTTTTTTAACTCTGTCCCTGGGTTTTAGATTCCTTACCGTCCCTCTTCTAAAATTATACAGAAAATCACTCCAGATGCAGCCACATAATTTTTTTTCAAGTTTTTTCTCATGCAGAATTATGCTAGAGAAAGAATGTCTACAATTCTTTGAAAGGAAATTTACTCTAGAATTTAAATCAGCATTTAAATATCAATTTCAAGCATCGTGGCTTTATTGGTAGTCTCACCGTCCCCAAGGTTTATTCATGCACTTTTCGAAATTAAAAAAAAAATTTAATTTAATCCAATGTTAACAACTGTTTCTAAAAATCAATGAACATTGTGGCTATCACTTAGTCTTAACATGATTTTCCTAAAAATAGGTGGTAATTTTCGTTACCGCTCCATCCTTACCGTCCCTTTTTTTACCATTTCGTCCCTTTTTTCCAATACCATCCCCTTTTTTTACCTTACCGTCCCTTCTTTAACACCCCTTTAAGACAATGTTATTCAAAAATTCTGTATTAAAAGTACTACATTGTTATTGTTTCTTATTTGAATGTCCTGTGGATACTATTCAAATTCATTATAAGTAAAAATGTAGAAGAAAATAAAAAGTTATAGGGGTAAAATTGTAAGGAAAATTAAACTCACAAGTTTAACTTAAACCTCAGTTAAATAAAAAAATTTTCGCTGCTGACCATTTTTTCTTTATTTTGAATTATTAAGGAATTCGTCTAACAGATTAAAATGTTATTTTAACAAGTTTAATTTCGCCAGATTTTTTCCCCCAAAAGTCAAAAGATTGTGAGAATGCCCCATATATTGCATCAACGGCTACATCCAAGTCGGTATCCAAGATAGAAAATCAAATAATTTACTTAGTTAACACTATCCTATCTTACGTTCATAAAAATAACTTATGCATTAAAAAAAGTGTTATATTAGATTTAATACATTTAGTATTTATTTTGAATCATATTTAAAAGTATTTTGCAGTTGTCTCATTGTTACATTATCCAAATATAGCCCATATTTTGGAAAATTAATTTAATATACTCAAATTTAAAATACGTAATTTTATTGCTGCATATGCACATTTAATGGCACATTTATATATTTCTTAACAAATTATTATTTTTATTAGTTTTAGTGTAGAACTAATACTTTATTAAAAAAAATTTTAATGCTTACACTTGAATCCAACATATGAAGTTTCGTAATTTTGTCCACAGCTTTAAAGTCATGAATTTTTCTTCTTTTTTGCATCTGTTATTTTCATAGTATCATAATCTATTTATATGTATTTATTTTTTGCTGATAACCAAGAACGTGTATAAAAGCATAAAACCCTTAAGAATGAAGACGTAGGTTTAAAGGTTCGGGTAATTTTACCTCCCTACATAATCTACCCTTCTTCTGCGGTCACAAATGGACATATAGCGTAATAAAGGGATTTTCCGTATAACCACGCTTATGAAACTGTTTGTGTAGCAAGGCACACCTATGACAGACCTGTTAAATGATTAAAACGCAAAATAAATTTTTGCGAGATGTGTCACTTTTCTTGCGGGTGTGCGATATCTCTCTGGACTTTCAGGGTGTGTCCATTTATACTTTTCTAGTATATACAGCTATACCCGACTCTAAGTTTTATAGATTTTTAAAAATTCTTATTATTCTTTTAGAAACAACTTTTTTGTAATAATACAGCTACTAATAAATATATTTACTGTACAGAAGCATCTGTGCGCGATTAATAGCCGCACTTCACCGGTATTCATTTGTATTAATGGTTTTATAATTCAAAAGGTTTTAAGGTTTTATTATATATATGTATAGATATTTATTTAAAGTTTATTTTAAAGTTTAATTGAATTATTGTTGTTTGTTTTAAAAGTTATGGTGTATGGTTAAAGTTAATTTTCATAATTGTAGTTTTAACTATATATATATATATATATATATATATATATATACATACACACACACCAGACTTCTTCCTTTGGTATATAATAAAAATTTCTTTAAAATGCATATGAGAAGTTCTTGATACCAAAAACATTAAGTCCGTAGAACCTTGCGATTTCATTTATATACTCTACAACGCATTCATTTTATGAGTTTTCGTCGAAGCCCAAGTAATGTAAAATGCTTTTATTTTAAGCCTTTTACTTTCTTACTTTACTTTTCTCCCTTAAGGGGGCTGGCCTCTCAGCTTCAGAATTCTCCTCCGTAATGTTAAGTCTGTGGACTTTTGATGCATTCGTACATTTAAAATATCTTCTCGGGAAATTCATATTTTTAACATCTTTTTTCTGCGTACTCTTCTTAAAGGATGTCTCTTTTCTTCTTTAGTTGTCGAAATATTTCTAAAATTTATGCGGAATTTAATATTTTATGTTTTAAAAGCGGGCGAACTTTGAGTAAGATTTTAACACTCCCTATAAAATTAAGTCTATTTTGGAAATCTTTTGAGAACTAAGAAAAAAAGAGACATCTTTTAGGAAGTGTACACAAAACATAGAAGTTAAAAATATTCCCGAGGAGATATTTTAAATATGCGAATGCATCCAATGCCCATAGACTTTAAATTAGTGAGGGGAATTCGGAAGCTGAGTGACCAGCCCCCTTAAGTCAGCCCATCGCAATCAACCTCCCCTCGTAAAGCCGCTCGAAGGGAAAAACTTTTCCTTGAAATGAATTTTTATACGCTTTGTTTAAGTACCATCCCTACAGCAATATTTTCCTTCTAAATGTTACACAAAGGAATTTTTAAAAGTCTTTCAGAATCTGACAAATTTAAGCTAATAGGAATACAAATTGCTTCTAAGGACCCGCGGATTTTACAATTACTCTTTAAACTTAGAAATTTAAAATAATTCAGGGGATGTCAAAATCAATTATTTTAGTAAGATTTTGACATTTTATTACCACTAATCTACTTATATTCGTAAAAAGAACTTGCATATATATAAAAAAAAATCTCACGTTACCTTTAATAAATATGCCAGAAATCTTAAATTTCCACATATTATTATACAAATTTCGCTAACATGTTAAGATTTTCTTTAATGTATCAACGACCAAAATCAAGAGCAGGAAACAAATGAACCATCTCTACTGCTAACGCAGTTACCACTAATCTGCCCTCCTATTTTAGAAAGGCCTTATGCATTAAAATAAAAACATCACATTAGCTTTAATGGATATACATACCAGAAATCCTTCATTTCCATACAATATTGTAACAATTTAACTAACATGCGTTAGAGAAATCCTTGACTTCATAAACATCAATTCCGTAGAATCTAAGTTTGCGAATACTTCTTCATACCCTCTTTCATTTTACGAGTTTTCGTCAAAGTTCAAGTTAAATAAAATGACTTAAGTCAGCACACAGGAACCAATTACCTCATCTCGGAAGCTGGAATGGGAAGACATTTTCCCGGACTACTTACGTGCGGAGAAAAGATTTACTAATGAAGAGAAATGGTCTTTCAAATATCTTACCGGACACCAGTTGAAGAAACACGCCATTATTACTTCTAAGGCAAAATGTCCATGAATCTTGGCATTAAATAACACATATTAAGGAAAAGGGCGTAGTTTTACATAAAAATATATGAAGTTAAGATGAATTAATATTAGGTTAGAGTTAGCATAATGTACCTGGATAGAGGTATCGTAAGAATTAAATGTCATCCTTTCAGTGGTTATTACGTTCTAAATGTTATAACCAGGGTTTTTCAGAAATTTTGATTTGAAAAGAAAATACCAATAAATGATTTTTTAATTATTTCATCGGACACTAGTACAAGTTGAAGAAATGTATCGGCATTACTGCTAAGTAAAATGTCAATGAATCTCGGCATTTGATAACATATGAGGACGTTCATTTAAAAACTAGCCTTATCCAGAATGTCAAATTTTGGGAAGATCGCGAAAACCTCTGACTACGTCCATTGGTTTTCATTGTAAAACAAGATTTTACAGTGTCAGAAATACGCGGTAAAACTAGTTTTATTTTTTTTTTTTTTCAGATTGTAGTATTTTATCGATGCAGGTTCACCAATAGAACAGATTGATAGAAAAAACTCGATCTTTTTAAATTTTGGATAAGACGAGTTTTGAAACTCTCGTCCTCATATATAAATAAAAATGGCATAGTTTTTCATAAAGACATATGAAGTTAAGATGAATTAAAGATACGTTAGAGTGACAATAACATACTTGGATAGAAGTGACATGAGAAGTGAATGTCATCCCTACAGTATAATTACGTTCAAAATATTATACTCAGGGATTTTCAGAAAATTTTAACGTAACGGAATATACTAATAAAAATAAATGGTCTTTAAAATATTTTGCAGGACACCAGTTGAAGAAACACACTGTCGTTAATAATAATAAACAAAATATCAATGAGCATCGACACCTATTAAAATATATTCAGGATAAAAGCGTAGGTATTCACGAAGATATATGAAGAAAAGATAGATTAGAATAAGTAGAATATACCTTGATAATTAGATATTGGTCAAATGATTTATTATAATTTTTAAGTAAATATCCTCCCTATAGTAATATTTTTATTCAAAAAGTTAGTTAGAAAAGTTTTCAAAAGCAGTAGGTAGTGAATTCTTTTGGATAAAAAGAACATCTGTTACGTGTAAGGAAACAAATATGTTACAATGACCCTTGAAATTTCAAAGTTGTTTTCTTTATTTTATCAATGATAAAAAAGAAAAGAAAACAAATAAACTATCTCTAAAATAAATCACTGAACTGCTAACACAATTATCATTAATCTGCCTTGTGATCATAAAAAAAACCTTACGCATTAAAATAAAAATCGTATATGAAGCTTTAATCTATACATATCCCACAAGTATTTAATTTCCAGATATTACTCTACAAATTTCACTAACCTGCGCCTGAGAAATTCTTGACTTCATAAACATTAATTCCAGAGAATCCAAGTTTCTGAATATCTCTCCTCAGAATAGCTTTCATTTTACGAGATTTCGTCAGAGTTCAAGTTTAGTAAAACGGCTTTATTTATAACTAAGTCAGCACACAGTAACCAATTACCTCTCTTCGTAAAGCTGTTGGAATGGAAAGGTATTTTCCCGGACTACTTACGTGCGGAGAAAAGATTACTAATGGAGAGAAATAGTCTTTCAAATATTTTACCGGACACCAGTTGAAGGAACACCGCCATAAATTCTAAGGCAAAATGTCAACGGCTCACAGCATCTAATAAAATACATTAAGGAAAAGGGCGTAGTTACTCTTAATGATATATAAAGATAAGATAGGGCAAAGGTAGGTTATGAGAAGCAGAATATATTTAAAAATCTATCTATTTCTGAATTAAATATAAAATCTGCAGCTATATGTTTTCAGTTATACAATGAAACCTCTCTAAGGAGACCACTCATTAGACCATAAAAAATCGGTCTTTCAGAGAGGTGGTCTCTGAATAGAGGTGATGGGTAAAACACAGTTTCATGAAATGAATACTATAAAAAATATTATTGAATTAGTTTATTATATTTCATGCCTATACAGCTTTAAAGAAGGAATTAATTGTAATTTGCTTTGATTTAAACTATTTCTCATTAACAATTTTTGTTTCTAAACATCCTTTGATCTCTTTAAACAAATTCTTTATTTAATAAAATTTATAAACAAATTCTGTAGGAAAGGGGGGGGGGGGGGTAGAGATTATTTTTATTCACCAGGTCTAAGGGAGTAGACTTAGCTGAGCGTGTTTTACGGAGAGAAGTAGAGTTTCAAGTTTTCCCCATGCAAAGGAAAGTAATCCTACTCTTCGACTGGAAAGTTGAAAAGTGGTCTTTCAGGGAGGGAGACGGGAAATAGTGGTCCATTAATGGAAGAAAATTATCATTGAGCCTATAGCCAAAAATTATAGACCATAAATAAACGGTCTTTGTGAGATGTGGTCTCCTTATAGAGGTGGTCTTTCAGGGAGGTCTCACTGTATTTTCATTTTAAATACTATACACATGATGTCTTTTTTTATTGTGAACACATAGCTGGATTGTAAATTGCTGGATTCTAATTTTATAGATATAATGTCAATTTAAAAAATACATCAATTAATTTGGTTCACCCTTCGAAAATCCATTTACGTGAAATATTTTTAAGTTACAAATTTTAAATTTGTATAGTGCCTCTGAGTTTTTTAACTTACACTTAGAAAAACTTCCTCCATTCATAAATTCTTTAAAAATAGTAATAGCAATAATAAATTCCAACCCTTACTCCACGTGTAAAATATAGAAACGACTAAAATTTATCAAGTTCTGATAATTTGAATTTTATGAGTTTTCCGGTTTCTGATATTAAAAATCGAAAAGCGTTTTTAATGCTTGAAATCGCTGTAAATTGGATTAACATGATGAAGCATACTTAGTCTGCTTACTTCTCCTACCTTCTTGAAGAATTTAAGGAAGACATTTACTGGTACACCAGTTAACTGTAATTGCCTAAAGTTCCTCTAGCTTTATGACTTTGACTAGTTCTGTACTTCTAAGGAAAACACAAACTATTATTTTATTTAAATTAATTTTTATCGACAGAAATAACTGCCTTCTGTAACGCCCGTACGAAAACCTTCATAACACATTAACCCCTTCGGGACGAGCGTCTATTAGAGAATTTTTAATCTTTCATCACCCGTTTTTCAAAACAGAAATTTTTGCCTAATTGAATCGGGAAAATACTCGGATTAAATAAGTCAAAATTTACAATAAAAATTTACTGGTGAGAATAATCACGGATTCTGATCACCTTACGCGACACGAATATCGGTCGCTCGTCCCCAAGGGGTTAATGCGTGGAGCTATAGAAATCAACTTAGAAAAGGAAAATATATGCAACGACATTGCACATGCACATTTTACTATCGACAACCGTTGGCGGATGATGCTGGAAGAAGGGGAAAAACTGAAGAGAGAAGAGGGAAAAAGAGGGGAAGCTATGAGATCTCATATGAACTACAAATAAGCCAAAACATCATTCATTCAAACTGAGGAATCCTCCGGAAAGGGGTGAAAGCGCTTTTTGGAAATGAACTGAGCAGGATAGACGCTACATTGCACATAATATGCCAGGTACTACGTAATAATGTTATATAGAATTGTTAAAACCTGTTAGAATATATGTTTTTATAAAAAATAACGCTCCAACAGTGGCTGAGAGGTTCTGCTCTCGAAGCTGGTAGACGGGAGGTGTTGGTTTCGAACCCAATCGCGCCCGTCGTCGGCCTAACCGTTTCGGAGTTTTCGTGGTTTTCTTCGAAACCGTGGATTTCCATGCGTAAATACGGGTTAGGTTCCCTTAGAAAGACCCCCACGAAGGGCACCCCCCCCCCAGGGCCTATATCCCACGTGTTGATAATTGGCCGTCATAAATACAAACCAAACCAAACTTATAAAAAATAACGAAATATGTCAGAGTTTTTATGAAATATAATGAAATATGTCTTATATAAAATGATTTTAGTGTAATAGTAAAAAAAAATAATAAAGAATTTTTTTAGTGAAAAAATAATGTGTCATGTTTTTAATAACTTGAATAACATGCTATGGAAAAATGTCTATACTGTGATAGCTCTCTACTATGATAATAATGCCTGAAGATATGGTATAGTATAATAAGTATCAGAAACTATTATTTTTTCATTGCTCGTTATCGTTTCATAATTTTTGATTTGGGGTCGTATTTAAAGACTCCCTCTATTGTTTCTTGACATGTTGGAACACCAAAGGAAAAGCGGTTTGTACGTCTCTTAACTAGTTATAATTTTATAACTAATGCGGTGTTGGTAATAATTAAATATTTTTAGAATCCCTTTACTGATTCTTACAAACTCCGCATTTTGGATTTCAGTTAAATTGTGCGAACCCAATGAAAAATGTTTTTTCGTTCGCGGTTCTTCGTGAATAATTTTGTGCATATCTGCTGAAGTAAAGTCAAATTCCTTCAGTATCATTTGATAGGTACAGTACGATTAACATGTCTTGCGTAACAGATGACAACCGCTGACAAAAATTTGTCTGGGTGTTCTTCCTCTAAGGGATAATTTCGAGTGCTACAAAAGTCGGTACACCATCTGAATACACTGGGAGGAGATGGAGCTTCATTTCCATAAACTAAGTTTAGACATTGTTTCATTCTTCTTAGATTTAGACTCGCTTTAAAATAATGTAAATGCATATCTTAAAAATGTTTTCAATTCAAGGCCATTTTCCTTTATTTTAAATTTTATTCTACGATAACTAATTGTGAATTGTTACTACAAATTATTGTCTACGGACATAAAAGAGTTGAAATTTATAAATATGACAACTAATTTGTTTAGTGTGTTGTCCCAATTCCATGAAAACTTGTCATGTCTGTCACACAGCTGAAAATCGCTATGCTTGTTGGCTACCAGTATTTCTGAACGGAAAAATGCGACTTATTTTATCGGAGATATCTCATCAATTGATTAACGCGAAGCAAACTTTTCGAAAATAACGGTGGTCAACAAGCATAGCGATTTTCAGCTGTGTGACAGACATGACAAGTTTTCATGGAATTAGCCTATTTAGTGCTTGACGTCTTCCCTTATCACAAAAATTTCAGAGTTAGCCTTGTATAATAATGAATGATTTGTTCATAATAATCAAAATAAATATGTAATTTTTATTTCACAATTTTCTCTAAATGTTTTTATAGCACCTTGAGACTTTTTTTCACTAAATGATTAAGCCATGAACAATTCATTATTTCATATTATTTTATCAACTGTACATTATGCCACGACGTCAATTAAAATAATGGAGGAACGGGATATTTAACAAAATTCAACTTAAAATAATATTTAATACTATATTTTTAGAACAGAACACATCATATACTGCGGTAGTAGAGATTTTGTTAAATATCAAGTAATTAAATTAATACTACCATTGAATTGGTATTCTACACAGTGTTGACAGTGGGCTACTTTTTTTAAAATTTAGATTTCATTATTGGAACAACTTTTTTTGAAATGGTAAAATTTCCCTTGTTTTCGCCTTATTAATATGTAATTAAATAAGACGAATTTTACTATTTCAAAAAAGTGGTGCCAATCAAGAAATATCAAATTAAAAAAGTAGTCCATTGGCAACACTGGTTCTACATGATAAATTACAGCCCAGTTTTCGTAAAGTTGGTGAGAATGGTGCTACATTTTCTGGCGTAAATTGGAGATAAAAAGGTAAACATATTTAATGAAATTAAATAGTACTTTTAACATTTTACTAGATATTTGTAGAAAATAAGGAACCCAAATTGCAACATTTCAGATTTCGTCAAGCATAACGTAATTCAATAATACAGCAATCAATTTGGTGTTCTACATAATAACATTTTAGCCAGTGTTAGTAATGCTACTCAGATTAATGCTATATTTTTCTGGAATAAAATCCAGAGAATATTTTTAATGAAATGAAATGGTATTTTTAACATTTCACTAAATATTTATGGAAAATAAGGAATTCAAGCAACAAAATAATATTTAATACATTTTTAGAATAAGACTGATTATATACTGCAACAGTTCAGATTTCGTCAAGCATAACGTAATTCAATAATATAACCATAAATTTGGTGTTCTACATAATAACTTTCTACCCTGTTTTAGTAATGCTATACAGACTAGTGCTATCTTTTTCTGACGTAAAATCCAGAGAAAATTTTTAATGAAATTAAATGGTACTTTAATATTTCACTACATATTTGTGAACAAGAAAGAATTAAAGTAGTAAAATAATATTAATATATTTTCAGAATAGAACAGATTAGATATATTGGGGTGGTTCAGATTTCGTACAGTATTACTTAATTCAATAATACAACAACCAATTTGGTGTTCTACATAATAAATTTCGAGGCAGTTTTAGTAATGCTACACAGATTAATGCGATATTTTTCTGGCGGAAAATCCAGAGAATATTTTTAATGAAATGAAATGATACTTTTAACATTTCGCTAGACATTTGTGAAAAATAAGAAATTCAAGCAGCCAAATAAGATTTAAAATATTTTTAGAATAGGACTGCAATATATACTGCAATATTTCAAATTTCTTCAACCATAATGTAATTCCATAATACAACCATCAATTTGTTGTTCTACGTAATAACTTTCCACCCAGTTCTTGTAATGCTACACATTAATGCTATATTTGTTGGAGTAAAATACAGAGAATATTTTTAATGAGATGAAATGATACCTTTAACATTTCACTATATATTTGTGGAAAATAAGGAATTCAAGCAGTAAAATAATATTTAATATATTGTCAGAATATAAAAGATAATATATATTGTGGTAGTTCAGATTTCGCAAAGCATCACGTAATTAAATAATACAACCACCAGTTTGATGTTTTACATACACTGTAAAAAAAATACTGCCAGTTTTCCGGTAGGAATCAGAAAAATAGTTGCCCTTATCGTACCGGAATAATTTCCGACCTAGCTCGGAATAAAATCCGTAAAAATAAGGAAATAGTCAGTAAAACATATTTTAAGGATTTTATTCCGATTTTACAGATTTTATTCCGAGCTCGGTTGGAAATTATTCTCGTGCGATAAGGGCAACTATTTTTCCGATTCCTAACGGAAAACTGGCATTATTTTTTTTACAGTGTAATAACTTTCTGGCCAGTTTCTGAAAAGCTATACAAAATGGTGCTACACTGTGTAAGGTTAAATCGAGGGAACATTTTTAATGAACTGAAATGGTATTTTATAAATGTGGAAAATAAAGAAGTTAAGAGGTAAAATAATATTTAATATATTATTAGAATAGTAGTTCAGATTCTCAAGTATTAAGTTATTCAATAATACAACCATCAATCTGATGTTCTATATAATATATGTCTGCCAGTTTTCGTAAAGCTTCACAAAAAAGAGGAACTCTTTTCTCATACAGCGTAAAATCGAACTGATATATATATACACTGAAGAGCCAAAACATTATGACCACCTACCTAATAATGCTTTGGCCCACAAAACAACTGCTACCCGGCTTGTCATGGATGCCACAAGTCCTTGGTAGATGAGCGAAGATAAATTGTATCAGATGTTCAAGCAGCGGTCATGCATATCCGGGATATTCCAAAATGTTTGTTTTTGAGCTCTAGGCTACCGTTAGATGGCACCGAAATGTGCTGTATCGAATTAAGATCTGTCGAGTTAGGTGGCCAGGACCTTAATTGGAATTCAGTATTATGTTCCTGTAACCAATTGAGCACAATTAGAGTCCTGTGACATGGAGCGTTGTCTTGCTCGAAGACTCAATTTCCATTTAGGAAGACATATATCATTTAAGGATGAAAATGGTTCACAATGATGTTCAGGTAGTCCGCGGCCTTTATGATCTGTTCTACCACAACCACAGGTCCCAGAGACCCAATTTGAACGTTTCCTAAAGCTTAATATCGCCACCACCGGCCTGTGTATGACCTGTTTTATAAGGGGGAGTAACAGCTCGCCTAGAATAACGTGTACATAACACGGCCATCGATGTGTGGGAGGAAGAATCGCATTTCATCCGACGAGGCTACTCTCTCCCTATAATCCATAGTCCAGTCATGATATTCCCAGGCCTAGTGTAGTAGTATTTGGCAATGATGCTCGGTCAACACAGCCACATGAGTGGGACGTTTGCTGCATAGTCTCACATTTAACAGTGTCAGCTGAACTGTGTGCTCCGAAAGAATTGTACTTAAACCTGTATTGTATTAGGATGTCAGTTGAACCAGTCCCTGGTGCCGATTTTGCTTTACCAAGTGTGGGGGGTGTTTCTGACGTCCTTTTTATTTGATAACGCCTAAACGTCCAACGCAATGGCTTGTACTGGTGGTTTTACCCTCATTCATCCACTTTTTATAAGTACTAACAACGATATGTCATGAACAACCAATGAGACCTGCAGTTTTGAAGATACTCATTCTGAGTCATTGGGTGACTGAATTCTGTCCTCTGTCAAAGTCGCTTAGATCAGCAGCCTTTATCATCACAGGCAGAAATAAATGTGAAAAGGATTCCACAGACTCCCTAGCAGCATTTAAATACCATTCCCATCAGATTACGTGCCTTCCCCGTCTTCCAGTTGAGATCATTGCAATATGTGGTGATGGTCATAATGTTTTGGCTCTTCGGCGTACATTTTATATAAAAGAGTATTATTATCATTTGACTGTATTTTGTCTAAGATAAGAAATCGAAATAATACAGTACTTAAAAACCATTTTTATCTTATACAATAAAGAGGTTATTCAAAAGTTAAGATTTTATGAAATCTGATACTGAGTATCGTAAAATGGATTGCCGTCTTTAAAAATTACAAGTAATTGATAGCAACTACCGAAGTTACTGTTGCAGGTTCTCTATGTGCTAAATCCGAAATATCCTATCTACGCTTTCTTGGTTTAATTTCAAATATCCCCAGTAGATAGCGCTTCACTGTAGTAATTCTCAAAATAACTTCGCAACACAAAGCCTTTTTTTTGAGGGGGGGGGGGAGGGGTGTTCAGTAGCTTTACAGAATGAAGGTTAAAAACTAAGTGAACTTTTATCCATTTTTGTATGTTAACTTGTTTTTAAACTTTCTTGCAGATTGAGAGAGCGCTGCACCACCTATCAATGATATTGGGGACTGAAAACAAGTGTAATAACGAAATTCCCGACTTCGCATATTATTTTCTTACAACTTAAATAGCTACCACCGTTTACTTGTATTCCATCGCAAAATAAAACGGTTAGTTTGTTCTAAGTCACCCTGTATATGAAAATAATATATGATACACATAACGATGTTTTGACAAATTTATATATATATGCTGAAACATGCATAAAATTTACAAATAAGTTTATGAAAAGTTTGTAAACAAGAGGTTAAAGTTATTTCATGATCTACTTTAAAATTATTCACAGAACAATAAAGAGCAAAAGTGTAAAATGGAAAAAAATGTTAAACATCAAATATCAGACATAAAATAAACATTCAGAACATACTCACCCATTTTGAACTTCAAAACCTTTTGGGAAAATGCAGTTTGCTTGAATTTAAATTATGCTTACCTAGAATAGAAGAAAAAGAAAATGTTACTGTGAATTAAAAGTAAATTTACAAATGTTAATTATTAATTATTTGAAATAATGCTGGATTTTTTAAAAAGCCCTTAGCAAAAGTAAAATGCAACTACAAATGCTCTATGAGTCAGAGATACTCGCAGTTTGCGGATCATTAACTGTGATAGGCAATTTTGCATGCATAAAATAAAAATGAAAACGAAACAATCTGGACATTAAGGGGTCCTGCTGTTAAAAAAAAATGAGAGTAAATAATTCCGGAATAATAGACATGTTTTTCATCATGATTTACAGCTGCAAGTGCTCAATCTGTTACCATGAATTGGTTAACTTTGGACCATTAAGGTAACTTTGGCCCAAGAGAAAAAAAAAATTAAATCTGCTATATTTCCTATATCGCTTGATTTATCGACAATCATTCTCAAAATATAAATGGTTGCATAAGTTTGAGGCTGGCAGCTCATTGTAAGTAATTTGCCAAGTTTCTATCATAGCAACACCAGTCAAACAAAAGCGTATCAAGACGGTGACAATTTAGCTCTTACAGTTTTTGTCTGCCAAGCTGTAAAGTAATTAATTTGGACCTTGGTACGTACATGTTATTATAACTTCATTAGTGTAGATCCAGCTCTAATGTTGGATTATGCGTTTTCTTTCCAGAGATAAAAAAGAAAAATATTTTTCTAAGTAGGGATAACTTTGGCACAGCATTTGGGGTAACATTATCACAACCAATTATCATTTAATTTTTTGTATATACTTCCTGTCAATACATAAAAAATGTTGTATTTAAAGGGGAGCTTTTTCTTATTTTGTTGAATTTAAACACTGATATTTTTGAGGTAATGTTTCTGTTTATTTTTTATTATTTATTTTTTTATTATTTATTTATTATTACTTACGAAAATATACATTTGTGTTTATATAAACAATAATTTTGATGAAAATTCATGGAGTGTACTGGTTCCAACTGAACCAAACAAGAAAGTTATTGGCAAAGATGCCTGCAATGTTGGAGATTTTGTACTTGTGCTGCTTTATAGCAAGATCTATCCCGGAAGGATTACTTTGAAATAAAAGGAGGATTGTGTTGCTGACTGCATGGAAAAAAAAGTTTAAGTGTTGGCATTGGCACAACGACCAGAATCCATGGTGCATGAATAGAACGATATTTTTGCAAAAATTAGTCCATCTAAACTCCTGTCTAAAAGAAACCAGTATTCAGTCCCAGACCTGGACAATTCATGTTAAGCAATATTTATAAGTTTTGTAATATTTTTTTTAAATATATACTAATTTACTGTCTTTTCACATGTTTACACTTCTTACCATCTCTCTGCTGTCTTTTTCAATAGGGTAACATTGGTCCATATAATGTGGTAGGCCCTATAACATTCGTTTTAACACATGGACCAATGTTACGCCAATTCAAGGTAACATTGCTCGAAAACGTTCAAGAACACTTTTTGTTAAAACAAAATTCAATATCGACAAATTTATGATAATGGTTTGGTTCCATATGTTCTTAAGAAGCTAAAAATCCACGTGATATTCATTTTTAAAATGAAATAAGAGAATGAAGATGCTGAATATGCCATGGAACAGATAAATTTGGGCCAAAGTTACCCCAGTTGACAGTACCACACCATTCCAGTACGGAAAGCATTTGGGATACTATCCTTGATAAAACATAAAGCAGCACATCAACGGGATCGGCCATGGCCTTGACTTGGTCGTGGATCGGCCACTACCTCCTGCCACATTGCGTTTTCAGTGTTGCTAAAACTTTGAGATTTTCCCTATCAAATAATTATCTTAGGTAGATTCACAACCAGAAATCGCACCGTGTGGTTTGGCGTGCTTTTAAGTTTGCATTCTGTAACTTATATGCATGCTACATCTTCATGTTATTACCTGAAGAAGCGTTCTCGCACTCTATTGTCCATATTTTGAGCTATTTTTCATATTGTGGAAAATCCTCTATCCAGTTAAATATTAATCTATAAATCGCAAGATAATTCGACCAATAGAGTGTTTCTTACTTCTATCGCGTTTTACTTTTGTCTGAACTTTTGAAACATTCGTATATACATTTATCAAAAAATTGAGATTCAGTAAAATAATTTAATTTTAAAAAAGCATGCACGCATGTGAATGGTTTTAACAAGTTATTATTAGTCCTTACTTACCGAACTAGATACTTTTTTAAAGCAGTGCGAACGAAATAATTCTAAATAATAAATCGTACACTAAATTTATAACATAAAGTGTATTTATTATTAAATTTTCCGATGAATTAATTGATGCTATGAACAAATATCCACTTGCTATAAATACGTTAATCGTATACAAACAAATAAGGATAATTTTAGCATACCATCTCGTATTTATTAGTGAATTCTTTAAAAACATGTGAATAGGGCAATTGCTTACTCTACCAGTTTGCAAAAATTCTGTTTCTATATAACGGTCAACAGTACTTAAATAAAATATTGAAGAAAATGAAAATAAATATCTAAAAAATAAAGAATATAATTATGTATAATACAGATAAAATTAAGTAACAGTAAAATTTTTCTCAAAGTCATTTTATTGTGTTTCATCCTCTTTTTATAAAGTACATAAATTCTAAGTTTTATGTTTTATTGTTTCCTCAATGTAAACGCAGCAGTAGTGAGCCGCTTAAGGACATTTATCTAACTATTATTAAAGTGTTAGTGAATTCGAAAAGATATACATATTTTTAGCTGAGTCCTAACCTTCATGTATCAGGGAAACACATTCGAAGTTTCAAAATATATCCTTCAGAAAAAAGGAAAAATAGAAAATGTCACCTTCCTTTATGCTCTAGTAGTGGGCCTAGTAAATTTCTGACGCCTGAACTTTTAAGCTTTCGGTTTATCCAACAAATAATTTACAATGTAATAGAGTATATCTACAGTAGTTTAATTTAAAATAAAACAATATATATTAAAGATACAATATTTTAAACAAAAACTTATCTCTAATGGAAATCTATAAAGATTTGCAAAAAAAGTCTGTTTTTGAAGACACTCTGAAAAATAAACAAATCTACCAACAGAAAAAAAAAAATTCAAACAGTTTATGAAAGGTACCGTTTAAGTATATTGGTGAATCCGATTTCTTTCGGTCGTTTTTCAGAAACGCATTTTGGGCTTGTTTTTAAACTTTAAAAATTAGTGGCCTACTATAGGTGGATTTACCTTGCATTTTATATGAGGGCAAGTCAGTAAGTAGGTCACAAAAAAAAAAGGTAAACCAAGATAATACTTAAAAGGAATGTTTATTTCTCTATATAATCGTTATTTATATTGCTACATTTCTCCCATCTCTTTATGACTGCTGCACAAAAGTCTTTGAATTGCAATCTCAGCTATCTGGTTACCTCACATTCAACGTCTGCATCAGTCGGCTGTTGGCTAAACCATGTGAACACCCTGTTGCAGTTGCTAATGCTTTCTATTGTTGTTCGCCTATCAGCTCTAACTATTTCCTCCGCCTTACGCGCTGTTTCTACTGTCGCAATCTCAACAGGACAACCACTTTGTTCTACGTCAACGCCTTTTGAACGACCCTGCTCATCCATAGAGAAGGCATAGAGGTATCCCCTATCTCTTCTCTATGTGTTCATCTTGTACAACTGTTGTATCATAAATTCGAAATTGACATCTTTCAGTTGGACGGTGCTGCCACCTACTAGGATATTTGGAAACAATTTGCTACTAATTTCCGATCTCTCATATCGGTTTGTGACCTACTAGCTGGAACCTCGGTGGCCGAGCGGTTAGGACACCGCGCTGCCAGCCGCCAAGCATTGAGAGCGGCAGAGGTCTGCGAGTTCGACTCTCGCTGGCTCCATTGCACACTCTTTGTGGAGCTCCCGGATGTAATTTCTCTGTGTTGTAAATTTCATTGTGCTATCTCGTCCCTGTATATTGACGATGACTTATAAGCGGACCTAGATGTCAAGCACACAAGTCAGATGTATGTGTTAATAAAACCTATTTGCTGACTTTCCCTCGTATTTCAAAATGGTCTTAATTATGCCACATTTATTTGTGTCTAATAAAAATTTGGAAGTATATCTACAATTACTTAACATGCATTTTTCAATTCCTACTATTAGTTCACACTCTCCGTATATTTATTTATATATCTTGTTCAAATTTTCAATCGTTAATAAAATACTTATTATTCATCCCATCAAGTTGAAATAAATTATTTTTAACTTGTACTGGATGACAATTGATGTTAATACAGATTTTTCAAATATTAATTCATTAATTAAATTTTAATTAATTAATTTTAGTTTTATATGGGAGACAAAATGCCGACCATTGGTTATTGAACAGCATTTAATGCATCTTCATATCTATAAGGGGGTTAACATAGGGGGCGACCCTGTTTTTTCGCCAAATACCTCCAAGTTTGTCGCCAACTTGGCGATATATTGCCAAATTTGGTGACCAAAATGAGTCGCCAAAAGTGACGCCAACTTGGCGATATCTCTAATATTTCGCCAAATTCCCATAGACTTCCATTGTAAACCTACTTGCTTATAGAAAATCAACAAATTCAGATATTTTAATGCAACAAAAACTTATATTAGCTTAAGGGATTATATTAAATTTTTCTTTGATGACCTAAGTAGGAATTCACTTTAAAAACAAAATTTTTGTATTACTTGTTATTTTTAGTAGCAGTATTGTAAAAGTGTATTTTAATAATTGTTGCAGTTGGTTGTTTGGGATAAGAAATATTCAACAAAGTTTAAAGTAATAAAACAAAGAAAAAAAAAGAAAATAAATTTCCATGGCTTCCGGCTAGAATGAACTACTGTATTAGAAAATAATTCACTACAGACAAAAATAAATGTTTCATAAATCCCTAGACTAAATTTTATATTGAAACGGTTCAAATAAATTGATATTACTTTTTTCGCTGTTTTTACTGATCGTTGCATAAGCATTTTAAAGATCTCATCATTAGAATAAAGTTGACTATAACGAGCGAAAAGTTTCAAAGCATAGTTATGTAAAATTGTTAGAAACCGTTTTTTCTTTCTACTACAGTGCAAAAGAAAATGCGATTCAAGACACAATGTAATATGATGTAACACAAAATAAATATCCGAAACATCTCATTTGGAAAACATCTTAATTTTAAAACAAGAGTCAAATTGTAGTAAAATGATTCATTATAGGAAGCTTAGGATTGTTTATATCTTTAATGTTTAAAAGCTTTTTTATTATTATTTTTATTCAGACATATTTAACATTTAACAAACACACATAAATTCTAAAAGAATTTTTCAATCTTTAATTTAACTTTTTTTTTTTATTGCAATGTTTAACAAGGTCTGTTTCTCCTGAAGTAAGTAGTAATTTTTATGTTTTAGGGGATGCTGAAAAAAAAAAATACGGCTTCGGAAAGGTTTTATTTTTTAGAGATTTTGAAAACAATTTAAAAATAGTGTAACTTTAATGCATATTTACATTGGACAATGTAACATGAATTTTGTCATTTGAATTTAGTAAAAAAATAAATGACTCCCCAAATATAGATACACAGCTGAAAAATAAGATTATAATATAGAAAAGTTACAGTATTATTGTTACTTTTTTATGAACATAAATTAAATTTACTAAGAAAGTTTATAAAGGAATTATTAAAATTTTGAATTTATTAATAAAATAAATTATTAAATGAGCAGTTACATGACTGAAAAGTAGGATTTAAATATTCAAAAGTTATAATATTAATAATTCTTTAGAAAAGTTAAGGAGAAATTTTGTAAACATAAAACAAGATTCATGAATTTTTTATAAACAAAATTACTAACGTAAAATTTTTTCCATTCCATTTTTAATGTATATTTTATTGAAGTAACAAGACAAAATGTTTATACGAAATGTGACAAATATGCGTTTTATAACTTGCAAATAAAACTGTCTTTCAGCAATTTTTCAGACTACCCTTTTTACCTTTCTTTCAATCACCTGCCAGAATATATGTTTATACAAATCTAATTTTTTTAAATATCAAGTTCATCTTTTTCCTTGCCGCCATGCCTATACATGTACTTTAATTTTATGACCCGAAAAATGTTCATATCCATTAGCTATATTTTGCATTCGAAATAGACGTTAGTATTAGCAGATTATGAGCATTTTTCTCTTCAAAATTTTATATTTATCTTTACTAGATCCTTTTTTTCAAATTGAACTAAAATCTATGAAATTTAATAAAAAATATTGATTGTATGGATATTCGAGTGACAAAAATTATTAAAACTGTCATATTTTTATTTTGAAAATCCAAAAAACTTTAGACATTTTTTGTTTATACATTAGATTTTAGTCCATTTTATTTTTGTATTATTCTTAAGCTTATATTAAAAGTTTCAAAGTTCTAGAGGGTATAGATATTTTTAAATCATGCGCGCAATCTATATACATTATCATTAATTTAAAAAAAAGCATACATTAAGGAATAATTATTATCTATTAATTATACAGTGCTTTATGCACATTATATATTACTTTGCATGGAGAACATGTTATAGTATTAACAACAACAACAAAAAAAACTGAATCGAACTGTGTTTCCCATTTTCAGATCAATCAATTACTTATTGAGTTATATACGATTTTCATCACGTGACAAACACGTTTTTCATATTTTCTTGAGTGCTTTATCTCCTTTCGCGCGGAAATTCGGTTCAAAACGCTCACTTTGACACTATTTTCTGAACAATCTATTGCGTTTTGCAAAAAAAAAAAAAAAAAAACTGAAAAACAGCTTGATTGCATAGTTTCTGAATAACAACACCTGCTAGTTTCATGCATTTCCGAACAAAAATAAATTAAAACTTATGTCATAAAATTGCCCTCTTGGATTTGAAAACAGACTTAAGGCAATATGAAATGGAATTTCAGTAAATGCTACGCCATTTGGATACATTTATTGCATTTTTTTTTTATCATTAGGAAAATGGCAATGTTTCTTTTACAATCACTAAAGAAGGCGTGTATTTCCATTTAAAAATCTGAGGTATTTTTCTATGTTTACACCAAAATAACGTCATGTTTTCTTATTGTTCTTTTAACAATTTAAGGGCGCAAACGCACAGAACTCTCTTATTGTAATCGTCGGATTTTTGACCAGTACATGTTGTTTATTTTACACGGAAGGCCCCTGTGGAGTTGTTCGCCTGCTGTCGTAATAATTTTTGAGAGGAATTTGTTGCTGTATGCAGATAAAACATTTTTTCTGACTGTTACTTATAAAGATGTATTAAAAATATGGGGTTGTTAATACTTTTTTACAAATGCTGTATAAAGAGAAAGAGATCTAAAGAATGGAGTTTTAAAGATTAGAAGATATTTTTTTATACTCAGGTTAGAGTATCATAGCTAACTTCTTCAGAGATTTAAAAAAAATTTTTGGATTTAAAAAATAACTTAGTATAATTGTTTATATTAAAAGAAACATAGATATAATAATTTCAGAAAGTTTGTATTGTAGAATTTTTAAGTATTTTTTTTTTATTCATTATTCTTTCATAATTCAAACAGCAAGAATTGATTATTAAAAGGCTATCGGATTCTGTATTTAAATATATTTCCGATACTTTTTAAAAATACTTATAAAATTAAAGATAATTTTCGGGATCTTTTACATTAGCAGTTGCCAGCGTATTGTCAAATAAATAATTAATGATGCGACACGACATACGGATTATTTCCTCGATTATGAAATAATGCTATTTTAAAAGATTTCTTTCAATAAAAATCAGACCATAATTTGAATTAGTGTCTATATAAAACAGCGCTCAAAAGGAAAGGAGCGTTCTGACAAACGCTAAAAAGACATACCATGAATAGCTTACTGAATGATCATTAATTGTTCCCTTTCCTTTAACGCAGTTGAACATAATTGCACAAAGGCTGCTAATTACCAAAATACCATGATTCTAAAGAAATAAGTGAATGTATGATATTGAATATAAGTAATTTTTCTAAACCACAATGCTCTCTAACATTTAATTAAACTGACTTGCTTTATTCAAGACTACACAACAGATTTTAGTTACAAACATATGAAACAAATAGCAGAAGATAATCAGATTATACCATTGTTTTAATTTTATACGAAAAGTTTAAATATGATAAAATAAAATTTTCAACTTTCCTACATCTCAAACATAGCAAAAGTGCAATTATACAGGGTAATTCAAACAACATGACCTAAATTAAAGGGCGAAGCACTTATACAAAATGAATAAAAAATCCCATAGGAACATGGAGTCGCAAACGCCATCCGAGGCCGCTAGAGGGGCTTGCAAATTCCACAGGCCTGCTATGAAAAAAATACAAGGTTATTGATGGCTGAACTTTATGTATTTTTTGGTGATAATTGAAAAACAAATAATGAAAAAATCCTATCACGTCACATTTTCTTGAAAAATATTGGGTCGATTAGAAAGTTTGTCGTGTTGGAAAAATCAGTTCGTACTGGTAAATTCTGCCAGGTAATTATAAGACATTAGATATCGGAATCAATGTCTAATAATTAAATGATAGAATTTTCCGATACGAATTGATTTTCCCAACACGACACAACATTTCGATAGACCCAGTTGTTTTAAACCGTTTAAACCTATAACAAAATAATCGATTACTGAAAAATCAATTTGCCTCACCGAGAATCGACTTTTTTTTACATAGATTTACATGGATAAAATCACCGTTGGCAAATAGCACATGCAGAATTGTCCAAAATTGTCCTTTTCATTTTAGCAAAAATATCGATATCGATGTTACAAAAAATTCTGATGTGATAGGGGAAAATGGAGGTCATTTTCGAAATCAGCCCACCAAATAACATAAAAATCAGCGAAAACATCTCTTGTTTTTTTCAAAAACTTCAATTTCGCAGACCTGTGTTATATGTAATACAAGAATAATAAACAAAAATCCTTCTACACCATTTTATTCAGACTGTATTTCCACACATGTTACACAATTATGACCAATACTACAACAGGAGATGCTCAAAGTTTTTGTCAGACGCTTGGAGACACGCATTACATTTACGATGCATGGACTGGCCGCACCTTCTCAAACATATCATGGGTATCTCGAACATTTCCTGCCGCCTGAACAATTCTCCATACCAAGTCTCCCTGCGATGAAACAGGTGTTTCATAACTCTTCTTATCTAAGTCCTTAAAAAAAAAACCCATAAGGAAAAATCTTCTGGAGACGAATCTGGTGATCGCGGTGTTCACGCGATTGGTCCACATTGACCAATCCAACGCCTTGGAAAAGTGACCTGCAGATGTGAGTTCCGACTTGTCTGCTGAAATGTAAGGGAGCTCCGTCGTACTGAATTAATACAAGTCAAGTCGCCAATTTGCTTAGCTCGTGTTTTCAAGGAAACGCCCTCTAGCGACCCCGGATGTAAATTCACAAACACTCAACGTCCCAGCGCTCTTAACGCCAACCTCTGTTGCCAAGCGCGTTGGCGAGAAAATGAACTTTGACGTGCATACATGCATGTTGCAGTCTATTTTTAGTATCGTAGTTCGAAATTTGGATGTGCGAATATTTATATCCGCTTTATATGAATATTTTAGATACGCTTACAAAGTTCAAATAGTTTTTTTTTTTTTTTTTTCGTAGCTTTCGCAGATTAACTCAGTCTACACAAGTTGTATTATTGATTATACTAAGTCGAATATTGATGCTGGTAGAATAAAATTATCGCTACAAAGTAAGGATGCACATTCCAAATTAATACAGCACTGCAATAATCCCACAAATTCAATAATAAAGTAATGATCATGTTTAGGTTTTTACTTTTTGATATTCATCCTAATTAAGTAAAATTTTTGATTTGTTTTAAATAAATTTGATAGCCGTACAGAGAAGAAAATTAATTGAGCATTCCATTAATGGATAAATATGGAAAAAAATTAATAAAAAGGAGAAATGGACAAAATATCCTAAAATCTTTGAAATAAATGTAATTTTGTAAATGGCCATTAGTATATAAAATTCAAAGTTTTCTATTATACTTTGAAAAAAAAATGCAAATTTTCTGCTTCCTAAGTGGTTGGATTATGAAGCATGCATGGAAAGTTATGAAAAGTTAAAAGTGTGTGTGTGTGGAGGGGGGGGGGGGGTTCCATTACTGGTCAGGAGGCTATGCAGGCTTTTTTTCGGGGGGGGGGGCATTTTGTGAAAAGCAAAAGTTATTTATGTGAAATATTTATATTTTTGGGGAAAATAAATTTTACAACGAAAGATGAAATCCAGTTACTCAAATTTGAAAAAAGTATTAATTAATAATAAAGGCTTTAAGTCATCCTGTAAAGTTTTGTTTTCTAGTGAATTTGTTTTGTTTACAAAATACACATTTTAAAATCTGGCAAAATGAAAAAATAATTAATGAAGGGTATGTTTTTATGAAATGAGCTTTGTGAAGGGGCCTATTTTATTAAGCAAAATTTTGTGAAGGGGACATCTTTATTAAAAATAATTTGGTGAAGAAGCCTGTTTTATTAAATTGATTTTTTTCGAAAGTGCCCAAAATAGGCCCCAAATTTTGCCTGAATCGCCCCCTGTTAGCTATTTTTAACTTATTATCAATCAGCAACAAAGCACTTATCTGAGCATAGACGCAACAAGTAAGTAAGATAATTATGGTAAATTTTCATTTATTTATGGTGATCATTTAAAAAGAGCGGATTATATATTATTTATATTACTTATATTATAAGCGGAATATACGTATATATACATATATACTTATATAAATATAACTTATATTTATATTATTTATATTATAGAACGGATCTATAAGAATAAACATTTCACTTATTCACAATATACATATACATGCATATACATATCATAATTATTCAGAGGATGTAATAAGGACTTGTTATTGTAATGTATTTAGTACTTACGTTTGCACTAGATGGCAGCACATACTACGTACCTCTACAGAAATAAATACTTTAGCTTGGGCGGAAAAAATACAAAGTTATAGAGCAGATCAATAATATTAAATATTTGACTTGTTCAATTACAATTATTCAGAAGGTAAAGTAATGATTTAGTATTTCGCACTCGTATTCCTGCAAGTATTCCACAAACAAGAAATATGCAGTTGAATGGATAAATTAAAGTAGCTTGAGATTTTTGAAAACGTATTTGTATGAGAACACACGCATGCGCGTCGAAGTTCATTTTCTAGCCAAAGTGCTTGGCAACAGAGGTTGGCGTTAAGAGCGCTGGGACATTGAGTGTTTGTGAATTTGCACCCCGGATGGCGTTTGTGACCCCAAGTTTCTATGGGATTTTTTATTCTTTTTGTATGCCTGTTTTGTCCTTTCATTTTGGCCACGTAATTTTGAATCACATTGTATAAAGATTATTTGTTAACATACATTTTTAAATCTATTAAATTAGGTAGTGAATATTCAGTTAATTTCTAATGAATTCAAATAGTAAGCAAAATTCCAAGTTAGATTAGAATAACAAAACTAAAGCCCGCGGATTTCATTTTAAAAGTTATTACAAGCTTTTATGTAACTTTCCTTGGGTGTCCGTTAGAATGAAATCTTGCAATCCAATTTTAACATTCTTTCTGTGCCATTCGACCTAATTTGTGGTAGTGTGACGCATATTATCGGTGACAATACAATACTCTGTAAAATAAATGTTTGAAATTTGCCTCCTCCATCTCTCAGGAGGAAAAATAATTGTCCAAAAAGGAGTAGGTAAATATCATCATGTATGTGATCCTGTAAATGTCATTGATTGCATCAGAAATAAGCTGATATTCGTTGACTGAACTGGGGTATGGTTCATAAATGCGCTAACTTTCAGTTCCACGCAGTGTGTGAATAGTTGTGGGTTCAATACTAACAAGGATGTTGATAGATTTCTTTTTCCTTTGCCAGAAAGTTGGACTTCAAATTGTATATCCATTTTGCTTTTCTTTGAACAAACCGATAAAAGTTATCTTGCAATTTAATTTATTTCATTTAAAAAATTTACTTATTTCCATCCATTTTCCTTCAGTATTTTTCCCTTTTAAGTACATCATAAAAAAAGCTTGCCTATAAAATATCTTTTTACTTATAATTTAACTTTTTATTAATATTTAAAAACATTAATGCAATTCGTTAAGAAAACACTTAATTTAGTATTTTTTAAGTTGTCTTTATTAAATTCATTTTATTTTTGTAGTTTATACAATAATTATTCTTGACTGACTAACTAATTCTATTATTAAAATGGATTTCTGTTATTTTATTTTTAATTTGATTTATAGGGTAATTTTCACGAATTATTATATCAGCAGTTGACAATGTATTGTCAAACTGGTAATTAACGATGAATACAGATTTTCCCTCAGTTATAAATTAATGCTATTTTTAAAAGATAACTTTCAATAAAAATTCGACCATAATTAGAATTAGTGTCTGCATGAAACAGCACTCAAAAGGTAATTAGCATTCGGATAAATGCTAAAAAGACACACCATAACTAGTTTACTGGCTGAATACTCATTAATTGTTCACTTTACGTGAACGCACTTGAACATAATTCGACAAAGGCCGTTAATTACTAAAATGCTTCGATTCTAAAGAAAAAAAAGTGAATGCATCATATTCAATATAAGTATTTTTATTAAACCGCAATTTTGTCTAACGTTTAACCCCTTAACCTACAGCAACATGTGAAACTTGTGGTCTTTTATTCGGGCGAAAACTGATTGTCACGGGTCTGGCTCGTAGTCAATGATCGAGCAAAATGTAAATTCTTCTTATCACTAAAATTTTATAGTAAATACTGTTTTATTTCATCGACGAATTCTCATGATTAAAGATGTCAAAAATCTCTATTAAATTTTAGTGGTAGCTGTGGATTTACCGAACCGTGGAATGGCTCATAGGCTGCGAGATCCTGTTTACGTTTTGAACACAGGCTGTTGAGACGTAAATCGCAGATTAGGGGGTTAATTCAGTTTACTTGCTTTATACAAGAATATTCAACGAATTGAATTATAAGCATATGAAGCAGGTGGCAGAAGATAAATAGATCATTCCATTGTTTTAATTTTATACGTTAAATTTAAATACGAAATTTTCAAATTTCTTACATCGCTGGCGGATTTTCTTTTAAAAGTTATGACAAACTTATATAATGTTTCTGTTCGGCTCATATCTTGAAATCCAATTTTAACACCCTTCCGGAGCTATTTGTCCAAATCTTTTGGTAGCGTGACATCGTTGACGTCGTTGAAAATACAATATTCTGTCAAAAAATATTTGAAATTTTCCTCCCCCATCTCTCAGGAGGAAAAACATTTGTTCAATAAGGGTACGTAATCATGTATGTTACTAGGTTGAGCAAAAAGTTCTGGGAAATTTGTGAAAGTTGCGTTGTTATGCGCAAATTAACAACAAAAGCAACAAGGACTATTCTTCAAAGTAGAGACCATCATAGTACACGACTTTCTGCCATCGTTCTGCCAGATTCCGGATTTGCTGGAAATACCATGGCGGCTCCTTGAATCGAAAAACTCTTGACATACTTCTTCAACTTAATTAAAGTATTCAAATTGACGGTCCTTGAAAAAGAGTTGCATTGATCGAAAGATGCCATAATCGTATGGAGCCACGTCTGGATTGTAGGCGGAATTGGGGAGAATTTTGACGCTGTCCAACTGTGCAAACTTGTCCTTGGTCATCTGGGCCACGTGCGGTTTGGCATTGTCCTGCTGAAACAAAACGCGCTTTCGGCGGACCAATCTTGAATACTTATGCACCAATTTGTAGTACACGTGCTCCAACTGATGACAATAGAGCTCGGCATTCATAGCACGACCATCATATACGATACAAATTCTGGTAACTATTAGATTACAAATTTCCCAGAACTTTTTGCTCAACCTAATATCAAGTAAATGTCATTGAAAGTATCAGAAATAATCTGATATTCGTTGATTTAACCGTAGCATGGTTGATAAATGAGCCATCTTTCAATTCAGCACAGGGTGTGAATGAATATGGAATCAATACTAACAAGAAAGTTGATAAATTTTCTTACAGGAAGATGGATCTAAAATTATATATACATTTTATTTTATTTTTAAACAAACCGATAAAAAAATTCCTTGCAATTCAATTTATTTCATTTAAAAAATGCATTTATTTCCATCCTTTGTCCTTCAGTACTTTTACCATTTTAGTACATTATAATAAAAGCTTGCCTTTAAAATATTTTTTTACTTATAATTCATTTTAACTTTTTGCTAACATTTAAAAACGTTAATGCAATAAGTTAAGTAAGCAGTTAATTTAGTATTTTTTTAAGTGTTGTTTATTGCATCAATTTTTTTTTTTACCATTTGAAAAAATGGTTATTGTCCTCGATCAGGGTAGGAAATCAAAAACATATCTGAAGCGTTTTATTAGTTGAATCCCGCATTTTATTCGTTTTCTGATTGGTCTATACAGTAATCTGTATTTTCCCTTTATTTTCAACAAAGATGGATACTTCTGTTGCCACTATGGCAAAAAAGTAATAAAAACTACAAAAAAAAATAATAACTCAGAAACAAATTGAGATACAGCTTTCAAACAAATTGCAATTAAAAATGCATTTTTTTCTCTATACGACGATATAAAAAGTAATATTGTGGGATGTTTTTAGAAGTTTAAAAGGGAAATTTCATTTAAAATTGGTCCAGGAATATTAATATTTAATCCATGGCGTACGTAATGTGTGAACAGTTCCGTAGAAGTTTAAAAATTTACAGTACCGAAAATTGTAAAACTGAAATTTCTTTTAAAATTTGTTCATGATGGGTCCAGGAATGTTAATGTTTTAATCCATGGCGTACGTAATGTATGATCAACTCCGTGCGATTTTTTATGTCTTAAATTTTAGTCTTTGAAAAAATCATTTTCCAAATGGTCGTTGTAATTTGATAAATTGCTTTATTATTTTTTTTTGTTGTTGTAATTCATACAAAAACAAATTATTATTCACTGACTAACTGATTCTATTAGTAAAATAGATTTCTGTTATTTACTTATTTATTTTCTTATTTGACTTGTAGAGTAATTTTCACGAATTACTATATCAGCAGTTGCCAGCGTATTGTCAAACGGGTAATCAACGATGAAAACAGATTTTTCCTCGGTTATGAATCAATGCTATTGTAAAAGATCTCTTTCAATAAAAATCACACCATAGTTAGAATTAGTGTCTACATGAAACAGCACTCAAAAAGTAATTAAAGTTTGGACAAATGCTAAAAAGACACACCATAAATAGCTTTATTACTGAATCAATGCTCATTAATTGTTCCCTTTTCATGAGTGCAGGTGAGCATAATTGCACAAAGGCTTTTAATTACAAAAATCTCTTTAATCTTAAGAAACAAGGTGAATGCGTGATATTGAAAGCAAGTAAATTTTCCAAAACAAAATGTGCTGTAACATAATTGAATTTACTTGCTTTATACAAGACTGTACTGCAAATTCGGTGTTCAAACAATAGATAGTAAAAGATAATCAGATTATTCCATTGTTTCAATTTTATACGATAAATTTAAATATGAACTAATAAAATTATCATATTTTCTCCATCTCAAACTTAGCAAAAATGCAATTATGCATGGACTGTTTATTATAATATATATTTGCAAACTATTAGACCAATGTCAGACGGGCGTCTTTTTTGCTGCTTTTTTGCTTAAGTATTATCCATTCACAATGCTGGTCTTAAAGTGGCCTATATTTAGTTAATTTCTAACGAATTCAATTATTAAGCAAAATTTCCGGTAAGACTAAAATAACAAAACAAACATCTGGAGATTTTATTTTAAAGGTTGTTTTAAGATTATTGTTAATAAAATAATACCACATATACACTAATTTAAGAAAACAGTTAATTTTCCAAAACAAAATTTGCTCTAACATCTAGACACACGGCAGTGTGTCAGCCAAGTTCGCCTGACATAGCCGTGTGTTATTTACACGAACCATTTCAAGCTGTTTTCGTCAAATTTCAATGCTCTACTACTGAAAATCTATGAGACCTACATACTTGTTATACGAAATGTGTAGTAAGGCCACCCTAATTACCTAAAATCCAAAATTTTATAAATAACGATAATTAGTTTTCGAGATAATGACATTTGAAAATGTCTGATAATCGATAATTTTACCACTGACTGACTGACTGACTGACTGACTCACTCATCAAAATGATCTCGTATATCTACTGCAGCGACATACTTCAAATTTGGTGTGAAGTTCGTTTACACTATAAAACTAAGGAAAAAAATAAAAAAATTGTAAAAATCGATGAATTACCCACATGGGGGTGGCCATTTTTACTTTAACATTACGTCTATTAGGCGAAATTTTAATTTGCCGTAGGAGGGGATGCTGTTCTGTCGCCAAATACCGTCAAGTTTCTCGCCAACATGGCGATATATCGCCAAATTTGGCGACCAAAATTAGTCGCCAAAAGTGACGCCACCTTGGCGATATCTCTAATATTTCGCCAAATTCCCATAGACTTCCATTGTAAACCTATCTGTACTTACTGGGGGTTTATCTAGGTTTACTTGCTTACAGAAAATCAACAAATTGAGATATTCTGTCTGTCACAGAGCCTGTTCTCAGAAACTATACTCGTTGGAGACTTGAAATTTTGCATACTTATAGCTGAACACCACACATCATACGACAAATTATAAAATTTAGTATGTAAAACAGAGTTTCGTTCGGATAAAGGTTTGTTTAGAATAGAGTGCGCCCCTGGTTGCGAAATGTGGAACTAAGATGTTTCAAAAGGATAAAGTGTTTTGAAAGGAATATTAAACGAAACCCTCTGTGCGATCTGCGATCACACTTACCCACTTGTTATTTTCAAAATCATCAGAGAAAAGGATATTTAGTTAATTAAATTTGAAAATCGAGGGAGGGGCAATATCCTTCCTCTGCACTGCCTCTTTGCCGGCACCCATGGATGAATGATACATAGTGTGGCATAAGTACATAATTTTATTTTTCACTTTCAGTACAAAAAAGAATGCCCAGCTATAGGATATTTAATTGGAAAATTTAATAGGAAAATTTAATATAGGAATTTAATAGGAATTGTTGTTTCAGAAACAATAAAAGTTTCGAATCAATACATTTCGTCTCAAAACATGCATTCAATGTAGCAGTATTAAAATATAGATTTCAGCCGCAAACTGACAGCTAAATACTTTGTTGCAGGAAATTTAATTTATAATTGGATGTTGCTTGGTGAATAAAATAGTCACATGTAAACACATTAAAAAGCATTAAGTAAAGTGTCTAAATATATTGTAACTTTACAAAAAGTAATGATATCGAACAAAAACATAGCTGTGAAAAAAGGGAGCCAAGTTCTGTAAAGACAATGGCAAGAAAAGAAGTGATATCTAAGTGGGTGCCAAGTTCAAATAAAATTCACTCAAACTTACCTACTGAAGTATTATAGCATTTTTTAAATTGTTTAGAAATAAAAATTATTGATAGCATATTAATAATAAATCTAGAACTTGGCAAGTTTTTGATAAATGTTATGCCTATCAATTTCATGTCTTAATAAAATGGTGATGTTAATATTAATTTCAATGACATTACAAAAAAAAAATTAATATAGATATTATTATAATAAAATGACTCATGTTAAAGATTTGATAAACCAATAAATACACAGATACACTCCCGCTCGTCTTTGATTATCACTCTAGCACCCACCTGCAGAAACCTCAATGCAAACAGACTAAGATGCCTGAAAAAGAGACAGATATGCTTACGCTTGTTCTTGGTCATCACTCTAGAGACTGCACCCCTTTAACCCTTTCAGGGGCAATTAACTTTTATTCGTGAAATGCTGAAATGATTGAATCACACCAGAATTTACAAAATAAATTTATTTCAAAATGGGTAAAAGCTTCTTTTCACGTATTTAATAAAATTAAACTTTTTAGTCCTGAATTCTAGTATCAATGTGGAATTTTGCAGTTAAATTAGGTGGGATATATTTTATCCCACCGCCCTTCAAGGTGAAGGAGCTCACTCAAATTAAGGCTTCCAATCATGAAAAAACAAGATTTGATATGATAATGTCATTATTAAAAATAAATGACTCGTAAGTAAAAAAAAACTTGCCAAGTTCTAGATTTATTATTAATATGCTATCAATAATTTTTATTTCTAAACAATTTTTAAAATGCTATAATACTTCAGTAGGTAAGTTTGAGTGAATTTTATTTGAACTTGGCACCCACTTAGATATCACTTCTTTTCTTGCCATTGTCTTTACTGAACTTGGCTCCCTTTTTTCACAGCTATGTTTTTGTTCGATATAATTTACTTGCTTTATACAAGACTGTACTGCAAATTTTGGGTTCAAACAATAGATAGTAAAAGATAATCAGATTATTCTATTGTTTCAATTTTGTACGAGAATTTAAAAAAGAACTAATAAAATTATAATATTTTCTCCATCTCAAACGTAAGAAAATGGCCATTATGCATGGACGGTTTATTATAATATATATTTGTAAACTATTAAAGTGGCCTATATTTAGTTAATTTCTAACAAATTCAATTATAAAGCAAAATTTCAGGTAAGACTAATATAACAAAACAAACGCCTGGAGATTTTACTTTAAAGGTTGTTTTAAGATTACTGTTAATAAAATAATACACTAATTTAAGAAAACAGTTAATTTAGTATTTTTTAAGTAGCATTCATTGAACTCTGTTTAGTTTTTTTCTAATTAAGCAATAACGAGTTATTATTAACTGACTAACGGATTCTGTTGTTAAAACAAATTTTCGTTATTTTTTTTTTACAAAGTTGACATATAGAATAATTTTCACGTATCGCTATGTCAGCAGTTGCCATTGTATTGTCAAAAAAGGCAATTAACCATGAATACAGATTTTTTAACGATTATAAAATAATGCTATTTTAAAAGATAGCTTTCAATAAAAATCAGACCATAATTAGAATTAGTGTCTACATGCAACACCACTCTAAAGGTAATTAGAGTTCGGACAAACGCTAAAATAAGTACCATAAATAACTTACTGAATGAATGCTCGTTAATTGTTCTCTTTTCTTGAGTGCACGTGAACATAATTGCACAAAGGCTGTCAATTACGAAAATTCCTTGATTCATAAGAAATAAATGAATCCATGTCATTAAAAGCAAGTACATTTTCTAAAACAAAATGTGCTTTAACACATAATTGAATTTTCTTGCTTTATGCAAGACTGTACAGCAAGCTTTGGCTTCAAACGTATGAAACTGAGTGTAGCAGATAATCAGATTATCCCATTGTTTCAATGTCACAAGCTAAATTTAAATACGAAATAATAAAATTATCATCTTTTCTTTGCCTCAAACTTAACAAAAATGCAATTATGCATGGACCGTTTATTAATATATATTTGCAATCTATGAAATTAGTCTATATTTAGTTAATTTCTAACAAATTCAATTATTAAGTAAAATTTTACGCAAAAATAACAAAACATCTTCTGGTAATTTCACTTCAAAAGTAGTTTTAAGATTATTGTTAATATTTAAAAGCCAAAACCCGAAATTGGCCAATTCCCGAACTGGCCGGCCAATTCGCGAGCTGGCCAACAACCTTTTAAACTGACTGGCCGATTTGGGAATCGGCCGGCCAAAACCCGAACTGGCCAGATGTGATCGGCCAGTTCGCAAAGTGGCCATAGGCTATTGGCCATTTTTCGAAATTGGTATATAGAAACCAATTTTTACTTTTTATTCCTTTCTAACATTGTTAAAAAGTATTTATGAATTCAGTTTGCCTGGCCGTCTGCCTATCAGTGCTCTAGTAACTCAAATAAAGACTCGGATTGACTTGTAATTGTTATATTATTTAGGTTTATACATACATTTCGGTATTGCAAGGAAAGTTTTACTGTTTTTGGTTAAATTACAAGGACACACAAAAGTATTTCATTAAAATATCATCAATGGGTAAAGTTTTTCCAGTTCATTTTAATGTTGTTAGATTATCTCAATTATAATAAAATTGGTATGCATCATTAAGATAGACGACAAACCGTTATCTAAAGTGTATGAAATAAGTAGCAGTTATAGTTTGTTTTACAGAGACACTCAAAAGTATTTCGTTACATTACAGTGAACGGTGAAAGATCATTTGTAGTGCACTTAAATGGTGTTACACTCTTTCAAATATAATAAAATTCATATGCCTAACTCATGTAGTGAGCAATATGTTTTTTACAGAGTATTGATTAAGTAGCCATTATAGTACGTTTATAGAGACGCCCAAAAGAATTCTGATAAATAATTATGATATATGTGAAAAAATCATTTATAGGGTATTTTAATGATGTTACACTACTTCAAACATAATGAAACTGTTACTAATATGCTCTACAACATTTTTTCTATTGTTTATTGGCTAGGTAGAATTTGTCGTTTATTTACAGAGTCAATCAGATAATTTGTTCATTAAATAGGACAATAAATCCGATGTATCGGTATTAGTCGCAGAGGACGGAAATCTTCAGCAGATTAGAATATAATGTTCACAATAAACCCAATTTATCGAAATATCTCAAAAAGGCGGGGAATTATCCGGCATATCAGAATATAATCGTCACAGCATGGAATGTTCTTTCCTATCACGTGTGCACTGTGCACGTCAGTGCCACCTACCGGGCAGCCTTGAATCCCCACTTCGTATATTGGCCAAGGCTTCCCGGCCAGTTCGCGAATTGGCCGGCCAAAACCCGAAATACGCTGTTCATTTCATGTATTTCGGGTTTTGGCTAGGAATCTCGGCCAATTCGCGAACTGGCCAAGCTCCAGGTTTTGACCGTAACATATACAAAAGTTTGAGAAAACAGTAAATTTAGTATTTTTAATGTGGTATTTATTAAATTTTTTTTTAGTAATTTATCATTAACTAGTTATTATTAGCTGACTAACTGATTCTGCTGTTAAAATAGTTTTCTTCTATTTTATAAATTTGACTTATAGAGTAACTTTCACGAATTAATGTATCAACAGTTGCCAGTGTATTACAAAATGGTAATTAACTATGAATACAGATTTTTCTTCAATTATGAAATAATGCGATTTTTAAAAATATCTTTCAATAAAAATAAGACCATAATTAGAATTAGTGTATACGTAAAACAGCACTAATTAGAGTTCGGACAAACACTAAAAAGACACACCATAAATAGCTTACTGAATGAATGCTGATTAATTGTTCCCTTTACTTGAGTGCACTTGAACATAATTGCACAAAGGCTGTTAATTACTAAAATCCCTTGATTCTAAAGAATAAATGCCTGTATGATATTTAAAGCAAGCAAATTTTTAAAATAAAACGTCCTTTAATACATAATTAAATTGACGTGCTTTATATAAGACAATACAGCAAATTTTGCCTTTTAAACATATGAAACGGATAGTAGAAGATAATCAGATTATTTCATTGTTTCAATTTCATTCGAAAAATTTAAATAAGAAATTATAACTTTCTAAACCTTTTTCCATCCCAAACTTAGAAAAGTTGCAAAAAGTACATGGGCTGTTTATTAATATATAGTTTCAAATCTATTAAATTAGTGGATATTCAGTTAATTTCTAATGAAATAAATTACTAAGTAAAATTTCACGTAAAATTAAAAGAATAGAACAAACTTCTGTGTATTTCATTTTAAAAACTATTTTAAGATTATCGTTAATATTTCAAAAAATATATACAATAATTTAAGAAAATACTTAATTTTCTCACAATTTTCGTCTTATTATTTTATTTAGTTTATTTAGTATTTTTCAATTTGTGTTTATTGAACTCAATTTATTATTTTGTAAATAATAAATAGCGAGTTATTATTAACTGACTAACTGATATACTAATTTTAATTGCTAAAATGTGTAAATTAAAACTTTAAAAACAGTAAAAATAGGTTTATTTGACTGTTTACATTTTTCGTCTCTACTCGAGTCATTTTCAAAACAAACAAATAAAACTATTCTAAAATTGCACGATCTATAAAACACCATCATTCAATTTTCGACGTACTCGTTCATAATATATGCGTTATTTTTATTTTATTTTTTACTTGGATGTTTATTTTGTTTTCTCAACCATTGAGTAGCTCGAGCCATAATTTTGGTAAGTTAAATGATGCTGCATCGTTACATATTGAATTTTTGCATGTTACAATCGCTATGGTTTCTCTTATAATGTATGCATAGTACAGATTAGAGATAAAAATTATCTTACTGTCGTTGAAATTTATATGGATGACTTCTTATTGACAGACTCGATCTTGATAGGTGCATAGAAACGTGCAATTTTACAATATATTTTCTTATTTGCTTTGAAAATGACTCAGATAGAGTCGAAACATATAAACAGTCAAATAAACCTATTTTTGTTGTTTTTAAAGTTTTAATTTACAACTGTTATCAATAAAAATTAGTATATTATTGCAAGTAAAAATAGAAAGCTGTGAGCATTATATATATCTAGGTGTAGACTTTAATGCAGAAGGATGAGACTCACAGGGAATTATATACATAATTTGTCAGGGGAGAAAGGCTGTAAAACTATTAAATTCTGTTTGGTGGAGTAATGAGATCGCTAGGAAAAGAAAGTATAATATATACAACTCTATTGTAAAGAGCATATTGTTATATGGAGCAGAAGGATGGAGAATTATGGAGACAGAAAGAAAGAAATTAGTGGCGATAGAAATAGATGCCCTAAGAATATCATGCAGACTATCAAGAATAGACAGAGCAAGAAATGAAAAAATCAAGGAAATGATGAATATAAAGGGGACCAAATTAGGTGATATTAAAAAAAAAATGCAATTAATCTGGTATGGTCATGTTAAAAAAATGAATAATGAAAGACTAACAAAATCACATTTAATAATAAAACAATAAAAAAAGGAAGCGCGGAAGACCACGAAAGAACTGGATGGATGATATTGCAAAGGCAATGAGGGATAGAGGTCTGGAGGAAGAATGGAACCTTGACCGGAAAAAATGGAAAAATACTATTGTAGATTCTTCAGATGGAATCACCTGACGCCATAAACCGAGTTTATATATATATATTATTGCAAGATATTAATTTACTATATATTTACATAATTATCGATGACTAACTGATTCTATTGTTAAAATAGATTTCTGTTATTTTTCAAAATCTGACATTATCTTAAAGAGTAATTTTCACCAATTACATTATCAACAGTTGCCACAAACAGGTAATTAACGACGAATAAAGACTTTTCCTCGGTTATGAAATAATCCTATTGTAAAAGATCTCTTTCGATAAAAATCAGACCATAATTAGAATGAATTAGTCTCTACATGAAACAGCACTGAAAAGGAAATTTGAGCTCTGCAAACTCTAAAAATGACACACCATGAGTAGTCTACTGACTAAATGCTCATTACTTCTTCCCTTTACTTGAGCGCAATTGAACATAATTTCACAAAAGCTGTTAATTACTAAAATCCCTTGATTCTAAAGAAATAAGCGAATGCATGATAGTTAAGGTAATTTTTTAAGTAAATATTCTAAAGCACAATGTGCTTTAAAATTTAATTTTAGTTATCTTCTTTATACATGACTATATAGGAAATTTTGGTTGCAAATATATGAAAAGATTAGTAGAAGATAATTAGATTATTCCATAGTTTTAATTTGAAACAATTTTAAATCCGAAAACGTAAAATTTTCAACTTTCTCATGTTTAAACATAGTAAAAGAAATTTGTAGGTTGTTTATAAATATATATTTTCAAGCTTAAAATTAGTGAATATTGAAATAACTTCTAATAATTCAAATATTACATAACATATTTTTCTTCATTCTCAATGCCACAAATTTAGATTGTGGAATCTTTGATTAGATATATGGATAATATCCTGACGCATTTACAATATTTCGTTAATAAAAGGCTCTATTTTAAGTGAAACGTTAAAAGTATATAAAGTACGGTTTTATTTGCACGCAGGAGAGGGATACTTGTACCCAAATATAAAAGGTTTTTAATTAATCCTAGGTGTTTAGCACTGTTACCTGTAGAATATTCTTGAATCAAATAAATGGTCTCAATACAGTAGATCCAAGACTAATTCAAAGCACTTTTTTGCTTTCAGTCTAACCAGATCTTCAGGGTCCAAACAAACCCAATTGACGGTTTTTGTAACCAGTTAGAATCAAAACATAATTCTACCACAGCTCTATCAATTTACCAAGATTAGATATTCCATATTACTCCAGATATCTAATCATGCAGAATATGCTTCCAACTCGATATCTGTAGTTATTATTGTGTAATATCATTTATTCTTAAAATCCAAAATAAAGACCATAGCTTCAGTTGTGATTCCAACACCTGAAAACATTAAATGAACCGGCAAATGTTTCACAATCTCATACTTCGGTTGACTTCTACAACCGAATCAAAATTGTCTAATGTTTTAACTTACCTTTTTGTAGTATGCGCAAGCGCATTGCATTATTCAGCAGAATCAATAAAAAATAATTATCCAGTTTTATCTAGTCTTTTGTTACTATCAATTCGACCAATGCTGCAAATTTCCCAAAAAGAAAACGATAAAAGCAACACCTTAAAAAGCTTTTAAGAATTTGAAAACCAATAGTTTTTAAACTTCTTAGAATATTAAATAATGATTTTATTTTTCTGTAACAAAAAATGGATGAAAAATACCCTGGAAAATTAATGGACTGAATGAACTAAAATTAGTAGATATAAAAATAAATGACTTTGTTATGACATCGCAAAAATAAAGCCAAATGCAAAGCATGTCTTAAGCGAAAGTGCACCAATTCTTTCTAAGTCAAGTTTCATTAACCATATGCCACAGATATGCATCGTAAGGGATTTACTGTTAAAATCTGCCATTTCGAAGCCCTCATGTTGTTGGGTAGTAAACAGGGAACAAATTTTAAATATAAAACATAATAATTTATAAAAATCTACCCAAAATTTAAAAAAAGACAGTCGAGCCTCGATTTAACGAATTGCGGTTTAACAAACTTCTCTCTGTAGTGAATTTTCTTATAGTCCTGACGAAAATGGAACGAAAACACTTCGATTTAACGAATTTGTCATCACTATTTAACAAATAACTTTCAATGTGAAAAAAAGGAAAAATTAAGAAATTTTCTAATATTTATACAAAATTTTCCCTAATCGTCAATTTTTTGAATATGAATGTTGTGACGCAAAAATATCTACATGCGAGAATGTACATTACAGCGAGGTTATTAATAGCAGTAGTAGTGGATCGGATGAAGAAGATGAAATAGAGATGAAGCATGCAACATTCAAGGAAGCAGTCAGCAGTTTCGTTATTTTGAAACGGTATTTGATGGCCCATGATGTTGATGACACTGTTTTCACAGCTTCAGGGAAAAACCGATAAAGAAATTTGGAATACAAAATCGAAACAAAGCAAACAATCGTCTGTAAAATGATAGCTTATAATTTGTTAATAAAATTTCAATAAATGAGATTTTTTTTGTCAATCACAATTCTTGTGGTTTATAGTAGTATATAAAAAAAGAATCATTTTTTACACAGTGTACTTTCTTGAAACAACAAATATTTAAACTCATTATAAAGGTAAGTGAGCATTGTTCTTTTCACTTATAGCTATTTTTGTAATTTTTTCTGTTGCATAAAAAAATTCTTTGAATTATTCCGATGTCCAGTAACTGTAGATCATATACAGTCACTAACCGAATTATTTTATGTATCCCTGTAAATGAACGTTGAATGTTATGCCCGCCATTCTCTACAGTAAGAATCTTGCACTGTAACTTAGTGATGTTATGCATTGTTTAATATTTTTGAAATATAGTAACATCATTAAAATACATTGCAAACGATTTTTAACCATATACCGTAATGGGCACAGATGTCATATACGCCCCATATCGGCGCGATTTCTTTATGACGCCAATGTCATATACGCAACGGGCACTTAACTGGCGCCAAAGTGTCGTTAGTTTGCTTGATATGATAACCCGGATGATATTGTTTATGCTGTTCATGTTTTCGCCAAATTGGCAACGGAAAAAATGTATATATGACATCTGTGCCCCATAATGTTATGCCATTCTTTTGAGTATCCCTAAAAATGAACTAAAAATGCAGCGCACTTCATTTTTATCACCGAAGATACCATGGTAAACTTCAATGACATATATCAATTACATGTCAATTTGAGTTTATTTACCTGACTTAGAACACGATCAGATAGGCTGTCAGACAAGCCAAATTCATATAAACGCTTTTCATCTGCGTTGGAATGTAGTAAAAAGAAATTTTCTTCGTGTGAATTTTCTTCGTGTGAACTCCACTGATCTAATGATTTTTAATTATCAAAATTTAGTTATAATGTTTAATTAAAAACGCACAGAATTTTTCTTAAACCTCTAATTGAGAAAAATTACAAAAGAAAAAAAAACTCGTTCATTATTGATTATCAGATAACTTTAAACTATATTTCGCTATATTCGTCATTAGATTTTTGGATACGATGTAAGCGAAGAGATGTAGCAATAAGATGTAAGCTAAATACGTTAACTCTGACAATTCAATCTGCATCAGATTCATACAACACTCTACAAAATTATCATGTCGCCTGGGAATAAGTATTTTCATTGAAAACCAAGTAAATTTTACTTAAACATAATTTCTATACAGGTTTTTACTTTGAAGCATGGCTGAGCAATAAATTTATATACTGGAGTGCATAACATATTTAAGCTAGTCTGAGGGCCTAGATTTGTATTATCGTATCGCTAGATTTTTTGAAGATAAAATGTTTAATAAATCCTATTTTTCTATTGAATAACAATAAGATATAAGCGAAATATGGTTAACTCAAAGAATCCAATCTGAATCGGATTTTTGCAACATTTCACAGACAGTATCAATGATGATAAAGTGATATACCAGGCTTCGCAATGTATTTAAACAAGTTTGAGAGACTAGATTCATATTGTTGTATCAAATTAGACGTTAGTATAGAAAGTTTTAAAGTGTGGTCGTCTTTCAATATGGAGATGGCCCATAAAATTAGGTTTCAATAAAAATTTAAAGAAGACATATATCTCAGTTAAACGACCATTTTAGTTTCAATCTGAGATCAGAATGTATTTATAATTTTTTTTAAAGACTGTACATGTTTCTTAAACTGTAATGTATCATGCAATTATATAAAGGCAAATATTTAATTCAAATAAGAAATTTTTGGTCACATTTATAAGTAAAACGTTTTAATTATTGATATTTCAAAACGTTTCAAAATTTAAAACATTAAACCATATGTGGAAGAAACATTGCCTATATAGGTCTGAATTCCGTTCCGAACATTAAAGTTGCATAAAAAAATATGCTAATTTCAGAAATTTAATCTGCATAAGATCGGAACAAATTTCTCAAAAATTATCTTGCCGTCCAGGATTAAATATTTGCATTGAATACCAAGTGATTTTTCCTTGACAAACATAATTTCTATACGGTATATTATAACAAAGTATGACTGAACGGTAAATCGATACGAGAGCCTTTATGCATATTTTCTGTTGAACAAATATGTAAAATCTAAAAAAAACTTTCAAATGTTTTACATTTTGTTGAAACAAATAGCTTCTCCAGAATGTTTTTGAAATTTTATTCTTACTATAACAGGGGCATAGACAATAAAAAAAAGAAACTTCGATGCAAATAGCTTTTCATGAGACTTTTAGAATACAACTTATGAATTATGTATAAATTTTAAGTTGTTTATTTTTATCTTATCTTTTTTGTTGGGGGGGGGGGGGGTTGGAAGAGAGGGGAGATTATATGTGTGCAGTTATACACTGGTGGGCAAAACTTAAGGACCACTGTTATTTTCAATGATTACAGTTAGAAATAGATCCGCAGAAGCACGTGTAAATTTGCATGAATGCGGATGTACTTTGTTTTGTGAAACTTGTGAAAATGTGAATTTTGTACTTCCGCTTTTGTCGATCACGTGACAGCAGAGATATGAGATTTTAGGCAATCGGCGGGTGCTGTGAATTGTCATTAGATGTAAGAATTGAAGGAGAGGGAGTGAAACTTGAATATTAAAATTTTGAACACGTCTTCAGGGCATCATTTAGATGATATTACTCATGGTAGAATAATCAGAAAGTTGGAAGAAGCATGCAAAATGAGCGATATTGCCGTGAATTTAACATCGCGCACAGTATTATTTCTTGGCAATAGTCGGCATTCCAAAAGAGTGGAATATGTACTAGGCGCACGAGAGGAGGTTGTCCTAGTAGTAAGATGTCCCAAGAAGATCGCTATATTGTTATTTCGGCAAAAAGGAACCGACGCAGCACAGCAATTCAATTAGCAAATCAACTTTGTGCTGCCCCAGGAACCCCGAAGACCAATTGTGTGTGTCCCACACTCGAGACGCCAACGTAGCGTCGGTTTACAGTGGTGCCGTATGCATCGCAATTGAACTGATGACGACTTGTCTACTGCTCTTCCCAGACGAGAACAAATTCTGTCTATCGTCTGATTGTAGACGTAAACTGATATGGCGCGAGATTGGTAGTGCTTACTGTCGCGAAAATATTCTAGAAAGCGATCGATATGCGACTTCAAGTATGATGGTGTGGGCAAGCATCATGTTCAATGGCCGCACGGATCTCTATGTGCTTGACCAAGGTTCCATGACCGGTAGACGGTACATTGAAGACGTCATGCTTCCACATGTTCGACTTTTTCGAGGTGCTGTCGGCGAAAAGTGTCGTTTTACGGACGATGACGCACCTTGTCATCGCACACAGTCTGTACAAGATTGTCTTGAGGCCGAAGATATTCATCGCATAAACTAGCCAGCACGTTCTCCTGATCTGAATCCCATTGAAAATATATGGGATGCCTTGAAGAGACGTATTGCTGCTCGGCAATTTCCCCCCACAAACAAAGAAACCCTCATCTGTGCAGTGAAGGAGGGATGGGGCAACTTGCCTCAACAGCTACTGAATCATGTTGTTCTGAGTATGCCACGCCGTGTTGAAAGTTGTCTCGCATTACACGGTAACCACATCCTTTATTGATATGGCACTGACGATTGTTAATTGTGAGTATTTTGCTTTCTTTGTACAGTCATGTTTGCGGACAATATTCACGTTTCAGAAAAAGAACCTCTGGTGATACCCTGTATCCATCTTTTCAACAAAACTTTTATATTTAATCCTGTGTAACATTCTGTTAATACAGTCGCGTCTCTGTTTTACGTCGCTCTACTTAACGACGATCTCTATTTAAGGACGATATTTTGCGGTCTCGGCTCCTTTATGTAAAAAAATCTCTATTTAAAGACGGAATTGTTTCTATTTAACGACGATTTTCACATAGTTTTTTTCCCGATCGCTTTAAACATGTTAAACGAGGGAACTTCTTCTGATATAAAAACAAACTTTCTTGCAATTGAGATGAGTACAGATAAAGGATAAGGGTGTAATGGGCTTTACCCATGTGACAAAGACGTTTTAACAACCGACTTCAGAAATTTAGATCAAATTTGTGAAGACATCGCAAATAAAAATGCAACTTCACATGAAGAAGATGGTGATGAAGCTGATGATACAGAAAACAAGACAGCACCTCCTTCTAACTCTGATGCGAATTCTGCCCTGAATATTCCTCGCCTGTACATTGTTTTATCAAATATGGAAGATGACTCATTCAACCTTCTTGAGAAGCTTGCAGCAAGGGTACAAAAAATTAGACCACCATTGAAACAATCTACACTTTTTGATTTTTTAAAAACTTAATTTGTTTAATTAAATGTATTATAAGTATTTTTATTGTACTGTAATAAGTAACATATTTTAATTAAATGTATTACAAATATTCTTATTGTACATTAAGTAACATTGTATGCTGTAATGTTGTTCTTTTATGCAGTATAATTATATTTCTAAACACGCCATTATATTGAGAAATGTATTGACAGTCGTAAGCCTGTAAACTGTGAAGGGAAATGTTTTTCAAATATTATTTTTCCACAAATTCTATGTAAGTACGATCTCTATTTAAGGACGGTTTTTCGAGGTTCCTTGAAAGTCGTTAAACAAAGAGCGAACTGTACTATGGTTTGCTTCTTGGCCCACAATCTCAAGTAGATTCTCATTTATGTGTACATTTCTTCTTCGTCCTTAAGTTTCGTTCACCAGTGTATGTGTACGTAATATGTTTTGTAAAATCTAATGCTATGCAACGGTTATATAATAGCAAATATTTCACTTTAAAAAAATCCTAAGTAAAATGTTTTAATACTAAAACTTATGACACTTTCCCAAATTGTTTTAAATAATTTAAAAATATAAACAACAGTTTATTTTTAAAGAAATGTTGTTAATAAGCCCGAATTTTCTGTAAAATAACAATTACATTTAACCCAAATATGCTAATTCCGGGAATTCAATCTGCATAAGGTCTGTGAAACTTTCCACAGAATTATCCTCTCGTCCGGATGTAAACATTTGCATTGAATACCAAGTAATGTTTTCCTTAACAAACATCATTTCTATACAGGAATTTCCTGTGAAGCATGAATGAACGGCATCTCAATACACCAGCTTTCATACATATTCTCGTTGCAGTAAATTCAAGAAGCTCAATTTTCATAAAATCTTGAAGGGTTTTATATATTGTCCAAATAAATAGTCTCTTTAGAATATTTTAAAAATGTATTATTTTTACGTTATAAGACGGCTATTAGACTGTGTTATAAAAGACGGGGAAAAGAAGTTTTCATCCGAATTTAAATAATGACTTATATTTTGAATATCTTGGATGCCTTGTCATGTGTTAAGTAATTCTCTTTGTTAAATTTAGCTAGCTCGAATTTCTGTTTCTTGCGCCACAGTGTGCTATTTGATCATATATATATATATATAAAGAAAGGAAAGAAATCATGATTATTAAATTATAATAAATGGATAGACTTTCAACGGCAAAAAAGTTTATAGAAATCATTAGTCTACTGCATGTTCGAGTTTCAAAGATAAATATTTATTTGACAAATTTCGCTTCATGAGAGAAAGTAGAAAAAGCTTCTTTCGAAAATTTAATTGGACTTATATTCACTTGGAGCGTTTTATTTCTTGTTTAGTGGACTATCAGAAAGATTTTATTCCGTTTTATAAACTCTAGTGGACAAAAAACAAAGAATTAAAATTTGAAATGTTAAAACCACATTGTGTAAACTCATGCGTTTTACAATTTTAAAGTAGTAGGGTTTTCTCTTTATCTTCTGTGGCTTTAGAAAGAATTTTCAAAATCATGCAGTCTGTTTTTTTTATTTATTTAATTTATTTAATAATATTTCTTCATTTCCTCATGGCGATATCCTATTGACGTCTAATATTTGAATTAATGGCGCAACTGCCATGAAAAACGATTGCTTTAACTAAAATACAGAATTGAACCAGGCATATCCAAGGTGGCCTTATTTAAACTGTCAGCAATCAGCTTGTTTCTTCTATAGCGCAATACAACTACGAAAATTAAGCCAAATGTTGTAATGTGAGTAAACAAGACGCGGAACAAAGGATTCCGGGAAAATATAGTTCCAAAAAACACCGATAAAAGAGCTGTGTTTTTCGCGGAATCTTTTGTCCTCCGTTTTCTTTAAGGTAACAAGAGACCTTCAAAATCAACAAATCGCTCAAATTCTCGAGAAAAAAAATTAGTCCTAAAAAAATCAAGTTCCATGTAAGCTTTCATCTTCAAGTCGAATTCTTGAAATCGGATGCTCTTTTAGCATTTTCATTACATTTTTATAGTTAATTAAAAGGCTCTTGTGATTAGCTGATCTTTGTTTACAAATGGTCGCAACAACATTTCTTCATAATTTGTTTGTCATTATATATATCATAAAAGTATACATGTTTTTTTTTTTTTAACTAAATATAATTTCAAGAGTTAAAGGTGGTTAATTGAAGCAATATGATACGAAAATATTGAAAATCTCATAAAATTTAGAAAATATTTCATTTTTTTACCTTTATATTCAAATATATAAAATTCGATGCACAGTTTTATTTGAATAAATAATCCAAACTTGCATAAAAAATATTGGTGATTTTAATTGATTTGGAAAGAGAATGGGGCATTTTGAAAATTCTTCGTAACGCTTAAAATTTTCAAGAAAATTCCTTATTTTTTCTCAAAATTTTCTTTTTGATTTTCTTGTGCGATAAATACAGCTCATATTCAAAATATTAGAATAATTACTTTTTTTCACAAACTGGAAATATCGTTTGGTAATTTAAACATCTTTTAATGCAAATATGCAAACGATATTTTTATTAAGAACTTTTTGTTGATTAAACTTATTTATTATCTTAAAATTAATACCATTTCTGAAAAGATTAATTGAAAATTTTTTTTTGAAAAGTCAAAATATTAGAATATTTATTCAAGTGGTTCAAAATATTAGAATATTTCGCATTAATTCTCCTTTAATTATCACCAATTCATAACTGGTGGCATCATTGATTAAATTCAGACGATTTTATTTAAAATCGGTGTTCTTTTTACAGTTTGTTTGCTCTTTCGTCTTAAAATGGGTCGTGTGGGTGATATTCCTGAATCTATTAAACTTCGTATGGTTGATTTGTATTGGCACGGTAAAAATCAATGTTATATAGGGAATTATTTACATTGTTCGCAATCAAGCGTTAGTAAAATACTAACACAATATTTAAAAAATGGAAAATTTCAGAATGATCGCCGAAATGGCGGCCGAAAACCAAACGCATCTGCTAGAGCTGGCAGGAAACTGAAGCATATAGTTAAGAAAAACCGTTTTAAAAGTGTGCAATTCTTGCACCGAAAATGGAAAGAAGGAGGAGTTGAAGTTTCTACATCAAGAACATTAAGACGTCTCCATAAATTTAAGTTTGAATCTCGTATACCGAAAACAAAATCTCTCATGACTGCAAAACAAAAACGTATAAGATTCAGTTGGTGTAAATCAAGACGTTTATGCAGCGAAGAAGATTGGAAAAATATATTATTTAGTGATGAAAGTATGTTTTGTATCTATACAACATAATTTCATCACTAACTAATATGTTTTTCCAATCTTCTTCGCTCCATAAACGTCTTGATTTCCACCAATTCAATCTTATATGCTTTTGTTTTGCAGTCATGAGAGGTTTTGTTTGCGGTACACGAGATTCAAACTTAAATTTATGGAGACGTCTTAATGTTCTCGATGTAGAAACTTCAACTCCTTCTTCTTTCCATTTTCGGTGCAAGAATCGCACACTTTTAAAACTGTTTTTCTTAACTATACGCTTCAGTTTCCTGTCATCTCTAGCAGATGGTTTTAGTTTTTGACCGCCATTTCGGCGATTATTTTGAAATTTTCCATTTTTTAAATATTGTGTTAGTATTTTATTAACGCTTGATTGTAAACAGTGTAAAAAATTCGCTACGTAACATTGATTTTTACCGTGCCAACACAAATCAACCATCCTAAGTTTAATAGATTCAGGAATATCACTCACACGACCCATTTTATGACGAAAAAGTAAACAAACTGTAAAGAGAACATTGATTTTAAATAAAATCTTCTTAATTTAATCCATGATGCCAACAGTTATGAATTGGTGATAATTAAAGGAGAATTAATGTGAAATATTCTAATATTTTGAATCACTTGAATAAATATTCTAATATTTTGACTTTTCAAAATAATTTTTTTTCAATTAATCTTTTCAAAAATGATATTAATTTTAAGATAATAAATAAGTTTAATCAACAATAAGTTCTTAATAAAAATATCGTTTGCATATTTGCATAAAAAGACATTAAATTTGCCAAACGATATTTTCAGTTTGTAAAAAAAAGTAATTATTCTAATATTTTGAATATGAGCTGTATATGCCGTAATGTATATAATGCCCTTGAACACTGATGAAAATGAAATTGTAAAAAAATATAAAAAACGAGTTTGAAGGTCTGTTGCCCCCTTAATCATCCTACAAAATTTGATTCCATTCTCGTAGTTATATCGTACTACAGAACACTCTGATTACAATCAGTTTAGTCACGGCCACCTTGTACATTACTTAAAATATGCAAATAAATGAATAAATGAAAATTCGAACCCGGATTCTAATTTGAGTTTTCATTGACGTAAGTAAACACAAACATATATATGTGTAGAGGAGAAGGTCCAAATACCGGATAGAGTTCGAATACCAGATACTAGGTGTTCTCAGAACTGAGCGCAGCGCAGTCTAGTGGCGATAGGCAGAATTTGTAACTTTAATTGAGAGAAGAAAGTTACGAGAAGTACGTCGCTGAAGTCTGTCTCATTTACAAACAGCAAATGCAAAAGTGTCGAAACGACGTAATCTGGAACATCAAAAGTTTTTCAGATATGCGTTTCTCATTTTTTAAAAATATACTGATCGTATACTGGCTTCAATTGATGATTAAGTTATTTTCTAGACCTATTTAGCTCTGAATTGCCGCGCGCATGTTATTGGTATTTTATTATATGAATGAGTAATACCGGTTTTAACTTAAACATAGCAGTGGTCCGAATACAGGCTACCTAGAGTGGTCTAAATACTGGCTATACGGTATTTGGACCTCTCTCGGTTGCTCATCTGCTTGAAGAAAAGAAGAAAAACAAATTTGAATAGTTCCATAAATAATAAATTAATTTAAATGATTCATAAATAGTTCCATTACAATTTCGCAATATAAAAAAAAAGCAACCGTAGCCGTAATTCTTCAGAACGATACTGGTAACCGGATCACTTCACAAAAAAGCACTGTTGGACACTCCAAAATTACCTTCAATAAATGTGAAGAGAAAGAAGAAAAATGAAGGAGGAAAACAGATGAAAGGGGCTGAAATTGGATTTGTAAAAAGTTAAAAAGAAGATATACAACAGAGGAAGATGATGCTATTTGTGTTTTCTGCATGGATGCTTTCTCTGCGGACAAGAGTGGGGGGATTGGAATCTGGGTTCAATGTGAAGAATGCGATATGTGGGACTATGGCGACTGCACCGACGGATATTATGTTTGTGTTTTTTTTAGATTAAATAATTCTCATTTCAATCAGTAAGCTTTTTTTTTTTACATGTTAAAAAACAAAATTAGAAACATAATGGGAAGCAGACTGTTAGAGATAGTCATTAAGAATTTTATAAATTTGGCAAAAAGGCTTGTTCATTAAAAATTACGTATATTTTCTGTGCATAAGAAATATTATTAATCAATAAAATTTATTAAAATAATATTCTAATTGCTTAATAATTGTCAATTTGTGTGATCTTTTTGAAAAAAAAAAAAAAAAAAAAAAAAACGTAAGTAGCCGGTATTTGGACCCCATTTTCAAAACTCAAAATTTGAAGACTTTCGGAATTTTGCTTTTTATAAACAGAAAATGCTTTTTAAACTGATTTTTTTTTCTCTAAACAGGTGTAAAACATGTCAAGGTACCTTACTGTCACTTTCTCGTTTACTAATTTTGAAAATTGTATGATCTAGATTGAAAACAAAAGCGGTAGCCGGTATTTAGACCTTCTCGTCTATATATTTTTAAGCCGACTTCAAGGGATTGTTTCTTACCTTCGTGCTTTTGTGGAATTATTTTACTCTTATCCCCATTACAGCCCTTTCTGTTTGATATTATCACGAAACCGGATACGAACGCGACGAAACAAAATTCGTTGACCCCACAATCCCATCCTAACCTGGCGCTACTTAACCATAAATCAATCGCAAAATAAAGAAACTTAATGCAAATTTTAATGCATTTAATGAAATTGTGTTCTATTATTAAGTACGTTCGTAATTATATAAATACGCAGCACCTACAGTCATCGTCCGGTCCGTTTATCTGTCTGTCCATTTGTCCGTGTAGAACAGCACAAAAACTAACCAACCGAATGGTTTGGAATTTAATATATATCATCGTTGCAGAATTGTGTCGAGTCATTTCAAATTTTATGAAAATCGAATCAAAACTTAAAAAGATATTAATAAAAGTTTTCTTCATTCTGTTAAATCCTATCATACATAATTTAATTCAATGATATCCCATGACAGGTAATGATTCTAGGTCACCATTGTGATTACGTCCTATTTAAGATGGGGTCATATTATTTCCGTATTGCTGAATTTAATGTATATAATCTGAATACATTTTGTATTCATGCATTTTTGCATAGGAGTGCATCAGATATTGTATCAAGATCTGAATATTTATAAAACTAGTTAGAGTACGAACGCACCTCATATGCCACGTTTGATGTACAGTTTTCGAATTATTATATTTATGATATATATTTTATGATTTGTGTATAAAAGAAAACATTGTTATGTTCATCATATCGCATTATAACTTTTTTATGCTCATTATAGTATTAACTTTTTATGCTCGTTATAGCTCGTTATAGCATTTTTATACTCATTATTTTTAAGGTAGTCATTTAGATGCTTATTATGCTCATTATCAAGTTATTGTCAAGTATATGGTTTTCACATCTGAAACAATATCGCGGAATTTCTTTAAAAATAGTTTAAACAAACTCAATCTGCAAAATTCAAAATCAATTCCGAAACCGATCTAAATCTTAAACGGTTAGTATCCTGCCACGAAAAACATATGTGCCAACCATCACAAACCGCTGGTTGGTACCGCTATTTGATTGAAATCGGGTTAACAGAAGAAAAGAAAACCGACACAGGACTGAAAGTAGGAATAATATTTTTTAAATATAGATTTTAGTTCTTTTTTGTGAAAAAAGTGTTCTACACCCTTTTCGCTCCCTTTCTAAACATTTGTAGACCTCGCTTGTTTCCAGTTTTATTATTATACTCGAACATAATTGTAATTTGAGTCTTAGAATGATTTTCTTCGATGTCTAACATTCAAAATAACGCTAGATTAAATTAGATAATAGATTAAAATTATTGTTAAGAAATAATTCAGTTATTATCAATAATATTGCACTAATACTCAGTAGGGAAGAGATTAAATCAGACAAGCATGAAAAATGCGAAAAGGAAGTGTGAAAAGAAATCTGCATCTTTAAAGTATAAGATGCATTTTGAGGATGAAAAAAGTGCGTGCTGTGCATAGAAAATATGGTAATCCTTTATTCACCATTAGGACAAATCAACAAACCTTCTTCACCTTGTTCTGCTTCTGCTTGTTGTTGTTGTTGTTTGTAACAGCATAAGCAAATATTTATTAGCGACAAAGTTAAGCTCCATATATGAGATTAATCTAGAAAAGATACTCTCAGAAAAATCAGTGAATTGAATGAATTTTGTTAATTGGTTATAGTTAGTTAAAACGCGAAATTTTCTACTTTGATTTGCACTCTCACCCCTCAAAAATAATGTTAATAAAAGTAAAACAGAAAATTCATCAGTCTAACGTAAACATTATCTGAAATCTTCCAGCCTAAAGTTGCATTTTCGTCAAATCACAGGGATCTTTTCCGGCAACTGTGCGGCTTAGTGCTTTTAGAAATACTACCTATTGCAGTCGTTATCATGGTGCGACTTTTGAAAAATTCCTTCATAACTTTTTATTATATGACCCCCAGGAACCCAAAACCACGCCCATCTAAAAAGTTTATATATATATATATATGTTGCCGTGAAATACCGAAATTGGAGAATGTCGACTTCCACCGATGAATGCCAACACATACCAAATACGTGGGTGAAAGACGGAATATTTTATTGTATTCTTGTACATTCGGACCATCACCGGTGAATGTCGACAAGCACAGATCTGTTCTGGTGAAGGTCCAAAACAGAGAGGCTACGGTCTGTCTTTGTTCTACTGCGAGTCAGTCAGCTTTATCAGTTTTATGCAAGGTTTGATGGTGCGCGCAACGTTTTCTTAAATTTATTTTTGATTCAATATCCTAATTTATATTGAATGGATACTGCAATGAGCCGTGATTTTTTTTTTTTTTTCAAAAATTAAATACATTAATTGAGAGTAAACGAGCAAGCAATTGTTTTTATTTTTTTCAAGAACAGTACTCTAAAATACTTTCTGATGTGATTTCTGCTATATCTAAGTGCAGCACACCTTTGGATTACAGACGATTAAAACGTTTTTTATGTTTTAAAATTAATGATCGAACCTGAAATACGGAGAAGTAAATACAAATTTCCGACATATTCAACATTCACTATTAGTGCATGGTGAATGTCGACATTTGCCGGTGTAAGTCAGAAATAAGGATATTTAGCAAATATTTCGGACATACACAAAGCGACTATGTGAATGTTGACATTCACCGGTGAAAGTCGACATTCTCCAGATTTCGGTCTTTCACAGTAACATATGTATGTATGTGCGTAATAAATTTTGTCCGCACGGTAAAAGTCGCAATTATGCACGGATCGTCTTCAAACGCACCAAAAAGATGACGATGGCTAATATCTCGGTTTCGCTTGAAAATGGGAAAAATTGGCACAAGGGGTGGAAATGGGGGGGTGAAATTTTTCAAACTGTCATAAAATAAAAATTTTGAAAAATTTCGAACCAAAACCATGTTTTAATTAAAGCTTAGATGACAATTTAAAAAATTTTCCTGTAAATGTTTTCGAAAAAATTCTTAACTTCAGATTAGGGTGAAAATGGGGTTGACGGACGAAAGAAATTATACCCCCGTTAATCAGCATGATATATATTTTTTTTATACCTCCATCACATGATTCTGATAAAACCAGCTCTTACAGAAAAATGAAATTAAAAATCCTCAGAAGCGGACAGATAAAATAGTTAAACTGTGTTTATCTCTAATATTGATTTAGTTTTTTCGCAAAATTAGTACCCAACTTCGAAATATACCTCCGCCTGTAGGTCGAGCCGGCGGGGATTTTTTCGTATTAAAAACAAAATTTTTACCTACATTCCTTTACACTCAAACTACGAAATATTCGCATACATAATCTTAAAATTGTTTGAAATTTTTTCGTCAAAAAACGAAAATTTCTTCAAGTACACTGTAAAAAAAAATCTGTGAAGTTACTAAAGTTGTTCTAGGAAACTGGGATTCCTAGAACTTTTCATGTAACGTCAACAACAAATTTCATGTAACAGACACACTTTTGCGCCGAAAATCAAAAAATCTGTAAGGTTACTAAGAATTTTTTTGGAAACTGGGATTCCGAGAACTTTTCATGTAACTGCAGCCAGGGTTACAAATAAAAGTTTAGTAAGATTACTGAAATTTTAGCAGATTCATTTGTAAAGTTACAGATTTTTGTAGCTTTACAAAAACTAGTTTGGTAGATTTGCAGCTTTTTTCGTACAGTTACAGGTGAAAGTTTAGTAAGCATGTATTTTTACATCTGTAGAACTACAGATTTTTTTTTTACAGTGTAATAGAAATATATCTTCCAATTTCAGGGGTATTCCAGCGACTTGCTACCTGCACTTTTTACGCTTTTTGACGAAATTTGTTTTGAAAGTGCATAAAAAATCTTTCTCTTGATTGTGATCAAATTCAGTTAAACTTCAACAAAGTTTATTATACATATCTTAGTTGTTTTTGTTTAACACATATAAATCAGAATAAATGCAGAATTGTGATAATAAGTTAAAAATAGATTAAAAATTCAGTAAGAACAATCAAATAACTATTCTTTTAAATATAATATTTTATAACATTACTCTTATGATGTAATATTACTGATAGTATTATTTATATTACTGTAATAGCACCAACAAAATGTTTCTTGTCAGCATATCTCTCAAAGAAAAAAATATGCCTGAATTTTCTAAACTGAAAGTATGTAAATATTTTGTTTTTCTAATTTTAAATTTCATTCTTATAAAGGGCTGCTGTAAAACAAATTCATTATTTTAAAATAATAATTGATTCTTTTAAATGTGACAATCTGTAACAGAAGGCCCAAACAATTTTATCCTGATAAACTTTCGTTAGTTCTGGCACTATATTACTACTTAAGATACGATTTATAATTCGGTATAGTGGTAACCGCTTACAGAAAAAAAAATTGTCACGATATCTTTTACGGACGTCTTTTAAATGATAAATTCTGGTTACGTGTTACATACACTGTAAAAAAAAATCTGTAGTTCTACAGATGTAAAAATACATGCTTACTAAACTTTCACCTGTAACTGTACGAAAAAAGCTGCAAATCTACAAAACTAGTTTTTGTAAAGCTACAAAAATCTGTAACTTTACAAATGAATCTGCTAAAATTTCAGTAATCTTACTAAACTTTTATTTGTAACCCTGGCTGCAGTTACATGAAAAGTTCTCGGAATCCCAGTTTCCAAAAAAATTCTTAGTAACCTTACAGATTTTTTGATTTTCGGCGCAAAAGTGTGTCTGTTACATGAAATTTTGTTGTTGACGTTACATGAAAAGTTCTAGGAATCCCAGTTTCCTAGAAAAACTTTAGTAACTTCACAGATTTTTTTTTACAGTGTAGAATGTACTCCACAATTATTCGAAGCTATCATATAAATTTGTCTCAACAATGTAATTTGTAAATTAGTCACTTACTCATGTAAAACTGCAAATAAGAGGTCACTGATAATACCAATTAATTTGGAAATTTTTGTAGAAGATGATACAGATTTTCACATGAATAAGCAGACGAATTAATTTCTGTTAGTCAAAAATAATAATAATAATAAAATTAATAATAATTACCTCCGCATGCTTTGCTTTCTCTCTATTATATTCATGGTTTTATTTTTAGACAAACAACTTTACTTCTTAAAAATATTATGTAGAAATATAACACGGTAAAAAATCAAATTAAAATCTCATTTTTACTTGAGGTTACAAAATAGTTTTTTTTTTTTTTTTTTTTTCAAAAAAGCTCAATTTATACAATTGCCACTTAAACATATGACAGCGCTATAAAGATTTCGATGAAAACATAAATGCTAATTAGCTTGAAAAAAAATGGTAGGGGATATGATACAGATTTTCACATGAAAAAGCAAACCAATTAATTTGTGTTAGTCATAATAATAATAATAATAATAATAATAATAATAATAGTAACAACAATAATAATTCCTTTCCGTTGCACATCGTGAATGAACTTTTGTTAAATTAATTGTTAAAAATCTAAAAATATTAAAAGAGAAATATAACACGAAAAGAATCAAACTAAAATCTCGTTTTTATTTGAGGTTACACAATACATTTTTTTTCTAAAACAGCTCAATTTATACAATTACCGCTTATTCATGTAATAGCGCTAATAAGAGATCGATAAAAATACAAATACTTAATTAGTTTGAAAAAATTGGTAGGGTATACGATACAAATTTACACGTCAATAAACAAACCAATTAATTTCAATCGCAAAAAAATATGTATTGCCTTTTCTCTACAAATTACGGATTAATCGTTAACATTTGTTAAGTTAATTATTAACGCTCTTATGCATTCTCTCTCAGTTTCTCTCTGTAGCTTCACTTTTGAAAAATATTTAAATACTAAATTTCTATTTTTATCATTTTCTATTAATGTAACTTGAGAAGTTAAATTATTAAAAGTAGGAATCATATGCGTTTAAAAAATTATTTTTAAATAAACATATTTATTATCTAAAAATAGTAAAACATAATTAAAACAGTAAAAAAAATCAAACTAAATTATTATATTAAGTAGGATGTTACTATAAATCTTTTTTTAATAAACTTAATTTGTGCATAGTCACTTATGCATACAGCATCACTAATAATGTATAGATGAAAATATTAATCCTAATTAATTTGGGAAATTTGATTTGGGATATGATCACTTATTTTCAGATGAACGGTCAAAACAATCAATTTATATTAACCAAAAAAGTTGTAATTCATTTTCTTTGCCTATTATGAAGTAATCGATAAATTTTGTTAAATTAATTGTTAACAAGCGTACGAATCTTTTTCGTTTCTCTTTCTTTCTTAGCTCACTCTGTAAAATATATATATATATTTCTTATTCTTCAAAAATATAATATAATCACGTACGAAAATATGCAATAACCTCTTTCGAGTTACTCACTATTCTGAAAAACATTCTTTATCATTATACGCCTCAGGAAACAAATATATTTTTTAGACTTAAAGAAGCATTTATAAAAACGAAAGTTCTTTTGCTGCAACTTATTTTCGGAAACGTTTCCGAGTACATATGTATATATATATTTAATAGTGTATTAAAACATTTTCTCGAATCAGAATATTGGTTTTTGGGATGCTGTGAGTTATTATTCAAATATTTTTAGCTGCGTAAATTGAATTTGTACATGCAAGAGTAACAAAAAATATTACTGTTAATGTTAATACTGATAATTAGTTCTGTTTCACTATAAAATATGTTTGTTGAACCTGAAAATCTTTAATTGAGAATTGTTAGCATCGGAAAGCTTTATATTCCGATCTGTGAGAAAACGGATTAATAAACTATAAAAACTACTCGTAAACGTCTCCGAAAACCTGCCGCAGCAGAAGAAACTTTGTTCTTTTTTATATATAAATGCTTCTTTAAATCTCGATAAGATATATGTTTCTGAGTTTTTTAAATATAATGAACGCTTTTCGGAATCGCTAGTAACTCATCAGTGCGGTTATTGTTTATTTGCTTTCGTCTTTATATTGCATTTTTCTAGATTAAGAAAAAATTTTCTTATCTTACAGAGTGTATAAATTTTACAGAGTGCTTCTTAATATTCAAAAATATAAAATAATCCCAAACGAAAATATACAAAAACCTCTTCCGAGTTACTCACGTTTCTGAAAAACGTTCTTAATCATTAGAAACCTCAGAAACCAATATATTTTTTAGACTTAAAGAAGCATTTATAAAAACGAAAGTTCTTTTGCTGCCACTGATTTTCGGAAACGTTTCCGAGTACTTTTTTTAATAGTGTATTAAAGCAGTTTCTCAAACCAGAATATTGGCTTTTGGGATATTGTGAATTATTATTCAAACATTTTTAGCTGCGTAAATTGAATTTATACATGCAAGAGTAACAAATAAATATTACTGTTCATGTTAATCTTAATACTGATAATTTGTTCTGTTTCCTTGTAAAATATGTTTGTTGAACCTGAAAATCTTTAATTGAGAATTGATAGCATCGGAAAGCTTTATATTCGATCTGAGAAAACGGATTAATACACTATAAAAACTGCTCGAAAACGTTTCCGAAAATCTGTCGCAGCAGAACAAACTTTTTATTTTTTATTTTTTTATAAATGTTTCTTTAAATCTCGATAATATATATGTTTCTGAGTTTTTTAAAGATAATGTACGCTTTTCGGAATCGCTAGTAACTCGTCAGTGTGGGTATTGTTTATTTGCTTTCGTCCTTATATTGCATTTTTCTAGATTAAGAAACATTTTTCTTATTTTACAGAGTGTAAAAATTTTACAGAGTGTTTCTCAATATTCAAAAATATAATATAATCCCGCACGAAAATATACAAAAACCTCTTCCGAGTAACTCACGTTTCTGAAAAACATTCTTAATCATTAGAAACCTCAGAAACCAATATATATTTTTTAGACTTAAAGAAGCATTTATAAAAACGAAAGTGCTTTTGCTGCCACTGATTTTCGGAAACGTTTCCGAGTATTTTTTTTTAATAGTGTATTAAAACGTTTTCTCGAACCAGAATATTGGCTTTTGGGATCCTATGAGTTATTATTCAAATATTTTTAGCTGCTGTAAATTGAATTTGTACATGCAAGTGTAACAAAAAAATATTACTGTTAATGTTAATACTGATAATTTATTCTGTTTTCTTGTAAAATATGTTTGTTGAACCTGAAAATCTTTAATTGAGAATTGATAGCATTGAAAGTTTTATATTCCGATCTGAGAAAAAGGATTAATACACTATAAAAACTACTCGGAAACGTTTCCGAAAACCTGCCGCAGTAGAAGAAACTTTGTTTTTTTTATATATATAAATGCTTCTTTAAATCTCGATAATATATGTTTCTGAGTTTTTTAAAGATAAAGAACGCTTTTTGGAATCGCTAGTAACTCGTCAGTGTGGGTATTATTTATTTGCTTTCGTCGTTACATTGCATTTTTCTAGATTAAGAAACATTTTCTTATTTTACAGAGTGTAAAAGTTAAACATAGTATAATATTCAGAAGAGTAATACTCGTAAATAAGCAATTAATATTCAGAAATATAATATAATCTCGTACGAAAATATACACAAACCTCTTCTGAGTTACGCACGCTTCCGAAAAACTTTCGTAATCATTAGAACCTCAGAAATTAAGGAAATGGAAATGAAAATTATGACCATGAAAATTATTCGGAAATGTTTCCGAAAATGATGATTGGCAGCTAAAGAAACTTAGTTTTTATAAATGCTTCTTTAAATCTCCAAAAAATACTGATTTCTGAAGCTTCTAAAAATAAAGATCGATTTTCGCAAGCACTGTTGTTTGCCTTTGTTCTTGGTTATATTGCGTTTTTCCTGATTAAGAAAAATTTCTCTTACTTTTAGATTGTGTAAAAAAGAAAAGTGTTTCTTAGCAGCCAAAAACACAATATAATCACGTACGAAAATATGCAAAAACTTCTTCCCAGTTATCCAGGATTCCGAAAAACGTTCTTTATCTTTACAAATCTCATAAAAAATATATTTTTTCGGGTTTATATAAGCATATATATATATATATAAAAGTTTGAATATTTGTTTTGCTGCCACTTCTTTAGGAAACGTTTCTGATTATTTTTTTAAATATTAATCAGTTTTCTCAAACCAGAATATCGGTTTTTGCGAAGCTAAGAATTCTCATTGAAGCATTTTCAGCTGCGTTAATTGAATTTTTACGTGCAAGAGTAACAAGAAAATACTAATGCTAATGTTATACTGTTAATTTATTGTGTTTCCCTGTAAAACATGTTCGTTGAACCTGAAAATCTTTAGTTGAAAATTGATTTCATCCAAAAAACTTATATTCCGAATTAAGAAAACGGTTTAATACACCTTAAAAACAATTCGTAAATGTTTTCGAAAATCAGTGGCAGCAAAAGAAACTCTGTTTTTATAAATGATCTTCTAAATCTCAAAAATATGTATGTTTCTGAGGTTTATAAAGATAAAGAACGCTTTTCAGAATAGCTAGTGACTCGTAAGTGGTTATTGTTTATTTAGTCAATGGTTTTATTACATTTTTCTACATTAAAAAACATTTGTTATTTTACAGCGTGCAAAAAAAAGTGTTTCTTAACATTCAAAAATATAATATAATCATGTATAAAAATATACAATAACTATATAATAATGTAGTTAACTAACTTTAAATAACTATATAATAAACAATAAATATATATGTTTCTGAGGTTTAGAAAGATAAAGAACGCTTTTCAAAATAGCTAGTAGCTCGTCAGTGGTTATTGTTCATTTAGACAAAGGTTTTATTACATTTTTCTACATTAAAAAACATTTCTGTTATTTTACAGCGTGCAAAAAAGAAAAGTGTTTCTTAACACTCAAAAATATAATATAGTCATATATGAAAATATACAATAACTTTATAATAATATAGTTAATTAACTTTAAATAACTATGTAATAAACAATAAATATATATGTTTCTGAAGTTTAGAAAGATAAAGAATGCTTTTCAGAATAGCTAGTAACTTGTTAGTGGTTATTGTTTATTTTAGTCAATGGTTTTATTACATTTTTTCTAGATTAAAAAACATTTCTGTTATCTTACACGTGCAAAAAAGAAAAGTGTTTCCTAGCATTAAAAAATATAATATAATCACGTATGAAAATATACAATAACTTCTTCCGAGTTACACACTTTGTCTTTACAAAACTCAAAATACGAGTATATTATCGAGATGTAAAAAAGCATTTACAAAAATAAAAGTTTTTTTTTAAATTTATTTTAGTGCCACTGCTTTTCCTTTGCCACTGTAATTCTCATTTTATTGCCACTGTAATTCTCGTTTTATGCCACTGTAAGCATTTTGGAGTAATTTTTACCCGACTGAAAAGAAGGGTTAAGTGTTTCACGCGTATCTGTGTCTGTGGATTTCTTTATACACTCGAAACATCCCAACGGCTAGATGGATTTTAATGAATGAGGTTTCTATCAATTCGTCTTAATCGTCCGATGGTTATAGGCTAGGTTTTGTTTTTATAAATTCAAAATGGCAGCCGTATAATACAAAATGGCGGTAGAGACGAAAAAAATACGCACTCTATTGAGTGGCATATCATTGGATAGGTGAAGACGATGTTTCATTGACTATTTTACAATCAGAAGCTCCGTTTAAATATTACGCAACCTGGAAGTTGTGCAGCTAGGATCTCTAGCTTTACTGCAACTCTAACCATCATAGACATCTATAGGCCTCATCAAAACAGTGTTTATAGATAGGAACTAACAATTAAATGCAACTTAAAAGTCATCAATACAAGTAAAAAAAAAAAAATGGGTATGAAATATAAAAAAAAATAGTTTCACATTGATGAGAAATACAGTGAGCAAAAAAAGTATTTGCACACCAGGTAAATTTGTTGTAGCATATGTATAAATAAATAAAAAGCAACTAGGAATTAAAAATACCAACACTTTTATAAAACAAATAAACATATTTAATTTCTGACTTAATAATTATATTTAAAATATTAAAACATAAAAAAGTAGCATTGGTACTGCCAAAAAAATATTTGCACACTAGCAATAAAAATAGAACTGGGGGAATTATTTATAAGTTAAAAACAGCGCTAATATTTAGTATGCATGCCCTTTGCTTCAATTACAGCTTGTGATCGTCTGGGCATTTTCACTGCTGATTTGTAGCCATTCTTCCCTAAGAGCTTGCTTAAGTTCTGATTTGTTAGAAATTTTCTTTTTCCTTATTTTCACATCCAAAATATGCCATAAATTTTCTATCGGATTGAGGTCTGGTGATTGTGGTGGCGTTTTCAATTGATTTTTTACATTATAAAGTAACCATAACCTCGTAATATATGCAGTGTGTTTCGGATCGTTATCCTGTTGGAAATAATATGAATTAGGAATTCCTAATTTCAGAGCACTATTAGATAAATTATCTTAATATATTGTTTAGCATTCATATTGCCTTCAATAAAGGTCATTTCGCCAACTCCGTTAAAAGACATGCATCCCCAAATCATTACATGACCACCACCATGTTTTACAGTTGGTTTCAAGTTTTTAATTTGAAGAGAAGTATTTGGCTTTCGCCATACAGTTTTCTTACCATCTGAGCCAAAAATATTGAACTTGTTTTCATCGGAAAAAATAACAGTTTTCCAAAACTGTAGTGGTTTGCTGACATAAGCTTTTGCAAATTCAAGTCTTTTCACCCTATTTGTTTCACTAATATATTGTTTATTTCGATGTTCTCTTCCTCGAATATTTGCATCATGAAGAATATTTCTAATTGATTGTGGTGTAACTATTGTTTCCGACGTTGAAGCGACATCAACAGCCAATTCTCGAGCACTTAGAAAAGGGTTTTTTGAAGATTCTTTTATGATGGTTCACCTTTGCCTGGTATTTAGCTTTCTTGGACGCCCAGTTAGAGGCTTATTTATTGTCGAAACAGTTTCTTTTTTCTTCTTAATTATATAAAGAACACTAGAAATGTTTAGATTTAATTTTTTACCTATTCCCGGGTAACTTAATCCAGAATTGTGAAGAAATATAATCTTCTAACGGGTAGCAACAGACAGTTCACACGTTTTCGGCGCCATTAGAACAAAAACTCCCCAGAATCCCTGCTCCAGTTAATATATTACGTGACTTTAAAGTGCGGGGCTAATGTACTGCGGGACTGATATGCTAAACATTTGCATAATATTCACATTTAATGCCTTTTTTAACATTCAATGCTTCTTGTGCAAATACTTTTTAGGTATGAGAAAATATTAATTTATTTTTTAAAATTTGTAAGATTACTGTTTAAGGAAAATGGGTAGTTATTTTAATTTTCTTATTATTTAAATAAATGAAGAATTAAGAGAATAGTATCAAATTTGCTTTCTATGGTTACTAATGCAAAAAATCGTCTGCGTGCAAATACTTTTTTCCTCACTGTAATTAATTAGTTCATTTTTTTATGCAGTTGGGGTTTATGATTATTTAAATTTAATTTTTATTAAAGTATATTAATAAGTTTTCTCAAATCGGAATATCGATTGTTTGATGCTGTCAATTCTCCACTAAAGTTTCTTTAGCTGCGAAATTGAATCTGTACATCCACGGGTGTCAAAATAATATTAATTTTAAAGTTATTTAATGTTAATGCTTCTAATTTATCATGTTTGTCTGTAAAATATGTTTGTTGAACACGAAAATGTTTATATTTGTAAGCATTTATAATTTGCTAATTAAATCTAAGTTTCTGATCTTGCATGACGCATGCAAGCAACCTTTAAACAAAAATCAATCATAGAAACTGTAAATATAAATTCTAAATTACATTGGAACAGTTAAAACATCTAAAAAAACTATACCTGATGGGGGAGGGCAGTGGAAAAAAAAAAAAAAAAAAAAAATTAGTCACGCCAAATTTTTTTAATAAGTTCCAAGCTTGATCAAAATATTAAGAATGTTTATGAATTTTTTTTATGTCTGGTGATTTGTCATTGTTTTATTAAATATGAACATCAACATAGAGTCTAAATTTTTAAATTCTCTGTAACATGTAGATATTTTTCTTTTAAACATATTCCTTTCGAATTTTCTTCCGCTATTCCTGAATAATGGATATTAATATTATGCTTATTTATGGAACGACACGATAAGCCATATTTAGTTTAATTTTTTTATTCCCGTATATATAGTGTTTTCTAAATATGATCTAAGTAGATTTTATATGTTTTACGGAAAAGAAAAATGAAATGCATTTCAATGAAATGAATTTTTTTCTATGAAACAGAAAAAAAGAAGGAAATATAAAAAGAAAACAAATGACTGCATGCATATGAACTGTTCGTATTGTTTGAAAACATTCTGAATATAAATAGTAGTTATTAATCTCTTAAAAAATATTCAATCCTATAATATATAAGTAAATATGAAAATTAAAAAAAATATACTAAAACAGTTTTATCCATAAACTAAATTGAAATATATAAAATTTAAATACTTATATAAAAAATTCCACTCTGTAAGGAGTGTATTTTTATAAAATTCACTCCAAAAAGAGTGAAAACGCCTTTTACTCTTTCAAAAAGTGAACTGCTCACTCCTCCCAATTTTAGAGTGTGAAGGAAATGCCAAACGCGCAAAATATGGGAATTATTTGCTCTACTGCATTTCTGCAAATCATGTGTAAGTCTAACATCACTACACTTTTGTTGAAAAATGCCGATCGAAATTATATGTTCGTTAAAAACGCAAACTTTTACCAAAGATTAGGCAGATTGAGATGCTTCATGATAAATTCAATAATATATGGATGAGATTTAAAAAAAAAAAAAGAAAAAGAAGAAAAATGTTTCGTTTTCCATAAATTAATGTTTAAAAAATCTAGACTGACTCCACTCAACTTTCCGAACAAGGTAATATGTATACAGAAATGGGGAAAAGGGGGGGGGAGGAGGATAATTTTTATACATTTCTGACACAAGCTAATCTGTAAAATTCGAACACTGAACATTCCGTTTTGAAACTGGAGACACTCTATTTGCGTTATTAATGCACAGAATGGGTCCCAGAATAATTTGAAATAATTCAAAAATGGTTTAAATACCTAATTCGTCGGCCGATTTTAACGAAAATCTATAGTTCTTGCGACAGTGGCCTATAATATATTCACCACCACTGCTGATATAGTATATAGTAGTATATAGAGCCGGGAGCACATTCGGAAGTGATGACAAAAGGGGTGTGGGGTAAACCGGAAGTGGGGCTGGTCACGTGAATTTATCGTATAGGATAACGAGTTGAGTTGCGTTTTGCAAGATGGGGGAAGGGGGCATGTGACTTCGTCGTATAGGACAACGGGGGTAATGTGAAGCACCATTTGTCGTTATCATGTTCTCTGGCATACCCATACAAATTATGTTAAAAAAATTTCCTTACGCTAAACGTTCGGAGAGAAAAAAAATTGTTTTTATTTTTTATTTTTCACAAAACGTCGAATAATTACGTCGAATGTACACAATTCACTTCTAAGAAAGTTTCTAAAACTATTAAAATAAAAATAAAATATTTGAACAAATCTAAGTAAAACGTCATAGATATATCAGGATACCAGATCATTTTTTCCCGTTAATTTGTACAATAGTCACTTACGCAGATAATAGTAACAATAAGTAATAGCTAAAAAAAATGAATACAAGTCATTCAGAAAATTGAGTGAGGAATACGATGTCAGATTTTCACATGAATAATCAAACCAATCAATTTATGTTAGTCAAAAAATATATAATTAATTTTCTTTACGCATTATGCATTAATTGTTAACGTTGACTAAATTAATTATTAACGCTCATATGCATCGTTTTTCATTTTCTCACTCTGTATCGCTTCTCTTATTTTCTTTTAGCTTAAATAAATATAAAAGGAAGTCTGAAAATATGCTATTAATTACAGTAATATAGTAATGCAATAAACTACTAAATCCAATGAACATTGAAAAACAGTATTAGTGTAAAAATACACAGGTTGGTTCAATTCATTTATTGAATATTATCGTATTAATGATGTAAAACGACTGAACTTTTCCGGAGTACGTTTTTACATTATAACGAATGTCGCGGGAGGACTTTTTGCAATTAATTGTAGAGTTCTGTGAACTAACTCTATGCGAACCATGTTTAAAAAAATGTTTTAAAATACTGCAAATAAATAACATTAATTCCCTTAACTAACTCTCGAGTACACTGCAATAAAAAATTGTTGATTTTATGGCATAATACTGGCACGCCAGCTGTCAGTATTTTACCGTAAAATAAACAATAATCTTATATTATAATACGAGCAAAAATTGTGTGTGTATGTAAATTTTATCTTAAAAACGGCTTTAACGATTTGGACTAAATTTTGTATTTTACCATTTTCGAGCACTAGAAGACCATTGGGCTAGGTCATGTGTCCGAGAAAATTCGATTAGTGGGTCATAATGGGTCATAATGGGTCAGGGTCAAGCTAATTATATCTAAAAAACGGCTCAATCAATTTTGACTAAATTTTATGTCCAACCGTTTTGGGGCACGAGAAACTATTGAGCTAGGTCACATGTTCGAGAAATTTCGATTAGTGGGTCTTTTTGGTTCACTTTGGGTCAAGCTAATGTTATTTAAAAAACGGCTCTAACGATTTTGACTAACCCGTGTAATCTACATTTTTGGATTATGAGGAGACCAATGGGCTAAGTCACATTTTAGAGAAAATTCAATTAGTGGGTCCTTTTTGGGTCACTGTGGGTAAAGCTAAGTTTATCTAGAAAACGGCTCTAACGGCTCTAACGATTTTGACGGAATTTTGTATTTTATCGTTTTCGGGCACGAGAATACCATTGGACTAGGTTGCATGTTCAAGAAAATTCGATTAGGGGCGTATTTATGAACCGATTTGGATGTGCCTTGGTGTGTACATAGTACATACAAATATCTCGACCGAGTTCGTTGGCCAGCTTCATCCGCCATCTTGTTTCAAAAAGGCGGCCATTTAAAAAAAATTTTAAAAATTAAAATTTAAAATGAGATACCAAAAAATTGAAAATTGAAAAATATTTATTTTTGTATGTGTTTGACCTTAATTCAAAGATTACGGAACAGTTTTTGTTTCGTCTATATCTAAAAAAATGGCTGAGTTATAGCATTTCGAATTTCTATTGTGCCTGACATTTTAAAACGACCTGATTTTTGTCACGCGATAACATGCGTATTTATGAACCGATTTGGATGTAACTTAGTCTGTACATAGTACATACAAATGTCGCGACCGAGTTCGTTGGCCAGCTTCATTCGCCATCTTGTTTCAAAAGGGTTGCCATTAAAAAAATTAAATTTAAAATTTAAAATGAGGTATTAAAAAACTGGAAAATGAAAAAGATTTTTTTTATGTGTTTGGCCTTGATACAAAGATTCCGGAGCAGTTTTTGTTTCTGAAAATTTGTTCTTTTGTTTATTTCTTAAAAATGATGGTTGAATTATAGCACTTTGAATTTCTAGCATTGCTAACATTTTGAAACGATCTTGTATTTGCCACGCGATAACACACGTATTCGCCTATTTCGATGTAAGAAGGCATGTGGATAGTATCTATCAATATCTCGACCAAGTTCGCCGGCCAGCTTCATCAGCCATCTTGTTTCAAAATGGCGGTCATTAAATTAAAAAAAAAATTATATTTAAAGTGAGGTGCAAAAAAAAAATTAGAAATTGAAAAAGGTTTCTTTCTTAAGTATTTGACCTTGATGTAAGGATTCCGGCGCATTTTTTGTTTGTCTTTATCTTAAAAAATGGCTCAGATATAGCAGTTTCAATTTCTAATGTGGGTGACATTTTGAAAAAACTGATTTTTTGCCTGCGACAGCACTTGTATATATCAACCGATTCCGATATGAGTGAGCATGTGCACAGCAATTACTAAGGTCTCGACCAAGTTCACTGGTTAGCCTCATCCACCATGTTGTCTTAAAATGGCAGGCACTTTAAGAAATCGCCGAATTTGGCAGCCAAATATAAGTTACTTAAAATAAAAGCAGCTTGGATAAAGCTGACAACTTTCGCGAAATTCTCATTCATAATGATTTAGTATTGATAAATTTAATTTTCTTGTGCGATAATTACAGCTCATATTCAAAATATTGGAATAATTACTTTTTTTCACAAACTGGAATCGTTTGGTAATTTAACATCTTTTAATGCAAATATGCAAACTATATTTTTATTAAGAACTTTTTGTTGATTAAACTTATTTATTATCTTAAAATTAATATCATTTCCGAAAAGATTAATTGAAAAAAAATTTTTTGAAAAGTCAAAATATTAGAATATTTATTCAAGTGGTTCAAAATATTAGAATATTTCGCATTAATTCTCCTTTAATTATCAGCAATTCATAACTGGTGGCATCATTGATTAAATTCAGACGATTTTATTTAAAATCGGTGTTCTTTTTACAGTTTGTTTGCTCTTTCGTCTTAAAATGGGTGTGTGGGTGATATTCCTGAATCTATTAAACTTCGTATGGTTGATTTGTATTGGCACGGTAAAAATCAATGTTATATAGGGAATTATTTACATTGTTCGCAATCAACCGTTAGAAAATACTAACACAATATTTAAAAAATGGAAAATTTCAGAATGATCGCCGAAATGGCGGACGAAAACCAAACGCCTCTGCTAGAGCTGACAGGAAACTGAAGCGTATAGTTAAGAAAAACCGTTTTTAAAGTGTGCAATTCTTGCACCGAAAATGGAAAGAAGGAGGAGATGAAGTTTCTACATCGAGAACATTAAGACGTCTCCATAAATTTAAGTTTGAATCTCGTATACCGAAAACAAAATCTCTCATGACTGCAAAACAAAAACGTATAAGATTCAGTTGGTGTAAATCAAGACGTTTATGCAGTGAAGAAGATTGGAAAAATATATTATTTAGTGATGAAAGTATGTTTTGTATCTATACAACATAATTTCATCACTAACTAATATGTTTTTCCAATCTTCTTCGCTCCATAAATGTCTTGATTTCCACCAATTCAATCTTATATGCTTTTGTTTTGCAGTCATGAGAGGTTTTGTTTTCGGTACACGAGATTCAAACTTAAATTTATGGAGACGTCTTAATGTTCTCGATGTAGAAACTTCAACTCCTTCTTCTTTCCATTTTTCGGTGCAAGAATCGCACACTTTTAAAACTGTTTTTCTTAACTATACGCTTCAGTTTCCTGTCATCTCTAGCAGATGTTTTTAGTTTTTGACCGCCATTTCGGCGATCATTTTGAAATTTTCCATTTTTTAAATATTGTGTTAGTATTTTATTAACGCTTGATTGCAAACAGTGTAAAAAATTCTCTACGTAACATTGATTTTTACCGTGCCAACACAAATCAACCATCCTAAGTTTAATAGATTCAGGAATATCACTCACACGACCCATTTTAAGACGAAAAAGCAAACAAACTGTAAAGAGAACATTGATTTTAAATAAAATCTTCTTAATTTAATCCATGATGCCACCAGTTATGAATTGGTGATAATTAAAGGAGAATTAATGTGAAATATTCTAATATTTTGAACCACTTGAATAAATATTCTAATATTTTGACTTTTCAAAATAATTTTTTTTTCAATTAATCTTTTCAAAAATGATATTAATTTTAAGATAATAAATAAGTTTAATCAACAATAAGTTCTTAATAAAAATATCGTTTGCATATTTGCATAAAAAGACATTAAATTTGCCAAACGATATTTTCAGTTTGTAAAAAAAAGTAATTATTCTAATATTTTGAATATGAGCTGTATATGCCGTAATGTATATAATGCCCTTGAACACTAATGAAAGTGAAATTGTAAAAAAATATAAAAAATGAGTTTGAGGTGTCTTGCCCCCTTAATCATCCTACAAAATTTGATTCCATTCTCGTAGTTATATCGTACTACAGAACACTCTGATTACAATCAGTTTAGTCACGGCCACCTTGTACATTACTAAAATATGCAAATAAATGAATAAAGGAAAATTCGAACCCGGGTTCTAATTTGAGTTTTCATTGACGTAAGTAAACAAAAACAAATATATATGTAGAGGAGAAGGTCCAAATACCGGATAGAGTTCGAATACCAGATACAAGGTGTTCTCAGAACTGAGCGCAGCGCAGTCTAGTGGCGATAGGCAGAATTTGTAACTTTAATTGAGAGAAGAAAGTTACGAGAAGTACGTCGCTGAAGTCTGTCTCATTTACAAACAGCAAATGCAGAAGTGTCGAAACGACGTAATCTGGAACATCAAAAGTTTTTCAGATATGCGTTTCTCATTTTTTAAAAATATACTGATCGTATACTGGCTTCAATTGATGATTAAGTTATTTTCTAGACCTATTTAGCTCTCAATTGCCGCGCGCATGTTATTGGTATTTTATTATATGAATGAGTAATACCGGTTTTAACTTAAACATAGCAGTGGTCCGAATACCGGCTACCTAGAGTGGTCTAAATACTGGCTATACGGTATTTGGACCTCTCTCGGTTGCTCTGCTTGAAGAAAATAAGAAAAACAAATTTGAATAGTTCCATAAATAATAAATTAATTTAAATGATTCATAAATAGTTCCATTCCTATTTCGCAATATCAAAAAAAGCAACCGTAGCCGTAATTCTTCAGAACGATACTGGTAACCGGATCACTTCACAAAAAAGCACTGTTGGACACTCCAAAATTACCTGCAATAAATGTGAAGAGAAAGAAGAAAAATGAAGGAGGAAAACAGATGAAAGGGGCTGAAATTGGATTTGTAAAAAGTTAAAAAGAAGATATACAACAGAGGAAGATGATGCTATTTGTGCATGGATATTTTCTGCATGGATGCTTTCTCTGCGGACAAGAGTGGGGGGGATTGGATTCTGGGTTCAATGTGAAGAATGCGATATGTGGGACTATGGCGACTGCACCGACGGATATTATGTTTGTGGTTTTTTTTTTTTTTAGATAAAATAATTCTCATATCAATCAGTAAGCTTTTTTTTTACATGTTAAAAAACAAAATTAGAAACATAATGGGAAGCAGACTGTGAGAGATAGTCATTAAGAATTTTATAAATTTGGCAAAAATGCTTGTTCATTAAAAATTACGTATATTTTCTGTGCATAAGAAATATTATTAATCAATAAAATTTATTAAAATAATATTCTAATTGCTTAATAATTGTCAATAGCTCTATTTGTGTGATCTTTTTGAAAAAAAAAACGTATGTAGCCGGTATTTGGACCCCATTTTCAAAACTCAAAATTTGAAGACTTTCGGAATTTTGCTTTTTATAAACAGAAAATGCTTTTTAAACTGATTTTTTTCTCTAAACATGTGTAAAACATGTCAAGGTACCTTACTGTCACTTTCTCGTTTACTAATTTTGAAAATTGTATGATCTAGATTGAAAACAAAAGTGGTAGCCGGTATTTAGACCTTCTCGTCTATATATTTTTAAGCCGACTTCAAGGGATTGTTTCTTACCTTCGTGCTTTTGTGGAATTATTTTACTCTTATCCCCATTACAGCCCTTTCTGTTTGATATTATCACGAAACCGGATACGAACGCGACGAAACAAAATTCGTTGACCCCACAATCCCATCCTAACCTGGCGCTACTTAACCATAAATCAATCGCAAAATAAAGAAACTTAATGCAAATTTTAATGCATTTAATGAAATTGTGTTCTATTATTAAGTACGTTCGTAATTATATAAATACGCAGCACCTACAGTCATCGTCCGGTCCGTTTATCTGTCTGTCCATTTGTCCGTGTAGAACAGCACAAAAACTAACCAACCGAATGGTTTGGAATTTAATATATATCATCGTTGCAGAATTGTGTCGAGTCATTTCAAATTTTATGAAAATCGAATCAAAACTTAAAAAGATATTAATAAAAGTTTTCTTCATTCTGATAAATCCTGTCATACAAAATTTAATTCAATGATATCCCATGACAGGTAATGATTCTAGGTCACCATTGTGATTACGTCCTATTTAAGATGGGGTCATATTATTTCCGTATTGCTGAATTTAATGTATATAATCTGAATACATTTTGTATTCATGCATTTTTGCATAGGAGTGCATCAGATATTGTATCAAGATCTGAATATTTATAAAACTAGTTAGAGTACGAACGCACCTCATATGCCACGTTTGATGTACAGTTTTCGAATTATTATATTTATGATATATATTTTATGATTTGTGTATAAAAGAAAACATTGTTATGTTCATCATATCGCATTATAACTTTTTTATGCTCATTATAGTATTAACTTTTTATGCTCGTTATAGCTCGTTATAGCATTTTTATACTCATTATTTTTAAGGTAGTCATTTAGATGCTTATTATGCTCATTATCAAGTTATTGTCAAGTATATGGTTTTCACATCTGAAACAATATCGCGGAATTTCTTTAAAAATAGTTTAAACAAACTCAATCTGCAAAATTCAAAATCAATTCCGAAACCGATCTAAATCTTAAACGGTTAGTATCCTGCCACGAAAAACATATGTGCCAACCATCACAAACCGCTGGTTGGTACCGCTATTTGATTGAAATCGGGTTAACAGAAGAAAAGAAAACCGACACAGGACTGAAAGTAGGAATAATATTTTTTAAATATAGATTTTAGTTCTTTTTTGTGAAAAAAGTGTTCTACACCCTTTTCGCTCCCTTTCTAAACATTTGTAGACCTCGCTTGTTTCCAGTTTTATTATTATACTCGAACATAATTGTAATTTGAGTCTTAGAATGATTTTCTTCGATGTCTAACATTCAAAATAACGCTAGATTAAATTAGATAATAGATTAAAATTATTGTTAAGAAATAATTCAGTTATTATCAATAATATTGCACTAATACTCAGTAGGGAAGAGATTAAATCAGACAAGCATGAAAAATGCGAAAAGGAAGTGTGAAAAGAAATCTGCATCTTTAAAGTATAAGATGCATTTTGAGGATGAAAAAAGTGCGTGCTGTGCATAGAAAATATGGTAATCCTTTATTCACCATTAGGACAAATCAACAAACCTTCTTCACCTTGTTCTGCTTCTGCTTGTTGTTGTTGTTGTTTGTAACAGCATAAGCAAATATTTATTAGCGACAAAGTTAAGCTCCATATATGAGATTAATCTAGAAAAGATACTCTCAGAAAAATCAGTGAATTGAATGAATTTTGTTAATTGGTTATAGTTAGTTAAAACGCGAAATTTTCTACTTTGATTTGCACTCTCACCCCTCAAAAATAATGTTAATAAAAGTAAAACAGAAAATTCATCAGTCTAACGTAAACATTATCTGAAATCTTCCAGCCTAAAGTTGCATTTTCGTCAAATCACAGGGATCTTTTCCGGCAACTGTGCGTCTTAGTGCTTTTTGAAATACTACCTATTGCAGTCGTTATCATGGTGCGACTTTTGAAAAATTCCTTCATAACTTTTCATTATATGACCCCCAGGAACCCAAAACCACGCCCATCTAAAAAGTTTATATATATATGTTGCCGTGAAAGACCGAAATTGGAGAATGTCGACTTTCACCTGTGAATGCCAACACATACCAAATACGTGGGTGAAAGACGGAATATTAAAATATTCTGTATTCTTGTACTCTTGTATATCCGTAATATTGTATTCTTGTACATTCGGACCATCACCGGTGAATGTCGACAAGCACAGATATGTTCTGGTGGAGGTCGAAAACAGAGAGGCTACGGTCTGTCTTTGTTCTACTGCGAGTCAGTCAGCTTTATCAGTTTTATGCAAGGTTTGATGGTGCGCGCAACGTTTTCTTAAATTTATTTTTGATTCAATATCCTAATTTATATTGAATGGATACTGCAATGAGCCGTGATCTTTTTTTTTTCGAAAAATTAAATACATTAATTGAGAGCAAACGAGCAAGCAATTGTTTTTATTTTTCTCAAGAACAGTACTCTAAAATACTTTCTGATGTGATTTCTGCTATATCTAAGTGCAGCAGTTGGATTACAGACCTTTGGATTACAAACGATTAAAACGTTTTTTATGTTTTAAAATTAATGATCGAACCTGAAATACGGAAAAGTAAATACAAATTTCCGACATATTCAACATTCACTATTAGTGCATGGTGAATGTCGACATTTGCCGGTGTAAGTCAGAAATAAGGATATTTAGCAAATATTTCGGACATACACAAAGCGACTATGTGAATGTTGACATTCACCCGTGAAAGTCGACATTCTTCAGATTTCGGTCTTTCACAGTAACATATGTATGTATGTGCGTAATAAATTTTGTCCGCACGGTAAAAGTCGCAATTATGCACGGATCGTCTTCAAACGCACCAAAAAGATGACGATGGCTAATATCTCGGTTTGGATTGAAAATGGGAAAAATTGGCACAAGGGGTGGAAATGAGGGGGGGGTGAAAATTTTCAAAATGTCATAAAATAAAAATTTTGAAAATTTTCGAACCAAAACCATGTTTTAATTAAAGCTTAGATGACAATTTAAAAAATTTTCCTGTAAATGTTTTCGAAAAAATTCTTAACTTCAGATTAGGGGTGAAAATGGGGTTGACGGACGAAAGAAATTATACCCCCGTTAATGAGCATGATATATATTTTTTTAATACCTCCATCACATGATACTGATAAAACCAGCTCTTACAGAAAAATGAAATTAAAAATCCTCAGAAGCGGACAGATAAAATAGTTAAACTGTGTTTATCTCTAATATTGATTTAGTTTTTTCGCAAAATTAGTACCCAACTTCGAAATATACCTCCGCCTGTAGGTCGAGCCGGCAGGGATTTTTTCGTATTAAAAACAAAATTTTTACCTACATTCCTTTACACTCAAAATACGAAATATTCACATACATAATCTTAAAATTGTTTGAAATTTTCCCGTCAAAAAACGAAAATTTCTTCAAGTAATAGAAAAATATCTTCCAATTTCAGGGGTATTCCAGCGACTTGCTACCTGCACTTTTTACGCTTTTTGACGAAATTTGTTTTAAAAGTGCATAAAAAATCTTTCTCTTGATTGTGATCAAATTCAGTTAAACTTCAACAAAGTTTATTATACATATCTTAGTTGTTTTTCGTTTAACACATATAAATCTGAATAAATGCAGAATTGTGATAATAAGTTAAAAATAGATTAAAAAGTCAGTAAGAACAATCAAATAACTATTCTTTTAAATATAATATTTTATAACATTACTCCTATGATGTAATATTACTGATAGTATTATTTATATTACTGTAATAGCACCAACAAAATGTTTCTTGTCAGCATATGTCTCAAAAGAAAAAGTATGCCTGAATTTTCTAAACTGAAAGTATGTAAATATTTTGTTTTTCTAATTTTAAATTTCATTCTTATAAAGTGCTGCTGTAAAACAAACTTATTATTTTAAAATAATAATTGATTCTTTTAAATGTGACAATCTGTAACAGAAGGTCCAAACCATTTCATCCTGATAAACTTTTGTTAGTTCTGGCACTATATTACTACTTAAGATACGATTTATAATTCGGTATAGTGGTAACCGCTTACAGAAAAAAAAATTGTCACGATATCTTTTACGGACGTCTTTTAAATGATAAATTCTGGTTACGTGTTACATAGAATGTACTTCACAATTATTCGAAGCTATCATATAAATTTGTCTCAACAATGTAATTTGTAAATTAGTCACTTACTCATGTAAAACTGCAAATAAGAGGTCACTGATAATACCAATTAATTTGGAAATTTTTGTAGAAGATGATACAGATTTTCACATGAATAAGCAGACGAATTAATTTCTGTTAGTCAATAATAATAATAATAATAATAATAATAATTACCTCCGCATGCTTTGCTTTCTCTCTATTATATTCATGGTTTTATTTTTAGACAAACAACTTTACTTCTTAAAAATATTATGTAGAAATATAACACGGTAAAAAATCAAATTAAAATCTCATTTTTACTTGAGATTACAAAATAGTTTTTTTTTTCAAAAAAGCTCAATTTATACAATTGCCACTTAAACATATGACAGCGCTATACAGATTTCGATGAAAACATAAATGCTAATTAGCTTGAAAAAAAATGGTAGGGGATATGATACAGATTTTCACATGAATAAGCAAACCAATTAATTTGTGTTAGTCATAATAATAATAATAATAATAATAGTAACAACTATAATAATTCCTTTCCGTTGCACATCGTGAATTAACTTTTGTTAAATTAATTGTTAAAAATCTAAAAATATTAAAAGAGAAATATAACACGAAAAGAATCAAACTAAAATATCGTTTTTATTTGAGGTTACACAATATATTTTTTTCTAAAACAGCTCACTTTATACAATTACCGCTTATTCATGTAATAGCGCTAATAAGAGATCGATAAAAATACAAATACTTAATTAGTTTGAAAAAATTGGTAGGGGATACGATACAAATTTCCACGTGAATAAACAAACCAATTAATTTTCAATCGCAAAAAAATATGTATTGCCTTTTCCCTACAAATTACGGATTAATCGTTAACATTTGTTAAGTTAATTATTAACGCTCTTATGCATTCTCTCTCATTTTCTCTCTGTAGCTTCACTTTTGAAAAATATTTAAATACTAAATTTCTATTTTAATATTTTCTATTAATGTAACTTGAGAAGTTAAATTATTAAAAGTAGGAATCATATGCGTTTAAAAAATTATTTTTAAATAAACATATTTATTATCTAAAAATAGTAAAACATAATTTAAAGAGTAAAAAAAATCAAACTAAATTATTATATTAAGCTGGATATTACTATAAATATTTTTTTAATAAACTTAATTTGTGCATAGTCACTTATGCATACAGCATCACTAATAATGTATAGATGAAAATATTAATACTAATTAATTTGGGAAATTTGATTTGGGATATGATCACTTATTTTCAGATGAACGATCAAAACAATCAATTTATATTAACCAAAAAAGTTGTAATTCATTTTCTTTGCCTATTATGAAGTAATCGATAAATTTTGTTAAATTAATTGTTAACAAGCGTACAAATCTTTTTCGTTTCTCTTTATTTCTTAGCGCACACTGTAAAAAAAATATATATATTTCTTAATCTTCAAAAATATAATATAATCACGTACGAAAATATGCAATAACCTCTTTCGAGTTACTCACTATTCTAAAAAACATTCTTTATCATTATACGCCTCAGGAAACTAATATATTTTTTAGACTTAAAGAAGCATTTATAAAAACGAAAGTTCTTTTGCTGCCACTGATTATCGGAAACGTTTCCGAGTATATATATTTTTTTAATAGTGTATTAAAACGTTTTCTCGAACCAGAATATTGGCTTTTGGGATGTTGTGAGTTATTATTCAAATATTTTTAGCTGCGTAAATTGAATTTGTACATGCAAGAGTAAGAAAAAAATATTACTGTTAATGTTAATACTGATAATTTGTTCTGTTTCCCTATAAAATATGCTTGTTGAACCTGAAAATCTTTAATTGAGAATTGTTAGCATCGGAAAGCTTTATATTCCGATCTGTGAGAAAACGGATTAATACACTATAAAAAGTACTCGGAAACATCTCCGAAACCCTGTCGCAGCAGAAGAAACTTTTTTTTTTTTTTTAGAAATGCTTCCTTAAATATCAATAATATATATGTTTCTGAGCTTTTTAAAGATAATGAACGCTTTTCGGAATCGCTAGTAACTCGTCTGTGTGGTTATTGTTTATTTGTTTCCTTCGTTATATTGCATTTTTCTTATTTTACAGAGTATAAAAATTTTACAGAGTGTTTCTGAATATTCAAAAATATAATATAATCCCACACGAAAATATGCAATAACCTCTTTCGAGTTACTCACTATTCTAAAAAACATTCTTTATCATTATACGCCTCAGGAAACTAATATATTTTTTAGACTTAAAGAAGCATTTATAAAAACGAAAGTTCTTTTGCTGCCACTGATTATCGGAAACGTTTCCGAGTATATATATATTTTTAATAGTGTATTAAAACGTTTTCTCGAACCAGAATATTGGCTTTTGGGATGTTGTGAGTTATTATTCAAATATTTTTAGCTGCGTAAATTGAATTTGTACATGCAAGAGTAACAAAAAAATATTACTTTTAATGTTAATACTGATAATTTGTTCTGTTTCCCTATAAAATATGTTTGTTGAACCTGAAAATCTTTAATTGAGAATTGATAGCATCGGAAAGCTTTATATTCCGATCTGAGAAAACGGATTAATACACTATAAAAACTACTCAGAAACGTCTCCGAAACCCTGTCGCAGCAGAAGAAACTTTTTTTTCTTTTTTTTTTTTTTTTTTTTTTTTTTTTTTTTTTTTTTTTTAAATGCTTTTTTAAATCTCAATAATATATATGTTTCTGAGCTTTTTAAAGATAATGAACGCTTTTCGGAATCGCTAGTAACTCGTCAGTGTGGTTATTTGTTTCCTTCGTTATATTGCATTTTTCTAGATTAAGAAACATTTTTCTTATTTTACAGAGTATAAAAATTTTACAGAGTGTTTCTGAATATTCAAAAATATAATAAAATCCCGCACGAAAATATACAAAAACCTCTTCCGAGTTACTCACGTTTCTGAAAAACGTTCTTAATCATTAGAAACCTCAGAAATCAATATATATTTTTTAGACATAAAGAAGCATTTATAAAAACGAAAGTTCTTCTGCTGCCACTGATTTTCGGAAACGTTTCCGAGTATTTCTTTTAATAGTGTATTAAAACGTTTTCTCGAACCAGAATATTGGCTTTTGGGATGCTGTGAGTTATTATTCTAATATTTTTAGCTGCGTAAATTGAATTTGTGCATGCAAGAGTAACAAAAAAATTACTGTTGATGTTAATACTGATAATTTATTATGTTTTCTTGTAAAATATGCTTGTTGAACCTGAAAATCTTTAATTGAGAATTGATAGCCTCGGAAAGCTTTATATTCTGATCTGAGAAAACGGATTAATACACTATAAAAACTGCTCGGAAACGTTTCCGAAAATCTGTCGCAGCAGAAGAAACTTTGCTTTTTTTTATATATAAATGCTTCTTTAAATCTCGATAATATATGTTTCTGAGTTTTTTAAAGATAAGGTACGCTTTTCGAAATCGCTAGTAACTCGTCAGTGTGGTTATTGTTTATTTGCTTTCGTCGTTATATTGCATTTTTCTAGATTAAAAAAACATTTTTCCTATTTTATAGAGTGTAAAAATTTTACAGAGTGTTTCTCAATATTCAAAAATATAATATAATCCCGCATGAAAATATACAAAAACCTCTTCCGAGTTACTCACGTTTCTGAAAAACGTTCTTAATCATTAGAAACCTCAGACACCAATATATATTTTTTAGACTTAAAGAAGCATTTATAAAAACGAAAGTTCTTTTGCTGCCACGGATTTTCGGAAACGTTTCCGAGTATTTTTTTAATAGTGTATTAAAACATTTTCTCGAACCAGAATATTGACTTTTGGGATGCTGTGAGTTATTATTCGAATATTTTTAGCTGCGTAAATTGAATTTGTGCATGCAAGAGTAACAAAAAAAATTACTGTTGATGTTAATACTGATAATTTATTCTGTTTTCTTGTAAAATATGTTTGTTGAACTTGAAAATATTTAATTGAGAATTGATAGCATCGGAAAGTTTTATATTCCGATCTGAGAAAACGGATTAATATACCATAAAAACTACTCGGAAACGTTCCCGAAAACCTGTGGCAGCAGAAGAAACTTTGTTTTTTTTTATATAAAAATGCTTCTTTAAATCTCGATAATATATATGTTTCTGAGTTTTTTAAAGATAAAGAACGCTTTTTGGAATCGCTAGTAACTCGTCAGTGTGGGTATTGTTTATTTGCTTTCGTCGTTACATTGCATTTTTCTAGATTAAGAAACATTTTCTTATTTTACAGAGTGTAAAAGTTTAACATAGTATAATATTCAGAACAATAATAAATAAGTAATTAATATTCATAAATATAATATAATCTCGTGCGAAAATATACATAAACCTCTTCCGAGTTACGCACGCTTCCAAAAAACTTTCTTAATCATTAGAAACATCATTAGTTAGTTTTATTACATTTTTCTACATTAAAAAACATTTCTGTTATTTTACAGCGTGCAAAAAAGAAAAGTGTTTCTTAACACTCAAAAATATAATATATTCATATATGAAAATATACAATAACTTTATAATAATATAGTTAATTAACTTTAAATAACTATGTAATAAACAATAAATATATATGTTTCTGAGGTTTAGAAAGATAAAGAACGCTTTTCAGAATAGCTAGTAACTTGTTAGTGGTTATTGTTTATTTTAGTCAATGGTTTTATTACATTTTTTCTAGATTAAAAAACATTTCTGTTATCTTACACGTGCAAAAAAGAAAAGTGTTTCTTAGCATTCAAAAATATAATATAATCACGTATGAAAATATACAATAACTTCTTCCGAGTTACACACTTTGTCTTTACAAAACTCAAAATACGAGTATATTATCGATATGTAAAAAAGCATTTACAAAAATAAAAGTTTCTTTTTAAATTTCTTTTGGTGCCACTGCTTTTCCTTTGCCACTGTAATTCTTATTTTATTGCCACTGTAAGCATTTTGGAGTAATTTTTACCCGACTGAAAAGAAGGGTTAAGTGTTTCACGCGTATCTGTGTATGTGGATTTCTTTATACCCTCGAAACATCCCAATGGCTAGATGGATTTTAATGAATGAGGTCTCTGTCAATTCGTTTTAATCATCCAATGGTTATAGGCTAGGTTTTGTTTTTATAAATTCAAAATGGCAGCCGTATAATACAAAATGGCGGTAGAGACGAAAAAATACGCACTCTATTGAGTGGCATATCATTGGATAGGTCTTTCAAAATGAAGACGATGTTTCATTGACTATTTTACAATCAGAAGCTCCGTTTAAATATTACGCAACCTGGAAGTTGTGCAGCTAGGATCTCTAGCTTTACTGCAACTCTAACCATCATAGACATCTATAGGCCTCATCAAAACAGTGTTTATAGATAGGAACTAACAATTAAATGCAACTTAAAAGTCATCAATACAAGTTAAAAAAAAATGGGTATGAAATATAAAAAAAATAGTTTCACATTGATGAGAAATACAGTGAGCAAAAAAAGTATTTGCACACCAGGTAAATTTGTTGTAGCATATGTATAAATAAATAAAAAGCAACTAGGAATTAAAAATACCAACACCTTTACAAAACAAATAAACATATTTAATATCTGACTTAATAATTATATTTAAAATATTAAAACATAAAAAAGTAGCATTTGTACTGCCAAAAAATATTTGCACACTAGCAATAAAAATAGAACTAGAGGAATTATTTATAAGTTAAAAACAGCGCTAATATTTAGTATGCATGCCCTTTGCTTCAATTACAGCTTGTAATCGTCTAGGCTTTTTCATTGCTGATTTGTAGCCATTCTTCCCTAAGAGCTTGCTTAAGTTCTGATTTGTTAGAAATTTTCTTTTTCCTTATTTTCACATCCAAAATATGCCATAAATTTTCTATCGGATTGAGGTGTGGTGATTGTGGTGGCGTTTTCAATTGATTTTTTACATTATAAAGCAACCATAACCTCGTAATATATGCACTGCGTTTCGGATCGTTATCCCGTTGGAAATAATATGAATTAGGAATTCCTAATTTCAGAGCACTATTAGATAAATTATCCTAATATATTGTTTAGCATTCATATTGCCTTCAATAAAGGTCATTTCGCCAACTCCGTTAAAAGACATGCATCCCCAAATCATTACATGACCACCGCCATGTTTTACAGTTGCTTTCAAGTTTTTAATTTAAAAAGAAGTATTTGGCTTTCGCCATACAGTTTTCTTACCATCTGAGCCAAAAATATTGAACTTGTTTTCATCGGAAAAAATAACAGTTTTCCAAATTTGTAGTGGTTTGCTGACATAAGCTTTTGCAAATTCAAGTCTTTTCACCCTATTTGTTTCACTAATATATGGTTTATTTCGATGTTCTTTTCCTCGAATATTTGCATCATGAAGAATATTTCTAATTGATTGTGGTGTAACTATTGTTTCCGACGTTGAAGCGACATCAACAGCCAATTCTCGAGCACTTAGAAAAGGGTTTTTTGAAGATTCTTTTATGATGGCTCACCTTTGCCTGGTATTTAGCTTTCTTGGACGCCCAGTTAGAGGCTTATTTATTGTCGAACCAGTTTCTTTTTTCTTCTTAATTATATAAAGAACACTAGAAAAGTTTAGATTTAATTTTTTACCTATTCCCGGGTAACTTAATCCAGAATTGTGAAGAAATATAATCTTCTCACGGGTAGCAACAGACAGTTCACACGTTTTCGGCACCATTAGAACAAAAACTCCCTAGAATCCCTGCTCCAGTTAATATATTACGTGACTTTAAAGTGTGGGGCTAATGTACTGCGGGACTGATATGCTAAACATTTGCATAATGTTCACATTTAATGCCTTTTTTAACAGTCAATGCTTCTTGTGCAAATACTTTTTAGGTATGAGAAAATATTAATTTATTTTTTAAAATGTGCAATATTACTGTTTAAGGAAAATGGGTAGTTATTTTTATTTTCTTATTATTTAAATAAATGAAGAATTAAGAGAATAGTATCAAATTTGCTTTCTATGGTTACTAATGCAAAAAATCGTCTGCGTGCAAATACTTTTTTTGCTCACTGTAATTAATTAGTTCATTTTTTATGCAGTTGGGGTTTTTGATTTTTTAAATTTAATTTTTATTAAAGTATATTAATAAGTTTTCTCAAATCGGAATATCGATTGTTTGATGCTGTCAATTCTCCACTAAAGTTTCTTTAGCTGCGAAATTGAATTTGTACATCCACGGGTGTCAAAATAATATTAATTTTAAAGTTATTTAATGTTAATGCTTCTAATTTATCATGTTTGTCTGTAAAATATGTTTGTTGAACACGAAAATGTTTATATTTGTACGCATTTATAATTTGCTAATTAAATCTAAGTTTCCTGATCTTGCTTGACGCATGCAAGCAACCTTTAAACAAAAACCAATCATAGAAACTGTAAATATAAATTCTAAATTACATTGGAACAGTTAAAGCATCTAAAAAAACTATACCTGATGGGGGAGGGCAGTGGCAAAAAAAAAAAAAATTAGTCACGCCAAATTTCTTTAATAAGTTCCAAGCTTGATCAAAATATTAAGAATGTTTATGAATTTTTTTATGTCTGGTGATTTGTCATTGTTTTATTAAATATGAACATCAACATGGAGTCTAAATTTTTAAATTCTCTGTAACATGTAGATATTTTTCTTTTAAACATATTCCTTTCGAATTTTCTTCCGCTATTCCTGAATAATGGATATTAATATTATGCTTATTTATGGAACGACACGATAAGCCATATTTAGTTTAATTTTTTTATTCCCGTATATATAGTATTTTCTAAATATGATCTAAGTAGATTTTATATGTTTTACGGAAAAGAAAAATGAAATGCATTTCAATGAAATGAATTTTTTTCTATGAAACAGAAAAAAAGAAGGAAATATAAAAAGAAAAGAAATGACTGCATGCATATGAACTGTTCGTATTGTTTGAAAACATTCTGAATATAAATAGTAGTTATTAATCTCTTAAAAAATATTCAATCCTATAATATATGAGTAAATATGAAATTAAAAAAATATATACTAAAACAGTTTTATCCATAAACTAAATTTAAATATATAAAATTTAAATACTTATATAAAAAATTTCACTCTTTAAGGAGTGTATTTTTATAAAATTCACTCCAAAAAGAGTGAAAACGCCTTTTACTCTTTCAAAAAGTGAACTGCTCACTCCTCCCAATTTTAGAGTGTGAAGGAAATACCAAACGCGCAAAATATGGGAATTATTTGCTCTACTGCATTTCTGCAAATCATGTGTAAGTCTAACATCACTACACTTTTGTTGAAAAATGCCGATCGAAATTATATGCTCGTTAAAAACGCAAACTTTTACCAAAGATTAGGCAGATTGAGATGCTTTATGATAAATTCAATAATATATGGATGAGATTAAAACAAAAAAAAAAAGAAAAGAAAAGAAAAATGTTTCGTTTTCCATAAATTAATGTTTAAAAAATCTAGACTGACTCCACTCGACTTTCCGAACAAGGTAATATGTATACAGAAATGGGGGAAAAGGGGGGGGGGATAATTTTTATACATGTCTGACACATGCTAATATGTAAAATTCGAACACTGGACATTCCGTTTTGAAACTGGAGACACTCTATTTGCGTTACTAATGCACAGAATGGGTCCAGAATAATTTGAAATAATTCAAAAATGGTTTAAATACCTAATTCGTCGGCCGATTTTAACGAAAATCTATAGTTCTTGCGACAGTAGCCTATAATATATTCACCACCACTGCTGATATAGTATATAGTAGTATATAGAGCCGGGAGCACATTCGGAAGTGATGTCAAATGGGGTGTGGGGTAAACCGGAAGTGGGGCTGGTCACGTGAATTTATCGTATAGGATAACGAGTTGAGTTGCGTTTTGCAAGATGGGGGAAGGGGGCATGTGACTTCGTCGTATAGGACAACGGGGGTAATGTGAAGCACCATTTGTCGTTATCATGTTCTCTGGCATACCCATACAAATTATGTTAAAAAAATTTCCTTACGCTAAACGTTCGGAGAGAAAAAAAATTGTTTTTATTTTTTATTTTTCACAAAACGTCGAATAATTACGTCGAATGTACACAATTCACTTCTAAGGAAGTTTCTAAAACTATTAAAATATAAATAAAATATTTGAACAAATCTAAGTAAAACATCATAGTTATATCAGGATACCAGATCATTTTTTCCCGTTAATTTGTACAATAGTCACTTACGCAGATAATAGTAACAATAAGTAATAGCTAAAAAAATGAATACAAGTCATTCAGAAAATTGAGTGAGGAATACGATGTCAGATTTTCACATGAATAATCAAACCAATCAATTTATGTTAGTCAAAAAATATATAATTAATTTTCTTTACGCATTATGCATTAATTGTTAACGTTGGCTAAATTAATTATTAACGCTCATATGCATCGTTTTTCATTTTCTTACTCTGTATCGCTTCTCTTATTTTCTTTTAGCTTAAATAAATATAAAAGGAAGGCTGAAAATATGCTATTAATTACAGTAATATAGTAATGCAATAAACTACTAAATCCAATGAACATTGAAAAACAGTGTTAGTGTAAAAATACACAGGTTGGTTCAATTCATTTATTGAATATTATCGTATTAATAATGTAAAACGACTGAACTTTTCCGGAGTACGTTTTTTACATTACAACGAATGTCGCGGGAGGACTTTTTGCAATTAATTGTAGAGTTCTGTGAATTAACTCTATGCGAACCATGTTTAAAAAAATGTTTTAAAATACTGCAAATAAATAACATTAATTCCCTTAACTAACTCTCGAGTACACTGCAATAAAAAATTGTTGATTTTATGGCATAATACTGGCACAGTAGCTGTCAGTATTTTACCGTAAAATAAACAATAATCTTATATTATAATACGAGCAAAAATTGTGTGTGTATGTAAATTTTATCTTAAAAACGGCTTTAACGATTTGGACTAAATTTTGTATTTTACCATTTTCGAGCACTAGAAGATCATTGAGCTAGGTCATGTGTCCGAGGAAATTCGATTAGTGGGTCATTTTGGGTCATAATGGGTCAGGGTCAAGCTAATTATATCTAAAAAACGGCTCAATCAATTTTGACTAAATTTTATGTCCAACCGTTTTGGGGCACGAGACATTATTGAGCTAGGTCACATGTTCGAGAAATTTCGATTAGTGGGTCTTTTTGGTTCACTTTGGGTCAAGCTAATGTTATTTAAAAAACGGCTCTAACGATTTTGACTAACCTGTGTAATCTACAGTTTTGGGTTACGAGGAGACCAATGGGCTAAGTCACATGTTAGAGAAAATTCAATTAGTGGGTCATTTTTGGGTCACTGTGGGTCAAGCTAAGTTTATCTAGAAAACGGCTCTAACGTCTCTAACGATTTTGACGGAATTTTGTATTTTATCGTTTTCGGGCACGAGAATACCATTGGACTAGGTTGCATGTTCAAGAAAATTCGATTAGTGGGTCATTTTGGGTCACAATGGGTCAGGTGCCAAGCTAATTGAATCTAAAAAAAGGCTCAAAACATTATGATAAAATTTTGTAATATACCGCTTCTGGGTATGAGATGACCATTGGGCTAAGTCACATGTTAGAGAAAAAATATTTAGTGGGTCCTTTTGGGTCACTGTGGATCAAGCTAATTGCATCTAAAAAGCGAATTAAACGATTTTGACAAAATTTTGTACTATACCGTTTTTGGGCATGAGAAGACGATTGCGCTAAGTCACATGTTCGACAAAAATCGATTAGTGGGTCATTTTTGGCTCAATGTGGGTCAAGCTAATTCTATCTAAAAATGGTTCTAAAGATTTTGACGAAATTTTGTAGTCTATCGTTTTCGGGCACGAGAATACCATTGGACTAGGTTGCATGTTCAAGAAAATTCGATTAGTGGGTTATTTTTGGTCACAATGGGTCAGGTGTCAAGCTAATTGAATCTAAAAAAAGGCTCAAAACATTATGATAAAATTTTGTAATATACCGCTTCTGGGTATGAGATGACCATTGGGCTAAGTCACATGTTCGAGAAAAAATATTTAGTGGGTCATTTTGGGTCACTGTGGATCAAGCTAATTGTATCTAAAAAACGAATTAAACGATTTTGACAAAATTTTGTACTATACCGTTTTTGGGCATGAGAAGACGATTGCGCTAAGTCACATGTTCGACAAAAATCGATTAGTGGGTCATTTTTGGGTCAATGTGGGTCAAGCTAATTCTATCTAAAAATGGCTCTAAAGATTTTGGCGGAATTTTGTATTTTATCGTTTTCGAGCACGAGAATACCATTGGACTAGGTTGCATGTTCAAGAAAATTCGATTAGTGGGTCATTTTGGGTCACGATGGGTCAGGTGTCAAGATAATTGAATCTAAAAAAAGGCTCAAAACATTATGATAAAATTTTGTAATATACCGCTTCTGGGTATGAGATGACCATTGGGCTAAGTCACATGTTCGAGAAAAATTATTTAGTGGGTCATTTTGGGTCACTGTGGATCAAGCTAATTGTATCTAAAAAACGAATTAAACGATTTTGACAAAATTTTGTACTATACCGTTTTTGGGCATGAGAAGACGATTGCGCTAAGTCACATGTTCGACAAAAATCGATTAGTGGGTCATTTTTGGGTCACTGTGTGTCAAGCTAATTCTATCTAAAAAACGAATCAAACGATCTTGACAAAATTTTGTATTATACCGTTTCTGGGCATGAGAAGGCGATTGGGCTAAGTCACATGTTCGAGAAAATTCTATTACTGGGTCATTTTTGGATCACTGTGGGTCAAGCTAATTGTATCTAAAAAACAACTCAAAGCATTTTGACAAATATTTGTATTATATCGTTTCTGAGCTCGAGAAGATCATTGGGCTAAGTCACATGTTCTGGAAAATCCGATTAGTGGGTCATTTTTGAGTTACTGAGGGTCAAGCTAATTATATCTTAAAAAAGGCTCAAACGATTTTGACAACAATTTTAATTACATCATTTCCAGCACAAGAGGACCATCGGGATAAGTCACATGTGCGATAAATTTCTATTAGTGGATCCCTTTTGGGTTACCGTGGGTCAAGCTAATTTTATCTGAAAAACGACTTTAACGATTTACTAAATTGTGTATTCAATCATTTTCGGGTTCGAGAAGAGCATTGGTTAGGTTGCATGTTCTAAAAAAAGCGGTTAGTGGGTCATTTGGGATCATGCCAATTGTATCTAAACATCAAGAATGATACAGTGAGAATAAAATATCAAATTGAACATAAGGCTAATTTTGACTGAGTTTAGCTCAGTCATCCCTGCTAGTAAACTATAAAAGAGCAGTTAACAGTACTTTTATAAATGGGTTAAGCTGTTTAACGTTATACTACTCCTTATTTATGGTTTTTATTGATAATTTTGCGCTATAATACTGGCAGCTGGGGCGCTATTTTTTTTTTCATTTTTTTTACAATGTACAATATATATTTTTACCCTTCATACAGTGAAGTATTAAAACGCATATAGGGGAGACTAGGGAGGGTTGATCCACTTTTTACAAAATGATTTTTTATTTTTTAAATATTGAAGGTAGAATAAAGTTTTATATATCATTTTAAACGTTATACAATCAGTTATCAAAATAAAATTGCTACATAAGTGTAACATATAAGAAATTTGAAAAATGATTGATTTTATTCATGAAAAAATAATGGGTCAAGGCTCCCCACATATGAGAGGGTTGAACCACTATATGGGAGGTTTGACCTACTTTGTTTTATATTGCATTATTCGTGAAGAGAAATAAAATCAGTTTAAAAAAACAAAATAACTTTATTCTACATGTTTTAATTATTATAAAAAAAATATTTTTTCAAATAAGAGGCTTAAAAAAACCTGTTAAGTCGCAATCGCAAGTCAGAGGAGAATATTTTTGTTTTAAACAGGATTTTATCTGAGCAGGTGTAATTGTACAGCAGGGAAAATGAAATTTTAACATTTAAGGCAGTATTCTGTTAGAGATAAGTTCCGTTTTCATAGTGTTTCATGTTATTATGTCCGTATTTAGGAATCACTGTCTCGCTTTTTTTTATCTCCTTGTAGTATTTTTTGTGACACTCGATCTGACAAATCTGGTTGTCACATAGTTTGGCTTCATCTCACTGTATTCACCCTGGTGAAAATTTTCTACATACCTTCCTAAAGTTTTTCAATCGATGTTATGTTCTTTTGCAATCGTATGAGCACTTAACTTCTCATTAACATGATTTAAACCTTTAAGGGGCAAAGTACTTTCAGTACTAAAATGTTGAAATAAATGACTAGTACTGGAATTTATGAACAAATTTATTTGGAAATAAGAAAAAGGCTATATTTCACATGCATGTTAAATGAAAAGATTTTAGCAAAATTCTGGTGTCATTGTGATGTTTCGGAATTAAATTTAAGTGATTTTATAAACATACCACTGCCCCTCAAAGGGTTAGGACTGCTGTTTTCATCCTTTCTAGTCCTTTCTAGTCTTTCCCGTTTTTCTATTTACCTATTGTAAGCAATATTTAATTGAAAAAAGTTCCTATCAACTTTCCCATTTTCTAGCAATTTTTCACGTTTTTCTATAGTCAGTTTTAAACATTTTCTTTTCCATCACACCATTTTACTGAAGCTTTACAGAATAAATTTACATTCTTTTATGTATATACCATTAACTTTTCACTATGCACAGTGTATAATAAAAGATTTCAAAAACCACTTAATTAAGAGAACCTTGAGCATCTGGTCAACCCTCCCTCACATTGACTGGGTCAAGCCTCCCTACATAGACCTTTTCTAAAGAGTACCACATTGTTATGTTAAGTCTAACTTACTGTACAGTCTTTATGCCTTGAATGAAAGCTCGATATTTCTGCATTACTTTAAACATACTTACTTAAATTTCTATTATATAATTTATTTGAAAAAAAGCTTACAAAATATTTCTAAAAAACACAAATTTTAGGTTGAAAACGCCTCACAATTGATTTTTTCCACACCTATTTCGATTATCTCTATGAAACGAAGACTGTTGTTTGAGCATTAACCCGTTGGGGACGAGCGACACGTATACGTGCCGCATGAAGCGCTCAGAATCCTTGTTTTTTCTCACCAGTAAAAGTTTACTGTAAAATTTGCCTTATTTAATCAGCGCATTTTCTCGATTCATGAAGAAACCAATTTCTGTTTTTAAAAAACGGTGACAAAAGATTAAAAATTTCGTAAAAGGCTCCCGTCCGAAGGGATTAAAGTAGCTTTGGTTGACACCTATTGATAAAACTCTGAAATTCTTTTAAATACGAAAATCGATGGGTGGGTTAAGCCTCCCGTATTATGGTCAACCGTCCCTAGTCTCCCCTATACCGGTTTACTCCTTAAGTCACAGAAACTCCCCGTATATATAGGGTTTTACTATAAACAATGTTAAATAACATCAGCAAACACCTTTCTACTTTTATCTTTTGATTTTAATACATCTTGAAAATTTTAGTTACCAAAAGCAAGATTTATGTAACATATACGTTCATAAAAGACTTATTATTACGTAATCAAATTTACTTTTTATAAAGACAACGTGATTTTACACTGATATAGACATCTTTTTAAAACTTTATTTCTAATTCAAGATTCTTTGAATCAGGGCCGTCCCAAGAGCATATCAGCGCCCTTGAGATTACCTATCTGCGTGCCCTCCTTCCTCCTTGCACACACACAAGCAAGAAAAATTGCTTGTGTAATGATCATCTTATTTCTTTTAAAAAAAAGGCTTATAGTAATTTCAAGCATTTTTGTAAAATAACTTGTAAACGTGGGGCATCCGAAGCCAACCTCAGATTTCCTTAACTTGAATGGACTGAAAATAGACGGCAATGAATGAGTTTAACTAGAAAACAACAGTAAACCTCCCATACCCGTAATTAAATGCCTTACGCCAGGAGAGCGGATAGATTTGAATAGTTGTAGTACCGATTAGATTTCTACGACACAACTTGAACATTAATAGCTTAATGACTAGGAAGGCTTCGCCCGCTAGCGGGCCCTTCCTTTTTATGAAACTCTAATAATAGGAAATCTCGAAGTGAACGAACCTCGAAATGGGTCGCGCTACCTATCGCGCTCGAACGAAAGTAGAACCGTGTCCCCGCTACTTACGGTACCGTATTGCAGGCGTGCTACGCACGCACTACAAAATCTTGCAAAAAAGGGTATCTCGCTCGAAAGAACCTCGAACCGGGTGCTTCGCACGCAATGCAAAATCTTGGAAAAAAAGCAATATGCTCGAACGAACCTCGAACCGAGTCCTACGGCCCGTATAGCACGCACTGCAAAACTTTGTGAAAAAGGCAATCTCGCTCGAACAAACCTCGAACCAGGTCTCCGCTGCCTACGGCACCGTACTGCAAATTCTTGAAAAAAGGCAATTTAGCTCAAATGAACCTCGACCCGGGTCCCCACTGCCTACGGTAGCGTATAGCAAGCGTGCTCCGCACGCACTGCGAAATCTCGTGAAAAAGACAATCTCGCTCGAACGAACCTCGAACCGTGTCCCCGCTGGTTAGGGCACTATTTAGCGACCTGAGAAAACGACCTTCCGTTTGACACCTTTCCCGACGTTCTGAGTGCTCGGTGAAAAAAGTTATCCCGTTACAAGGGAATTGTGCACAGACAGACAGACGTTTACGAACGTTAATAATAAGGATGTTTGTATTCTCCTCGGGTAATGTATACAGTAGCCACTGTCAGCTTAAGAAAATTCAGAACCTCTGAATTCCTATTTATAACACAAAGAAGCATCCCCTCTTTAGCAGACTGTAGTCTAGTTATATAATATATATATATATATATATATATATATATATATATATATATATATATATATATATATATATATATATATATATATATATATATATATATATATATATATATATATATATACATACATATAATTATTTGGCGCTTTTTTGTATGCGCTTTCCCCCTGTAGATGCCTATAGCGGTTAGGCGCCTCATTCGGTGCCACGCTCCACAAACAGCTCGGGGCGTCCCTAATTTGAATAGCGTTTCACAAGTCCTTTTTATTCTCTAACGGTATTCTGCTGTACGTCAGCTGCTTATGAACCTCCGGATAAGATTGTGAATAGCCCATCGCTGCATGAACAACCGATGTACAACAGAAATAAGAAAAATCGGAAAAACTACTATCTCAGAACCGCCATCCGGTGGGAAGTCATCATTTTCAACTGGGACCTGATATCCATAGTCGAAAACATACATATGAAATTTCGTTCAATTTTATGCATAACTTCGTACACGTTCCGGTGATGCAATAATGAAAATGGCACAGAAATTGCTATTTCAGTATGTCATTTACAATGGCATTAGGGTTTAGGGGATTGGCACTCTAATGTTTTTTGTAGTTTGGAATATCTCCTCTTTAAGTATGTCTAATACATTTTAATTATATATCATATCATTCAAAAATAGCATTAGGAAAGGCTATAGGTTGTGTAGGGAAGAACTGCTTAATGAAATGTAATAATGGTTGCTTAGACGATTTACTTTGTATCGCAAAAAAATTAGTCTCAATCTGTGTGAAGTAGAAACATTAATCGATTTATCAAATTTAAAAATTAACTTACAATAGAACTACTTTATTGTTCTTCGGTATCAACATAACAAAAAATAAAAAATCAATAATAAAAATAAAATAAATTTTCTATCATAAATGATTTTGAAAATGTCGCCGTTGGTGCGACGAAACGATCGTCAATCTTAATAAGGATTTTCTATCACTTTTTATAGCATTTTTTAACTTTAACTTTAAAAATAAAATTGTCAAAATCTTCAAGAAATTAACTTTGCTTTGTATGAAATATGACGGCATGACATGAAGTGATAAAAGTACACTATAGCTGGCAATGATACTGAATCTGTTATTAGCTGTAGGGTCAGGAGGGGTAATTATGACCACTTTTTACATTTTCAACATTGTTATTATTTTTTTTTGCTTATTTCTATTTAGAAAAGTAGTGTTTTTAGAACATAGGAAGTAGCTTTGATCCTATAAGAACACCTTTTAAAAGTTTTAATTCTCATAGCTGATGTTTTTTAAAAGTTAAAATGATGGTTATAATTAATCCCACCAAAAACTCACAATCACATAAATTTGGGGTAATTAAGACCACTAGTGAGGAAATTATGACCACTGTGATTTCTCTTTATACTTACCAATACACATTTATTTGGGGTAATTGAGAACACTTTGTACTCCAAAGTGACAAATCCATTTAACAAAAATTTTAAAGACTTAGTTTCAAATTAGTATTTTGATCTTTAAAAGGCTTCAGACAAGTAATAAAGAATATCTAAGATGAAATATACATTATGAAGTTGATATCTAAGTTTGAATCAAAATTTTACCATACACAGTTTTCTCCAATATGACGGCGGTCACAATTACCCCCTGGTCACAATTACCCCACCTGATGCTATTCTTAATTACAAGTGTTTAGCTCGGGGTTGTTTGGACGTTAGCAATAATTGGTTTAATTTTAGGTATTCCTGTGATGCCAATACATTTCACAGAAATCAAAGTTGTTAAAACTATTTTTATAATATCCTCAATATTTACAAATTTATCAACGAAAATTCAGTAAGTATATTGTGACTTTAGTTATCTTGTAGCCATCTCATCTCACTTGATTAAAGCGAGTTACTAGCTTAGAGTAACTGGCTTGGCCTTTTGCTCGACGCTAACGTTCTCGCCTCCTGATCATGAAATCCGTGGTTCGTATCCCGGCTGATCCATTCACGCTCTCCTCATTGGTGACCCGGGCAAACACGCAGCAACAACCTTCAGCAACAATCAACTCCTCTCATAACCAACAGATGGCAGCACCAAATAAAACATCTCTAACAAGCAAAAGTCTGTGTAGCACTTATAGCACAAACCCTGTCATGCTGCGCATCACATATGCGTACCACAGCATCACTCACGCATGCATATTGCTCGTCAGACGTCAACAATATGTCTTCCTCACTGGGGATGGAGTGTGTAGCCATCTCATCTCATTTTATCAATATAAAGCGAGTTACTAGGTTAGAGTAACTGGCTTGGCCTTTTGCTCGACGCTAACGTTCTCGCCTCCTGATCATGAGATCCGTGGTTCGTATCCCAGCTGATCCATTCACGCTCTCCTCAATCTGTATAAAATGTTTCTCTCTGTATGTGTAATATATCACTTAAACGTTTCTAATGGTAATTTTTAAACATACTTTTAATGATTTTAACCAGCATTAAGTTTTAAACATCCTCCTACTAGCAAGTATTAAACTTTAAACATCCTCCACCTATCCAACATTAAATTTTAAACAATTCTATTGCATATTTTCTTTTTCAATAATAATAATTTCATGTAATAACTAAAATTTAAGATCTATAGCTGTTTTTGTAATTACTTTCCCATGTTGCATGCTATACTGAATAATGTAAAATTTATTTAAAACAAAAACTCTTCCCTACTTATGAAGTGTGTAGTAAGTATGTTGTTTAAAGTGTTCATTCATTTTACAATAAATTTCGAAAACGCAAAGAAATAGTATTTTTATTTAGAATATTATGACAGAAACTTGCATACTTATGTTTTTTTTCTCAATTCTTTTCCCTTTAACAGAATTTATGGTCACCGTTATACATCAATATTATCTGTTCAACCCATCCTCGTTCATCTTTATTCCTTCCAACAAAATTCGGCAATTCTCATCATTTATGCATAGTTTTTCTTTTCAGGCATCATAAAATTTTCATGGAACTGAGTGTGGTAAACACATAACCGTGTTTTTCTCTTTTGCGTGGAACATAACAACGTGTATCTTTACAAGTATTTAAAACACTCGTGAAAATTTTTTTTTCTCCGAAAAATGGGAAAGATTTCAAGGGTAATATTTATCTAATTATAGATTCATCTGTTTAAGTTTTTTTTCGAAATATTGAACTCTTCAAATACTACTCAATAAATACATGAGTAGCCATAAGGAATATAAGAATAAAAATAAATGCGAAATTAGAAAAATATTCGTAATGAATAATTGAGTAGTTACTTAGCAGTTCTTGTATCGTAATTGGGCAGGCAAACTCGTAAATACGTGTAGAATCTCCATAAAGGAAGAAAGCACAGTTACAAGTACTTTACTGATACCAGATAAAAGCTTGTGAAAGTCTGATTTCACTTAACGTTAGTTATTAATACAAAATGTGTTTAAGTGTAATAATGGAATTTTGACAAATTGGCCAATTAGCACTACGGTGGTCTTCTTCTGAAGTATTAATCATTTTTACGACATTTGGCACATGTGTTAATGCATGCATATGAGTATTTGTGGACATAGACGAAACTGTGTATTAACGTACGTCAGTATACGCCATAATGGATTGATAATTTATTTTTCCGATTTTTTAGGTGCGTTCGGGTTTATATGAATACGTAGCACTTACAGTCGTAGTCTGGTCCGCGCCTGCCCGCATACAACAGCGCGAAAACTTCCCAACCGGATGATTTGAAATTTAATATACATAATCGTTGCAAAATTTTGTCAGGTCATTTCAAATTTTATGAAAATCGAATCAGAACTTAAAAAGATATTAATAAAAGTTTTCTTCATACTAATAAATCCCATCATACGTAATTAATTCAATGATATCTCATGAAAAACAATGATTCTAGGTTACCATGATGATTTTGTCCTATTTAAGATGGATTCATATTATTTTAGTATTACTGAATTTAATATACATAATCGTAATAAATATTTCATCCTGCATTTTTTCATAAGAGTGCAATAGCTATTGCACCTAGATCTGAATATTTTTAAAGCTTATTATAGTACAAACGAACCTCATTTTCCACGTTTGGCGTACGCTTTCCGACTTCTTTTAATTATTTTCCCATATTTCATGTTATATTAAACAATGTAAAATTCAAAGGAGATTTTATTTAAAATTAAAACCCTTCTCTATTTATGAAGTGCGTAGGATGCTGTATAAAGTGTTCAATCATTTTAGAACAAATTTCCAAAACGCAAAGAAATATTATTTTTATTTAGAATATTATACTAAAAACTTGCATATTTATTTTGTTTTCGCAATTCTTTTCCCTTTAACAGAATTTATGGTCACCGTTATACATCAATATTATCTGTTCAACCCAGCTTCGTTTATCTTTATTCCTTCCAAAAAAATTCGGCAATTCTCATCATTTATGCATAGTTTTTCTTTTCAGGCATCATAAAATTTTCATGAAATTGAGTGTGGTAAACACATAACCGTGTTTTTCTCTTTTGCGTGGAACATAACAACACGTATCTTTACAAGTGTTTAAAACACTCGTGAAAATTTCTTTTTCTCCGTAAAATGTGGAAGATTTCGAGGATAATATTTATCTAATTATAGATTCATCTGCTTAAGTTTTTGAGGAAGCATTCAACTCTTCAAATACTAGTCATGGAGAGCCATAAGAAATAAAAAAACAAATACGATATTTGAAAAATATTCGGAATGAATAATTGAGTAGTTACTTAACAGTTTTCGTATCCTAATTGGGCAAACTCTTAAGTAGAATCTCGATGAAGGAAGAAAACACAGTTACAGGAATATTTTTTCCTTTACTTATGCTGGATAAAAGCTTGGGAAGTCTGATTTCGGTTAACGTTAGCTGTTAATAAAAATTCGCCGTGGTGTAATAATGGCTTTCGACAGGAATTTCCTCAAATGGACCAATTAGCACTAAGATAGTTTTGCTTTTAGGTATTAATTTTTTGTACGGAATTTGGCGCACGTGTTAATGCGTGCATGTGCGTCTATATGTGCATAGACGAAAGTATGTATTAGTGTACATAAGTATACGCTATAATGGATTGTTAATTTATTTTTCCGATTTTTCTGTCTTAACATCACGCTGTCATCTTTAAACGACGCAATATCAGGATGCCAGCATTACTCAGAAATACTGACATGTTTGTGGTTCATGTAGGTAGATAAAAAAGAGACAATTGATTTAAGCAACATTACGATGTCAGTGACACACAAAACACTGACACATTTTGTACTTTATGAAATAGGCAGATAAATTATCACTAGTTCCACAGTAATCTACATTAATAAGACAAAAAGTATGTGAGTCTGTTTGTCTGTCTGTATGTCTGTGTACACTGTCACACTATGATGGCTTAGGCAATACCACCACATTCGACGCGGGGGTACTCCATCTGGTGTCAGAGAACACATCGAATACAATGTTTTAATAAAGATAGTCATAATTCATACAGCGATTATTATTATTATTATTATTATTATTATTATTATTATTATTATTATTATTATTACTGAGTCTTTTTGCCTTTTTAGGTGCGTTCGTAATTATATAAATACGTAGCACCTATAGTTGTCGTTCAGTCCGTCTGTCTGTCCGTCTGTCCGTCCGTCTGTCCGTCCGTTTGTCTGTCCGTCCGCATATAACAGAGCAAAAACTACCCAACCGAATCGTTTAAAATTTAAACTATATAATTGTTGCATAATTTTGTCGAGTCATTTCAATTTTTATGAAAATCGGATGCATAGTTTAATTACAGGGCCAATCAAAAGTTTTCCGTTACATTACGGCCAATGGGAAGAAATTATTGCAAGTGCATTTTAATGATGTTACAGCCTTCCGAATGGTCTGAAATTATAAATATATAATTGTTGCAAGATTTTGTCGAGTCATTTCATATTTTATGAAAATCGGATGTATAGTTTAATTACAGGGACAGTCATAAGTTTTCCGTTACATTACGGCCAATGGGAAAAAATTGTTTCAAGTGCAAATTAATGATGTTATAGCCTTTCGAAGTACACTAAAATATACATTCTGTACAATATGCGGCGAAAAAAATATTTATAAATTTTTTGCCACGTTTGACGAGCAATTTCCAACTTGTTTAGATATAAGTTCCCCCTTTGCAGGAAATGGATACTTTTTAACCCATTAGTGCCTGATTTTTTGTTTTCTCAAATTTGTTCGTAAAATCATTTTAAAATGTTTCAAAATTAACTGGAAAAATACTAAAAAAAACTACGTTAATTTTTTTTTTGTGTGTTTATTTGATAAAATGTAAACGTACTAAACATGGGAATATGCATAATTTTTGTAATAGTGTAATATGCATAATTATATGTTTTGTCTAAATTTATATAAAATAAGCTTTTAAATTGTATGTTATAGGACTATAATTAGTATATTTATGAATTACTAAAAAAATAAGTTTATTTATTTACGGAGACTAATAACATTATAAGTATTAGTAATAATAAAATAAGAATAATCCTATTTGAGGCTTAAAAACAATTTGTTTCATAATCATCTTGAAAAGCACTTTACATAAATAACTGTCATCTAATTCGCTAATAAAAATATACAGGGTGTCCGGTCTCAACGGTGTCCAATGGCTAATTCCTAAACCGTTAGCCACAGACATATAGTTCCAATTACAAAAAATTTTTAAATCGGGTAAAAAAACATTTTAAAAGCGATTTGGGTCAATAAAAACATTTCTTAAAAAATTACGAAATTTAAATTTTTATACGGTCCCCCGGTCCTATAAGTTATATTTAGTAATTTTTTCCTATTACACTGACAAGTAAGACAAAAAAAGTCCCATTCATATAACCCTAAAATTGAGCGAGTTATGAAACTTTAAAAATGCATGACTTATGCCACTTTTCTACTCTGAAAACAAATGAGTTCGGCTTGGTTTTGAGGGATCATATACCAAGTGTTTAAAGTATTCGAAGATCTTACTTCATGTGTATCTGCGGTTTAAAAAAAAATCCTACAAGTATTATGATTAAGTCTCAAATTGGCTAAAATAACATATGTTTTATTTTGTCAGAATTTGAGACTGTTTCTCTTATGATTTTTTTTAACAAAAATTATGTTTTTTTATAAGTTTTTATGTTACTTCAACAATCGTATGTATGTTTTTCCAGTTCAAAATTTGTACTCGAACTTTAACCTACTTTTAAATATCCGATCGAGATTGCATTTTACATACTGGCGCAAATCCGATAACAATCTAATATTATTAAGATTTTCGGTGGTTCCCATTTATACTTATTTTACAGGATAACACAAAAAATTTCGGATAGATTTCTGCCAAGCAGTTTAAGAAAAAGTTTTAGATTAGGTAATACAAGATTGCGATTGTTGGGTTTTTCAACTTTTATGTATTTTTTAGCACTGAATCCAAAAATTACCTTAATTTTTAACCATCATGTCAGGATATTTCGCAAATCGTAAATTTTCAAATTTAAGGAATAACAAAAATTGAATGCTATAAAGTAGAGGAGATGGTTGTGTTTTTTAACTTTTGATAATTGATTTTTACGCACTTTTTAGCACTGAATCTGAAAGTGACCTTCATTTTTAACCATCACGTTAGAATTTTTTTGCAAATCGCAAATGGGTAAGTTAAAATATAGCGAAAATCTCATACTATAAAACATATGTAAAACATTTTTTATTTTATTTTATTTTATTTTATTTTATTTTATTAAAAAATTTATTCGATATTTTTGATTATCCTGGTATTATAACAGCTAAACAGCTGAATGGTCCGATGAGATGGGGGAGGAAATTCAATTTTAACATTGAAAATCTTAACTTTGAAATTTGCGAAAAATCCTGTTATGATAGTTAAAAATGAAGGTCAATTTCGGATTCAGCGGTACAGAATATATAAGAATCAATTATCAAAACCTAAAAGAACATGACATAACCCAAATTTTGCAGGCTTGTGCAATCCAATAATATTTTAAAATACGTATCATTTTGTAAAGAATTGAGGCTGTTAATTTAGAATCATTTCATTTTACAAAAATTCTGTTTTTTCTTTCTTCTTAAATGTTTATTACAAATTGTATATTTTCCATTAATATGCCAGAATGATTAAAGATTTCAAATTTATATTGTAATGTTAATTTTATTCCCAAACATTTTTTATATCTGACAAAATTATATTTCGACTAAATTTGTGAATGACACCCAATTTGCAGCAAAAAATATGCTCCAACTTTAAACAGCTATTACTCGGTCAATTTTAATCGTAGAATAACGGGACTTTTTTGGTATTGTGTTTGGTCAGTGTAAAAGGAAAATTTCACTAAATATAACTTATAGGACCGGGGCACTGTATAAAAATTTAAATTTCGTAATTTTTAAAGAAATGTTTTTATTGACCCAAATCGCTTTTAAAATATTTCTTTACCTGATTTAAAACATTTTTGTAATTGTAACTATATGACTATGACTAACGGTTTAGGAATTAGCCATTGGACACCGTTGAGACCGGACACCCTGTATACTCGTTCGTGCTTAGCACCTTATATTTTGTACTTTACAAAAATGCATAAAAACTACGCTTGAACATATAATTTCCCAATTTAAAAAAATCGCATTTCAAAGAAGTCTACAAGCTAAGATTATGACTTATTTATGTGGATAATTAGTAAAAAAAACACACAAATAAACTAACTTTTTACATTTTGCGATCTAAAAAATGACAAATCTATAAGCTTCGAAAAAAGTCTTCATTTTAAGCAAATAAATATCCACTTTATAGTCTCCTTTCGGCACCAGATAAACACATTTATAGATAATTATTGCAATTTTCATGTTATAAAGAAAAAGAAAATTATACATATTTATTAAAATTCGAAACTTAACCAAAAAGGGGACGCTAGGCAAAAATCGGTTAAAAAGAAATATTTAAAAATCTTATATTTTATATCTCCGTATGGATAAAAAATTTTTAAATCGATAAAAAAAAAAAATAGAAAAAAGAGATTTTTTAAAGCCATTTGTTAAAAAGTAAAGCGTTCTAATATTTTTCTGACTCAGAACAAAGAAGTATTCCCACTCCCATGATTAAATCCAAATTAGGAATAGGCCAAATTCGTTCCTATCGCAACAGGAATCTGGGTCAATTTTTCGTAGCAATTAATAAAAAATTTCGAAATTAAAGAAAGGGTTTATTTCATTGGCTACAATAAGAAAAGTTACGCTTTTTTAAGAGCGTATGAAAATTACAAATATTTAATAATTCGCGAAATAATTGACCGCCTTTGATTTTTTAAGAGGGGGAAAAATGATGAAAGTTACACAAATCTGCGGTGTGTCTGCTGCCAAAGGCAGTCACGTATCCAACACTAGATTTGTTTATTTCATTGGCTACAATAAGAAAAGTTGCGCTTTTTTAAGAGCGTATGAAAATTACAAAAATTTAATAATTCGCGAAATAATTGACCGCCTTTGATTTTTTTAAGAGGGGGGAAAATGATGAAAGTTACACAAATCTGCGGTGTGTGTTCTGCTAAAGGCAGTCACGTATTCAACCCTAGATTTGTTTAGAACGATTTTCTTTTAATATCTATCTATCTACCTACCTACACACACACACACACACATATATATATATATATATATATATATATATATTACCATAGATTATTATATTCTCAGCTAAAGTTTTTCAAAATGAATTGACAAAAAGTGTCGCAAAAGAATAAATCAATTCACTGTAACAAAATTAATTAACAGAAATTCGCTTCTCGAAAGTATGATTGATGTTTTACATAGAATTTTTTTTTTTTTTTACTATTAACTGTTTTCCAAATATCTACTTTCTGATTATCTCTTCATCTTTGTTTAAATTACTTTGTTCAAAAAACTCTATACAATGAAAAATTTTCGAACTTTCTAAATGAATATTTGAGAAGTTTCTAAATTAAACTTTTCTCCGTTATCTTTTTTATCAAGTAATCTGACGCTTATTTAAAACTCTACTTTATTGTTTACTGCTTTGAAAATATTTTATTTAGTTATTTTCAAAAATTCTTTTTAACATTTTCTCAAACAAATTTAAACAAAAGATTTTGTTTGATCGAGTTAAATAAAAATATGTATATTTATTTTTTGGAAAAGATCCTTGATATTTTAATATAATAAAATGAATTAAAGATTTTTGGCGCTAAAATGTTGTTTCTTTAAGCCAGTAAAAAACTGACGTTACATTTCAAACTAAGCACCGTTTATTGAAACATTTGGTGCATAATACTTATATTAACTTGTTCAAGTTATTAATAACATTTTTTTCAATTGTATACTCAGTAACAAGATGGCACAAATTTATCTCTGTTACAAAAAAGTGTAAAATAAAAAATTTTAATTGCACATTACACATACTTTATTACATAAAAGATGATAAAAATATTAAAAAATGTAAACTATATTATCCAATTCCTAGCACTTTCAACGATATACATAGCCACATCATCAGGGACAAAATATAAAACTGATCTAGTATAATACAAAATACAAAAAATAAAAAATAGTTCAGTTTTTTTTTTTTTTTTTTTGTAAAACTAAATTAGTTTTGTATTTTGTTGAAAATCTAGATCAATTTTGCATGATTTACTTCCAAGTGCACAGTTAAAAAAATTGTAAAATTACAGAGCACCTACTGGTAATCCATTATCTTATGTAAAATTACAGAGATTAGAAAAACATAGATTCTGCTAAATAACAGAGAAGTTATTAGGTAACTTTACAGTAAACTCTGGAAATTTACATCGATAAAAATACATAAGAATCTGTAAATTTACTTAGTTTATTTACTTTTAGCAATTTATTTTTCAAAATTAGCGAATTTATGAACTTCAGAGAATTGTGATTTTATGAGTGAATTATTTTAATTGTTGTGCCATTTAATTTTTACAATATTTATTTCGATCCGGGACGGGATTTGATACCACGTCCTCAGTGCCGGAGAAGAACACCTTACTGATTTTGCTATAGGAGATGGTACTACTGTATGTAAAGCATGTCTTTTATGTTTCAGTGGGAAAATACATTTACTTTTAATATTACCAATCTTCATGCACATAGTGAATGAAACAACCGCAAAATGACTGCCGATAAAAATCCCCGCTAATTCTGCAGAAACGAATTTTCCATTTCTAAAATATCCTATATATTTAATAATACAATTTTTAAACTAAATTTTCTCCTTTAATATTACTAATGAAATTGTGGACGAATTTTTAAAGTGTGTATTTTGAATTACAGGCATAACAAAGATAAAAATGTCTTTAAATAAAGACAATCACTACAGGAAATTTGATATAAGAAAAGAGAAATGATGACCGAGATCAAATGCTTTTAACCAAGAACTAGCGTAAATTTACGGAGAGTCTCGGTTTTATTCTGTGTTTGAAAGAAATTTTTAACAGTGCTCGTTTTATGATAGTAGGAATCAGTTTTACAAAAAGTTAATTAGTTTAAGAAAAAATAAATAAAATTTTATGACATACGTTAAAACACAGTAAAAAATAACTATTGTATTTACATTTTTATTTAAAAAAATCTCTTTTTCAATTTCTACTATTAGCAGTTCACACTCTCCTTATATTTATTTATATATATACTTATTTATATATTTATATATTTATATATCTTGTTCAAATTTTCAATCGTTAATAAAATACTCATTATTCATCCTATCAAGTTGAAATATTATTTTTAAACTTGTACTGTATGACAATTGATCTTAATACAGATTTTTCAAATATTAATTAATTAAATTTTAATTAATTAATTTTAATTTAGCACGGGAAACAAAATGGCGTCCATTGGTTATTGAAGATCAATGAAATCATTTTCAATAAGGGGTTACCATAGGGCGGATCCTGTTCTGTCGCCAAATAGCACCAAGTTTGTCGCCAACTTGGCGATATCTCTAATATTTCGCCAAATTCCCATAGACATCCATTCTAAACCTACTTGCTTATAGAAAATCAACAAATTGAGATATTTTAATGCAACAAAAACTCATATTAGCTTAATATTAAATTTTTCTTTGATAACCTAAGTAGGAATTGACTTTAAAAACAAAATTTTTATATCACTTGTTATTAATAAAAATGCGATCCTAATTTTATGAAATTCAACTAAGGATAGTTCAAAAAACAGTAAGTTAATGTCAATGTTGAAGTTTTCGCATTTTGATCATACTGATCGCATTTTGATCATTTCCTAAAGAAATAGAAGCTGAGAAAAATGAATTTCAAAATTAAGACTCAAAATCATTTAAACGGAAATTGAGTCAGTTAAAACCTTTTAATATATTTAAAGTAATCTAATTTTTACTTAACTTTGCCAGGATGCACTAGAGATATCAAAATGTATTTTAAACCAAATATGGGAAAATAGATATTTTCCTTATTTTTGACCAAATAAATTGTACCAATTCTTCCTACTATCATTTACGTCTGTACTACTGGATACAGAATCTGAACTAGTGTATTTAGAAATCACAAGCTTATCCTCATAATTGATTTAATACGAAAGATTTTCCGATTTTTTAAAATATGGCTTTTCGAAACGATAAAAAGTGAAAACTTTGGATATATTGACTTTCAAAACAGACAAAAATACATATATATGAAAATTTCAGAGAAAGAAGCAAACAGAGAATTCCGATTGTAATCCTGGGAAGAAAATTGAAAAGAAATACTAAGTGCGTTATTTTTGTCACAAAAAATAATGAAGGATTTTTATGTTCTAAAAATCTCTTCATTTCATCAGACCATGTCATTAAAATGCTTTGTATTTCACTTAAATGTTATGATGAATAATTGACTACCCTATTACTAGTTACATTAAGTAGAAAATATTTTTAAAAAATTACTTGTTTAGTTTAAATTGCTTTTAACCCTTCTTTAAAAAATAAAGGAAAGAAAACTTATTGCTTTGACACTATACACGAGTACGTTGCTACACAATGGTAACTACAAAGTATACTATGTTATTAGATAGATAATATGCTTAACGTTGGTATTAGGATTTTTATTTGATAAAAAAATATCATTTGCCTGTTTATAATCGACGAGATGCTTCACCACAAACAATATTAATACATATCCAGTGAAACCTCTCTGTAAAGGGCCACCAGCCGTTCCATTGAAAATTGGCCCTTATGAGAGGTGACCCTTGAATAGGTGTAACCAAAATTTTCATTTCTCTTTCTTTTTATCCCGCGATTTTTTAAATCTGCATATTCTTTCAGTAAGTTCTCTTTGTTTTTAACAGTATTGTTTATTTGATTCTTGCTGCAATTAAACTGTGAAGCCAATTTTCTTCCAAATCTTCCTTGATCATGACAATTAAGAACTTTGATTTTGTTATTCAAATCCAAATGTACTCTTTGGCTTGATTTAGGTGCCATAATTTTAAATTTTACATAAGACTGAGCATAAAATTTCTAGTGTAAAAATTGTGCTTCAATATGCATTCACAGTTTTTTGTAAATGTGGAATCAGTTTTTCTAGATAGCCTGTTATCCTTTGTGTGCCCACAACAAAGGGTCAAGTTCCCCCCCCCCTCCCCCAACCCAACCTCTACAGGATGAAAGGCTAAACAAAGTGTGAGGAACACCTGTTTGTCTCACTTATGGAAAAGTTTGTGTTCCTTCATTGTCTTACTAAATCCTTCCCATCTTCCCCTTCGTTCTTTGTTGCAAGTGCAGTTTTCTGCTGAACTCTTATCTTTTGGTTCAGAAATTTAATAGACCTGTTTAGGATTTAAGGCACGTGTGAAAAAAAAATGCCTTCATGAGGGATAGGTGCTGCTCCTAATAGGAGTAAATTTAACACTATGTCTGTGAGAAAATTTTTTGTTCCTAAAAATATTAGCCCTTGAATAGGGGTGGCCTTTAAAAGAACTTTCACTGTATGTATATTTATTTATTTAAGATAAAGGGATCACACAGCCCACTTGTCTACATGTTCGTTCTTAGAAAAAAACGATATAGAATAAAGCGTATTGGATTTCATTCTCTGCAGGATCAACTCACAGGAGCACGTTTCTTTCGGAGTGTTTGGACATAAGCAGTATTCATAAGTATTATAGAATATTAAAGAGCATTCGGTCCGCTTTCTCTTCAAATATCGTTCCCTTAAATATTTAAATGTATCGAAATGGAAAAATTCTAAAGAATCCCTATTTATTTAAACCAAAAGCAAATTAACAGTTTTTATTAAACTAATGAGACGTATCATTGTACTTTTGTATGCTGTAACAGGATGGTCAACAGACAGATAATTTTTCAGGGAAAATACCAATATTTTCTGTTAGAAAATTTCCTTATTTGATGTAAATTTTTCTATAAAAACAATTCTGGCATTTTCCTTGAAATATTCACTGATCGGTGGCTACCCTGAAAAATCAAACTGAAATAATTATAAATCACAAGCTTTTCTTTATTGTTCTAATACGAATTATTTCTGACTTTCTTTTTATATGACATTTATTTCAAACTATAACGAATGAAGTCTGCAGGAACTTTAAATAAAAAAAGAAGAATGTACGTTTATTTATGAATTTCAGATGAAAGAAACAAATACAGTTAGCTGATAATATGCTGATAATATGGAGTTGAACATTGACAACGGATTAGTGTTGTAGGATTTTTGTCACGAAAAAATACTGCAGATTCATTCTTTACCTTCGGAGAATGGCTATGTTTCTTTCCGTCTTATATCTCTTCTTGGACCGTCATTTGCTGATGGGATTTCATTAGCCATGTTTTTGCAATTGTTTGTTTTTCATTCGAATTATAAAATGAACAGCTACATCTTCAATTTCTAAAGATGTGAAATAGCGGTTACCCAGTTTGCAGTAGTTTCTGCATGACAACATTAGAGGCCATCCGTATCAGCGAATCGTGTCAAACCATGTGTTCATGGAACAAAGGGCAGTTATCAAATTTTACTGTGACTTGGGCAAGAATGTGACAAAAGGGTACCAAAAAGTGCAGAAACTAAGGTATCTTAGCCATACGCAGATTTCCAAAGATTTTCAAAATTTAAGAAGGGAAGAGTACTTTAGGCCGATGAGCAGGGCGTGGGATGCAGGAGCAACATTTTGAGGGAAACTATAGGAGGACAATTGCTCCCCCCAAGGAATTTGGTATTTCAGTGTGTATCAGACATCACAGATCCGGCTAAAAAACATTTTTTCAAAAATTGCTCAAAAGTTTATTTTAACTTTTGTACAACGTGACTTGTTTGATTATAACAGAAATGAGCGCTTTAAGCACAAATATTAATAATTACTAATAATATTTGTAAAACCCTTACTATTGCAACATTCTCAAAAGAAGACATATTTATCAACAATAAGTAATTTGGCAATTAAAATAATATATGCGAGATTACAGCTGCATTAATTGCTCCTCAGCTGTTTACAACAAAAATAAAAGTGATTTCCCTCTTTCTGAAAGAAGCTTTGCCCCTCTCTTCCCCCAAAAAATTTCAAATGGCCGATCTGGAGGGGCGACCTATGAATACTGGGAAGAATTGAAATGTATAGAAAGTATGTAAAATTGTTGTCCATAACAGATTACTAGGATTCTTTGTTATGGAACTTTCTTTTGGCAAAGATACGGATTGGACTATCCCTGAAAAAATTTTGTATAAAAGTGAAAAACTTCTTCTCTGTTTTTGGTTTAATGCAATGTCTTTTTTGCCAAGATGCGATGCGTGAGAAAGATTGTAACTTGATGGGTTCTTAGTGGGGAAAAATGTTCGACTTCTGTGAATTGTCAATATGAAAAATAAACGTTTCCTTATGTATGTTTTGTACGAGTCATCGTAATGGAAAATCTCATAGGATAATCGATCCTATACCTATTTTTAAACATCGGCATCTACAAAGATATTCTCTAGCAATGCCTTTTATTTTACGGAGTATTTGCTGACATACAGAAATTACATTGCTAAATACCTACGAACGTCTTCTTTATAACAACTATTGTTGAATGTTTCCGAGACAACTGTAGAGTCATAATATCACGACAACTGAACTGAAGTTATAAACATGCATATGTATATTTGAATGACAAAAGTGGTTTGTAAATATGTAATAATTTATTACACGTCCTGATATTACCGACTAAGGGTTTTTTTTTCTTTTTTTTTAGAAAGTATATCCTGTATTTGTAGGTAATACAGTAACTTTGGGGGACATGTAAGTTAACTACTACACATAACTATTATCCAGTAATTTCTCATATTTTCATTATGAATAATCATTAATATATATTCTTCTTTTATTAAATTTTTACTTCAACGATATTTATGCATGATGTATGTTCCTTAAATAATCTAAGAGAGACACTTTTGTTACCGTAAGTCATTCTCAGTAAATGATGTTTCCTGTTCCGCTTGTTATATTCACTGTACGCCTGTCGATAGTAAACGTTTTCTTTCTTACAACAGCTAACTTGTGAGTCATTCCATGGTAGCTCACGTTACATTTAAAACAGTATATGAAGTACTGAAGTAATTTTAGTAATATAATACCAAAAAATATTCAAATGTAAAGTTGACATTATTTGCCAATGAAACTTATCCAAAGCTCAATTTGGACAAAAATTACCTAAAAAATGAGAATGAAAATTATATTTTTTAGTTTTTATATAACTTTTTTCCTTTTTAATAATGTCAGTTACCATAATAAATATAACTGCCAGAGTTCAAGAAATAACACTAAAATTAGGTAATTTTTTTTATCTAAATTGAGCTTTCAACAGGTTTAATTAACAAATAATGTTAAATTTACATTTTGAATGTTTGTTTGTGTTATATTACTAAAATTACTCAACCAAATTGTTCTAAATGTAACGCAAGGTGGTAAATGTAACACGGTTGATTGGTTGTATAAAGTTTTATGGCGCAAAATCACTTAAGGGACATGCTGCTCCAAGTAAGTTACCATGGAATGACCCTTATGAAGGGAACGAAAAACATTACAAACATTGAGAAGGTAATCTGCGGACAATTAATAAAATGATGCAAACAAAAAATGTTTTTTTTTTTCTCATGCTGAACATTCTCAAGATTATGGTGCTTATGTACGTATATTTCAAATAAAATTCACTTAAATAATAATTTTTTTTCTTGTAAATATGTAAACATCAATTATATGATATTATCGACTAAAACTTTTAACGAAATATGTTCCGTATTTGTGGATGATACAGTAAATTTGGCGATAAAGAAACTCGCTAATAACTATAGATAAGATTAATTAATTTCACATTTTTCATATAACGTTTTATCCTACTTACTTATTATTTTATTCCTTTACCTGTTACAAAATTTTTCATGTCAATGTTCCTTTTTCATGATAATACCTTTGAAAAATCTGGGACAGATACTTTGTGTGCCTAAAGTCATTTTCAATAAGATATGCTCCATTTTGCGTCTATTTTATTCGCTATGTACCAAATAATATTTATTTCATGGAAAAGTGCTTTCTGCATAACAACAGTTCACTTTCGAAGGAAAAAATGTTTTACAGGCATCGCAAATCTGATCTGCACGTGAACTAATGTAAAAAAGCGCAACTCGATTAACCATTACTCATTTTTAATAAAAGTAATTTAAAATATTTTTAGTAATACTCATGTTTTAACTAAAATGATCTTTAAACTATTCACCACCATGCAAATTATACACCCATTAGGTCGTAATTTCATGATGAATAAAATGATCTGGCAATAATGAGGTTTAACCCTTTAAATCCTGACTGTACTTTTAAGTACCATTAAAGAAAATTCAATGTAAAATTTATTTAATTCCTCTACTAGTAAAATTAGATTTCACTTTTCATACAAAATAATTTGTTCAATCAGATTTATAAAGGTCGGTGAAACAGTCGGAGCTAGATATTTCTTAATGTGGTTATTGTCTCAACCATTTACCTAGGTGTAGCTTTTCTCCTATTAAAAAATGTTATAGGAAATATTTGAAACTACAAAACATTTCTCGGTTACAGATAGGATCACAATACATCTACCCTATATATATAAAATTCTAATGAAACGAATTTATGAAACGGGTATGTGAAACGGCTGAAATGAAACGAATTTATATAACGATTCTTTGAAACGACTGATTAAACAACTGATTACGTTTCACGGCAATTTCTCCTAAAATATGGAATACTTTGCGATGAAATTAACACCAAAAATCAGCATTGATCCGCAGATCTCAAAACTGGTATTAGAATTTTTAAATTCGAATTAGTTTTCGAAATATATATATTTTTTCTAATTTTAAATACGTTTTTCTAATAATGGCAACTTAAATTTTAATCATAACAGATATATTTTTTTCATATTTCAAAAAGGTTATTATTTTAAACTAATTTGGTGACCAGTTTGGCCTCCCTAAGAAATGTATCATGCTACTTTTAATCATAATTCAATTTACTTGAACAATCTTTCGCCAAATCGAAAGATTCTGATAGAGAATTCAATTCTGACGGTATTTTTATGTTAGCGAGACGCAGAAGATAAATCGCCAAATATTTTTCCCGTCGCATTTTTTTTTTATATTTCGTTAATTTCATTTAAAATATAATCCTTTCATTCATTTTACTTAAAATTGATGGCTTACACTTCTTTCTTTTCTTTTAAACAAAACGAAAAGAAAAAAAATAGGCACAGATGTTATCTACGCACCGGGGTACCTAATTGGCGCCAAAATAGCATTATTGTGATTGATATGGTAACCCGGCTCTTGTTGTTTATTTAATAATAAATGTATATTTACTTTTATTTCTTTTTTAAAATTATATAAATTATTTTGTTCTATAGCTATTAATTATTTTTTTGTATATTTTCTTTAGAAAATAATAGAAAATAATTAAAAAATTCCGTACTACTTAGTTATTCCGTCGACCAATTTCGCCAAATTATATAAATCGCCAAACCACTCTCCAAATTATAGAAATTGGCGAAAAATCTTATTTTAAATAACGAAAGAACAAATAAATTAGCATAACATTAATAAATATACAAATAAAACGTCGAAATAAAAATCACTTGATGACGTAAACACGTGTAACTTGCTTAAAGTCAAGTGAATGTGACATTTACGATCAACCATTATTGCCATTTAATCTTATAGTATGGTGATAGATTTTTGGTCGACGGGATAATTAAGTAATACCAAAAATACATATGTAACTGGTATTTGAAAACGAAGTTTTCGCCAAATTTAAAAAAAAAAAAAAAAAAAAAAAAAATCGCGCCAAACCTGCGGTGCATATATGGCATCTGGCCAAATATTACCACTTGAAAAGAAAAATTCTAACTGGCGAGTTGAAAAAAAGCTATTGGCGAGATTTGGATCCGGCTAGAGTAACAGTACCAATAATTCTTTACGACCATGGCAACTTTTATGTAGTTTTATTTTTTTTAAAAATGATTTTTTAATCAAAATGGAAAATTTACGCTCTCATATTGGCGCGATTTTTTTCTGACTCCAATGTCATATACGGAACGGGCACTTAACTGGCACCAAAGTATCGTTATTTTGCTTGATAGGGTAAGCCGGATGTCGTTGTTTATGCTGTTGATGCGTTCCCCAAATTGGCGTCGGGAAAAAAAAAAAAAAAAAAAAAAAAAAAAAAAAAAAAAAAAAAAAACGCACCAATGTCTTTATATCTTCGCCTGTATATGACATCTGTGCCAAACTTTCATATGAAAGGCGATGGGATCAGACCGTATTTGTTTATGGCAGTTGATGACTTGAACTATTATAATATAGATGAAATGATGGCGATAGAATAATATTTAGCGATTTATCACCTGTGCCTGGCTAACATTAAAGTACCAAAATCGCACCTAGAGTATAAAAAGCGAAGTGGTCTTCCCGGAACTGTTGATGATAGTCACGTGATTTAGGATATTGTTATAGAGATTCTTTTAAAATACCGGGAGACAAAGACTCTGTATACTTTATTAATTTTATTTTAGCTTCTTTTCAAATGTTTAACTGATCCTCTTTAATCAAAAATGAAAACAACCATTGGATGTCTTAACATCAACTGATTCGCCCTTAAATTTTTGCAATCAAAGGGAATTGAATGGAAACCCGTTTACAGGGAAATCTGCACAACTTTTTTCAGTATAATTCAATCTTCTCTAATATTTTTAATACCAATCAAATTAGCGTGCTTTTAGATTCTGCGGTGTCTGAACGGGGGTTGGCGAGCGTAGCTTGCAGGGGGTAGAGCCCCCTAGTTTATTTTTATTGTTTTTGTAAGAATCGTGAGGTTTCCATAATAGTATGTTTTGTTAGTTAATCTAATTATATTTGTAAATATTTTACAAAGAAACTCTAACTATCGATTTGTTAAATTAGTTTTAATTAAAAAAATTATCCACAAATCGAATTATTATTATAATTGATGTTCTGAATATCTTAGACATTAACGCAATGTTTTCCATTTTAAGTCCGTTTTATTCACTATACGAAATAGTATTATTTGATGGAAAATGTTGTCTGTATGACAACAGTTCACTTTCGAAGGAAAAGAATATTTCACAGGCATCATAGAGGTAATCTGCGCGATAACTTATACAATGATGATTTTTCACAAAAAAATTTAGTGCCTTATTTTATATAAAAAATTTCTTAAAATCGCAATGTGTATATATATTTATTTATGTATATACTTTAAATAAAATTTATTTGAATAATAAATTTTTCTCAAGTAATGTAAACATTTAATATTTCTTAAGATATTACTACTTTTTTTTTTCTACAGAACACATTTTTATATAATGCAGTAATTTTTGACGGTAAATAAACTATTTATAAATATAGATATCTACTTATATAAAATCTAAGTGTGGAAAATTGTACGCAACCATTTCGAGGCGAACGGTGAAATCTATATATTTTAAAAATAAGGCTGTTTTTTTAGTCATTTGCCCTGAATTTTCTGTTGAACCGATTTTGCTAATTATTTTTTACAGAAAAGCTGTTCATATGTAGATGTGCACGCACTAGCTATTTTTAAAAATATTTCTATTTTTATATTTTAATTTTACTTTTAAATGTTGTTTAAGCAATTTCTTCAAAATGGTGGCATTTGGATTACTTCCATTGTTTCAGATAAAAGAGAAATAATGAAAAATATTCAGAATTTCGCTTATTGGGCGTATTTTTTCATTTACAATTTATTTTCAGTAAAACATATTTTGCACGTGTACTTTATTTTTATACGAGAAAAAAATTCCTATTTAAAGCGACATCACGAGAATATTGTCTTCTGAGTTTATTTCATCTTTATGCAGTTTTTTATTACAGTTAAATAGAAAAAATATTTTTATTTGAAAACAGGGTAACTTTAGGATAGATGGCCATCGAGGAGAGATGGCCAGTCTAAATATCTCCAAAACTTGATTATAGATTGTAATATAAACATTGTTCTTATGAAATAGTTCAAGCTGTTTATTTATTGCAACGCGCAGTTGTGTTTTTCGATTATAAAAAGTAAGTGTAATTTTAATGTAAATTAAATAGGTCGTACATTATTTTATTTTTTTTTTGACTTAGGTATCTGAATGTTTTGCAGTACGTACGTTACATATATTTTTTACTATATGGACTTTTAAGGCACGTATTTAATCTAATCTTTACTCCTAAAACTAAAACAAAGACGTACAATGGCTATTGAGGCTTTAAATTGGGCGATCATCAGTCCTTCAATTTCAGGATAGATGACCACATGAAATCGAGGAGAGATGGCCACCTTTAATCAATATTTCAAAATTATACTTAGTGATGATAACTAAATATAATCAAATTTAAAATAAATATATAACGTTTACGTTTATAAATATATTAACTGATATAATTATTTAAATTTTAACTAATATAAATATTTTAATAATAATAATAATAATAATAATAATAATATAATAAGACCTAACGATTTATTTGTTTCAGAAAATACTGAACATTGTCGGAAAGTTTCATAAAAGAAACTGATAAAGTTGATAAAAAAAACTAAGTTAACGTAATAAAACTACAATTAACGCGAAAAAAAATAAACACAATTCCAGTAGCGAAGAAAAGGAAATACATTTAAATTATCAGATTCTACAGTTTCCAAGTAAATAGAATTGGATTAGGATCACAGTATTGGTTGTGGAAAACAATATAATATCACATCCAAAAAGAATGTCTGGGTACAATGCATAAGATACCTGAAGTGGTTCCATGAAATGTGTACAAATTATCAAGACCTTTGCCAAGCATGTGGTAAGATTTTACGAAAAGTGAAGTATTGAAATTATACTTCAAATTTTGTTTATTTGAGTTTTCTTCACTCTTTTTGCATCATATAACTGCATCTTTACAAATTGCTACATGTTTTTCATGATTAACTATACGAAATGTATTATTTTTTTGCTATTTAAATTAATTTTTTCTTTCTTGTGTTGGGTGGCCATCTCTCCTCGCATTTAAGGAGAGATGGCCATCTGCCATTTAAATTTCAATTCTCTTTAATACTTTTTGTTTTCAATATTTAATTATTTTTTGCATAAAATATTATGAGTATATGTATAAGAATTTAAAATATGCATCAATATTTCTTGTATTTGCATTCTAAGAATTTTTATTTCAATCTTTAAAAACTATGGCCATCTATCCTAGAGTTATCCTACTTTTGTTAAGCATAAAAGTAAATACATAAAGTATGTCTGAAAAGTTTGCGCCGGTGACGTTATGCTCAGCTTGAAATGTATTTTTCATTAATAAAAGTATGGAGAAAAATTAATATGATTGTGTCAACATGATGCAATTTTCAATTATTTTTCATTTCTTAATTCTAACGATTAGAATCGAAGAATTTTTTAATCGTTGAACGATTTCAGAAATTGAATATTAAGTAAAAATAATATCATCATCATTTTTATTTGTAGAAATCATTTGTCATTTTTAAGGTGTACTTTTCTGCAATACAAACCTTTCAATAATAAAATCTTCATACTGTTTGTTTGTATGAAGTCTTGTGGAAATGAAACGCAGTTTAACATTCCGTCTTTTTTGACGGGGTTTATATAATAGTTGTTACTTAATTTCGCATATTTCATGTTCCATTTTATTCTATATGTTCTTTATTATATTCCTTTTCCTGTTACGAAATTTGTTTCATTAACGATTCTTTTGTAGGATAATCCTTGAATATTCTAGAACAGGCACTTTTATTGTCGAAAGTCATTCTCAACAAACAGTGTGCCATTTTCCCTTTGTTTTACGTACGTTACGAAATAGTATCACCTGATGGGAAATATTTTTTGTCAGACGACAATTCACTTTAAAAGGAAAAGCATGTTTTCAGGAACTTGGAAGGCAGTATGTATGATACCTATGTAATACAATGGTCATTTTTCAGAAAAGATGTACTTTTTTGTATGTACTTTATTTTACATTAAAAATCCTTAAAATCGTAGTGTGCATATACCGGGTGTCCCAAAAATGACTGAAGGATTTTCAAATTCAATAACTTGCAAACGGTGACAGATATTAAAAAAATTTTTGCATGACTTTTATGTAATATGACAGGAGTTTTTATGCTGTGATTCTCAGTTTTAGTTACAAATACCATCGATAGATGGCGCGTCAAGCAATAGCCGCTGAAGCTAGGCTCGATTTTTCGACCTTTCTCTTCTTCCATGCAAAAAAAGGTTATTAAAATGTATTGAATGCATCCCGAAGTACCAAAAATCGTTTCTGGACTGAGCGCTTATTACTCTTAGCGGCATCTATTGTTTGAAATTCGAACTAAAATCAAGAATCACAGCAGGGCCGAAAGTAGCCTTTTTTGCGCCCGGGGCAAGCATGGATTTTGGCGCCCCCCCCCCCCCCTTCTTCCGCAAAGTATATTTACAAAGAGAATTTTACTAATTTTCTAATAGCTGACTTATTTTTAAATTTAAAATATGTAATCTTAAAATATGTAATACTGAACTACGTAATCTACAATGGCGGATCCAAGAGGGAGGTCACGGGGGTCATGAGTTCACTCTGAACACCAACAAAAATATTTTAAAGATCATTTTTAAAATGAAATATACAGTTAGAGTCCCGATTATCCGAGTCATGCTTAACCGAGTTTCCGCTTTCACCGAGTTATGGCCATAATTTTTTTTCAAAAAAAATTATGGCCATTTTTTTTCTTCCCATTCTGACCAGAAAATCAGAGTTCTAACTTTTTACGGCTGCTCTTTCCTCTTCACCTAACACTTCATTTATAATGGCTGTTTCATAATAATCGAAGCCATCAGTCCATCAGAAGAAAAGGATCCATTCCAAAGGTATAATCCTTCATTTGGCGCCCCTTCGTTCTGGCGACCGGGGCACATGCCCCCTCTGCCCCCCCCTTAGTTTCGGCCCTGAATCACAGTACAAAAACTCCTGACATCATACATAACCCTCCTGCAAGAATTTTTTCAATATCTGTCACAGTTTGGAAGTTATTGAATTTTAAAATCCATCCGTCATTTTTGGGACACCCGGTAAATGAATACCATAACTTTACAGTGCTATTAAAAGAAAAAAAATGTACAACATTGTTCTTCATTGGAAATCAAAATAATTTTTGAAAGTTTAAACTCAGCATAACTATAAGTGTTCAATGTGAACTCTTCCAGAAACACGAAAGTTATCGAAAAGGTGCGAATCCCACACTTTTCTCTACATGATTTTTTTTTTTCTGTGGGGTTTCATTAAAGATTAGGTGTTTGTTCCACCGCTACCAACTGACATTGACGAGCTTAGGATACGCATATCTGCAACCATTCAAAGTTAAGAGTCACATCGGACATGCTGAAAAACAGTTTGGGATGAGTTATCGTACCAGTATTGTTCTTGATTTTTTAGGGAGGCTCACATTTAACACTTATAACTGTGCTGCATTTTAAGCTTTCAACTGTTATATTTGATTTCCGATTAACAATAAGGTTGTGTTTTTTTTTTTGTTTTCTTTTAATAGCGTAAAGTCGGGGCCTTCATTTATGCATACGCTGTAAAAAAAAAAAAAAAAAAAAAAAAAAAACGAAAATTATACTGGAACGGAAATTGTAAGTTATCAATTGTAAATTCCATAAAATGTTCCGTTTTCTGAAATTTACGGTGGGAAATTTCCGTTTAAATACGAAAATAGTACTGGCGTCTCGATTGCCAGTACAGTTTCCGTATTTTACACCATTTTTTACAGTGTACCCTGTGTATATGAGGCATTCTCACAATCTTTTGACTTTTGGGGGAAAAAAAACTGGCGAAATTAAACTTGCTAAAATAACATTTTAATCTGATAGACTAATGCCTTAATGATTCAAAATAAAGAAAAAAGGGTCAGCAGAATTTTTTTTTTTTATTTAACTGAGGTTTAAGTTAAACTTGCGAGTTTAATTTTCCTTCCCGTTTTACCCCTATAACTTTTTATTTTCTTCTAAATTTTTACTTATAATGAATTTGCATAGTACCTGCAGGACATTCAAATAAGAAATAATAAAAATGTATTACTTTTAATACAAAATCTTTGTATAACATTGTCTTAAAGGGGTGTTAAAGAAGGGACGGTAAGGTAAAAAAAGGGACGAAATGAAAAAAAAAGGGACGGTAAGGATGGAACGGTAAGGAAAATCACCACCTATTTTTAGGAAAATCATGTTAAGACTAATTGATAGCCACAATGTTCATTGATTTTTAGAAACAGTTGTTAAAATTGGATTAAATTAATTTTTTTTTTATTTACCTCGAAAAGTGCAGGAATAAACCTTGGGGACGGTAAGACTACCAATAAATCTTGAAATTGATATTTAAATGCTGATTTAAATTCTGCAGTAAATTTCCTGTCAAAGAATTTTAGACATTCTTTCTCTAGCATACTTCTGCATGAGAAAAAACTTGAAAAAAATTCTGTGGGTGCATCTGAAGTGATTTTCTGTATAAGTTTAGCAAGAGGGACGGTAAGGATGAAAAATCCAGGGACAGAGTTCAAAAAATAATATTAACCGTAAAAATGTGTGCAGGTTAATTTTTTGCTACATATTTATATAAAACAATTGTCCCAGTTTCGGAAAAAAATTACATCGAATAACTTTTATTGAAACAATATTATACAGACAGCTCCAAACTTAAAAATCAGAATCAGGGACACGGGACGGTAGATGAGTTTTCCTTGTATTTGGACTCCCAACATCGTCCAAAACTTATTTATCTCGTTAATATTGTTATGCAATATTGTAATGGATATTCCTCAGTATATGAAATAAAAAAAAGCACAAAAAAGTGTATTAAATAAAAAATTATTATTCAGGGACACGAAAGTCAAAAGATTGTGAGAATGCCCCATATATATATGTAATATTTTTTTAACCATAAATTTTTCCATACATATAAGAACATCTATTATATGTTCTATTATTAACGACTAATTTTTTCCCCCTCAAAATACATTTTCATGTGATTCAGTAGTTTTTACTGACAAATAAGTTGTTTAATAAATGTGGATATTGTTACTTAATTTCGTATCTTTTTATTTTATTAATCTCTCTATGCTCATTCTTCTGTTACTAAACTTTTCACTCGAATGATTATTTTACATTATAAATCCTTATATAGATATTTTTATTGCCGAAAGTCTTTCTCAACAAATGATATTTCATTTTCCGTTTGTTTTATGTACTGTGCGAAATAGGGAAATTGATGGGAAATGTTTTTTGTTCTGCAAAAATTGACTTTAAAAGGAAAAGAATGTGTTACAGGCATGAACCCTTTAGCGGGAGGTGTCAACAAAAAAGGATACATAATTTTAATTCCAAAAGTGACAAACGCACCAATAATATTTAAATAAAATTTTCTTTTTATAAAGTACGGGAAAATAAGCAAGTATTTAATTTCTAATAAATTCGTTTGTAAATTCTGGTGTCAGTCCATCATTTCATCATTTTACAAACAGACTTACTCAGCACCGGAAACGGTTATGGAGGTAATATGCATGACAACTATGTAATACAATGACCATTTTTTGCAAAAAATAGGTAATTTATTTTACATTCAAAATTTTTAAAATCGTATTCTGTATATACCGGGTGTCCTAAAAAGGACTGACTGATTTTAAAATTCAATAACTTGTAAACGGTGACAGATATTTAAAAAATTCTTGCAGGAGGGTTATGCATAAGGTCAAAAGTTTTTTTACAGTGATTTCCGATTTTAGTTCGAATTACAAACAATAGATGGCGCTGCGATCAATAGACGCTAAATTCAGGATCGATTTTTGGTACTTCGTGGCCCGCTCAATACATTTCCATCTCCTTTTTCTGCATGGAACAGGAGAAAGGACCAAAAATCGAGCCTGTATTTAGCGACTATTGCCATCTATTGTTTGTAAGTGGAACTAAAATCGAAAATCACTGTAATAAAATTTTTGACCTTATGCATAACCCTCCTGCAAGATTTTTTTAATATCTGTCCCCATTTGCAAGTTATTGAATTTTAAAATCAGTCGGTCCTTTTTAGGACACCCAATATCTATCTACTTTATATATATATGTAATTTTTTTATATATAATTTTTTAAATAAATGTGTAAACATCTTTTATATATTCTAATATTATTATTATATATATTTTTTTTTTACGAAAAATATATTTTCATATGATTCAGTACTTTTTACTGATAAATAAGTTGTTTAATGAATGTATATAACTGTTACTTAATTTCGCATCTTTTGATTTTATTATTCTTCCTATACTCATTCTTCTGTTACTAAACTTTTCACTCGAATGATTCTTTTACGTGATAATCCTTAAACAGATACTTTTATTGCCGAAAGTCATTCTCAACAATTGATTTGCCATTTTCCTTCTGTTTTATTCACAGTATGCGATAACCTTACTCGATGGAAAGTGTTTTCTCTTTCACAACAGGACAGTTTCAAAGGAAAAGAAAGTTTTACAGGCATTAAAAAGATAATCTGCAAGAGAACTAATAAATTATGATTTTTCTGGGGAAAATGTAGGACTCGGTTAACTATCACTGAATTAAATAAATAAATTATATTTTAATTTATTCTTTTCTAGGTGGACTAGTTTTAATCCTTTATATCTCAAATTATAAATCAAAAATTTGCTCCTCTTCGTGAATTTCTGAAGATATACAAAACAATTTATATAAAAACAATATGATTTTTGGATAGATTTTTAAGTAAAACTGATTTAAGGGGACCGGGAAAGCAAAATTCAACCAAAAAATCGTTTTTAACTTTTTTATATCATTAAATAGTTTAAACTTTTATCTTTCCAACGGTGTGTCAAACATGTTTATATATAAAAAAATAAGTGTTGAAATTAATCATTCTTTCTAAGAGTACGTCACAGCTTAATGGCCATTAAAATTTTTAATTGACTTTTTCTGAAAACTTGGATTTTACATATTTATGTTCCTTTTTTTCAATATCTATTAAACTTAAGAACTCAGATTTTTTTTAATACTTATATTATGTTATATTGTACACTTTAACACAGGGATTTAATGATTCGTCGAGAATTATTTATTTTAGGCAGGGAAATCTTACCAAAAATGCTAATTTAAAAATGACTTTCAATAAATAATTAATAATTAATTTTTAGTTTCACTTATAAAGAAAATGGTCTATTAAAATGCGTAAATCATGTTATTCTAACTACTCTAAAAAATCTATACCTCTATCTTTCATCATTTTTGAGAAAAATGTACATAAAGTTGGTGAATTTAACATGGCGGTGATAGGGCTTTCCCGGTCCCCTTAATAAATTGATAGTTTGAGGTTTTCCGTAAAATATTTACAAAAATAACTAGATTAACACTAGAACGGCGGTAGGGGTCATTTTGACACCTGAGTACTTTCGTCCGTTGATTACTTTTGTTTGCTTGGGCGAAATCGTTTGAAATTTTTTGACTTTTCCTAAATAGATAACATATATTTCTAAAGAAAAATTCAGCTTTCTAGATTTGTTAGTTTTTGAAATATGGGCTTGTATTCCTAGAACGGCGGACGGGGGTCATTTTGACCCCTTTAATAAAATACTCTTTGTACTCGAAGCTGCTTTTGTTGCTATACTATATGCTCGAGGAGCAATAAAAAAAAGGGTTTAGATTTATATTCATTGTCGTCCAAGGCAATACTATTTTGCAAAGAAACTATCTCAAGAGATGGATTCAAAGAAAGAAAAAGATTTTTTAGGTTTGATGAAAAGACAACAAGATCTAGCAGACTACAGACTGTTAAATTTGCTCTTGCATCTAAAATGTGGAATAAATTTATTGAAAATTGCAAAACATGCTACCGACCAGGACAAAATATTACAGTTGATGAACAATTGTTCCCATCTCAGGATAGATATAAATTTACCCAATATATGCCAAATAAATCGGATAAATTTAGAATAAAATTTTGGTGATCTGTTGACGTTGATACTAAATACCTCTTGAATGAATTTATTTATCTAGAAAAGGATGAAGCAGCCAATCCTTAATTACGTTTATCGGAAAATGTTGTCATGAATTTAACAGATCCCCATCTAAACGAAGGGAGGAATATTACGACAGATAGCTATTTTACTAATATCAAATTAGCAGAAATGTTAAAAGCTAAAAATACAACTTTGGTTGCACAATGAAAAAGAACAGAGGAGAAATTCCTATATCATTGAAAAATATGCGCAGTACTCTTTATTCATCGAAGATAGGGGAATGTGATAATATGACACTTACCATCTATCAAGCCAAAAGAAAAAAGGTGTTTTTCTACTTAGCTCATTACATTCTACTGTAAAAACTGAAGACGGTCTCAAGAAGTTTCCCGATTCAATAGAATATTACAACGCAACGAAGTAGGGTGTGGATATCCATGATCAGATGGGCCGAAAATACTCCTATGGCCTGTACATATCTTTTTCAATATTTTGGATCATGCAGCTTTAAACGCCTGGATAATTTATAAAAGTGTAACAGGCAAGCCTATCAGTAGAAGAGATTTTCTATTAAATTTAGGAGATGTGTTCAGAATGGATCTTATGGTTTCAAATCTCCCAAAGATCTTTCCTGAGTCTTCAGAAAAAAAAAAAAAAAACACGAAAATAAAATAGATATCAAGAGAAAAAATGTCAAGTACAAACATGCAATGGAAACAAATCTCAAGAATTTTGTGCACCATGTTTCAAAGTTGTGTGCGGAAAATGTACTGGAAAAATTGCTATTTTTTTTTTTTTTTTGATACAACTGAATTAATTCCTAATACGTGCGTACAATTTGGAGTATTATAAGCCTTAAATAAAATTGAAACAGAATGCTTAACATATTAACCATTCAGCTACACTTATAATGAAATAACGGAAACAACAGAACATATTTCTCATTTATGGATTTAGAGAGTGAATCATTCGCGAGTAAGTAGATGAAAATATAAATATATATTATTTTATAAATTGTGTTTTATTTTAGTTAACATTAGTTTTAATTTGTGAAAACATTAATTTTAAATCGATTTTTATATCAAATTAATGAGTTTTTTGAGTAGTCGTAGTATGATCCAATTAATCGCCCTGTAGGGGTTACATATACAGTACTTTAAAAATTCAATAAATTATCGAATAATATTAAATATAAATTATGAAATACACGTAAATTACATATTTTTGCCAATGTATGGCTTTTAAAATTATTTTAGCGTTGTTATTTCAATAGTTTCATCGAGGGGTCAAAATGACCCCTTCCCGCCGTTCCAGTAGGTAAGATTTTCCCGCCGTTCTAGTGTTAATTAACAAAAAGTACTATGGAAAAATATAATAATATGATAATATGGAAAATACTTATGGAAACCTCATAATTCTTACAAAAACAATGTAAATAAATATATTGTGATCCTTTTGAACTGAGAAGTGTTTTGCAGTTGCAATTTTTTTTGTAAAACAGTTTTTAATACGAGAAAAGCTAAATCCATGTAAATGGTTGAGAAAATAATCACATTAAAAAGTATTTAGCTTCGACTGTTTCGGCGTGCTTACTGATTGTGATACAACAAAGTATTTCTTATGAAAAATATCACACACTTTTATTATTAAACGAATTAAATAAATTTTATATTGCATTTTCTTTAATAGGACTTAAAAGTAACGTCGTGGCGTAAAGGTTTAATCTAGTAAATGCAAAACAATTTGTACTAACATACATTTTGAACACGGAAAAAACTGTTTTGTTGAAACAACTAAATTTTGCTTAATATAGCTCCAACAAATATTTTGTTTGGAATGATCAAATTTTGGTTAGGTTAACCAAATGATTTTGTTAATTCAAAAAATCATTTGGTTAGTCTAACCAAAATTAGGTAATTCCAACCAAAATATTTGGTTGGAGCTATATTAACCAAAATTTAGTTGTTTCAACAAAACAGTTTTTTCCGTATAACTAGGTTTAACTTTAATATTAATCTTGCTTCAATTTAACTCACTTTATTATTCTATTTTTCGTCACTTTACCTCAATTCAGTTGTATATAATCTGTTTCAATTGCATAGCTTTTACTCATATTCAAATTTAATTCTGTACCTTGGAACAAAAATGGCCAATGTCCATTTTTCTCAAATGGCAGGAAACCCAATTTAAGTTTGAGGAATTTTAAGAATCTTGCTACGATTTCTGTACCATTATTCTTCAAATTTGTACTTTTCAATTCAGTAATATTTTTGTCACTACAATCTAATGTTACATTGATTTAGTTTTTTTTTTTTTTTTTTTTTTTTTTTTTTTTACATTTTAAATTGGCTATTTTTAAATTAACAGTAAGTAACATTGGTCTCGACAAAATATTTTGTTTTCAGTGATCTAATATTGGGAGGTCTTTGGCCCTTTTAACAATTATTTTATATCACATCCTGAATTCATTCGTGCATTTAACTCAAATTTCTCAATTTTGGACATTGGCCCTTTTTGTTCCAAGGTACAGAATTAATTATCGAAGGAAAGGAAAGTTTTACAGACATTAAAAAGATAATCTGCAGGAGAACTAATACAATTGTTATTTTTCTGAAAAAAAAACTATAACCCAGTTAACAATCACTGAGTTAAATAGATCAATCATTTTTTTTTCTCGGTTGGCTAGTTTAAATCTAATAAATGTAAAACAATTTGTAATAACATACAGTTTGTAACTAGGTTTAACATTAATATTTACCTTGCTTCAATTTAACTCACTTTATTATTCTGTTTTTTGCCCCTTCACGTCATTTCAGTTTTATATAATCTTTTTCATTTACTTAGCTTTTATTTATATTCAGATTTAATTAATTATTTAAGGAAAAGAAAGTTTTACAGACATTAAAAATCTGCATGAGAACTAATACAATTCTGATTTTTCTGAAGGAAAAAAAACTACGACTCGGTTAACTATAACTGAAGTAAAAAAATTATTTTTTTTTCTGGGTTGGCTAGTTTCAGTCTAATAAATGTAAAACAATTTATACTAACGTACACTTTGTAACTAGGTTTAAGGTTAATATTTATCATGCTTCAATTTAACTCACTTTATTATTCCATTTTTCGCCCCTTCACGTCATTTAAGTTGTATGTAACCTATTTCAGTTGTGTAGCTTTTATTAATTCAGATTTAATTATTTATCAAAGGAAAAGAAAGCTTTACAAAAATTAAAAAGATAATTTGCAGGAGAACTAATACAATTGTGATTTTTCTGGAAAAAAAAAAGCTACGACCCTATTTACTATTACTGAATTAAATAAATTAATATATTTTTTTTCAGTTGGATAGTTTTAATCTAATAAATGTAAAAAAATTTGTACTAACATACATTTTGCAACTAGGTTAAACTTTAATATTAAACTTTCTTCAATTTAACTCACTTTAATACATTATTTTTTGTCACTTAACATCATTGGATTTACATATAATCTATTTCAGTCGCGTAGCTTTTATTTATATTCAGATTTATATAATTTTCGAAGGAACAGAAAGTTTTACATACATTAAAAAGATAATCTGCAAGAAAACTAATACAATTCTGATTTTTCTGGAAAAAAAATCTACAACTCGGTTAACTATCACTGAAATAAATAAATACATTTTTTCGTGGTTGCCTAATTTTAATCTAATAAATGTAAAACAATTTGTACTAACATACATTTCACAACTAGGTTTAACGTTAATATTAATCTTGCTTCAGTTTAATTCACTTCATTATTCTGTTTTTCGTCACTTCACGTCATTTTAGTTGTATAAAATCTATTTAAGTTGCGTAACTTTTATTTAATTCAGATTTAAATAATTATCAAAGGAAAAGAAAGTTTTACAGACATTAAAAATATATTCAAGGCCGGAGTAGAACAGTTGAAGTTTATTCCAACAGAGCGAAAAATGTCCAGACCCGGGATCGAACCTCAACACTTGGCGTACCGTGCCAATGAATTACCTGTTAAGCTATCCTGACAATACCTGGCTCACATAATCCACTCTTATTTGTTGGAGATGGCTGCGAGCTGCAGCGCTAGTATCATTCATTCGAGCTATATATATAGTATTTACATGATGAAAGTGTGTTTTAATACGGAAACTCCTGTATACCATCTAATTAGGCCATAATGAAGAGACCGAATATTTTTTCAACTGGATTAAATCATATTTAGGGCCGGAGTAGCACAGTTGTAGTTTATTCTAACAGAGCGAAAAATGTCCAGACCAGGGATCGAACCTGGATACTTGGCGTGCCGTGCCAATGCTTTACCTGTTAAGCAATCCGGACGATACCTGGGTGACATAATCCACTGTTATTTGTTGGACATAGTTGTGAACTGCAGCGCTAGTTTCATTCATCCGAGCTATAACTATGGCATTTACATGATTAAAGTGTGTTTTAACACTGTTTTAACACGGTTTTCAAGTTGAAAAAATATTAGCTCTCTCCATTATGAATTAAAAAGATAATTTGAAGGAGAACTAATACAATTGCAATTTTCCTGGTGAAAAAAAACTACGACTCTGTTAACTATCACTGAATTAATTTTATTTTTTTCTGGGTTGGGTAGTTTTAATCTAATAAATGTAAAACAATTTGTACTAACATACATTTTGTAGCTAGTTTTACTTTTATATTTATCTTGCTTCGATTTAACTCACTTTATTATTCTATTTTTCATCATTTCACGTCATTGGAGTTATATATAATCTATTTCAGTTGCGCAGCTTTTATTTATATTCAGATTTAATTATTTAAAATACTTTTTATCCACATAGTAAAATAATATTTTTATTATTTTCCATTAAAAAATCATGAAAACACTTTTATTGTCAAAAGTCATACTTAAAAAACAATGTTACTTTATTCGCTGTAAAAGATAATATTACTTGATGGAACATGTTTTCTGTTTGATAAAACCTCACAAAGAAAAAAGGAAATGAAGTTTTACAGACATTGAAAGGTTATCTGCATAAGAACTAATACAACTGTTACATTTCACAAAATACTGTGACTCAAATAGCTCTCACAGGCGGAAATATATCAATTACGATTTTAATTATTTTTACTCGGCTGATTATTTTTAATCAAATAAATTTAAAGTATTTCTGAAAATACTTTATGTGAAAACGCTTTGTGAAATCGAATATGTTTAACTTGATTGAACTACTGTATATTTTTTAAATGTGTTCGTTCAGAATATATTTTACATCCGAATATTTTTTTTTAATGCTCTAAAAAATAATTTGCGAACAAGTTTAAATGAATGAGAAAATTTCTAATTTATTAAATTCGGAAGCATTACTTTTTTTGTTTGTTTTAAAATCGAAATTCTAATTTATTGAATTTTCCGTTTTTCATTTAAAAAATAAATTCGAACTTTGGTATTAATACAGCCAATACGCATGCGTGCAAAGAATAAACGGAATTCTTCCCTCTTTTTTCAGACTTCCGGGAAGAATTAACGGGAGAAACATGTTTTGTAGGAGTAAGGAAATTATTTGTTTAAAAATAACGAATAATTTAGTGTTTAAAGACGAATTTTTCTGACAGTGTGTTTTTACTCGGCTGATTAGTTTTAATCAAATAAATTTTAAGTATTTGTGAAAATTTACAAATTGAAAGTAAGTTTTTTCAGAAGACGTAGAATAAAGTTTATAATTTTTGTGTGGCCGTCTTGTATTTACTCCAATTCCTTATTGATGTATTACAGGTTAAAAAATTATCGACAATCACCCATAATATAAAATACACCATAGCGTTTTGTTAAATCATTTGGCACATATGTCATATACGTCAACGGGGTACCTAATTGACTCTAAAATGATATTATTTTGCCTGACATGGTAACCCGGCTATTTTTGCGTGATTTTGCTTCATATAGAAACCTACTAGTTCAGATCGTTTTATTAAATGTATTGATATTTATCGTGATATTTATATGTATAACTGTTTATTTATTGTTTCAACCGCTTAATGAATTGTTTATTTGCTTTTATTTATTTTTTTTTAATTATTAACCATTTGGAAAAATGGTTATTGTCTTCTGTCAGGGTAGGAAATCAAAAACATATCTGAAGCGTTTTATTGGTTGAATCCGCATTTTATTCGTTTTCTGATTGGTCTATACAGTAATCTGTATTTTCCCTTTACTTTCAACAGAGATTGATACTTCTGTTGCCACTATAACAAAAAAGTAATAACAACTACAAAAAAATAATAGCTCAGAAACAAATTGTGATATAGCTTTCAAACAAATTGCATTTAAAAGTACATTTTTTTCTCTATACGACGATGTAAAAAGTAATATTGTGGGATGTTTAGAAGTTTAAGAATGAAATTCCATTTAAAATTGGTCCAGGAATAGTAATGTTTAATCCATGCCGTACGTAATGTATGACCAGTTCCGTAGAAGTTTGAAAATTTACAGTACCGAAAATTGTAAAACTGAAATTTCTTTTAAAATTTTGATCATGATGAGTCCAGGAACGTTAATGTTTAATCCATGGCGTACGTAATGTATGATCAACTCCGTGCGATTTTTTATGTCTTAAATTTTAGTCTTCGAAAAAATCATTTTCCAAATGGTCGTTGTAATTTGTTAAAGTGCTTTTTTTAAAAAAATTCTTTTGTTCTACAGTTATTAATTAAACTATTGTTGTTGTTATTTCCTTTTTAAATAAAATAGTAAATGGTTCGTTACATATAGAAAGTAAGTTTTTTCAGGAGACGTAAAATAAAGTTTATAATTTGTGTGTCGTCGTCGTGTATTTAATCCAATTTCTTTGTTGATGTATTACAGATTAAAAAATTATCGAAAGTCTCGCATAATATAAAATACACCATAACACGATGTTAAATCATTTGTCACAGATGTCATATGCACACTTGGGGTACCTAATTCTCTAAAATGGCATTATTTTGCTTGACATGGTAACTCGGCTATTTCTGCTTGGTTTTGCTTCATATAGCAATAACCTACTAGTTCAGATCGTTTTATTAAATGTATTGATATTTATTGTGATACTTATATTTATAACTGTTTATTTATTGTTTCAACCGTTGTTTATTTATTAATGAATTGTTTATTTACTTTTCTTTTCTTTTTTTTTATTATATAAATTCTTTTGTTCTATAGTTATTAATTAGACTATTGTTATTGTTAGTTCTTTTTTTTAATTAAAAAAAATGTTTCGTTTATAACTTTATTTTATTTTCATATTAAAATAAAAAATAACTTGCTCTTATAGCACGCTAATATATATCTGGTATTCGAAAACGAGGTTTTCGCCAAATTGGCGTCAAAAAAGAATTGCATCGAGACCGGCGGGTATATAACATCTGTGCCAATCATTTCATAAATATCGCTTATTGATTAAGAAATTTCTGCATTGTGTAAATCTTTTTGTTAAATTTTCTTTACCAAATTCACACATTTCAGTACATTACATGCAGGAGAAATTTACAGAATAAAACTACTTCTTCCCAAGTAATATTTTTCCTGCTTTCAGAAACTGTTTTTTCATAAGTATGCAAAATAGTAGAGCAGCAATACAGAACATATTTGATGGATGGGTTTTATTTTAAAAATAAATCTATGAAACCTACTATTGCAGAAATATTTTTTTTCAGGCTCACGCCGCTTCCGCAAAATTTAATTTCATATCAATGTGACATTGATAAATTGAAATCACCGGGAACTGCTACTAACATAATTAGCTTATTTAATAGAACTAGCTTTGAAACTATTTGTTGTTGATGGAATTATTGTAGTAATTTTGCATACATTTGCATAAAAATTTGGATACACAATCACAAAAATTTTATTTTAAAAAATCGTTTTTTTTAAGTGATATGTAATACATTTTGTCTTCAAATGATTAAAACAAATTACGTATATTTAAGGTTTACCATTACATCAAACATTGTCCGAAAGGGTAGACTTCTCAGCAAAATTTAATTTTAGATCAGCGTGACATTGATGGATTGGAATAAACGGCAACTTTTACAAATATGCGCATAGCATTCTCTGGAGTAAGCTTTCCAAAACGAACTAAATCAAAATCTATTTCAAACTAGATTTATTTTATTTGTTTTATCTAGAAGTAAGTACAGTGAAACGTCGAATATCCGAGATAATTGGGACCACTAGTATGTCGGATATCGGAAATCTCGATTAATAAAAACTGTGTATAAAAACTCGCCGTTTTTGAGGGTTTAACATTTCTTAAAATAAAAAATAATAGAACGTTTCTTAAATGATAAAAATAACTATATGTAAAGTTATGTTTCACAGCTTAACAAATTTAAAAAGGAAATAAACTACTAGTAGTAAATTTTAAAAAGCAAATTGAAAAATTTACGAAAGTTTACACGGCCACAGGAAACAAAGCACTGTTCGCTGTGGATTTCTCAGTGTGCAATGATTTTTGGAAATTGAGTGCTTTTCGGGGCAGAAAAGCCCATATAGAACGGAGAGTGAACTAAAAGTGTGGTCATTTTCAAAGCTCTTTTACAAAAAATAAATAAATAAAAATAAATCAGACTTTGTTATCAGCTCGGTTAACATAAACCTCGAATAAGCTCAATTAATCGAGGTTCTACTGTATATAGCTAAAAAGTTTTGCGTGGCAAATGAATTATAAAAGGCGGAAATTGTACTTCAAATGTAGCAAATGACGTGCGTTCGTACTATAACTAGTTTTATAAATATTCAGATCTTGCTGCAATAGTTGTTGCACTCGTTTGCAAAAATGCATGAATACAAAATGTATTACGATTATGTATATATTAAATTCAGCAATACGGAAATAATAGGACTCCACCTTAAACAGGACGTAATCACCATGGCAACCTAGAACCATTACCTATCATGGGATATCACTGAAAGAATTACGTATGATAGGATTTAATAGAATAAAGAAAACATTTATTAATATATTTTTATGTTTAAACTCGATTTTTATAAAATTTGAAATGACCCGACAAAATTCTGCAACGATTATATATAGTAAATTTCAAACCATTCGGCTGGGTAGTTTTTCTGCTGTTATATGCGACAGACAGACAGACAAACGGATGGACCAGACGACGACTATATATCCTACTTCTTTATATAATTACGAACGCACCTAAAAAGAAGTAATTAAAAAAATTAAAATGACATAGAATATATTTTCCACCAAATCTATGACAAACGTGTCTGTGCGTAACTCTGACGTCATTTTGCGAAGGGGAACAGCAGATGATCTAGTTTCACTTTTACTTCAAATTTTTAAATTTTTTAAATTTCTAAGTATCGCACAACAACTTCAAACACTGTCGAATAGGGAAAAAAAATGTACTTTTAAATGCAATATGCTTGAAAACTATACCGCAATTTGCTAGAAAACTATAACGCCATTTAGTAAATTTTAATTGTTTTAAAAATAATTTTCAAGCATGAATTTTTTTTTCTAATCTATCTCTATCGTGTGTAGATGATTGTGAAATATAAATCTGTTTGCAATTTAATTATTTTAAATACCTCATAATTTGTTTCCAGCCTATATTCTATAACGAAATTAAAACATCCATTAATCAATCACGAAAAAAATAATATATATATAAAAAAATTCCAGACATGTAATCAAATTTCGCGCTTAAAGCACTGCAATGAACTGAATCAAAAAGGCTGATTGTAAATAGCAATATTTGAAGATTTCTTTGGGTGTTAAATCACGACGCCAGACCAATATGAAAATATCGCTTTTAATGCATTTCAAAACTTTACTTTAATTATTGCTGTTTTTCATATAAATACGATTTTTAGTATTGTTAATAGGCATTCTAAAAATATATAAAATGCAAAAAAATCTAATAGATTTAACGAAAAAAAAATAGCAGTAGATCCGTGAGAGGCTTTCTCACCGCAATCATTGCGATTATTTTCTGAAGCCTTTTTTTTTTTTTTTTAACCCGACTGCCAAGAAGGGTTATGTGTTTCACGCGTATCTGGGTATGTGGATTTCTTTATACCCTCGAAACATCCCAACGGCTAGATGGATTTTAGTGAATGAGGTCTCCATCGATTCATCTTAACCGTCCAATGGTTATAGGCTAGGTTTTGTTTTTATAAATTCAAAATTGCGGCCGTAAAATTCAAAATGCCAGTAGAGACGAAAAAATTGACGCACCGTATTGAGTGACATATCATTGGATGGGTCTTTCAAAATGAAGACGACGTTTCATTGACTATTTTACAGTCAGAAGCTCCGTTTAAATATTACACAACCTGGAAGTTGTGTAGGTAGGATCTCTAGCTTTACTGCAACTCTAATCATCATAGACACCTATAGTCCCCATGAAATCAGTGTTTATAGATAGGAACTAACAATTAAACACAACATAAAAGTCCTCAATACAAGTAAATAAAAAAAAATAGGTAATATAAAAAATAGTTTCACATTGATGAGAAATAATTAATCAGTTAGCTTTTTACGCAGTCGGGTTTTTGATTTTTTAAATTTACTTTTACTCGTTATAAAATACAATTTTTTTTAAATCAAACAACGCGTTTTAACGATATATAAATATACTACATCAAAGCCTCTTGCAGAACCTTTCGAAAAATACCTCATTCATCGCTGTGTTTTTAGTATCGGCAGGTAAAAAAGCATACTGATATAAGAAAGAATATATATGATGGTTTTCACCTATATTCTGTTACCCGACGTATAATATTTATAATTAAATATGAACTCTTATTGAAGCGGAAGAAACTTAAGGGTTCTCAGGACTCTTAAAATTAGAAAAAAAATGAATAATAAGGACCATTTTCAACATTTAAGGGGTCTTGTACCTTTTAAAGGCGTCGAAAATTAACGAAAAACTACAAAGTTTGAATTAGTCTATCTTAAAAGACTTTCTATGTATAAAAATGAAATTTTGGATATTGATTAAACTGATTGTGCTTTGTAATATGCTACCATTAGAAATTTATTAACCCTTTACAGAATTTGTGTATTGTTGAAATCAAAATAGCTCTTTTTTTACCCCATAAGTCATTGCGCGCATGATATCTTGAGAAAGTATGTATGGATTTGCATGAAATTCGGTAAAGATACTAATCATATATATGTGTTTAAAATGATCTATTCTTAGGCTAAAAGTATTTCATTAACGATAGAAAAAAAATATTTTCGTAAAAAAAAATTAAAAATTTTGTATTTTTAATTAATAAAAACAGTCATAACTAAAAATATTACCATTGTAAATACTTAAAAGTAGATCATTTTAAACACACATATTTGTTTAGTATATTTACCAAATTTCATGACAATCCATACATACTTTCTCAAGATATCATGCGCGCAATGACTTATGGGGTAAAAAAAAGAGCTATTTTGATTTCAACAATACACAAATTCTGTAAAGGGTTAATAAATTTCTGTTGGTAGTATATTACAAAGCAATTCAAACTTTGAAGTTTTTCGTTAATTTTCGACGCGTTTAAAAGGTACAAGGCCCCTTAACATCTTAAAATGTAGATGATTTTAAAACACAATTTCACTTGCGAAGAAAGATGTAAGTATTTTCTTTTATTTCGTGTATTTAAAAATTGCAAGATGCAGAATTAGTATTTATAGGGGGCTCCAAACTGTCAGACATTTTAAGAGCAGAATATTGGTATGACAGCTTAAGTGCAGGACTACAAAATAAATTTTGCAAATAGGATGAACTCTTTGTGCCTAATTATACTTCAGATTATAATAATTACACTGGACCTAAATAAATTTATATTTAAAGCATTTTTATATTTTTAATACAAAGTTGTATTTAGTTATTACAAAATTTTGAAAATTTTGAACAAAATAATCACCTGAAAAAATACTTTTTAGAACAATAATAAGGAAATTTTAGGTTCAATTTATAGACTACTATGAAATATATGTTTTGAAAATTTCATGAAAAAGTATCATTTCATGAAAAGACGTTTTTGAGTTATCGTGCACGTTATGCCGAAAAACATCATTTGGAGAAAAATGACTTCAAAGTTTCCGAAACGCCGATTCAGGTATTACGCGAGTATAATTCTAAAAGCCATAACTTCTGTTCTAATGAGAATTTCAAGGAAATAATTATACCAAAATGTTCAGAAAAGATAGAAGTTTAACAACTAAAAAAAATTAAAATTTCGAACATTTTGAAGCTTTAAGAGTCTTGAGACCCCTTAAAAGGCCATTAGCTATTCCAATCGATAGAAATCTCATTTCATATTACTTTATCCAATGAAACACGTTAAAATTTTCTCAGTGGGTGTGCTTTTGGCATACACTGAGCAGCCAAAATATTAGAGACACCTCTTATTTGAAAGTAAACTGTTTCACCGCCCCCTGAATACTAGGCCAGAGCACTGACACAAAAATGTCGGCTGCCGAAGGCGGATTTTTCTTAGCATGTGTACGGTACCTTAGATATTCGTACCAATACTTTTTTTAATTTTTTTCCGCTTTATTTTTCTGAGATAAAAGAAGTCAAAGAAATCTTTTATAAAATACTGGTGTCCAAATTTAAGGGATCGTACATACGTTTAAAATAATCCGCCGCCATTTTTGTGTCAGCGCATAGCCCTAGTATTCAGGGGGCGGTGACTTTTTCGATAGTGACGTAGAATGACGTAACAACTCAGAATTGCTTATGTAAGAAACTCTATCAGCTTCGAACGACGTAGTTAGCACCTAATGTAAAATAATAATAAGGAAATTAATGTAAACACGGTTAAGGGGAAATATTTAATTGACTTTGAACGAGGGATGATAGTCGGTGCAAGAAGAGCTGGTGCCAGCATCTCTGAAATGACTGGCTCTTTTAGTATTAGTAGGATAGATGTTGAACATTTTTGAGTAGGTATTTGAGGCACCCTGAAAATTTGTGCAGCACTTCTTTTGTAATGCCTGAATACAAAATCGAATGTGTGGCTGAAGGATCGTTGCCCAAAACCTGTGCCAGACACGTGTCAAGTGCCATTTTTTGACACTACGCAAAAAAAAGTATTTGAGGCACGCTGAGATTGAAACAGAATAATATTTATACTTAGAAAAAAATATTTTGAAAATGACAGACACTTTAGTCGGCCCAAAAACTGTGCCAGACACGTGCCAAGGGCCATTTTTTGACTACCCAAAAAAGGTATTTGAGGCACGCTGAGATTGAGGCACAATAATATTTATGCTTAGAAAAAAATATTTTGAAAATGACAGACACTTTAGTCGGCACAAAAACTGTGCCAGACACGTGTCAAGTGCTATTTTTTGTCTGGCACAGGTTTTGGGCCAGGATCCTTCAGCCAGACATTCGATTTTGTATTCAGGCATTACAAAAGAAGTGTTGCACAAATTTTCAGGGTGCCTCAAATACCTTCCCTAAAATGTTTAACAGCTCTTGGACTATATTTTCTTACCCAATAGTATCCAGGTGTTTACAGAATAGCAGTTGAGAAAAAAATCTTCAAGCGTTAAGTGTGCTGGTCGCTCAGCTTCCGATTTTCCCTCACTAATGTAAAGTCTATGGGCATTGGATGTATTCGTATGTTTAAAATATCTCCTCGGAATATTAATATTTTTAACTTCTAATTCTTTGTGTGCACTTCCTAAAAGATGCCTCTTTTTTTCTTAGTTCTCAAAATATTTCTAAATTATAGGCTTAATTTTATAGGAAGTGTTAAAATCTTACTCACAGTTCGCCCGCTTTTAACACATAAAATATTAAATTCAGCATAGATTTTAGAAGTACTTTGAACACTAAGAAAAAAAGAGACATTCTTTAAGAAGAGTACACAGAAAAAATATGCTAAAAATATGAATTTCCGGAGAAGATATTTTAAATATACGAATGCATCAAAAGTCCATAGACTTAACATTACGGTGGAGAATTCCGAATCTGAGTGACCAGCCCCCTTAAGGATCGTTTCTGGTCGAAAAAGGATGGTGAACGAGAGAGGAGAAAAGCCAGTAGCACGCATAGTCCGCAGCAAAAGTAGGCCGAAACATGACTCTGTACATTTGACGTACAATTTCCGACATGTTTTATAGTATAAAAGTCGGTATGAGAACTCTTTTTAACCCCAAATAAACATATCACAATATATATTTCAAACGGAAAAGTCAAAACATATATTAAAATATTTATTTGCTTAAAAGACGTTACTAAAAACACATTAAAAGTAAATTAAAAACCTATATCGACATGTTTCAACTCCTTCACTGAGTTGTCATCAGAAGGTATAAAAGAAATACAATACATATGAAAAATGGAAAAAAAATAATCGAATACAAATAAGTAAATATATAACGACCCCTACATTTTCGCTATCGCACGTGTTCCCTCTATGCCGTGATTCCGCAAGTTGTTTAACCCTCTCGCTGCGCAGCCCGAGCTATGCTCGGGCATGCATTTTCCCGTCAAATTAATGCTATTTGGTTGTACCCACCAGTTGATTTTAGCAAAAGCTTTGTCTGATTTAATCAGGACATTTTCTCCGATTACCATAGTCAAAAATTTCTGCTTTAAAGAACCGGTGATAAACGATTAAAAATTCTATAAAAGACACTCATCGCGAAGAATTACTTACGCAGCGAGAGAGTTAACCATTCAATCCATATATTCGGAATGCGAAAAGATAAAGTATCGTTACAAACCCCTGAACCTCTTAAATAAATTTCAATGGACTTTCTTAATTAATTTATATTAATCTCTTAATAAATATTTTAATATATGTTTCGACTTTCCTGTTTGGAATATAGATTGTGATATGGCTATTAGTAGACGTAATTAAGGCTTATTACTCGTACTTACTTACATTGGTACCAAATAAACATATAAATAAATTTATAATATACGGACTAATCAATCAAAGTTAACGTAATTTAACATAAATCATCTACATTTTTTTTAACTTCTTAAATCAATTTTATTAATTAACAATGCTGAAAAAATGCTAGTTGTATAAATCATAACTTTTTAATTATTATTTTAATAATAATATATTTAATCTGTAATACAAATTATAGATTATCACCTTTTGTTGTTATTGTTTCAATTTCCTAGCTAATTTGTTAAACAATTATTCGTTAATTAATTAAATATTCAAAACTCTTTGTGTGAAATAATAATTAAAAATAGAAAACTTTCACATAAAATTACTTATTTAGAGTAAAAATAATTTACTATGCCCATTTAAACTGTAATGACATTCATCAGTGAAACCTAATCAATCATTATCAATAGAATGCAGGTAATTAATTTTTAATGTGAGAAACGAAATTTCAATTATTTATATTTTTGAAAAGCATTACTCAAGCATTCTGAGAAGTTTTACTAATTACCAATGTTTATTTAATGAAAATTCAACGTGAACAAAATACGGCTTTAAGGAAATAAACAAATTTTAGTTCCAACGTAAAATGTATTGTATTCATATGTCATTCTTTTTATTCATTCATTTGTTATTGAAAGTTCTAAATCCCTCATTGAACATTTATTTTTTAATTAAAGCCGTTCAATACCCCAAATTTCTTATTGAAAATTTAGTTAATAATGGTTAATTTCATTGATAAACGCTATGTTTATTTCCACAGTGTATTTAATTAAGATATGCGGTTATGAAATACATATCAAAATTTATTGTTAATACTATATGGGCATTTATATGGTGTTAATATTAATATTTATAAAATTAAATCCTAATTAATATCAGTCAATCAATATGAAATATAACTTTTCTTCTTCTTCTTTTTCATGGTAAATTATATTAAACTCAATTAAAAAAAATATTCACAATTAATTTAATTATTTGGGAATATCTTGAAATTTCGAGGATGTTTGGTTACCTTAGCATTTGAAAGCATTTATTATGAGTGTGCAGTCGGGATCGTCGAAATGCATAAGTTACCTGCACTTTAAAAAATAAATGCGTAAATTTACATATTAAAACCGGTGTACTGATGATACAAAACGATTTGTCTTTATGTGCGTCGTATTATAAGTGTCGTGTAAATTGCCAAATACACGCCAGGTGTGTTAAGTGTATTGCTTAAGTTAATCTGCTTAAACATGTAAAAAGTAATAAAATAACTCTGAAATACACAGTTTAAGGTATAAATTGCACATGAGTACACATATATCTGTGTAATAAACCAAACGATGGATTTTGTGTACATAGTACATAACCTTATAGTTTGAGACGCAAATTTTGAAATAAATAGTTTTATGGTCGCAAAGCAAATTTGCATGAAGAAAGACTCATGTACTTGGTGAGTTTGTTCTCTTTCCAGCAGATTTGTTACCCTTTCCCCGTCCGAGGGTTTTCCAGTATTTTTATAAGAATACTTGAAATCCCAGGATATATATATATATTTTTTAATCGCAGTTTGATGCTATAATATCTTTCACATCCCTTCTTTCTACATAGGGTTCAAAATAGAATTCTGTTTAAAATATTTTTGCCTACAGCCATTTTAACATGATTTCTAGAAACGGAAAAATCCGGGCCAGCCGGTTAAAGGGTTAAAGACCACAAAATAGTGTAACCATAATTTACAAGAAACAGAATTGTCTGATATTATATATACTGCATGCCATCTCTCTGTTGCATTTTTTTAAAAGCCCTAAAATAGTATAGTCATAATTTATGAACAGAACCTGTATAATCTGAATAAATACAATGTAAAATCAAATTAAAAATCGCCCTCTGGTGGCGAAATTTTGAACTTTTTTTGCTTGAAGAAATTCCCATCCGTTTATTGTGTCTTTCACAAAATTTCACAACTTTATGATGAATAGTTTTGTCTGTAGACAACTTTAAAGTAGGGTCGTATAATTATATACACCCTGTATATCATAATATAATGGAATTTTTGTGTGCCCCTGTAAACGAACTATAAATGCCTATTATAATATAATAATGAGAAAGCAAGTTATTTTCCACCTCAGTGATTCATATCAATCTTCTTATGATTGAAATATCGCAACACGAATAAAATGCATCGCGAACGACTTTCCCTATAGACCAGTGATTCCCAACGTGGGGCGTACAACTCACCGGGGAACAATGCGACCTTTTAGGGGGAAATTTTCAAATTTGTAACTCATCCATTCACTTTCTTTTTCTATTTATGAAAAATTCAAAATTTCAAAAAATTAATAAGTTTTTTGGATAATTAAAAAAATATATATCAAATCAAATGTTTAAAATAGAATTCAAACCACAATAATTATATACAATCTTTACAAGAATTTTGTATTATATACTATCTATTATATACTTAATTTTTTTTAAATTTTTCTGGTTATTAAAGTATTTTACAATTTTCCTCAATTATTTATTGAATGAACTTGTTTTATCCATTCTGATATGTAATATGAGAAACTTTTAGCTGTGAAATTACTTCAGTATACCTAAATCTTATTGTCTTTAAAGTAGTTTTTAGGTTAAATATCTGAACGTGGTAATACCAACTTCATTAAATTTATAAATTTTTTATTAGCTTTAGAAAAGGAAATGAATAAATAATGCATAGTTACGGCTGCAGTGAAGGCCTCTTACACGGTAGATAGATACATAACATATACAATTAAAATTAGAAAATGTATTACTACATAGTAAATAATTAATGATAATCGGGAAGAGAAAAGGATAAATGTGTTTTGATGGGGAATAATGGCTACTGAAAATTGATAAAGTCAGAATTTTGAAATGGTTCTTGTGTATTTTATTTAGTGTCCAAAATTTTCCCAACAACTCTTAATAAGGTGGAATGAATTGTGAAATTTGTCAGTGATGTCAATTTTAATGCTAAATGTGAGAGAGTCTCTTCAAGCATTTTGTGAAGATAAAGATTATAAGTGAAGATAAGTTAAGATATTGTGAAGATAAGCGTATAACACTTTTGTTAAACATTGAGGTGAATTGGGAATTCACAACAAAACTGCTTTGGTTTAAAAATGGAGATTTTTAGCCTCATTGCACTTATAAAATTACGATAAAAACACATTTGTAGTAGAAAATTTACCCCTAAGACAAGTTAAAAATATGTGAAATGAAAAGTTAATTTTAAAAATCTGTTAGGCTTCATTGAGGGTGAATAGGTAACTTTTCAAATAATAAGAGATGCATGTTATAGAATGCGAGTGTAATGAGGGGAGGGGGTCATTTTGCTTTTACAGACGCTTCGTTGGGGCGTGGCCAGTAAAAGGTTGGGAATCACTGCTATAGACAGTAATTTAATGGAGCTGTCCCCCTAGATCATAATGTAAAATAATTGTTTCGTGTGCCCCTGTAAACTAACTATAAATGCTGCATACTTAATTTTTAATACAGAACATGCCATGATAAACTTCAATAGCATATATAAATTACATGGTAACCCAAGTAGAGTATATTTAGATGAATTAGAGCATAGACAGACAGACAGCCAATCAAACAGAATTCATAAACACCTTTCAACTGTGTTGGAAGATGTTATATTGCTGTTACAATAGAAACGTTACCTGTTGAGGGGGCGGGAGGGGAGGCAAATATAATTATTTTTGCTATGGAATTTGCTTTATTTAAGAAATACCATGTCTTTATGCACATTTCTGCGAATAATGCCTCCCGCAACTGTTTGTGATTTTTTTTCTAGAACTAGGAGGCTCTGGCTCCTACGATCTACGCTTGTCAACCCCCGTTCAGACACCGCAAACTCTAAAAGCATGCTAATTTGATCAACTTTTAAAAAATTTCAGAAGGCTGAATTATAATTAAAAATACACAGTGGCGATCTCCCCGTTAACGGGCTGTTTTCGTCTTTAATTAAATCAGATCAGTGAAAATTTTGAAAATAAAGTAGTATAAAATTAATTAAGTAAACAGAGTCTTTGCAACCCAGTATTTTTTAATAACGCTATACGAAAGTTTTCTTAAATAAGACATTTTAAATGAATCGTTTTAAATCTGACGAAATTTTCACCAAAGTTGTCGTTTTCTTTTTAATACTCACGTGAAAGTACATTGGTTGTTAAAAAGGAAATATTATTATGCTTTCTTAGAATTCACAACAATAGTTTAAAAGATTATCTCAAAATATATGAAACAAACGGCTTACACAAATATATTTTTTAATTTATTATTTTACAATTTTCTTCTCTTTTAAAATTCACGTGTAAATATAGCTTTTATGACTTAATTTTCTATATTTTTCTGCTTTTAAAACGCAATAATTTAATTCTAATTTAAAAGTTTTTGTCTGGTGCAAATAAATTTTTAATTTGAAGGAAATATTATTCTTTGTGTTGTTTTAAAAATTGCCAACAATTTATAATAATACCCTTTTCTAAAAGATGTAAAAAATATTTCTGGAAATGCTGAAATTTTGAATATAAAATGGAAATAAATCCTCAAAAAATGAATCAAATTACAAAACTAAATGCAATCTGCACACCGCGAACTTTTAATTTATAAAATTATCTAAAAATGATTAAATTCCTATGTATAGTTTTAGCTCCTATAAAACATTTTTAACGGAACGATTTTGACCAACTTTAACATTAAATATTTCTCAAAATAATTATTCGATTTGAAAACTGTCTGCGTCAGCGTATTTATCAAACATTTCTGTATAATATCACCGATTTTCATATCTTCGTATACAGCAGTTTTCTTAATATTAACGAAGAAAGAACCCCGGTCACAAAAAATTCAAAAACAGCGGCGGTAACAACGTTAGTTACTTTTTTTTTTTTTTTTTTTTTTTTTTTTTTAGAATAGAGAGATTAGAAGCAGCCATCGCCCGCTATTCTGACCGGTTCCTCAAAAAGAATCTTGAATCAAAGGAAATATATCTAGCAAAGATGAAATTAAATATAAAACAAAATTTTTCTTACTGGTGATTTATTAATCAAATATCTATAAATGTTGTCTTATTCGTATAATCTTACATTATCCAGTTTAAAGTCGGTGTTGGCAACATAATAGACATAATAACTCACTGAAGTACCTGTTTTCAACTATATTTTTAGCAGGTTTGTTATCTTGTATTTCCAGTTTCCACCTAAAACTGGGCTAAGATATGGCGAAATGTCCTAAAAGTTTCGACCACCCCTTTAACCCCCTTTAGGGGGGATTTATAAAATGAAACATGTGTTTAATTATTTCTTTTATAGATTTGTTACCTGAATTTCTCGGTCCTACCTAAAACTGCTGCTGAGATATGGCGAAATGACCAAAAATTTGCGACCACTCAATTAAAACTCCATAGGTGGGAATTTCTAAAATCGATCAAATACATGTTTAAGTATGTTTTAGTGGATTAGTTACCTTGAAATTTATATCTCAATCAAAAACTGCTGCTGAAATATGGCAAAAATTACCTAAAAGTTTCAACCCTTCCTTTTAATTCTCTTGGAGGGTGGGGGAATCTAAAATCGCTGAAATGCATGTTTAATTATTTTTTAATAAGTTTATTATCTTCAATTTCACACTCTTACCTAAAACGGCTGCTGAGATATGGCCAAACGTTCTAAAATTTTAGACCTCTTCTTTAACACGCTTAGGGGGAAATTTCTAAAATCGCTGAAATGTGTTCATAATTTTTATTTTAATAAGTTTGTTATCTGAATTTCTCACTCCTACCCAAAACACCTGCTGAGATATGGTCAAATATCCTAAAATTTTCGAGCCCCTTTAACTCACTTAGGGTGAATTTTCAAAAATCGCTGCAATACATACTTAGCTATTTTTTTAGTCGATTTATTTTTTGAAATTTCACGCTCATACCTAAAACGGCTGCTGAGATATGGCCAAATGTTCTAAAAATTTTTACCCCTACCCCCATTTAATACCTTTAGCGGGGAAATTTCTAAAATTGCTGAAATGCGTGTTTAATTATCTTTTCAGTAAATTTATTTTCTGAAATTTCACGCTTTTATCTAAAACGGCTGCTGAGATATGTCAAAATGCAAATGGGGTTAAAGGGCGACCCCTTTTAACCTCTTAGGGAGGGGGGATTTTCAAAAAATCCTTTCTTAGTCCGCGACTATGCCATTAGAAATATCTTTTCCCCAATTTTCATGCTTCTAGGTTCAGTAGTTTGGGCTGTGCGCTGATCATCAGTAAGTCAGGACAATCTCTTTTATACATGTATATAGATTGAACATTTTCTTCTTATGTGATTTTGGATCACCCGGTATATATAGGTATATCTATCTATCTATCTATCTATCTATATATATATAGTATAAACAAATAGATTTATATAATATATATGTATATATTATATATATATAAATTATGCTATGGGGCAATTCAAAATTAAAGTATTAAAGTATTTTCAAGGAAAAATAAAACAGCATAGCGTTTAATTACTATGCGTGTACGTCAACAACATAAATTTCTTAGATTTGATTGATCAGTTGGAGCAAAATTCTGCAGAGATGAGACACATAAATCTCTTTCTTCGCTTATCGTAAAAATCAATATATTAAGCAACGCACAGATTAATGCAAGTTTCTATTTTATTGATTTCCTTTATTTCTTACTACAGAAATCAATGATTACACATTGAGATAAAAGGGATAGAATTTTTTTTCATAAATAGTATGGGATTGGATAGAAATTACTGAAATATTACTCTTGATATTTTAGTACGAAATTTAACTACTTTTCTAGAATCTATATATATTATATATATTACGCTATCGTACGTGGCACAGAAATCGCGATTATTTGTTAATTGTTTAATGGCAACGCTCGAATGAAACGCATTTCATTGGTTATTGAAGAGCATTTAATGCATCTCCATACCTGTAAGGGGGTTACCATGGGTGGGACCCTGTTCTGTCGCCAAATTCCGCTAAGTTTGTCGCCAACTTAACGATATATCGTCAAATTTCGCGACCAAAATTAGCCGCTAAAAGTGACGCCAACTTGGCGATATCTCTAATTTTTCGCCAAATTCCCATAGACTTCCATTGTAAACCAATAGGGTTTACTTGCTCCCAGAAAATCAAAAAATTGAGATATTTTAATGCAACAAAAATTAATATTAGCTTAAGGGATAGGGATTATATTAATTATATTTAAGGGAGTCCAAGTAAATTAAATTATGAATAAAAGTATCATGCTGCATTGTTTAGCACGCTTTCCCAAACATAATTTTTAAGCGATACCAAACTGGTCGCCAAAGGCGGCTAGTTCAATTATAATGAGTTAAAATAACTTATTAATATTCCATGATTTATCAAATGCAAAATATCCATCAGCATTACCTTTTGGCCACATCTCTAAATTTGAAAATGGGTAAAACGAAAAAAAAAAAAATTATTACATTGTGCATTCAATTACCACTACAAGAAATATATAAAATGTAAATGGAATTTAACTTTATTCATAAGTAGTTACCTTACTTATGAATTAATCATGCAAAAAGTTATTTCTTACATTTAAAAAAAAATCTTTCATTGCCTTTCAAGATACGTCAGAAAAGTTTGCATATTTCACCATTACTTTATTTATCTTATCGAGCATTGAATCAGTATGATGAAACCTTTTATTAAAATTTATGAATAATTTGTACATTCTTATGCAAAAATCTGCTTGTAGTAGAGTCAATATGATTTCTAGGTAGAAAATTTGTAAAATTGTAGCAAAATGCGAAAACTATTTACGTATTTCTAGAAATATGAATTAAACCTTTGAAAAAAAATCATTAAATGTAAAATACACTTTACTAGCGTTCCATATATAGGCGAGTGCTTTTACATAAAATCTCTTACATCTTTACATACAGTCTCTTAACCCTTTGAGGGGAAAGCAAATATGTTTGTGAAATGTTGAATACACACCGGAATTAAAAAAAAAAAAAAGAATTATTTCAAAAAGAGGAAAAGCAATTTTTTGACTTTTTTCCATTAAAGTTTAAAAAGTACAATTTAATTAAAAGTTTCTGGTACGAATCTGAATTAAAATTAGGTGGGATATAACATATCTCACCGCCTCTCAAGGGGTTAACCCTTTAGTGGGCGGTATCCACAAAAAAGGGCACATAATTTTAACAGTACTGGCACCAATGATATTTAATTAAAATTTTCTTTTTATAAAGTACGGTAAAATAAGCAAGTTTTTATTTTCTAATAAATTAGTTTGTAAATTCCGGTGTTAATACAGTATTTCATCGTTTTACAAACGTAATTATTCCGCGCCGGAAAAGGTTAAAAGAAACTTTCTAACTTGAGTAAAAATCATAAACTTATCCGCAATAAACGAATAATTTTCTTTAACATATGCAGGACAATTGCGCCATAAAGTATAATAAATAAGATTTATACGTTAAAACACATAACCTTGCTCAGTGGTGCACATAAGCAGGAACTTTTATATGAACTTGTACAAATAAAGTTAACGATAAAGCATAATAAAGACGCTTCGAATTGCTTCTGCAGTCACCTTCAGGTTAAACATGATCTTGAAATGTTTAAAAGTCTAGAGACGAAAGCTTCCTGTCAAGTCTTGATCAATTCATGAATGGGAAAATTATGATGTACTCACTGCAGTTTTCCATTCATATCAAGACTCGACAGGAAGTCTCAAGATTTTTAAACATTTTAACATAATATTTATCCTAAAGAAGACTGCAGAAGCAATTCGAAACGTCGATATTATGCTTTATCGTTCATTTTATTTGTACAAGTTGATATAAAAATTCTTGTTTATGTGCATCATTGAGCAATTTAATGTGTTTTAACATATAAATCCTATTTAGAATAATGTTCTTTTTACCTTTAGTCACTGGAAAAGAAAAATGTGATGTACTCTGTACAAGATTTTCGCACATAGACGGGCGTTTTTTATATAAAATATCTGTTTTTTTTTTGTTTCTTTTTTTAACAGAAACTTTCTATTTTGAGTAAAAATCATTAAATTTCTCCGTAATAAACGAGTAAGTTTCTTTTTACCTTTATTCATTGAATCTTTAAACAGGAAATATTTCTTCCAACACAGTTGCATGGAGAGAAAACGAAAAGTACAGTCGTGAAAAAAAAAAAAAAAAAAAAAAAAGTAAACACCCCCTACTAACTCCTCAACAAATTATCGTAGACAAAAATTACTCTTACCGAATGATTGGAAATAAAGTCTACCTTTAAACGATGTATATAAAATTTGCTTAAGGAGCCATCTACATATTAAAACTAATCCAAACTTCATTTTTTTCAATGGTAATACCCAATTTTAAAGAGATGTTTCAAATTTTTGGTTCAAACTATGCCTAGACACCAAATTTCAAGTCATTTGAATGATAAGTTTTTAAATTATAAACATTCAAAATTTAGTTCTTCTAATGTTAAATTACAATTTCATTTTTTTATTTATATCTCCTGAAATTATACTCCTAATGTGCTAATTTTTTGTGTAGCTATAACATTGATATACCCAAACATAAATACGTTGAATTTGCAATTTTTATAATTTTATGATATGAATTATAAATTATGAAAATAATATTCGAAAAAATTATGAATTGCAACCTACAGTCTTTTTTATGGATTTAGATTTAGTAAGTCCTGCTTTCTGGAAATCCAAAATTTCAAATTTTTCTTCAAAGTAGTTTTCAAATTATGCTTAAAAAACGGCAAAATGATGTTTTAAGGGGCCGTCTGTGATAGAAGTGACTAGATATTTTGAAATTCCTTCTACTGTTCTGTAATCTAGCAGGCTTCATTGACTGCTTTAATGGTGCTTAAGGTGCCTTGATCAAGAAGGGGGATCTTTCGGTTAACAATCGAATACGGAATTTCAGTTTGGATACAGCCCTTAAAATACGCTCGTTTTAAAATAATTAATTTCTCGGGCACTTATGGTACAAATTGCGTAAAAATTTGTTTTTAGGCTATTTGAAGGATGTAGCTGCATTTATGCTGTCAGAAATGTGTACTGCTATTGAAAAAAACAAAGTTATGGTTCGTTTTAACAAGTAGATGGCCCCTTAAGCAAATTTTATATACATCATTTAAAAGTAGACTTTATTTCCAGTCGTTCGGTACTAGTAACTTTCTTCTAAGATTATTTGTTGAGGAGTTAGTAGGGGTGTTTACTTTTTTTTTCCACGACTGTACATAGTTGGATTCGATCACCGAGCTCCATAATAGTACGGAGGTCTAAATTTCTATTCTGATACATTGAATCTAGTGGTCCGCCCATGAATGCAGAGCCAAAGATTTTCCAAGGAAAATTTTTGGCAAAACATAGATTTCCTAACATAGAGTAGTATGGGGTAGATATTTTCAAACTGGATTTTCTTTTAAAAATTTGACGAGTTGCTTCAATTTTCACTGATATATATATATATATATATATTTATTGAAAAAAGTATAGATTTCCTTTAAATTAATCGCAATTTTTTAATTCGACATTAGTTAAAATTGAAATTTTAGGTAAGCTCAACAAAAAAAAAATGAATTTTTTTTTTTTTTTTAAGTCTTGCTCATAAAAATATCAAAAAGGTGTAGAAAAAAAAATGATAAAAAGTGTGCGGAAAAGTTTGAAAAAATGCTTCTAATATTAAGAAAAATGAAGGACTCGCGCATTGAAAGTGTAATGCAATTGCGTCAGAAAGTGGATTGGTGAGTTAGCTCTCCGTACTATTATGAAGCTCAGTGAATTGGATAGATGTTTAATTTACATATACCTCCCTCCCCCCGCCTCGACGAACCTCCACATCCGATGGGATCGTTCTTTTATTTATTTATTTTTTTTATTTTATTTTTTTTTTTGCTTTGACTTTTATATTTCTACAAATATAAATTAAACTTTTGAAAAAAAAAATCATTAAAATTTAAAATACAATGTAAAAGCATTCTGTATATTGACGGATGTTTTTTTAGTACATAAAATTTCTGTCTTTTAACGGAAATTTTCTATTTTGAGTAAAAATCGTAAATAAACGAAAAATTTTATTTTTATTTCTACTCACTCTACGTACAAAACGGAAATCTCGATTCGAAGAGAATTAAATGGAGAGTAAACAAAAAGGAATTGGATAGGTGATTTTTGTTACCCCCCAACCCCCGCTTCCTGTTGGGATCTTTTTTTTCTGATTTTTAAATTCCTGGAAATATGACTAAAACTTGGGAAGCCTCATTAAAATGTAAATGCTTGTACACTGTACAAGCTTTCCGTATACAGGGTATCTACAAATTAGTTGGGCAAAAAGAATGATTTAGTGAATGGAATTGACAGGAAAAAATTAAAGTACATATTGTTATAAGATAGAAATATAGTTCAAGTTTACCATTATCACAAATGTTCGATGTGACTTCCTTTCGTAACTCTGTAAATGTCCCAGGAGTAAATCATTTCTTGTCACGGATCTGTCAGCATGTTTTCGTCGCTCAAATTAATTGCAGTGCAGATTCTTGATTTTAGTTCAGAAATTGATGCAGGAAGTGGTGGCTTGTACACTTGATCCTTTACAAAACCCCGTACACCGAAATCAACCGGTGAAAGATCTTGTGATCGTGGTGGCCATTGCATAACACCTCCGCTCACTAAGCGATAGCGTCAGTTATTACACCTAACGCCATCTATGAATAAACTTCGGCAATATTACTACTAGTCTGACTTTCAACTAGTTAATTTCATTTAATATTTCGGAAATTCTTAACTTACGAAATTGGCCAATTAATTTGTAGACACCCTGTATAGTTTTTCATATAAAATTTCTGTGTTTTAAGGCAGGGCCCGACTTAGGCTATTTAGGGCTCCGGTTTAAGCATCATTCTTGGGGAACCCCTTCTTCTATCTATCCATACAAATTGTTCGAGATTAACGTGGAAATGGCTAGTACTAAGCTGCAAGCTTCATACATATTGTATGTATGCATAAATTTCGTACCAGGTACTACTCACATCTGTATACAGGGTATCACAAAAAGATGGTCAAAACTTTAAGAAAAAATATCAGTAGGAAAACATTAAAAAAATTATATTTTGGTTGACAGCAGTAAATATTGGCAAACTTTTACTTTGCCTCGTTACGTGGGAAACATCAATAAAGAATTTCTAGTGAAAACAATAGAATACTAAGTTATTATAATAGTTTTTTTCATTAGTTTTCTAATATTCTAGTTCATTTTTTTTGCATGCGTGGAGGGAGTAATAGAAGCAGAGAGGAAAAGGTGGACCACACGCCCTTCCTAAATGTTTAAAAATATATGAATTTTCACACCTTTTGGCCGATTTTAACCATTTGACAACTTATAATGAATATCCTGTTTATCCCCATAAGGGTCCCCAAAAAGAGTGACCCATGGCAGCTGCCCGGCATTCCCCTGCATTAGTCATGGCCTGTTTTAAGGGAAACTTACTATTTTGAGTAAATTCGCGAATTTCCCTTAAAAACGATTATTTTATCCTTTACTTATTGAATGTCCAAATCGAAAATATTTCTTCCAAGACGATTGCATTCGGAGAAAATGAAAAGGATTTGGATCGATGACTCATTTTTGACCTCCAGATACCTCCCAGACAGGATCAATTTTTTCTTTTCTTTTTCTTTTTCCACTCTTTAAATATAATTGTAGGACGTTTATTTACGGTCACTCTACAAACGGCGCATCCGAGAAGGAGGTCAAGTGGGTGATGATTCCCCCCCCCCCCTCGTCACTCCTGAACGAAGAAAGTTTCCTATATAACAATATATTTTTTTATATAAATATTAGAGTTTTTTTATTGCCAGCTCAATAACTCAAATATTTATCATACATACGAAGGTCTTTTAACACATTGACTACACGGCACAAGAATATGTGTAGCAGCAATATTTTCCGAGACGCCATAGCACACGAATATGTGTGCCCTCAATATTTTCATTGAAGATAGTTTATTGCTCTAAAAATAATTGAAATATGATATTTTTTTCTGACTTTTATATTTTTAGAAATATGAATTAAACTCTGTAAAATGTCATTAAAATGTAAAATACACTGTACAATCTGTACTGTGTCCAGGAGTTTTTAAAATAAAATTTCTGTAACTCATTATTTTGAGAAAACTTGTAAATTTCCCTTAAAAACGATTTTTGTTTAATCGTTCACTTACTGAACGTTCAAACCGGAAATATATCTTCCAAGACTATTGAATTCAGAGAAAATGAAAAGGAATTGGATCGATGGCACATTTTTGACCTCTAGATCAAATTTTTTCTTTTCTTTTTCTCTTTTGACTCTTTAAGCTCCAGATAGACGTATCACTCTACTCGCGGTCTTTTTTTTCTAGTTAGGTGACACTTTCTTGTGGTTACGTGACGTATTTCATCCTTTACAGGGAAGTGCTTTACAGGGAAGTGCTTGACGTCCTGCAACATCCTGTAAAAGGGCGAAGTTCGATCTAATCTCCTTATTCACTTTTCATTGTTGAACCCATTGTTGAATTCCCCACCCTTATGTTCAAAATTATATTTTATTGTTTTACAATGACAGTGAGCACTTTTCCTTTCTGAATAGACTCTTAAATATAATTTTAGGAAATTTACTTACGGTCACTCGCCAAAGGCGTACCCAAGAAAGGCGTCAAGGGGGGTCATGATCCCTTCCACTCCTGAACGAAGAAAGTTTCTATACAACAATATATTTTTTAACTTAAATAATTGAGATTTTTTTTAAACTGCCAAATCAACAACGCATATATTTATCATACACACGAAAGCGTTTTAACACATTGACTACACGGCACACAAATATGCATGTAGCAGCAATTTTCAGTATGTAGCATCCGGGGCATCATATCACACGAGTATGTGTGATATCAATATTTTCATCGAAGATAATTTATTGCTGTAAAAATAACTAAAATTTGATATTTTTTAAATTAAAAATGTATAAAATGAAAACTCTGTGGAAAATTAACAAACATTGCCACGATTCGAAATAGCGAACTGACTCGATAAACACAGAACACCAGTTTGTTAATGTTTGTCAAAAAGCCACTCGTCATAATCTGCGGCAGTCCACGTATTAAAACGAAATGCATAACATTTGCAGATATTACTCTTAAAAAACAAAAAATTGAATGATGTTTTCTTATGTTCTTATACTAGCCGCCCTTTGCGACCAGTTTGGTCTCCCTTAAAATTTATGTTTGAGAAAACATGCTAAGCATTGTATCATGTTACTTTTATTCATAATTCAATTTACTTGGACTCTCTTTAAGTATAATTAATATAATCCCTTAAGCTAATATTAGTTTTTGTTGCGTTAAAATATGTCAATTTCTTGATTTTCTGTAAGTAAGTAACCAAGTTGGCGACAAACTTGGCAGCATTTGGCGACAGAACAGGGTCCCACCCTATGGTAATCGCCCTTAAAAGGAGATGCATTAAATGCGGTTCAATAACCAATGAGATACGTTTCATTCGAGCGTTGCCATTAAGCAATTAACAAATATTCGCGATTTCTGACCACATACGATAGCGTAATATATATATATAGATATGCGAGACTGCTCCAATTATAACTGACTGCTCCTCATTGATGATTTTTTCGTAAATGTCGAGTCCCGAAAATGGGCATAAAATGCAATATTTGTCAAGTTATTCTGAAAAATTCTTTACCCTTAAACACTGAGCTGCATGTATAACAGGAGTTCTTAGTCAGCAATCAGAAGCTTGCAAGGCAAATGAAGCATGCTAGGCAAAGTTAAAAAACAGTCCGCGTTATCAATGTTAGATATTAGTGTTCTTATTTACTATTACTCTAATTTAGGCTTCTCTAATTCAGTTGTGCGTATCAAATTAATAAATGATTCTGTAATCATGTAAGTGAATGTGATAAATAGCATTTTTTTTGCCATGAATGCGAATTAGAAATATCCTCATTGTAACCTTCCGCGCTGACCGCTGGAAATCATATTGGGAAATATGAAGACAGATCTCCTGTTACATATGGATCTCAGTGCCCTTAAAACAGGAAGCGATTTAGTATCCAAATAGAACATGCAATTTTTATACATTTATCAAATTAAAAGTTTTTATTAATGTTTCATAAAACAGCCAATATGGAGTTGTGAGAAAATGTAAAATATAACGAGAAAGAAAAATCATGCATCAAGCATACATTACGAAACACTTTCCAACACATTCAGAATAATGTAACAAAACTTCCGCAGTTTAATAAGTTGAAATAGGATGTCTAATTGAACCATTTTGAAACACATAACATATTTGAAAACCTAATTCCAGCAATTCCCATCTAAAGGCGGAAAATTATCCAAATTCATTGAACAGCCCTGTATATGCTACATAGATTTTTATCTATAAACTTCATGCCTGAAAAAATTTACTTCAGTTAGGAAAGAGATACTACAATTTAAAATTCCCCTTCAGTAATTTTAGTTAATAAGGAGAGTGGTGCGTGAATTCCTTTGTGCAGTTCTGTATATGAGGCATAGAATTTATACACAATGACTAACATGCAAATATTAGTTAAATTTAAAAGCGCGTACCGAAATTGAAAATGTATTTCCAGTAATTATTGCTCAAATACAGTACTGAAAGCGACTTCTTTTTTGTGTCTCTCTCTGTAAATGAAAGATAAATTCTATGAGTACCCTACTATTAATCATCTTGTAGTGAAATTCAGTGATTTATATCAATTTCAAAACATTCAAAATAGTGTAATATCATTAAAATACACTGCAAACGATTTTACCCGTAAATTCCAGAAAAACGGAAATTTTTTTGGAAATTACGGGGAAAATTTTCTATTAAAATACGGAAATAGTACTGGCGTCTCGATTGACAGTACAACTTTTGTATTTTAGTGGAATTTCTTTTACAGTGTATAGCATGGTCGTTATCGAAAATAAATTGCGTAGCATTTAAAGTTCGTTTAGAGGGACACACAGTACTGAAAGCGATTTCTTTTTTGTGTCTCTCTCTGTAAATGAAAGATAAATTCTATGAATACCGTACTATTAATCATCTTGTAGTGAAATTCAGGGATTTATATAAATTTCAAAACATTCAAAATAGCGTAATATCATTAAAATACACTGCATCGTTTTACTCGTAAATTCCAGAAAAACGGAAATTTTTTTGGAAATTAGGGGGGAAAATTTCTATTAAAATACGGAAATAGTACTGGCGTCTCGATTGACAGTACAATTTTTGTATTTTAGTGGAATTTCTTTTACAGTGTATAGCATGGTCGTTATCGAAAATAAATTGTGTAGCATTTAAAGTTCGTTTAGAGGGACACACAGTACTGAAAGCGATTTCATTTTTGTGTCTCTCTCTGTAAATGAAAGATAAATTCTATGAATACCCTACTATTAATCATCTTGTAGTGAAATTCAGTGATTTACAGGAATTTCAAAACATTCAAAATAGCGTAATATCATTAAAATACACTGCAAACGTTTTACTCGTAAATTCCAGAAAAACGGAAATTCTTTTGGAAATTACGGGGGAAAATTTCTACTAAAATACGGAAATAGTACTGGCGTCTCGGTTGACAGTGCAATTTTCGTATTTTAGTGGAATTTCTTTTACAGTGTATAGCATGGTCGTTATCGAAAATAAATTGTGTAGCATTTAAAGTTCGTTTAGACTTTAGAGGGACACTCAGTACTGAAAGCGATTTCTTTTTTGTGTCTCTCTCTGTAAATGAAAGATAAATTCTATGAATACCGTACTATTAATCATCTTGTAGTGAAATTCAGTGATTTATATGAATTTCAAAACATTCAAAATAGCGTAATATCATTAAAATACACTGCAAACGATTTTACCCGTAAATTCCAGAAAAACGGAAATTTTTTTGGAAATTACGGGGGAAAATTTCTATTAAAATACGGAAATAGTACTGGCGTGTCGATTGCCAGTACAATTTTCATATTTTAGCGGAATTTATTTTACAGCTTATAGCATGGTCGTTATCGAAAATAAATTGTGTAGCATTTAAAGTTCGTTTAGAGGGACTCTCAAAATAATTCCTTTACATTTCGGCCTATGGGAAAAAATCGCTAGCAATGTATTTTAATGATATTACACAATTTTAAACAGATTGATATTTACATGTATCACTGATATGTATTACAAGATGGTAACTCTAGAATATGGTGGGCATAGAATTTGTCTTTCACTTACAGGGAAACACAAAATAATTCTGTTAAAGTACTGCCTATGAAGAATAATTGCTGGAAGTACGTTTTCATTTGACTTACGCGTTCTTAAATTTAATTTTTTTTAATATTATTTTGTGTGTATAAATTCTATAGATCAAATATAGGACTACACAAAATATCTGATATACATTTCTGTTTATTGACGGAAATTACGTAAATTTCCAAGTGTGCTATGCATTTAACTAAACTACCGGGTGAACCAAAAGTTCGTTATAACTTTAAAAACTCATAAAAGAAGAAAGAAATTATGATAAAGGAGTGCGGTTTGCAAGAAAGGACTCAGAAGGTAGTCGGATTTTTTTTTTTTTTTTTTTTCAGCAAAAAAAAAATTAGTTAAAAAAATCACATGTGGAGGGCGCTGACGACCCCGAAACAAACAGGACAAGGGGCTGTTCAAATATTACGTAAGCATGTTTTTGACTATTTTTGACCCCCCCTCCCCCCTTGTCAGCAAAAATAAGCAAATCGCGAACCCCCCCTCAATAATTACGTAAGAAAATTGGAACCCCCCCCCCCCTACTTAAAAAAAAAAATTAGGACACAATACAAATTATAAAACTCTACTCGACTAATATAACTACTAAATAATAATAAACGCTTTTTTTATTTCTTTACAATTCTATTTAAGAAAATTTCTTAGATCACAATTTTAGAAGAACTTAGCCATTTGAAAAATTTAAATTTGAACATGACAATATCTATTCCGATGCTGACCACGGCTGCTCAAGCCATTTTTCCATATCTGTTATGATATTGGTTTCCAGTTTTACTTGATTATCTTCATCGCTTACTATTCGGATGCAATCTTTATCAACTTCATCTTCATTGATCCACTCAATATCTTCCATATCTTCCACGAATTTTACGAAGCGCATAAGTTCATTTCCTCGACGAGCAGCAATTCTCAATGGTCGTATAAGGCAGTCCTTCTGGCTTTTTTCACTCTGTTGAATTTTTTTGTGTCTGTTTGCTGACTTCTGAAGTTGCATGATATTGGCCACAACTTCCACAAGTTCTTGCGGATAAACGCGTGAACTTTATGGAAGAGCAAAAATAATCATACAGCATCTTTAAAAATCCCTTTTCTGTACTATTCAGATTTAAGGCCAGATGGAGACTTAAATCTATAAATTCCCCCTCTTCACTTCCAATGATGTCATTTGACGATTGTATCATTTTAATTGGAGGAGGAATGAATCGTCCTTTTAATATACGAAATAATCCACTACGTGCAGGAGATCAACAATTCTTTTTTTCGCATTTTACAATTTGCAGCAAGTATTGACTTTCTTGTACGAGCTTCAAATACCAATCCAAGTCATAACCAAGAGACTCTGGTTCGCCTGAATCAACATATGTGGCACTAACGGGATAACTGTCAATGTAATGAGTTCCAGATATCTGCGAGAGTTTTACTAGCATATGCTAAGTTATTTTGCTCCATTTCTTCATCAGTAGTGCGACCGTTCTCATCGAGATGGGAACCATAATGGTTATGAGGTTGTATAAGACAAGACAGTTCTCGACTGAGTGGTGTCATTCGCCTTTCTACTCAATTATATGCACTTCTTCCAGGAGCATTGCACGCTATGACAATTCCATCCAAATCATGCTTTTTGAAATGGTTAATAGCAAACGATATAACTTTCTGGTAGCGGGGATTCTTGTCTGGATCTCCATCAACCGTTACTATGATTACAGGTTTGATGAAACCCTCTTCTGTTTTCACTAATTTTTCAAAATCTTTGAGTATTAATAGAGTTTCAAAATCCTGAGCATGAGTATTTGCTGTGGAAGAACTGTGTTTCCCACTTCTTATAGCTATTAACGTTGGACCAGAATAACCTATGTATGGCTTTACTTTGACCTGCCATGCCAGGAGCAATCACAATACCAGCGTAAACACATGGGATAAGTTTGCGGCGTTCAGCGATGACCCAGTCGTGATCGCTTAAGGATACGTGATACTCCATATGCATCAGTATCATAGCCTGTTTATTGGCTGCTGTAATTCCCAAAGGTACGCGCGCTTTATCATCATGTGAAAGAAGAAACACTTGCATGGGTCCAAAAATTGAAGCTAAAGTTTCTAAATAATGGATGGATATTACTGCAAATTGGGTATCAATGTGAGATCGGTGATAATCAGCCAGAATCCAAGAAAGTTTTATCGGCACTGGGGTGACATGTCTTCGACACTCGATGGTTGAGGAATTTTTTGGAAGCAAATGAAGATATGTTCTACTCCTGCTTATTGCAAAACCAACCTTTTTCAGTTTTGCAGTCAACTCATCGAGAGTTTTGACACTTCGGACTTGTTTCTTCTTTTTGCATCTGCAGCGCTTCCAATAATAGCTATGTCTACTATTGCTTTAAGTAATAATGGTTGTTTAAACTTGGTCTTCCTACTGATTCCCTCAAAGCTATTTTTTTTAATGTCTGGATTATCATGGCAGATTTCTCCAAGCTTTGTTCGTTTGGTGGTTCGATGTTTTCTTTGGTATTCAGCATTTTGTCGTTTCCTTTTTAAGGATTGTTTTTCCTTTTCTGAGATCACTGGAAACCTTATTTATCTCTTTTTGAATCTGAGATACATTGGTTTCAATTCAATTGGGTTACATTTCATTTTTAGTAAGGTTCAAAATTTGAAAACAATTAGAAAATTATCTGCTACAAAACTAACATATTTTTTAATTTTTTTCCCCCATGGATGCATTAATTTTTGAGTTATTTGAAAAGAAAAAATAAGGCTTAGCTTGGCTACGCCATATTTAAAAAGTAATAACTCGTTTTTTGACGTTTTATTGGTCTTTATTTATTCCCATACTGACCATGTTTTGCCAAGGCTACACGGTCATTTTATCTTATCTATCTTTTTTCCAATTTTTACAAGTAATTATGTAAACTTAAAGTTATGATAAAATATATTTAAAATTTTAAGAATAAATTGATTATAATTACCTTTATAAAATAATCAAGAAAGACTGATTTCTTTTTGGTTGCCTTACGCAGTTCGTCCTCAATTCTTTTTAGCACCAATACCTCTAACTCTTTGTCAGTTTTAGAAGACTTTTTGTACTGCCGCCACACATCATTAGTTTTACATTGGATATCCTTCAAAGGTTTATCTGATGCAGACTTCTTGAAACTTTCAAAAAGTTTTTTATACAAGATTTCTCGAAATGAAGACATATTTCTGATTTTATTTATTTTAAACACCACTACACTGCAGTACTGAGAGGTAGAGGTCTGCACAGGCCGAAATTTCCAGGCCCAGGCCCGGCCCGACTCATAGAGAAAAAAATTCGGCCCGGCCCGTACAAAAAAATTATTGGCCCGGCCCGATAAAAAAGTTAAAAGTTCGGCCCGACCCGGAAAAAAAGTTAAAATCTCGGCCCGGCCCGATTGAATTTCTACAAAACATTGATTTTTATGTCGATTTGGTGAAAGACTTGTCTCGTACAAGGAGTTCTGGCCAAAAATATGTCTTAAATATTTTTTTATGTTTATAATCTTCATTTTTATATAAGTGGCGCAGGCTGCGACATTTATTTTTTTTAATCAATCTCTATTTCTTGTATGTAAATGAATCCGTTATCATTAATATCGTTAATCCATATTCCATGTATTGAAGTGCTAAAAATCTGAAAAATGCTATACAATAAAATCTTCTAAAACGGAATTGCATATAAAAGAAAAAAATCCGTTATAGACAAGTGCCCTTCTTAGCAAATTTTAAATGTATTATATATCCTATTCTTACGTATTAGTATATTAATTTTGTATGGATCAACACGTTTTTCAGTTTATAACAGGATTTCGTCATAGACAGGTTCCTTCTCACATGTTTTCTTATATTTTCATTTAGCTATATTTTAATAAGCGTAGAAATCTACTATTCTTTAAAAAGAATAAATTTGAATGTTTAATAGTAGAATAATAGCGATTTAAAAATGTGTACATTTTTTTCAAAATTTTTTGAACCTGACCTAATTTTACTGACCTTTGAACGGATCAGGCTACGCCGAGATAATGATTTTCATACGGGCTGCGTCAAAACTTAAAATTTTGGGCTTTGAAGACTTGGAATGAAACCAGTCCCGGCTCTGTACAGAAAAAAATGGGCCCGGCCGATACCCCAGGAAAAAAGTAAGGCCCGAACCCGGCCCGTCCCGTAAAGAATAGTAACTACGCCGGCCCGTCCCGAGCCTTCAGAAAAATGTATGGCCCGGGCCCGCCCCGAGTGCCGTGAATGAAAATAGGCCCGAGCCCGTCCCGTGCAGATCTGTACTGAGTTTTCAAAACTCACGAGACACCAGACAGTAGAGCAGTCGGTCACTATGGTTATGGGGTTCAACCACTTGACAGAGGAGGGGTGGAAACAAAAAAGATAGCATTTTACTTACGTTTTGGAAGCTTTCCCGGAAAACTCATTGTCACAATACATCATATCGCATCGGTCCATTCAATTCTATTCTATTCTCACAATTGGAAATAGTACTAAGTTCTCAGAGATAATAAGCCCTCATGCGTCAAACATGAACAGTCACCTCTAGATAAAAGAGACCGTTTATGTTTTCCTTGTGCGGTCAAAATAGCTGACATCAGAACTTCAAGTTTAATATTCTTTTGCTATTTCTTTCTTTCAATTTGAAATTTTATATATATATATTTTTTACAAGTTAGAGATTCTGAAAATGTCTTACGTAAGCATCATTCAACCCCCCCCTCCCCCCTTGTCAGCAAAAATAAGCAAATCGCTACCCCCCCCCCCCTTAGGTGCTTACGTAATATTTGAACGGCCCCCAACAGTTGTGTCGTAGAATGTTCTAGAGGTCATGTTGAACGTTTGATATTAGAAGAACAAATGAATGGAGCGTATTGTTGTCCCGTGCATTGTGTTTCGGGTTGTCAGTGCCCTCTACATGTGATTTTTTTACTAAAATTTTTAAATTTGTAACGAACTTTTGGCTCACCCGGTTCATTTTAGCATGCCATGTCGTATAAATACAAATCTATATTCATGTATGTGCATGGCTGTAAAAAATTATTTTTTCCTATCTATTGATAGTAATTGCTGAGATTTGGCTTTCCAATGCGGTATGCGTTTTCTAAATGCATAGTATTCTAAACTGCACCTTAACTTTACATTTTCACCTAAGAAAGTCACAATTAACTTCGCTGTCCTCATGGTGTTCCTTAGTTTTAAAGAAACCAAACCTGCTCTAAAAGATAATAGATTGCGTTCAACTAACTGAGAATAATTAATATATACAGTAAAACCCCGGTTATCCAAAAAGAATGGGACCAAAGCATTTTCGGTTAACCGGGGTTCCATAGGAATTTTCGGATAACCGGGGTTCTATTTGAATTTTCGAATACTGGGAGGCTTATGGTGAAAACTTGTTTGATGAAAAGCTGTGATCGTAATTTAGAACATCGTTGTAATAAAATGTTGTGGTACTAAATAAGTAAGTTGACTCTATTTATTTATTTCATGAAGAACATACTTTTTAACACTATTTGTACCAGTGTCCAATAGCATCTTTCAAAGTTTTGATTTTTACTTATTTTGCTTCTAATTTTTAAAGTTGATAAGTATTAAAACAACTCTTCAATGTATTAAAAATGATTCGGAATTGATTTGATCTAAAACTTACAAATAAAATAGTAATCATAAATCAAAATAGGTTGAAAGGTGACACTTGACATTGGTAAAAATAATTTTGATAATAAATTTTTTCACATTTAAAAAGGACTTTAAGGAATTTTAAGGTCTTTTGGTTAAGCCGATTTTCGGATAACCGGGATTCAGATAACCGGTGTTCTACTGTATTTCAAAATGTCCTTCCATCCATTGACTAAGAGTTCTAATAGCTTGACTTTTTTATTACAATATCCACAGACTATGTACTTGTTCTTCAATGAGGAGAATAATTACCTGTACTGTCCATAAACTTTGTAAAAATGTGTAAATCTTTTTCGGGTTATAAGGCAGAAGATGTCTAATGTGCGTTGCTGGGTAAGGCTAGTAAAGCTTTAACCTCTGGGTAGGCATCCTGGTCTAGTTGAACATTGTCTATTCCGACACCATCTTTCACCTTAATATTCTGTGAGGTTTTTTTTTACAGTTTTCCGAATGCGTTGGAAAAGGTTTCATAATTTATACTGGACGCATAATTTTTCATTCTTATTTTCTTAACGTTGTAACTCCATAGTTAATATTATGTAATAGAAATATTAAACTCAAAGGCAGAAGCATTTATATATAACTTTATAATATAATATACGAAGGCTGTTCAATAAAGAATAATCATATTTTTTTTATTGGCATACTTTATTGTAGACAAATTTACTTTTACGTTCCATTGTTAGCTTAATGTGGAATGAAAACGTGGTAATTCTTTTTTCATTTCTTTCCAATACGTCAACGGCAGCCATGAAATTTCTGATACTTTCAGTATTGCTCATGTAAACGATGGAGACAACACTCAATGAGCAATATGCTCTTGCGTACTAGAAATTTTGCTTTCGCCTGAAGAAATCGTCAGTCGAAGCGTATGCTATAGGAGACTTATGGAGAGTCTTTTCTTCCTTGTAGAACAGTTAGAAGATGGGTTGAAATGTTTAACACTTAAATGCCTGATTTTTAAAAAATCATAGTAATAATGTTTTTCGGCTTTCATTTTTTAAATAAATCATGGGAAAAATAATTTAAAAAATCATATTTTGTTTTAAGTATGGTTTACGGCTAAAAAACAGTTTGTTACTAATCGGTAATCCTGGTCTTTAATTGAAAAAAATAATTTTCCTTGATAAAATTTTATAATATTAAACACACAAGAATTTTAGGAACTATAATAAGAAATAAATTTTACTTGCTCACTGCAGAACAAAATAGGGTATTTCGCAAGCTTCCAAACAAAACAAAAAGAACATGTAGCAACAATTGAAAAAATAAATCTATCTTTATTCTTAAATAGCACAAGTGTTGCCATCTACATGTTGAAAATAGATTTAATAATATTTTCAGAATGTATTTTATTGGCAACATTAGGCATTATAGCTTCAATATTATTCTAATAGTATTTTAGAAGCCTAAATTGGGTATGTTGCCGAAAAGTAACACCCGGCATTTAAGGGTTAAGGAAGAGAAAGGCAATCATCTTCAAAGGAAGACGTATCCGGAGTTCCTGTAACTAGCCTTCCGTCAACATTAATAGCATCTCTATTACTGTCAGTCAGGATCATTACATATGAGAACAGTTAAAAATACTGCAGTTATATCTGCGTGCAACTCACACTGTTTGATAACAGAAAAGTAAACATGAGACGTGTTTGTGTGCTGTGAGTTCCGCTTCCGCCACTTCTCATACCCGAACAGTTCTGGATGTTCGCGTTTAAGTTTGTTCAAAATTTGAGGTGATGTTACAGGAAGATGAGGTGTATTCCCTAATGTGAAAAAGTTCATTCGTGTAAAGTATTTTTCAGAATTAGAAATATTTGCGAAGACTTGCGGAGGTAATTTTGAGGGACCTATTTAAAAAAAAAAAAAAAAAAAAAAAAAAAAAAAAAAAAAAGTGGTTTCCTGCGTGTCTTTGAAGTGTGAAAAAATGTGGAACAAGTGAATTGCATTATAGGGGAGAGTAGGAAGGGTTGACCCACTTTTTACAAAATGATTTTTTATTTTTTAAATATTGAACGTAGAATAAAGTTTTATGTATCATTTTATTCTTTATACAATCAGTTATCAAAATAAATTGCTACATAAGTGTAATATATAAGAAATTTGAAAAATGAATGATTTTATTCATGACAAAATAATGGGTCAAGGCTCCCCACATACGGGAGGGTTGACCCACTATATGGGAGGCTTGATCTACTTTGTATTATATTGAAATATTTGAGAAGAGAATAAAATCAGTTAAAAAAAAAAAACAAAAAAAAAAACAGAATAACTTTATGCTACATGCTTTAATTATTAAAAAAATATTTTTGAAAACATGACGCTTAAAAAAACCTGTTTTGACGCGATCGCAAGTCATAGGAGAAAACATTTGTTTTAAACATGATTTTGTCTGAGCATATATAATTGTACAGCAGGGAAAGTGATATTTTAACATTTAAGACACTATTTCGGTAGAGACAGGATCCGTTTTCATAGGGTTTCATGTATGAATATGTCTGGATTTAGGAAACACTGTCCCGCCTTTTTTTTTTTGTCTCCTTGTCCTACTTTTTGTGACACTCGACCTAACAACATAGTTGTCACGCAGTTTGGCTTCATGTAACTTTATTCATCCTGGTGAAATTTGTCTACATGCCTTCCTGAAGTTTTTCTATCATTGCTATTTTCTTTTGCAGCCGCATTGGGCATTTAACTTATTATTAACATCGTTTAGGCCTTTCGGGAGCAAAGTACTTTCAGTACTAAAATGTTGAAATAAATGACTGGCACCGGAATTTACGAACAAATTTATTTGGAAATAAGAAAAAGACTATATTTCACATACATATTAAATGGAAAACATTTTAGTAAAATTCTGCTGTCATTCTGGAGTTTGGGAATTAAAATTAAGTGGTTTCATAAACATGCCACTGTCCCTGAAATGGTTAAGACTGCTGTTTTCATACTTTCTATTCTTTTCTACTGTTTCTATTTACCTATTTTAAGTAATATTTAGATGGAGAAAAGTTTCTATCAACTTTCCCATTTATATTTCATTAAGTATTTTCTTGCAGTGGATACTACAGCAATTTTTTACATTTTCCTTTAAGCAGTTTCAAACACTTTCTTTTCCATCACCCTATTTTACAGTAGCTTTACAGGATAAATATATATTCTTTTTTATATGTAACCCTTTTCATTATGCACAGTGTATAATAAACACATTGCCAAAACCACTTAATTAAGGGAGCCTTGAGCAACTGGTCAACCCACCTTCACATTGACTGGGTCAAACCTCCCCACATACCACTTTTCTAAATAATAGCATATTGTTATGTTAAGCCTAACTTACGGTACAATCTTTATGCCTGGAATGAAAGCTCGTTATTTCTGCATTACTTTAAACCTACTTAATTAAATTTGTATGATATATTTTATCTGAAAAAAGTTTACAAATTATTTCTAAAAAACGCACTTTTTAGGTTGAAAGCGCTCCCCATTTGATTTTTCCACACCTATTTCGATTAGCTCTATGAAACAAAGACTGTTGTTTGAGCATTCCAATAGCTCTGGTTGACACCTATTGGTAAAACTCTGAAATTATTTTAAATATGAAAACTGATGGGTGGGTCAAGCCTCCCGTATGGTCAACCCTCCCTAGTCTCCCCTATATGAATTACTTTGAAAAGCACATTAAAATTTCGAAGATGAATGAAGATATGTTGATACAAAGAAATTATGATCATTCTTTATGCCCTCGCTATAGTTATAGTATGTGATTAGTATATATATTATATAATATTTATTCCGGCGGATATAACATACTGCCAAAATTAAAACTATCATAAATATCTAATTAAAATATTCATAAAGCACAAATAATTGTACAAAAGTTACTTTTAGGTGCATAAATATAATATAAAGATATTTAAAATACAAATTTAAAATATCTCAACTTTGGGGGAGGGGCTTTAAAACCCCCCAAAGTTAAAAGATTTGTTAAATACTAAAATTGATCCTGTCCAATGAATCAATAGATCCGGAGTATACATTATACCTTTCCAAAAAGATAGTAAATATTTTATTTATGTTGGCAGGACGATGAGAAAATTTCGTGATAGAATTAGAGAACATGAAGCAGATCTCAGATTAAATAGACCCCATACTGCATTATCAAGATTAGCTCAAACTCAACCAATAAAAGTAGATATGCTATAGTTATAGCTCGGATGAACGAAACTAGCGCTGCAGTTCGCAGCCAAGTCCAACAAATAAGAGTGGATTATGTCAGCCTGTTATCGTCCAGATAGCCTAACAGGTAAGGCATTGGCACGGCACGCCAAGTATCCAGGTTCGATCCCTGGTCTGGACATTTTTCGCTCTGTTGGAATAAACGTCAACTGTGCTACTCCATCCTCGAATACGAATATAAAAGTAGATTTTAATAAATCAAAAATTATCTTTCGTACAAATAATTACCAGGAAGCCATCATAATTGAAATAATTGCTAAACAAATACAGCTTGTAACAATGCACTGTCATACGATATCCATGGTGTATGGAAATAATTGCTGCATAATAGATGAAAGCTCGTTTTGTTGAAAATTTGAATAACTTTATCTGGCATCTCATCTGGCGTACAACATTTAAATTACAATGTTTTCTTGTGGACAATTCTCGAATAAGCGCAAAGTAAATAATAATGACATTTAAATCCTACTGAAAACGGCCTTGTAATGGTTGAAAAAGGTCTAGGTTTTTCTGATGTATTTTGAGAAATTTTAAATTTGTATTTTAAATATCGTTATATTATATTTATGCACCTAAAAGTAAATTTTGTACAATTATTTACGCTGTAATGTATATTTTAATTATTCAATTCAAGGTGAATATAGCACTAGAATTTTAATTTTCATTTATCATAAATATCTTTGATACTACTTAGTTATCCTATCGATCAAAAATCTGTTGCAAAACTATAAGATTAAATGCCAATAATGGTTGATCGTAAGTGTCACATTCACTTGACTTTAAGCAGGTTACACATGTTTACGTCATCAAATGATTTTTATTTCGACGTTTTATTTGTATTTTTATTAATGTTATACTAATTTATTTCTTCTTTCGTTATTTAAAACAAAGAAAAATCATGCGTTAAGCATAGATTATGAAACACTTTCCAACACTTCCTGAATGCTTTAACAAAACGTCGTTATTTAGGGAAATACGGTGTATAAGAGAACTAAGTAAACATTTTAGAAAACGCATGAAGTATTTGAAAAACTGATTTCAGCAGTTACCGTCCATAGCCAAATATGTATTCCAATTCTTTTGAACAGCCCTGTATTTGATCTGTAGGTTAATATATATTCTATATAATGGGAAAATTTAGTTTAGCAAAAAAAAAAAAAAAAAAAAAAACGCGCATAACAAGTTGAAATTTCTCTTTCCGCAATTTATACTAATAGATCAAAACATACTTGTATACATTTGTTCAGCCCTTTAGTTAACCTAGTAACTTTATTACACGCCACTAATTAGCTAAGGTTCAATTCAAAGTAAAACACTCTTAAAAATACCCAGCAAAGAAAGAAACAGTTCGCCATCAGCTGGAATAAAGATGGCAGCCAGCAGTGCTATCAGCGGTAAAGTGCAAGTGTGCCATTATTTAAACCTGTCGAAAAGTGTCCAAGCCGAATGCAGCTGGCCCATCAGTGATGGCCAACCGCAGGCCAGCATTGGTATGCCATAACATTACTTCAATCCGGCACTTTTCCTGCAGTGCTAGCACCTATACCACTGTTATTCCTTTGCTGGCCCAGCACTTTCCCTTACAAAAATTTCTTATAGAATTCTATAAAAAAAAACAAAGTATTATATAATTATGGCTCTTTTTTCTATAAGCTAGTTTCACCAAGATCTATAGAAACATATGTAGAAATGTCTATAGAAATATTTGAACTGCAAGTGGTCACCCTCCCAAGTACTGACCGCGCTCGATGCTGCTTGGTTTTTGTAATCAGACATGAACAAGTGCTTTCAGCGTACGCTACGATTGCTCGTAGCTTTCAATCTCTGATTACACTATTTCAAGTTTTTTTTTTTTTTGTGATTTACGTTACCAATCATTAAACTGGTATAGAAATTATTCTATTGTATAGAAATCCTATGTATTTTATACGCTTTTTTCTATTATTGATTCTGAACTGCGTAAATTTTGAAAACCGAAATCCTTTGTAACCTAGTAAAATCAGTTTTAAGGAGAAAAAAAAAATGTGCGTTGAAATAAAGAATTTATTTATTTATTCATTTACTTATTTATTTTGTTGTTGGCAGTGGTGCTATATTTTTAACAGTTAAAAAAAAAATTAGCTTCACAGCTTAAATTGTGTTAATATATTCATTTCAGATTTGTGTTCAAATACTCAATGTCTTCGATATTCGCAGCGCCACCTAGCGTAAGGGTTCCCCGCAATAATACTGCAAAAGTTCGTGCACTTCTATGTAGTGGTGGACCAGCGCATGAGATAAAATGGATGCCCACCAGAATTTTATCTGAAGATTTCCAACAGCAAAGTTGACTGAAGCTGTCCAGCAGTGGTCATGCAGTGGTAGACCATCAGCCAGCACTTCTCCATCATTGCCAGCACCTATATTGCTGCTGGACAGCAATTTCCTCTTTGCTGGGTACTGAAATCACATTTCCAGAAATTATCATTTATAGACGGTCATGTATCCAATTCTTTGCGTGACCCTGCATATCCTTTTATCTATGTTGTACAAACATTTGTTAGTAAATAAAATGCAGTTCCGTGTAAAAATGCATAACTCATTTAAAAACCACCTTTAAGCAACTTGCAATCATACCCAGTAACCATTACGAATTTTTTTTGTGTAGCCCTGTATATGAATTAAAGCAGACCATATACTATGCATAAATATAGTGAAACATAAAAGCACATAGCATAATTAAAAATGCATTTTTAGCAATCATCGCTATTGTACAGTACTTCGGATAGAATATAGTATCTGAAATCTTTTGTGTGGCCTTGTAAATGCTATGCACTGCGTATTATACATGAGATAATAAAAGTAAACCTCACAGGTATCCTATCACCTATATCAATTTCATTATACATGAAATAATTTAACATAATTAAAATATGCCGCAAACAATTGCCTCCACCCCTATATCGTTATGTAACGGAATTCCTTTGCGTGGCCCTGTAAATGAATAATAACTATTCTTTGCACCGTATATTCTACAGAATGCATATTTTAGTGCACTTAATAAATGCATATCAATTTTATTATGTTTGAAAGCATGTAACATCATTAAGAATCATTTTAAACGATTTTTTCCCATAAACCGTAATGTAACGGAAAACTTTTGACTGTCCCTGTAAATGAACGAAACATGCTAGAAACTTTATTTGAAATAGAGATCATGGTAGAGGCTATGGTAGAGGTCAATAACATCCAAAAATTTCAGAACGATCCGAGTAGATTTACGATAGTTAGAGCGCGGACAGACGGACAGACAAACCGAAGTCATAAACACATTTCAACTTTGTTGGAAAGTGTTAATAAAAATTATGTCAATTTGTATAATTTGGCGATTTATACAATTTGGCGATATTGGTCGAGAAGTATATTGGTCGAGTTGTACTCTCTCTATATACAATCTTTTACAGCTCAAATCCGTCAATCTGATGTTATGTGTTTATTAAATGCATACTAAACTGCTGTTTTCTATTATTTTATTTACCATTTTAAACGATGTTAAGTATTTAATAAATGCATATTAAATTATTGTTTTTAACGAGATTGACCATTCACAATGATAAACAATATTGGCGATTTATAACCCTTTTTGGCGATCTGTCTTCCTGGCACTGATAATACCTATATAGCATAATTAATGCATTTCAGATTTAAAGTGTTTAATTCTATGCAAACCAATTATTAAACCAACTCCCCATGCAAATATAATAATTAAGAAGACTAAATGGCATATCCTCGTGAGATAGCTATGAAAATTTATTTGAAAACTTTGTATAATGATCTGTTTGTATTGTCTACCAAGTTTATAATTTAATTATCAGTACATCTACTATAATCGCAAAATTTTGAAATTAATTCGTTTCCTTTACTTAAATACACATTTTCGGTTTGAGAGTTAAAACAAAAAGAACAACAACTTTACTTCTAATCATTCTACGAAGAAAATAAAAACTCTAGTTTGGATAACTAATGGTTCAGTATTTCAAAGAAAACATTAAACAAACACAAAATATTTGCCGAAAGTTAAATTTTTACGCGTAGTGTGATATCTTAAAGCAGTGTTGCCAGATTTGAGACTTTTTTAATTCAGATTATTTGACTGTCACCACTTTTTTAAAATAGTATAATTCGCCTTATTTTTCAGAATTTTTTATCTATTTTTAAATAGGTCGAATATTTCTATTTCAAAAAAGCGGTGACGTCCGACAATCTGGGGACAAAAATGTCCCCCATCTGGCAACACTGTCTTAAAGGGACCAGGAAAGTTTGTTATGAAGAAAAAATGCATTTATTATTATTATTATTTTATAATGTTGAAAATGTCGTAAATTTGGTCCGATAGAAAAGTTCTTAAAATCACGGTAGTGCGAGCCATAAAGCATGAGCCGCGGCGATCAGCGATGGCTGCGAAAGCAAAGCTTTAATCTGAATTATCTCCAAACAATGTTTTACTGCGATTTTGCCACGATGAGCTGAAACAAAAAACAGCAATAACTAGACTTTTAATCATTCTATAAAGAAAATAGAAACTGGCTTGGGTAGCTAGTACAGTCTTTCAAAGAAAACATTAAACAACAACAACAAAAAAAATCTTTGCCAAAAGTTCAATTTTTAAAAGTAGTGAGATACCTTAAGGGGTACAGAAATGTTTGATTTGACGAAAAAATGTATTTATTATTATTACGATTATTTTATAATGACTGAACCTTTGAGGATGTCGTGAGTTGGTCCAATAGGAAAGTTCATGAAATTAAAGTAGTAGGAGCCGTATACGTTGAGCGGCGCAAACCGGCGATACCTGTGAAGGCAAAGCTTTAAACCCAGTTATCTCTAGACAATGTTTTTCATCGGATTTGACAGGATGAGCTGAAACAAAATAGTAATAACTAAACTTTTAATTATACTACGAAGGAAACAAAAACCGTTTGGGAAAGCTAATTGTACAGTCTTTCAAAGAAAACATTAATCAAATACAAAATATTGACCGAAAGTTTGATTTTTAAGCGTAGTGGGATCCCTTAAGAGCAGCTAAAAAGATTTAAAATGACGAAAAAAGGTATTTATTATTATTATTTTCTTATAATGTTTGACCCTATTAGAATGTCACATAGTTTGTCCGGTAGATTTTTTTTTTTTTTTTAATTACGGTAGCACGAGCCGTATACGTTGGGACTCCCGCACCAGCTTTATTTGGGAAGTCAATGTTTTAAACTCAGTTATCTCGAAATACCGTTTCTCAGTGGTTTTTCCAGAATACATTTTGGGCAAGTTAAAGAATTTACATAGTTTTTATTTTAAATAAGGGAATTTTTTTTTTCAAAGCTGAAAACAAACATTAAAAAAGATGTTTAAAGTCATAACAAAAAAAAATATGATCAATTTTTAAGGATTTTAGATTTTAAAGTATAATTTTTTTTTTTGCACATTTTTGTCTTTGTTTATATATATTTGAGAGATAATGTAACATATTTTATAAAAAAGAAATGACGACTCAGAGCCATGTAATTTGGATTTTAGAATCGTTGCAAAAATAGTTTTGCAAGACTAATTTTGTCGCACAATATTAAAACTTTCCTTGTTGTTTTTTACCATTTAAGAAATACATATTTTTTTTATAAAACATAGTTAAATAAACGCAAAAAGAAGCAATAGTTTAAATTAATTACATGATACCTAATCCACGGTCAAATTTCAGTTAATTTTCGTTAATTCAAAACTTCCTAGTCCACTTAAGCCTTTCAAGGCAATTATGAAGTATAGGTTCCATATAGGATGGATATGTTTTTGTTATTTTTTAATACCAGAATATTTTATTCATAATCTTTGACTTGCCTAATCGTAGAATTATTGGATTAAATGACACCTGTCTTGAAGGAGCTAAAGCAAAAGGTGGTGTTAAACAGAAAATCAAATCAGCCTGCCTTAAGTTAATCTTAGTGAAAAGTTTTAATAATAATAATTTAAAAAAATATTTCATTCTTATTACGTATAACTTTATTAGCATCAAAATTATTTACGCTAACAAGAAAAAAAGTGTTTGTGTCTTAATCAGATGAAAGAAATTTGTAATAAAAGATATTTTGTTATTAACACTTGCATCAATCACCTATAGTCTAATTTGTTTAATGAATACTTTCTATTGAAATAATTAATACATTTCCGGACAAAAAAATTTATTTATGTGAAAATGTTACATCATGCGATTATTTACATAGAAGTAAATAACACATATTAAAAGCTTTATTTAAATATCTTTTTAACACTTTCCAAAATAGGTGAAAAATATTTATGAATTTGGTTTGTCTGTCCGTCTGCCTGTTTGTTTGACTGCCAGTCGGCCCGTCCGTCTGTCCATGATCTAACTCACATAAATATACTCAGATTGTCATATAGTTGATATGTTATTGAGGCTTACTATGGCATGTTCGGTATTGAAATTGACATGGGACAATTTATGGTTAGTTAGCAAGGACACTCAAATGTATTCCGTTGCATTATGGTGAATGGGGGAAAATTGTTTTCAGTACATTTCAATGATGTTGCAATATTTTAAACATAATGCAATTGATATGGTGGAAGAGGTGGACAACAACATATTTCGTACAGAGCATAGAATAAGTAGAAATTATAGCTCGTTTACAGGCGCACACAAAAGAATTCCATTACATTATGTTACATGGGGAAAAATTGTTTGAAGTGTATTTTAGTGATGTTAGAGTATTTGAATGAAATTAATATACATTAATGAGTTACACTACAGCGTATTTTCTATAGATTATTGAGTACGCAGAGTTTATAGTTTATTTAGAGACATACTCAAAAAAATTCAGCTACAGGACTGACTGTGAGCCAGAACAGCTGGATGTGCGTTTTCAGCTGTAATATGCATTTTAAAACTGAAATAATTTATAGTGTATTACTAGGTGTGTCATATAAAGGTCATATAAAGGGCTGCACAAAAGAATTAATACATATTACCGGCTATGGACAGCAATTTCTGAAAATTTATTTTTACTGCATTGTATTATTTTTTTCAATCGTTATTTAGATATTTCTTTTCATTGCATGAATAAAATTTAAATTTCTTCACAAAGTTCCGATAATAGTGTAAAGTGTTTAATAATCTACACGCAATGTGTGATTTTTTCGCTCTTGTTTTGATCTTTTTTTCGATTTATAGGGGTAAGAGAAAAGCCTAAAAAAAGAAATTTTACTATCCACAAGTGCACTGATTATTTACAGTTTAATTTCCTTAAATGAATGCTTTCTATTGAAATAATTAATATATTTATGGTTTAAAATATTCATTTTTATGAAAATCATTCATTAAGCGAGTTGCGCATGCAAATATAATAATTTAGATGAGTAAATGGTATTCCTCATGAGATAGCCACGGAGTTCAATCCAAAATCTTTGTATAATGATTTGTTTGCAATGCGTGATAAATTCATGCAATTTAATTATCTCTTCATCTAATCGTAAAATTTTGAAATGAATTCATTATTTCTCTTGAAAGCGATGTCGAACTTCAAATGAAATTAAAATTTTATTCATAAAGTTAAGGATAAATAGATATTGTACTATAAATGTATTAACTATCTGAATCTTAGTTATAAAACATTCAATATAAAAGTAAAAATTGTTTTTAAAACAACTCGTTTGTAGTAGTGTGCTTAAAAGTAAAAATATGCCGAATTTTAAATTTATGTTTCATCTATTTTAATACAGTAGACTCGCTATTTTACGACCACCGATTTAGTGACCCCTCGTGATTTAGCGACCATTGTATGAGGTCCCAACCGTTTTCCAGTTGTCACAATGTTTTTTATTGCTCTTTTTAACAACTCTCAAATCCGAATCTTGATTTAGCGACCTTCCTGAGAACATATACAAACTGCGCATTATATTCAACTTTTCCGTGAAGTTTAAAACTGTGTCACACGACAGTCGTTCACCGAACATTTCCCCCAACAGAACATTTTAGGCAGCAAACGTTGCTTGATATTGATGAAGGAGAGAATTTTGCTGGCTATTCTTGCTCGCCGAACTTTTCCGTCATGGCACTGTAAAAGTTGGATATTCACTCTGCTGTGGATCAACTGAGCCAATAGGAACGAAACTAGGAAAACAGGATTTATATGAATGGATAGCAGAAAGATATGCAAACATATCAGGTAACCCTTCCAGTTCAACGAAAATGTTACAAGAACCTGTTTACCGAACATACAACAAGCTGGATGAACATGTTTCTTAAAATGCTGGGGGAAATGTTTTTTGTTTATCGTTCTCCGTCTGATACGGCCTTAAGAAAAAGTAACTAACCAAACATTTTCTTCCTGTCTCTTTCAGATGTCGGTCAACTCTGTCCTCTACCCCTCTAGGATGACAATGAACATAACAACATGTGTGTTAAATTTCTTAGAAACTTCTCCCCCCTTTCGCCTCTAACTTTACAGTGCACACTCTTTACTTTGCGATTAGTTCGTCAGTGATCGTCACAAAAATACCCATATCAGGCAAATGCGTATATCACTTTATGGGATAATCTTTCCATGTGCTACACTGTAAAAAAAAATCTGTAAAGTTACTACAGTTTTTCTAGGAAACTGGGATTCCAAGAACTTTTTATGTAACGGCAACAACAAAAATTCGTGTAACAGACTCCGTTACAGGAATTTTTGTTGTTGCCGTTACATAAAAAGTTCTAGGAACCCCAGTTTCCTAGAAAAACTTTCGTAAATTTACAGATTTTTTTTTTTACAGTGTATCTTTTCAGAATCATTTGGTCGACGCTAAATCATTTATCTGATCTATGCTTGTTTTAAACTAAACATTTTTATTTTTCAGTGGCTCCTTTTGTAAATAAAATATTATCTATATCCATTCATATGAAGTGGGAAATTCTTGAAAGTGTGGCCAAACATCTTACAACAAAATGTGCACACTAAAACTGAAGATTACAATCGTCTAATGCAAGCATTACGAAAACATGTTGTTTTGCCGGAAAATCTCACATTTGAGGGTTTTGTTGCCGTTGACGATAAGTTAGAAACTGAAGGGGAATTTTCGGAAGATGATTTAATTTTCATCCTTCTTAATCCTGAACAGGAAATTCTAAATAATTCTTCCAACATGGAACTTGACGATGTTCCCGAAACATCTTCAACATCAAAAGAAGCAAAGGATACCATCAAGATTATGCAGATTTTTTTTATGTTAAGAAAATTATAAAGATTATTTTCAGATGATCAATGTCCTTGAAAGCGGCATTCTGGAAGTTTCTAGCCGCCATTTGAACCAAAAAAATATGCCTTCATTTTTCAAAAAATGTTAATTAAGTAGTTTACCTCATTTTTTAATTTTGTAAAATATTTAAATTAATTCTTATACAATTATTATCTAAATTTTATGCATTTTTAATATTAAAAATGTAGGCAAATTACTACAACTTTTTTTAAATTGTATAAATCAGCATCTTTTAATTCATTAGAATGTTAGATATTTTTTAACCGCATTAAAATCAATCAATATTCGCTACCTTTGATCCTATTCCAAACCATTCGATCTAACGTCCTATTTGCCGAGGTCCCGTGAAGGTCGTTAAATCACGAGTCTAATGTATATAAAATCGAATTATCTGTCTATTATTTTCAGAAAAACACCTATTTCTAAATTCGTTCGACTATTTTGACGGCGTATAGTAAAAAAATACCACCAAACCATTGTCTGTATGTCTGTTTATCCGAAATGGGCTCAGAAACGATTGCATAACGAACACTAAACTTATTAGTGGCACATAGAGAATTTGTCTGGTTACAATCTTCAATTTATCCTATTCAGATACCTAAAATAGTTTTAGAGAAAACAGGAGGAAACTAGGAAACTAAACCTATCAATCAACCAATTTTTCAATACCCAAAAAGTGGGAAACTAATGGAACAATTTAAAAAAAAATTAGGGAGATTGAAAAGAATTAAAGGATTATTTTAGCTACAATATGCAGTTTGCCGCATTCCGATATCTAAAATATCTTTGAAAACAACAGCTTAAAACAGGAGAATCAATCAGTCAAATAACTTTTCAATACTAGAAAACTGATTGATCAATTTTAAGGAATTTTATGGAGATTGAAATGTCTAATTAAGATTTATAGATGGAAATTCTAAATAGAACAGCCCAAAAACTGGCGAATCAATCATTCAGTTTATCTTTCAACACTCAAAAACTCCGTAAATAATTGATCAATTTTAGGGAATCTTAAGGAGATTGAAAATTCTAATTAAATTTATTAATTATAATTGTGGCTACAGTATGCAGTTCGTTTCATTCCCATATCTAAAATAGTTTGGAATACAACAGCTGAAAAAACTGGAAAATTAACCACTCAATCAATCTTTCAACACTCAAGAACTTGGAAATAATTGATCAATTGTAGGGAATCTTACGAATATTTTAAAGCCTAATTAAAATTTATAAATGGTAATTTTGGCTACAATACGAAGTTTGTTGCATTCCGATATCTAAAATAGCTTTGAATACAACAGCTGAAAAACTGAAGAACCAAACTTTCAATCAATCTTTCAAAGCTCAAAATCTCCAGAAATAATTCATCAATTTTAGGGAATCTTACAGAGATAAAAAATTCTATTTAAAATTAATAAATTATAATTCTGGCTACAATATGCAGTTTGTCGCATTCCCATATCTAAATTAGTTTTGGAGATAACAGCGAAAAAACTGGAGAATCAATCAATCAATACTAAATATCTGATTGATCAATTTTAAGGAATTTTAAGGTCTAATTAAAATTTATAGATGGAAATTCTGAACAGAACAATGAAAAAACTGGAGAATCAATCATTCAATCAATCTTTCAACACTCAAAAACTCGGAGATAACTGAGCATTTTTAGGGAATCTTACGGAGATTGAAAAGTCTAAATAAAACTTATGAAGGGTAATTTTGGCTACAATATGCAGTTTGCCGCATTCCAATATCTAAAACAGATTTCAAGACAACAGCAGAAAAACTGGAGAATCAATCATTCAATCAATCAACACTCGAAAACTAATTGATCAATTTGAAGGTGTCTTACGGAGATTGAAATGTCCAATTAATATTTATACATAATAATTCTGTCTGCAGTCGGAAGTTTTTGGTATATTCCGATATCTAAAATAATTTTTGATCAATAACAGTCGAAAACCGAGATAATAAATCAATAAGTCAACCAATCATTCAATACTCAACTCGGAACTAATTGATCAATTTTAAGGATTACGGAGATTGGAACGTCTAATTAAGATATATAAATTATATTCATGAGTACATTCTGCTATTTGTCACATTCCGACATCTAAAATAGTTTTGAAGACAACAGCGGAAAAACTGGAGAATCAATGAATTAATACTCAAAAACTAATTCATCAATTTTACGGAATCTTGCGGAGATTGAAAAGTGTAAAAGCATTTATAGATGATAATTCTGGCTACAATCGTCAGTTAGTCGCATTTCGATATAAAAATTAATTTTGAGAAAAAACAGGGGGAATCCGGGAGAATATATCAATCAATTGACGAATCTTTAATTACTCAAAAACTGGAGAATTAATTGAACAATTTAAAGGAATTTTACGGAAATTCGCGTGTAATAAATATTTATAAATGTTATTTATGACTACAATCTGCAGTTTGTCGCATTCCGATATCTAAAATGAAAAACTCTTAAAAATAACTGATCAATTTTAAGAAATCTTATACGAAGGAAAATTGGAAGTATTATTAAGATTTATACATGATGATAATTGCACTTTTAGCTTGACTTATACAGTTAATTTTAAAACTCGGTGAGTATTTTTCACAAAAAACTTGAATGCTCTTATGAAATATAAATGCAACACAACGGGTTGCCATGCAGAAAATATAATATAAAATTCATTCTCTTTGTACTACGTCGTATTTCCCCATAAAAATCATATATTACAGGTTCAAAACTAATTTATAGTTATGCAAAAGTAATTTTCAGTTTTTTAAAGACATGGCAACAGGAAAGATAAAAAACATTTTTATATTACAGCAAATATTGCTTTACGTCATTGTATGTAACTAACTCATATTTATTGTTGAGTCACTTAGTAGCAAACTTTTACAATAAAAGCATGTCTGAAACTTCTTTGACTTTAAAATTGTTTTCTCAAAGTATAATCAAAATTTTAATTATAATCAATCCATTAATTGATAATCAATTTCTGAAAGTATTGTATTGTCATCGGAAGCATATAACGGTATCTATGTTTTGGTTCAATATCACATCAAGAAGGGAGCATAAAATCGATTACAAAATTCTATATTTACATACAAGAATTAAATTAAGTTAAATAAAAGCATAATGATTTCATACTTTCCGTTGAAATAATTAATATAGTTCAGGTTTAAAACCTTTATTTCTATGAAAATCATTTATCAAGCGAGTTCCCCATGCAAATATAATAATTAAGAAGCGTAAATTGCATTCCTCATGAGATAGCCATGAATTTTAATACAAAATTCCTATGTAAAGGTTTGTTTATATGTCTTTTAAGTTCATGTAATTTAATTATCCATACATCTAATCTTAAAATATTGAAATTTCATTCCTTTCCGTAGAAGAGATATCGATTTTGAAATGAAATTAAAATTTTATTCATAAGGCTAAAGTTGAATAAATTTTGTGCTATAAATTTATTAACTGTTTAGATTTTATTATTAAAATAATTGTTGTTATATCTCTAAAGCGGGATTCCGTTATAAATATAGATTCCGTGTTGACAGGTTTTACAGTACTTTAATTCGGAAAGTTTAAAAGTCTCTACAATCTGTGAACAGATAGGGACCATTTGAAGTCTATATTGTAAAAAAACAAATGTGTCCGCCCGTAACGCTCACGTAATTTTGTCGGTGGCAACACCTGACGATTAAATTTAACTTTTACTGCAATTTTTTTAAACTTCTAAACATACAATTTCTATTTTTACACCCGCGAATAGGGAAAAAATGTACTTTGAAATGTACTTTGAAAAATGTATCACAATTCACTCACTTTTTATAGTTTTTAAATAGTTTTTATGCAAGAATTGATTTTAAATCTGTATCACATGTACACGATAACGAAATATATACCCATTTGCACATAAATTAATATAAGATAAAGCCAGGGGAGATTGCGCACAAAGAGGTTTGGGAAGAAGGGGCAAAGTGCGCGCGCAACTACTCTAGGTAGCTATACAACAGCAGTAGTGGAGTGTTAACTTAAATGTCCAGGTTGATTTATTCGAGAGTCTAGAATAAAGCATTGCTATTTTGATTTGTTTTCCCAAGGTATGTGATTGTATTTTCATAACTATTCGTAAGAATTTCTATACAATGTCAATAGTACAAAGTATTTTAAACTTACACGATATTTCATAATCTACTAGCCTGGAATAACGGTTTGAACGCCACCGGTTCGCTTTAGAAGCTGCCATGTTTAAATGAAAGGCCGCATAATCTCTCATACCGAAATTGGAGAGTTTGCACATCTGTTACTTAGGAGAGATGGTGCATTGTTCCCATTAGTTTCCATACAAGGAGAGATTACGCAGCTTATTGGTAAATTTACGTGAAATGCAAATTACATGTAAAACATATGAATGAATCAATTTTGAAATAATTTTTGAAAAACTCATATCGAATCAATATTTAGCAATAAATTAATTCGCTAATAAATACTTTTTCAGATTAAAAAAAAGTTCATAAATTAATAAAACAGTTATTATTAAGTTAATCTCTTTCATATAAATATTTTTGTTAATAAATTAACGATACATTTTTAAATAAATGAATGATATATATATATATATATATATTCAGAATATATTGTATGCATTATATGCTATTTATATTCTAATAACTTGTTATTAAATCTGTTAGAGTTAAATTTCATTATAAATATGTTATTTATGTATTTATGATGCATTGTATTTTAAGAATAATAATTGTGGTTAATCTGTTAACGTTTATATTTATTTAATATTTTTGTGAATAATGACATATAATATGATATTATTTATTTATTATATGTAGGTTAAAGCAGATGGTAATATTTGAAAGCATTGGCTTAAATACGGTTACTCCTATATAATTAGCTCATAATAGTTTTATTTTATCATAATAAATGGCAGCACCAAAATTTAATTTGCATTTTGCCTATGGGTTCTATTAGTGTAATATTTCAATATTCAACACTAGGTGGCACTAATGCTGGTTATTTGTCATATTGTAAATTAATAGTTTTGAGATTTTTTACTTTACTTAAGAAAATTTAAAAGTGTTAATAGGTATTTTAAATACTAATATTGTAATTATTTTCTATTTATATTAACTATTTGCATTTATCACGGTATTTCAAAGTGAATTAACTGCAACCATTTGGTATTAATAACTGTGTTAACTTAGCTGCATTAATAACCTTAAAATTATAGCGGTAATGGATACCATGTGCAGGAGTGTATTTGGATTAAATAAAAATGGGATTATATTAGGTATGCTGTGTACTATTACTATATTTCATTGCTATAAATTAAATATTTAAATGGTTGTATTGAATTTTCCATTTCATGGCATTTAATATTATTCTGTTTTCATCTTGAATCTATTTCTTTTGGTCATGTAGTCGTTTGAGTACAGGGGAGAAAAATTCACCTTTTTGCTTTTTTCTGACAGAAAACGACTATTTTGCTTATATAATTGAATTCTATACTCTTGATAATGTAATTCAATATATAAGCTTTTCAATTATTTTTATCGGTATCCATATTTTTCTTTTTTTCTTCCATATTAATACTTGTAATATAGTACAAAGGACTATATTTTATACATAACAGCTGGTATATACTATGTTTCTGTTATCCATGTTAAGTATGTTGGGGGACACTGTATTATTGTCATTTCATTCATAATATCACAATTTCTGTTGGTGGTCGGTAATGTTTATTTAATGGTTATATATACACTGCGTAAAAAAAGTAGGAGGACACTCAATTTTTTTAAATTTATTTAATTGTGAATTAAATTTGCGGTCTGATTTTTATAAGGGTATCATTTTATACACATCCTTTTCTTATGACATAAAAGATAAATTGCTACAGCAATTAATTTATAAAAAAATGAGCTTAGTTAACTATCGCACTGTAAAAAAAGTAGAAGGACAGTTCTGGAAAATTGAATTTATTGGACACTTCTGCCATAGATAAAGTAAATAATCATTACTATTTTATTGTTTTTGTCAAAAAAATATATATTTCGTCAATTTTAGATTGATTTTTTTTATTTTTTCTTTAGATTGCCAAAATGAATACCTTTAAATAATTTTCAAAATGTCAATCCATAGCATTTAGAAAATAGAGTAAAAGCATCAGAGAGATTGCTAAATTCTTAATGTTAGTAAAACTGCAATATTAAACTATCTTAGAAATCCAGAGGATCATGGTACTAAAAATAAAGACAGGGAAAATTAAAACACTGACGCCTCGTGATGAAAGAAACATTATCCGAGAACAGAAAAAGAAAGATTCTGTAATTTAAAAGGTTCGAATACAAGCAGGACTAACACATGTGTCATGTCAAACTGTGTATAGCTATATAATAAAGTCCAAAGACTTCATTTTCAAGAAGAGACAACAGCATCCAAGTGGACAAAAATGCACATAGCTAACCGCTTACCTTGGGCATCACACTTTGGGCAAGGTCACATGGCTTGCACCACGGAATGGACTTCTGTCATTTACCTAGATGTGAAAAAGTTCTGTGAATATCAGTTCTGTTGTCCTTGAATCGAGAATGAGGAAGAATTTTATTCTACTCAACATATGGGAGTATGAAGTTTGATGGTCTGGCTAGCAGTCGGATATGATGGAAGAACGAGTCTGGTCTTTTAGATTGGTAGATAGAACCACAAAGATTACATCTGATTGTTGGAATCTCAACTTCTTCGTTATGGTACAGAATTAGGTGGTGCAGATTGGATATTTCAACAAGATAGAGCACCGATTCACACGGCTATTGGTGTTAAAAATTTATGACACAGAAATAAGGTCTGTGTTTTGCCATGGCCAGCTAAAAGCCCTGACTTGAACATATTTGAAAACATATGGGCGACATTATTTCGTCGCGCATACAATGAAAGAAAACAGTATGAATCTGTTGTTGAGCTTCAGAATGCACTAAACGATATTTGGGGCAATTTTGATTAAAGTAAAATGTAAGCATCCAATGATTCAATGCCAAACAGAGTCTTTCAAGTCATAAAGGCAAATAGAAAGAAAATTTCTTACTAATACTTTAATTTTCATATAAAATATTTATGTGTTCTTCTACTTTTTTACAGAGTTTCATGTAGGCAACAGAAACTATGTTATGAAAATCAAATTCTCTTCGTAAATTATTTTTTGATTACTATGATTTTATATTAATTTAGTTGTAAAATGTTACGCAAATAAAGAATTTTGCACTAACGTAATTAGTTGTGTTTTTTTTGAAAAAAGGCTAGTGTCCCTTTACTTTTTTTACGCAGTGTATATATATATATATATATGTATGTTGCATTCTAGCAACATTGGATTGGCTTTATCGTTGAAAATGCCGTACTGGCTGTCACGATAGTAGTTGTGGATCACATCCAGCGATTATGGCGTAAAGGAAGTGGTCAGAACAGATAATTCTAATCTGTTATATTAGTAGAACAAATTGTTGAAATGCAGTTGTCGAGTGAAAACAATGGAATACATCGTTCCGTGAAGTTTCCCCAGAAAAAATTGAAACAACTCATAATATCATCTAAGCACTTTATTAGAACATTTTGCAAAAGGTGCAGTTTCCACCAAGATAATTAGCCATCTCTCCGTAGTAGTAATTAGGTTTAAACAAAGTTCCAGATAATCAAATAAAAGGACGGTGACCAGGGGATGGATGTAAACTGGAAAATCGACTCAAATCTTTCAAAATCTGCTGAAACACAGCGAGTATCAACTTTTTGTTCCTCGCGTGTAAGAATACAAATATGACGTAGGTTGCGCTCTCAACCAATGAATAATTAAGAATGTCACGTCATATAAAGAGTGCGGACAGAGCACGCGGATGAAGTTGAAGAGAAAAGGGATAACCTCAGAAATGCGCGGGAAAGTAACAATTGGAAGCTAAAAGAATATTCTCGAAAGAAAACAGCGCGGGAATGGAACATTTAATTTAAGAATACTAAAAGCGTAATATTTAAGCGATTAAGACAAGTGAGATATTAAATTAAAGGGAATTTAACAGAGATAACGATAGAGATTATTTAATAATAAAGATTTAGTGAATATAAAGTAGTAACTTAGAATAAGATAAGGAAATCGCGGAATTAGATCTAATAATGTAACATGTATGTATATTGTTAATCTATGGACAATTAATTTGCTAATAAATAAGTTTTGTTAACTAAAGATAAATTTTCTAATAAACGATTTTTTTTCTTTTTTTGCGTAGAAGTTAGTAGGAAAAGTTTGGTTTTCCTCGTTTACGTGAAGACATCTTGAGTTAAGTGTCAGGAAAGCTCAAGGAATTTACAGACTAGAGCAGAAGTATAAAAAACCTTATGGAAAGAAAACGAACGGCAATGACAATAATGAGAATGAGTGCATTGAATGGCTAGAACTGTACCAGAACACAACTTCGACCACTGACTGAATTCAATGTATTACTTGTAGCAGATGATTGCACGAAAACTTCACCATTTACAGCATAAGTGCATCGATTGTGGAAGACGATAACTTCGGTCAGCAAACAAGGAAACATTGAAACTGTGGAAATGAAATTGAACTAATTTTAAGTTAAACGTGTTATCAAGTATCTTAATGTTATTTTCCAAGTTTCTCTGGCCGTCCTTTTTCTGATTCTTTATTTGTTTATTAAAGTTCTTTAGGTGTTCTTTAAATTCTTTTCTCTTTCTGATTCTTTAATGAATAGGTTGAGATAATCACTCCTAATACAATAATACTTGACCACAAGAACCTTACAACAATATATTTAAGTGTAATTATTATTGTTAATAATTTAATTGTAGTTATTATAATAAAAATCATCCTACCCATGTGCGCAATCACACTAACCCTGTAAGGACAGACAGCGCAAAATACTTTTTTGTTTTTATTGCAGCTGTTCTAATAAATTACATCATAACAACAAAATAGCAATGGAAAAGCATATAAAGCAAATGAAGTCAAAATTATTCATCGATATTTTAGCAAAAAGTTAATAATTAGATTTTTTATTATCATTCTGTCGAATTGTGCGCAGAACCTCCTAGCTTTACCTTAATCCATTTGTAACTGAATTTTTGTTTTCTCAAATTTGTAGGTAAAATCACTTTAAAATGTTGCAAAATGAACGTGAAAAACACTAAAAAAAATATACTATTTTTTTATTTTATTTATTTATTTATTTATTTATTTTGCATTTATTTGATAAAATGAAACATACTAAATATGGGAAGATGCATAATATTTGTAATAATATAACATCCATAATTATATGTTTTGTCTATATTTATATAAAATAAACTTTCAAATTGTATATTATATACTATAATTTGTATTTTTATGAATTACTAAAAATAATATATAGATATTTCTTTACAGAGACAAATAACATTATAAGTATTAGTAATAATGAACTAAGACTAATTGTATTTGAGGCTTAAAAACAATTTGTTTCCTAATCATTTTGAAAAGGACTTTACATTAATAACTGTCCCCTAAATGGTTAATAAAAATATGTTCCCATTCGTGCCTAACGCCCTATATTTTGTACGTTACCAAAATGCATAAAAAATAGGCTTGAACGCATAATTTCACAATTAAAAAAATACATATTTCAAAGAATTCTACAAGCTACGATTATGACTTATTTATATGGATAATTGGTAGAAAAAACAAAAATAATCTTACTTTTTACATTTCGCCATCTTGAAAATGAAAAATCTATGAACTCCGAAAAAAGCCTTGATTATAAGCAAATATATAAATATCTTATGCTACCATCTTACGGTAACAGATAAAGACATTTATAGATAATCCTTTCATACAATTCTTATGTTATAAAGAAGAAGAAAATTATACAAATTTATTAAAATTCGAAGCCTCTCAATAATGGGACTCTAGGCATAAATGGGTTAAATAGATCAGCATTTGTTCTCAGCTTAAATTCTGTAACGAAATTAAAACATTCATAAATAAGTAAATAAAACAATAAAATATAAAAAAGAACAAATTTAAGATATGTAATGAAACTATGCACTTGAACCACTGAGATAATCAGAACCAAAAAGGCTGTTTGTAAATAATGAACTTTGTCGAAGTCTTTGTTTTTTCACTCCTGGCGTGAGGTCAATACAAAACTATCGTTTTTAATAAATTTCAAAACTTTATTTCAACGCATAGTTGCTATTTTTCATATAAATAGGATTTTTGGTAGTGTGAGTGTGCATTCTGCAAAAAAATATTAAATGTAAAAAATCTATTATAGTTATCATTAAAAAATGGTTATCATTTGGAAAGTAATCCGGGTTGGATCCCCTAATTATGTATAAAAGCAAAAATAGTTTTCTAAATACTATATTTTATAAACATTCGATATTAATCTTGAAAATTACGCCGAATTTTATGATTGCAGTTCGTGATTTTTCCAAAAAAATGTTTGTTACAATGCATTTGGCGTGGATACCAAACGCGGTTATGGACATTTCGCCGCTATTTTTAATGCTTGGTAGAAAGCGCGAGCTAGTAAATTCATTTTTAGAATATATAATTTTTGCCCTGTTTCTTTTTTAAGATATGGCAACAGGAAAGCAAAAAGTATTGTTTAAACTATTAATTTAAACTGTCTACTCAGGGTTTATAAATTCTGCTTTTAATGTATAATCATAATTTAATTAGTATTAAAATATTCACTGGTAAAAAAAAAGGATTAAGCAAAAATACTACATTCTTATTTTATTTGGAATTTAATTTCTACTTTTTCGTGTTTAAAATATATTATTGTTGCATTTTCACAGCATGTTGGCCTTTTTTGGCAAGCATGATTTGGTGCATAATTAAATCTATTGTTGTTGTAAGTCGTATAGAATTGTATACCTAGAGAATATTTAACGATTTATCACCTGTGACGAGCTGACGGAAAAATGTCTTAAAATTAAGTCATTAATTTATAATCAAGTTTTTAAGAATGTTAAAAACATATATTTATTTACTTAAAAGGTGTTAAAACATTAAAACCATACGTAAAGATATTAGGTTTACGTAATATGTCCCTTATGAGACCTTTCGAGACGCGCACGCGCTCATTTTCAAGGGGAAGAGTATTATTGAGTGAAAAAGATAACATCAGAAAAACAAAACAAAATAATGCTACGCATATGCAAGTGAAGCCGGTCTATTGCTCAAGAATGAGGGGGGGGGGAGGGGGATTAAGCTGAATTTACAGGTGCTGATCCACTTGAAATATCTAGAATATTGAACCAAATCTCGGGAATATTCTAAGAAATGACGTCGTTGCATACACTATTATTTTTAATTTAAATCTCGATTCACGGATTATGAAATTAATTAAAAATAATAGTGTAAGAAATGACACCATTTCTTATCATGTTCCAGCGGTTTGGTTCAATATTCTGGGTATTTCAAGAGGATCGAGCACCTAAAAATTCATCTTAACTTTTTCCACTCCCCTCTTACTAGAGCAATAGACTTTGCAACTTTGCTTGCACATACCTGGCATTATTTTGTTTTGTTTTTCTACGTCTGTTTTCTCTTCCAGTTATAATCTTCTCCCCTTGAAAATGAGCGCTTGTGCGTCTCGAAAGGTCTCGAGACATATTATCTACATGTGTTTTTAATATTTTATCATCACTTTTTAAGTAAATAAATATATGGTTTTAACTTTTATATTAGTCAAGGTGAAAGTTCCTTCACAAGATTGTTTTATTGCAGTGTTTTGATTTTATTAAGTTTTAAAATATTAAAATGTTGTATTGTCATCGGAAAAACATGTTTCTGCATAATTTTTATAATTCTAGTATATCAGTAAGTGTGATAAAAAAAATATTCCAAAATTCCGTTTTTACATACAAAAACAAACTTGAGTTGAATAATAGAGTATAAAAAGTCTATCGGGCATGGCTTCTATTTTTATCATAGGATTAGCTGTAACTATATTGGTCATCCGGAAAGTTCTGTGGTATTTTTACGATACGTTTAAGTAAAAGAGCAGAAAAACATAAGAAAATTTTATTGAATCACTTATGCGCCATTTTGTTCTATGACGTTTTGCTATCGTTCTGGCTGCTGCAAAATTTCCTTTATAAAAAAGTCATTAGATTTAGTCGTAAATAAATTATCAAGGTACTATGTGACAGGCTCCAAAGTAATGAACTCCTGCTTTTTTAGAGAATTTTGAATTCACCTGAGAAGGTAAAAATCTGACGAGACCATGTCTAATGAATTGTAGTGTTTTGATTTTATTAAGTTTTAAAATATTAAAATGTTGCATTGGCATCGGAAACACATCTTCGTACATATTTTTTTATAATTCTAGCATATCAGTAAGGGGGATAAAAATCGATTACGAAATTCCATTTTTACATACAAAAACAAAGTTGAGTTGAGTAATAAAGTATAAAAAGTCTATCGTGTACGGTTTCCATTTTCATCAGAGATTTAGTTGTAACTCGACATATTTGGTCATCCGGAAAGTTCTGCCGTTTCTTTACGATACATTTCAATAAAAGAGTAGAAAAACATTAAAAAAAATATATTGAATCACTTATGCACCATTTTGTTCTATGGCTTTTTGCCATAGTTCTGGCAGTTGCAAAATTTCCTTTATAAAAAGTCATTATATTTAGTCGTAAATAAATGATCAAGATACTATGTGACAGGCTCCAAATTAATGAACTCCTCCTCGTTCAGAGAATTTTGAATTCCCCCGAGAAGGTAAAAATCTGAGGGGGCCATGTCAGATGAATTGTTGTGTTTTGAATTTATTAAGTTTTAAAATATTAAAATGTTGCATTGGCATCGGAAACACATCTTCGTACATATTTTTTTATAATTCTAGCATATCAGTAAGTGGGATAAAAATCGATTAACGAAATTCAATTTTTACATACAAAAACAAAGTTGAGTTGAGTAATAAAGTATAAAAAGTCTATCGTGTACGGTTTCCATTTTCATCAGAGATTTAGTTGTAACTAGACATATTGGGTCATCCGGAAAGTTCTGCCGTTTCTTTACGATACATTTCAATAAAAGAGTAGAAAAACATAAAAAAAAAATATATTGAATCACTTATGCACCATTTTGTTCTATGGCTTTTTGCCATAGTTCTGGCAGTTGTAAAATTTCCTTTATAAAAAGTCATTATATTTAGTCGTAAATAAATGATCAAGATACTATGTGACAGGCTCCAAATTAATGAACTCCTCCTCGTTCAGAGAATTTTGAATTCCCCCGAGAAGGTAAAAATCTGAGGGGGCCATGTCAGATGAATTGTTGTGTTTTGATTTTATTAAGTTTTAAAATATTAAAATGTTGCATTGGCATCGGAAACAAATTTTCGTACATATTTTTTTATAATTCTAGCATATCAGTAAGTGGGATAAAAATCGATTACGAAATTCCTTTTTTACATAAAAAAACAAAGTTGAGTTGAGTAATAAAGTATAAAAAGTCTATCGTGTACGGTTTCCATTTTCATCAGAGATTTAGTTGTAACTAGACATATTGGGTCATCCGGAAAGTTCTGCCGTTTCTTTACGATACATTTCAATAAAAGAGTAGAAAAACATAAAAGAAAAATATATTGAATCACTTATGCACCAGTTTGTTCTATGGCTTTTTGCCATAGTTCTGGCAGTTGCAAAATTTCCTTTATAAAAAGTCATTATATTTAGTCGTAAATAAATGATCAAGATACTATGTGACAGGCTCCAAATTAATGAACTCCTCCTCGTTCAGAGAATTTTGAATTCCCCCGAGAAGGTAAAAATCTGAGGGGGCCATGTCAGATGAATTGTTGTGTTTTGAATTTATTAAGTTTTAAAATATTAAAATGTTGCATTGGCATCGGAAACACATCTTCGTACATATTTTTTTATAATTCTAGCATATCAGTAAGTGGGATAAAAATCGATTAACGAAATTCAATTTTTACATACAAAAACAAAGTTGAGTTGAGTAATAAAGTATAAAAAGTCTATCGTGTACGGTTTCCATTTTCATCAGAGATTTAGTTGTAACTAGACATATTGGGTCATCCGGAAAGTTCTGCCGTTTCTTTACGATACATTTCAATAAAAGAGTAGAAAAACATAAAAAAAAAATATATTGAATCACTTATGCACCATTTTGTTCTATGGCTTTTTGCCATAGTTCTGGCAGTTGTAAAATTTCCTTTATAAAAAGTCATTATATTTAGTCGTAAATAAATGATCAAGATACTATGTGACAGGCTCCAAATTAATGAACTCCTCCTCGTTCAGAGAATTTTGAATTCCCCCGAGAAGGTAAAAATCTGAGGGGGCCATGTCAGATGAATTGTTGTGTTTTGATTTTATTAAGTTTTAAAATATTAAAATGTTGCATTGGCATCGGAAACAAATTTTCGTACATATTTTTTTATAATTCTAGCATATCAGTAAGTGGGATAAAAATCGATTACGAAATTCCTTTTTTACATAAAAAAACAAAGTTGAGTTGAGTAATAAAGTATAAAAAGTCTATCGTGTACGGTTTCCATTTTCATCAGAGATTTAGTTGTAACTCGACATATTTGGTCATCCGGAAAGTTCTGCCGTTTCTTTACGATACATTTCAATAAAAGAGTAGAAAAACATTAAAAAAAATATATTGAATCACTTATGCACCATTTTGTTCTATGGCTTTTTGCCATAGTTCTGGCAGTTGCAAAATTTCCTTTATAAAAAGTCATTATATTTAGTCGTAAATAAATGATCAAGATACTATGTGACAGGCTCCAAATTAATGAACTCCTCCTCGTTCAGAGAATTTTGAATTCCCCCGAGAAGGTAAAAATCTGAGGGGGCCATGTCAGATGAATTGTTGTGTTTTGAATTTATTAAGTTTTAAAATATTAAAATGTTGCATTGGCATCGGAAACACATCTTCGTACATATTTTTTTATAATTCTAGCATATCAGTAAGTGGGATAAAAATCGATTAACGAAATTCAATTTTTACATACAAAAACAAAGTTGAGTTGAGTAATAAAGTATAAAAAGTCTATCGTGTACGGTTTCCATTTTCATCAGAGATTTAGTTGTAACTAGACATATTGGGTCATCCGGAAAGTTCTGCCGTTTCTTTACGATACATTTCAATAAAAGAGTAGAAAAACATAAAAAAAAAATATATTGAATCACTTATGCACCATTTTGTTCTATGGCTTTTTGCCATAGTTCTGGCAGTTGTAAAATTTCCTTTATAAAAAGTCATTATATTTAGTCGTAAATAAATGATCAAGATACTATGTGACAGGCTCCAAATTAATGAACTCCTCCTCGTTCAGAGAATTTTGAATTCCCCCGAGAAGGTAAAAATCTGAGGGGGCCATGTCAGATGAATTGTTGTGTTTTGATTTTATTAAGTTTTAAAATATTAAAATGTTGCATTGGCATCGGAAACAAATTTTCGTACATATTTTTTTATAATTCTAGCATATCAGTAAGTGGGATAAAAATCGATTACGAAATTCCATTTTTACATACAAAAACAAAGTTGAGTTGAGTAATAAAGTATAAAAAGTCTATCGTGTACGATTTCCATTTTCATCAGAGATTTAGTTGTAACTAGACAGATTGGGTCATCCGGAAAGTTCTGCCGTTTCTTTACGATACATTTCAATAAAAGTGTAGAAAAACATAAAAAAAAATATATTGAATCACTTATGCACCATTTTGTTCTATGGCTTTTTGCCATAGTTCTGGCAGTTGCAAAATTTCCTTTATAAAAAGTCATTATATTTAGTCGTAAATAAATGATCAAGATACTATGTGACAGGCTCCAAATTAATGAACTCCTCCTCGTTCAGAGAATTTTGAATTCCCCCGAGAAGGTAAAAATCTGAGGGGGGCCATGTCAGATGAATTGTTGTGTTTTGATTTTATTAAGTTTTAAAATATTAAAATGTTGCATTGGTATCAGAAACACATTTTCGTACGTATTTTTTTATAATTCTAGCATATCAGTAAGTGGGATAAAAATCGATTACGAAATTCCATTTTTACATACAAAAACAAAGTTGAGTTGAGTAATAAAGTATAAAAAGTCTATCGTGTACGATTTCCATTTTCATCAGAGATTTAGTTGTAACTAGACATATTGGGTCATCCGGAAAGTTCTGCCGTTTCTTTACGATACATTTCAATAAAAGAGTAGAAAAACATAAAAAAAAATATATTGAATCACTTATGCACCATTTTGTTCTATGGCTTTTTGCCATAGTTCTGGCAGTTGCAAAATTTCCTTTATAAAAAGTCATTATATTTAGTCGTAAATAAATGATCAAGATACTATGTGACAGGCTCCAAATTAATGAACTCCTCCTCGTTCAGAGAATTTTGAATTCCCCCGAGAAGGTAAAAATCTGAGGGGGCCATGTCAGATGAATTGTTGTGTTTTGATTTTATTAAGTTTTAAAATATTAAAATGTTGCATTGGCATCGGAAACACATTTTTGTACATATTTTTTTATAATTCTAGCATATCAGTAAGTGGGATAAAAATCGATTACGAAATTCCATTTTTACATACAAAAACAAAGTTGAGTTGAGTAATAAAGTATAAAAAGTCTATCGTGTACGATTTCCATTTTCATCAGAGATTTAGTTGTAACTAGACAGATTGGGTCATCCGGAAAGTTCTGCCGTTTCTTTACGATACATTTCAATAAAAGAGTAGAAAAACATAAAAAAAAATATATTGAATCACTTATGCACCATTTTGTTCTATGGCTTTTTGCCATAGTTCTGGCAGTTGCAAAATTTCCTTTATAAAAAGTCATTATATTTAGTCGTAAATAAATGATCAAGATACTATGTGACAGGCTCCAAATTAATGAACTCCTCCTCGTTCAGAGAATTTTGAATTCCCCCGAGAAGGTAAAAATCTGAGGGGGGCCATGTCAGATGAATTGTTGTGTTTTGATTTTATTAAGTTTTAAAATATTAAAATGTTGCATTGGTATCGGAAACACATTTTCGTACATATTTTTTTATAATTCTAGCATATCAGTAAGTGGGATAAAAATCGATTACGAAATTCCATTTTTACATACAAAAACAAAGTTGAGTTGAGTAATAAAGTATAAAAAGTCTATCGTGTACGGTTTCCATTTTCATCAGAGATTTAGTTGTAACTAGACATATTGGGTCATCCGGAAAGTTCTGCCGTTTCTTTACGATACATTTCAATAAAAGAGTAGAAAAACATAAAAAAAAAATATATTGAATCACTTATGCACCATTTTGTTCTATGGCTTTTTGCCATAGTTCTGGCAGTTGCAAAATTTCCTTTATAAAAAGTCATTATATTTAGTCGTAAATAAATGATCAAGATACTATGTGACAGGCTCCAAATTAATGAACTCCTCCTCGTTCAGAGAATTTTGAATTCCCCCGAGAAGGTAAAAATCTGAGGGGGCCATGTCAGATGAATTGTTGTGTTTTGATTTTATTAAGTTTTAAAATATTAAAATGTTGCATTGGCATCGGAAACACATTTTCGTACATATTTTTTTATAATTCTAGCATATCAGTAAGTGGGATAAAAATCGATTACGAAATTCCATTTTTACATACAAAAACAAAGTTGAGTTGAGTAATAAAGTATAAAAAGTCTATCGTGTACGATTTCCATTTTCATCAGAGATTTAGTTGTAACTAGACATATTGGGTCATCCGGAAAGTTCTGCCGTTTCTTTACGATACATTTCAATAAAAGAGTAGAAAAACATAAAAAAAAAATATATTGAATCACTTATGCACCATTTTGTTCTATGGCTTTTTGCCATAGCTCTGGCAGTTGCAAAATTTCCTTTATAAAAAGTCATTATATTTAGTCGTAAATAAATGATCAAGATACTATGTGACAGGCTCCAAATTAATGAACTCCTCCTCGTTCAGAGAATTTTGAATTCCCCCGAGAAGGTAAAAATCTGAGGGGGCCATGTCAGATGAATTGTTGTGTTTTGATTTTATTAAGTTTTAAAATATTAAAATGTTGCATTGGCATCGGAAACACATCTTCGTACATATTTTTTTATAATTCTAGCATATCAGTAAGTGGGATAAAAATCGATTACGAAATTCCATTTTTACATACAAAAACAAAGTTGAGTTGAGTAATAAAGTATAAAAAGTCTATCGGGCATGGCTTCTATTTTTATCATAGGATTAGCTGTAACTATATTGGTCATCCGGAAAGTTCTGTGGTATTTTTACGATACGTTTAAGTAAAAGAGCAGAAAAACATAAGAAAATTTTATTGAATCACTTATGCGCCATTTTGTTCTATGACGTTTTGCTATCGTTCTGGCTGCTGCAAAATTTCCTTTATAAAAAAGTCATTAGATTTAGTCGTAAATAAATTATCAAGGTACTATGTGACAGGCTCCAAAGTAATGAACTCCTGCTTTTTTAGAGAATTTTGAATTCACCTGAGAAGGTAAAAATCTGACGAGACCATGTCTAATGAATTGTAGTGTTTTGATTTTATTAAGTTTTAAAATATTAAAATGTTGCATTGGCATCGGAAACACATCTTCGTACATATTTTTTTATAATTCTAGCATATCAGTAAGGGGGATAAAAATCGATTACGAAATTCCATTTTTACATACAAAAACAAAGTTGAGTTGAGTAATAAAGTATAAAAAGTCTATCGTGTACGGTTTCCATTTTCATCAGAGATTTAGTTGTAACTAGACATATTGGGTCATCCGGAAAGTTCTGCCGTTTCTTTACGATACATTTCAATAAAAGAGTAGAAAAACATAAAAAAAAATATATTGAATCACTTAAGCACCAGTTTGTTCTATGGCTTTTTGCCATAGTTCTGGCAGTTGCAAAATTTCCTTTATAAAAAGTCATTATATTTAGTCGTAAATAAATGATCAAGATACTATGTGACAGGCTCCAAATTAATGAACTCCTCCTCGTTCAGAGAATTTTGAATTCCCCCGAGAAGGTAAAAATCTGAGGGGGCCATCTCAGATGAATTGTTGTGTTTTGATTTTATTAAGTTTTAAAATATTAAAATGTTGCATTGGCATCGGAAACACATCTTCGTACATATTTTTTTATAATTCTAGCATATCAGTAAGTGGGATAAAAATCGATTACGAAATTCCATTTTTACATACAAAAACAAAGTTGAGTTGAGTAATAAAGTATAAAAAGTCTATCGTGTACGGTTTCCATTTTCATCAGAGATTTAGTTGTAACTAGACATATTGGGTCATCCGGAAAGTTCTGCCGTTTCTTTACGATACATTTCAATAAAAGAGTAGAAAAACATAAAAAAAAATATATTGAATCACTTATGCACCATTTTGTTCTATGGCTTTTTGCCATAGTTCTGGCAGTTGCAAAATTTCCTTTATAAAAAGTCATTATATTTAGTCGTAAATAAATGATCAAGATACTATGTGACAGGCTCCAAATTAATGAACTCCTCCTCGTTCAGAGAATTTTGAATTCCCCCGAGAAGGTAAAAATCTGAGGGGGCCATGTCAGATGAATTGTTGTGTTTTGATTTTATTAAGTTTTAAAATATTAAAATGTTGCATTGGCATCGGAAACACATTTTCGTACATATTTTTTTATAATTCTAGCATATCAGTAAGTGGGATAAAAATCGATTACGAAATTCCATTTTTACATACAAAAACAAAGTTGAGTTGAGTAATAAAGTATAAAAAGTCTATCGTGTACGATTTCCATTTTCATCAGAGATTTAGTTGTAACTAGACATATTGGGTCATCCGGAAAGTTCTGCCGTTTCTTTACGATACATTTCAATAAAAGAGTAGAAAAACATAAAAAAAAATATATTGAATCACTTATGCACCATTTTGTTCTATGGCTTTTTGCCATAGTTCTGGCAGTTGCAAAATTTCCTTTATAAAAAGTCATTATATTTAGTCGTAAATAAATGATCAAGATACTATGTGACAGGCTCCAAATTAATGAACTCCTCCTCGTTCAGAGAATTTTGAATTCCCCCGAGAAGGTAGAAATCTGAGGGGGCCATGTCAGATGAATTGTTGTGTTTTGGTTTTATTAAGTTTTAAAATATTAAAATGTTGCATTGGCATCGGAAACACATCTCCGTATATATTTTTTTATAATTCTAGCATATCAGTAAGTGTGATAAAAATCGATTACAAAATTCCGTTTTTACATGCAAAAACAAAGTTGAGTTGAATAATAGCGTATAATAAGTCTATCGTGTACGGTTTCTATTTTTATCAGAGGATTAGTTGTAACTACATATATTGGGTCATCCGGAAAGTTCTGCTGTTTTTTTAGGATATATTTTAATAAAAGAAAAGAAAAACATAAAAAAAAATATTGAATCACTTATGCGCTATTTTGTTCTATGACTTTTTGCCATCATTCTTGCAGCTGGAAATTTCTATTTTTTCAAAAGTCATTAGATTTAGTCGTAAAGAAATGATCAAAATACTATGTGACAGGCTCATAAGTAATGAACTCCTGCTCGTTCAGAGAATTTTGAATTAACCTGAGAAGTTAAAAATCTTTGGGGGCCATGTCTGATGCATATGGTGTGTGTCACAAAACATCCCGGCCAGACTGAACAAGGCGTTGCCTGACATTCATTGCAATGTGGAGCCGAGCATTTTCATGTTGGAAAATAACACTTCGGCAATTGTTCAGTTTTGGTTGCTTTTCTTCGATTTTTTTTTCAAAACTGCCGTTTAGGAATAGTCTGATTTAGTGGCAACGATTCATAATAAATGTCTCCTTTGTAATCCCACCATACACAAAACATTGCTTTTGGGGATGCAGACCTCCTCTCGGTGTTACTTGGGGATGTTCATTTGACTTATCATCTCCTTGTGACATTATTGTATAATATCCATTTTTCATCTCCAGTAATGAACCGTTTAAAAAAAGGAGTTTCTTCGTTTCGTTTCAGCAAAGCATCACATTCCGAAACTCGAGCAAACATATTCTGATGTGATAAAATATGTGGTAACCTCTCCCCCCCCCCCCCCCCACACACACATCATAGCGGCTTACATACCAAATATTCTTCAAATGACCATGCACTGTACTTTTTGGAATATTTAATATGTGTGATATCTCCTGAACTGTGTAATGTGGGTGTTCAGCGATAGCTTCTTTTAAGAGGTCCTCCTTTACGGATGATGGTCGTACAGAGAAAGTGTCATCTTCGAGGCTGAAATTCCTGCAGTTAAACTTCTCAAACCATCTTCGAACTGTGTCATCTGAAACAGCACTTTGTCCATATGCAACGCAAATTTTACTAGCAGTCTGGCTAGCATTTTTACCTTTTTCGAAATAAAAGAACATAATATGACGAAAATGAACTTTTTGGTTCTCCATTCTTAGCACTGCACTGAAACAAAAAGTATGGGACAATGCAAGCCAGAATTATTTAGCGCAAGCAGAAAAGACTGAATGTACATCTCTGGATCATTCAAGATCACGCCTTTTCAGTAGTAGGAAAATAACTAGACAAAACAGAGCTTCACTTTGAAAAACCCCAGAACTTTCCGGATGACTCAATATAATAAAAGATTAATTTAAAAAGTCGTGCTTTGGCTATACATATAATCGCATTTCTCGTGAGAACCAGGAATTTAAATTCGAAATTTCTATAATAATGATTTGTTTGTATGTCTGCTAAATTCGTGGGATTTAATCATTCATTTATCTAATCATAAATTTTTTAAATAATTTCATTCATTTTCTTGAAAGCGATATCAATTTTCAAACAAAATTAAAATTTTATTCGTAATGGTGAAGATGAATAAACATCGTTCTACAGATTTATTAACTATTTTTATCATAATTATGAACGTAGTTTTACATCTCTGAAAAATTCAAAATACATACTTAACCAAGTGAAGCCATTCCTCGTGAGAGCCATGAATTTCAATCCGAAATCCCTGTAATAACGATTTGCTTGTATGTCTGGTAAACTCGTTCATTTAATTTATTCATGTATCTAATCATAAATTTTTAAGTGAATTTCATTCCTTTCCTTGAAAAAGATATCAATTTTCAAACAAAATTAAAATTTTATTCATAAGTTTAAGGATGAATAACCATAGTTAGTTCTATAGATTTGTTACAATATATGGAACCGTTTATCCCGAAACCAGTTAACCAGAAAACCAATTATCTGAATGATATTTCAAATTGACAGATTTCAGAATCTTTCCAGAAAAAATTGACATAGAGTGCCAGTTTGTTAGATGTGCATTGTTTCACACACTACCACAATCATGGTATGTAACTTGATGCCAACATTTAGAATTTGAAATGGAAGCATAAATTGTTAAATATTGGGCTTTTGATTTTTGTGCAAGATTGTTGTTTTCAAAGGATTCCCATAAATTGCCTTTTGTTTCCAAGCTCTGTTTAATCTTGGATCTTGATTGGATTTGCTCATTAATCTTTCAGTGCTATTACACGAGGCGTCCAAGTTGCCTCTAATTTCGGTCGATTCAATGTTAGAGTTAAAAATGTGATTCAATGTTAGCTTTAAATAGTTAGTAACTCAATGTTAGCTTTAAATAGTAACTCAATGTTAGCTTTAAATAGTAACTCAATGTTAGCTTTAAATGAGATGTTCGAAAGCAGAGCACTGTCGCCTGGAAGAGCAGATAAAATGCTTGGAAAACAGAGGAGGGAAAAGCCTTTTTCCGAACAACTAATGAAATGCTTGTAAAACTGACGAGTCTAAGGCAATTTTTATCACTTCAAATTTTCCCGTATAATAGCAGTTTTAGTTATCTAATAATTAATTTGAAATCATAAACAATATACACCCACGTGTATTCAACAAATTTGATCCAATGAATGATGGTGATTTAAATCCCTACCAGTTATCCGAAAAAGATCTGGCCCCCACAATTTTGGATAATTGGTTCTATACTGTAACTGTTTTCATCATAATTATGCGACATAGTTGTTAGTGTACATCTCTTAAAAATTTATGATATATATATTTTAGCCACATATTATAGCCTACACAGATTAAAAAAAAGTGATATATTAATCCCTTAATAATATACAGGGTGTCAAAAAAGATTATAAGTGCTTTAATTTAAATTCTAATTTAATTTAATTTAATTTAATTTAATTTAATTTAATTTAAATTTAAATTTAAATTTAAATTTAATTTAATTTAATTTTGTTTTGATAGTTAAGTAATATAGGAGAACTTCAGAAGAACACGGTGTCTATAAAATAATGTCCCAATTATAAATTTTAATAGAATCAGTTGTAAGCGTTGTAAAGTGTTGGTTCAAGGTCACAAATAAAGAATAACTCAAACTCTTTTAGATAAGCGCATGCGCGAGTACTGCTTTGTTATTTACTCGCTTGCAGTGCACATACGCAAAATGGTGACTCCTGAGCGTAAAGCGTTTTGTGTTTTGCAATTTGCTAAAAATTAATCCGTAATTTCAGTTCAACTTTCGTTTCGTTTAAACTTTAATTGTGATTCCCCATGTGGCAAAAATACACAGAGTTGAAGAGGCTATTGCTTCCATTACTCCGGATTTAACCGAAGTGTGGGAAGTACTTTAGGTTGAATGTGTGCCGTATAACTAAAGGTGCACATATTGAACATAAGAAAAAAAACTAGGTTAATTTACCTTCAATTTGATGTATTATTTGTTGTAAATAGTCTAAATTAGACTGTAATAATATACCAATGAAACTGGGGCATTCTTTTATGGACACACTGTATTTAAAATAAGATAGTAATTAAATGTATGTCACTGCAAAAAAACGTACTTAAATATGTAAATACTACTGGCAATCGAGACGCCAGTACTATGTCCGTATTTTAACGGAAGTTTTCCCCCGTAAATTCGAAAAAAACGGAAAATTTTCTGTAATTTACAGGGAAAAAGTTCCGTTAAAATACGGAAATAGTACTGGCGTCGATTGTCAGTAGTATTTACGAATTTTAGTCCCTTTTTTACGTAAATTTGTCTTCTCATTCATTTAATGAAAGTTAAGCTTTTCTTATTTTTATAAGGTCCCTTAGAAAATTTTCATCAAAACAGAAAATTTTCTCTTTTGCCCCAACAAGATCATTACTAATACGAGGGTGAGTCGGAAAATAAGTTTCCCCTGGCAACTATGGAAAGAGGTGTGTATGAAAGACAAAAAATGTAATGAAACATTAAAGATAAGACGTAACTTTATTTTTCTACATAAGTGCCAAGTGAGTTGAGACATTTGCCATAACCTGTAAAAGCTTCATAAAGCCCTCCAGGAAAAAAACAGGGCTCTGCATACAAAGGAAGCGTTGAACGGCTTGTGTGACTTCAGCATTGCTTACAAAGAAGTACTCAAGCATTGCTTTCGTCTGAAGTGGCCGTGCATGTCCGTCCAGGTCTCGGTCTGTCCAACACTTGCTGACGCCCCTCACTGAATTGGCGACACCATCTCCGAACCATTTGTTTCGACATCACATCTGGCCCATAGAATCCCACGTGGCGGTTATGGATTCCTGCTCCCGATACTCCACGTGCCCATTCATAGCGGACAACCGGTCTCACTTCCTACTTTGACCGCGAATTCACAACGCACTTTCTCTCCATATCCATCGGGAACAGAATGATGCAGAGCCCTGATTTTTTCAAGTAGCGCTTTTTGAAACTTATAAAGGGGTATGACAAATGTCTCAACTCACTTGGCACTTATGTAGAAAAATAAAGTTACGTCTTATCTTTAATGTTTCATTATATTTTTTATCTTTCATACACACCTCTGTGCACAGTTGCCAGGGGAAACTTATTTTCCGACTCACCCTCGTACATGTATTTTCAAATTTAACTGTTATAATAGAGGAGAAAAGATGATGTATACTACCATTAAACTGCCATTCAAAATGCTATTTATCAGTAAAAATAGAGACTATTAACAAAATATCAACGACAAAATAAAAAATGCACTGATCTCTTTCACTTTAATTTCTTTAAATGAACACTTTCTGTAGAAATAATTAATCCGTTTCAAGTTTGAAATTTTTATTTCAATTCAAATGATTAATTAAAAGAGGTAAGATAGATTAAGAGAGGATAATTAAGAAAGCACGCAACATCTTAACAGTTTTATAATATTTATGTCGGTAAGTAGTAGATCACACATTACCCTTTCTTACTTTCTTCTATCTTTACAAGAAGAAAGTATTGGATTCATGAAAATTTTCGACTTCCGGTTTTTGACGGATTTACACGTTTTAGGGGTCAGAGATTCCAAAAAATATGTTTTTACAAAATGCCTGTCTGTGAGTCTGTCTGTCTGTCCGTCTGTCTGTCTATATGTGACACAAATTTTGTGGGCGCTCTATTTGAAGAAGTAATGCATGGAATTTAATAAAAATTTATATTCAGGTAGTCCCTGATATAGATTGGTGCTAATTAGTTTTTGGTGTAAATTGCCAGGCAGGTGGCGTTTCTATGCTGCATTTTGCAGGATTTCCGCAATAGCTCTATCTCAAGAACTACTGCACGGATTTTTATAAAACTTCAGATTCAGTTACTCCTTGATGTGAGTTGGTACTATTTACGTTTTGGTGTAAATCACCCAACAGGTGGCGCTGGTATGCTGCATTTTGAAGGATTTACACTATTTTCGCAGTAGCTCTATCTCAAGAACTAATACACACATTTTCATCAAACTTTGGATTTAGTTAGTCCTTGATATGAAATTATGCTGACTAAGTGTTGGTGTAAGTCGCCCAATAGGCGGCGCTGCTGTGCTGCATTTAGAACGATTTCCTCAATAGCTCTATCTCAAGAACTAATGCACGAATTTTCATCAAACTTCAGATTCAAGTATACCTTGATTAATATTGCTGCTGATTATGTGTTGGTGCAAATCGCTCAACAGGTGGCGCTGCTATGCTGCATTTGTCATGATTTGCCCAATAGCTCTATCTCAAGAACTAATGCACGAATTTTCCCCTAAATTTCATATTCAGTTAGGCGTTGACATAAGTTGATAATGATTAGGTTCTGGTGTAAATCACCCCATAAGTGGCGCTTCTATGCTGCATTTTGCTGGATTTACACGATTTCAGCAATAGTCATACCTCAAGAACTAATGCACGGAATTTCATCTTTATAGAATCCTTATGATGGGCATAGATTGTCATTTAATTTTGGCAAAGTAATAATGAATTTTGAAGTATTGGCATGTATGAGATAGAAGAAAGTTTTGGGATTGGTACATCCGACTAGGCTTATATAAAATTATATCTAAGTTATTATTTACATAAATGTGGTCACAACCGCGGTAAAGTATCACTCGAGTGTCCTATCCTGGGAAACAATGGGAGGGTTAAAAAGGGGGGGGGGGATTTGCGTGACGTAATTAATAGCTGTCTCCTTACAATATTCGATTCAGGAAATTTAAACAGGGAAAAATTTTACAACAAATAACATTAAAAAGTTCGATTTATGCAATACTTCAGTTTACGATTTATATTACCCAACTTTTATTGTGCAATACAAGATATTACGAACCACTTTTTTAACAGATTTTCTCATTTATATTTTAAATATTTCATTTTTTTCTTTACCTTGCTTCGTACTGAAAAAAATTAAAGATTTTATTCTTCTTTTATTAACCTTATAGCTGTTTAAATTAAATAAAATTAAGAATTATTTTTCCTATTTATAAATAGATTGTTATATCAAACACATACTCATTCGTGGTAATTAAATCTACTTTTTGTTGACGAAGATGTTCAGTACTTCAACATTTTGAACCATGTTTCTCTCAGAAAAAATATCTAAAATAGAACTTATTCATTTTTTTTAGAATCATAAATGGCGTAGAATAGATACTGATCAAATGATAATTATTTGAAAATTCTCTAATTACGTTCACTGTAAAAAAAAAAAAAAAAAAAAAAAAAAAAAAAAAAAAAAAAAAGTTACTCTATAAAATTTGTGGCAACATACTGCCTCCAATTTTATGGAATAATTTTAACTTATATAATGGTGTAATTTAAACTGATATAACTGGTGTAATATTACACATTAGTATAACGTGTCACCAGCTATATCGATTAAATTACTCAATAAAATGAAGACAGTAAGGCTGCCACCAATTTTATGGGTTAGGGTTACACAATTTTTTTACAGTGTTACTATTAACATTAATTTTCGACTTATATTCAGTAGTGAAATTAAAAGCAAACTGGAATGAACAAGGTATCGAGTAAAGAAATGGATTAGAAAAATAATTAGAATAATAATGCGGCAAAGTAGACATTTTGGGTGAATGGAAAGTATTTGAAAAGTCGCTACTGTACTCACTAAAATTTTTAGCATTCATTTTTTACTTACATTCGCTCGTGAAATTAAATCAAACGTATATAGAAAGCAATGGATATAGTAAAATAATAATAAAGACGTAAAATAGATATTGGGAGAACGGTATTTTTTTTTTAAATTCTCTAATTCCCTTACTCATTTTTTTTTAATATTTATTTTTCACTTGCATTCACTCGCGAAATTAAAAAAACAAACGTACATGAAAAGCAATGGATACAGAACAAAAATTAGAATAAAAATGATGTAAAACAGACATGAGTAAACGGAAAATTATTTGAAAATTCTTTAACTCACTTACTAAAACTTTTAAACATTCACTTTGACTTACATTTACTCGCGAAAATAAAAGAAAACGGCTATAGAAAACAAGTGATGGAGTGAAGGAATGGATATAGAAAAATAATTAGAATATTTATGGTATCGATTGAGCAGAAATTATCTGGAAATTCTCCAACTCATTTATTAAAATTTTAAACATTTATTTTTGACTTGAAATTAAAAGCAAACAGATATAGAAAACAAGTGATCTATTGAAGGAATGGATATAGAAAAATAGTTAGAATATTAATGTTATGGAATTGATAACGGTTGAGCTGAAATTATTCGAAAATTCTGTAATTCATTTATTACATTTTTAAACATTCATTTTTTACTTACATTCACTCGTGAAATTAAAAGCAAACGGATAGAGTAAACAAGTGATGGAGAAAAGGAATGGATATTGAAAAAGTAATTAGAATATTAATGATGTAGAATTGATAACGGTTCAGCAGAAATTATTTGAAAATTCTCTAATTCATTTATTAAATTTTTAAACATTTATTATTGACTTACATTCACTCGAGAAATTAAAAACGAACGGATATAGGAAACAAGTGATAGAGCAAAAGAATGGATATAAAAAAAGTAATTGGAATATTAATGACGAAGAACAGATAACGGTTGAGCAGAAATTATTTGAAAATTCTCTAATTCATTTGTTAATTTTTTAAACATTTATTTTTTACTTACATTCACTCGTGAAGTCAAAAGCAAACGGATATAGAAAACAAGTGATGGAGCAAAGGAATGGATATTGAAAAAGTAATTAGAATATTAATGATGTAGAATTGATAACGGTTGAGCAGAAATTATTTGAAAATTCTCTAATTCATTTATTAAATTTTTAAACATTTATTATCGACTTACATTCACTCGAGAAATTAAAAACGAACGGATATAGGAAACAAGTGATGGAGCAAAGGAACGGATATACAGAAAAATAATTAGAATATTAATAATGTAGAATTGATAACGGTTGAGTAGAAAAATTATTTCAAAATTCTCCAGTTCATTTATTACATTTTTAAACATCCATTTTTAACTTACATTTATTCGTGAAATAAAAAGCAAAAGGATAAGAAAACAAGTGATGGAGCAAATTAATGATATAGAAAAAGTAGTTAGAATACTAATGATGTAGAATTGATAACGGTTGTGTAGAAATTATTTGAAAATCTTCTAATTCATTTATTAGATTTTTAAACATTTATTTTTGACTTACATTCACTCGTGAAATTAAAAGCGAACGGATATAGAAAACAGGTGATGGAACAAAGGAATGGATATAAAATAAAATATTAGCAAATGTTTAAATTTAGTAAGTTTTACATAACAAAGTTTACGCAATTTCTCATGTTTATTACGAAACATGATACAAAAATTATTCTACTTTTAATGGGGTAAAGAAAATACGTTGCGAAAGCTGAATAAAAAAAAAAAAAAAAAAAAAAAAAAAAAAACATGTTTTAAAAATTGAATAAAATCAAAGGAAAAAAGGTGTTACATTAACAACTTCCCAGCCAACCTGTACAACCATTTACAAAGCTTTTTAAACGAGGAGAAAACAACATAAAACAAAAAAAACAATGCTCTCAAGAAATTGAAAAGAAGTTTATCAAAACTTACTTGGTATATAAAAGCTACAAAACACCATATAAAAAAGTCATTCATTGTTCTTTTCAAAATTACATTCCTTTTTCTCTCACAAAGTATTTTTCAAAAATTAAATGAACTGAGTTACGAAACTTCAGATTACGCAATATTTTTTCTAATCCTTTAGAAAAAGATTTCAACAAAACGTGTTCTGTGAAAAGATGTGTCTGCGCCATTAGCTGGCTGTATTTAGGGATTACAACGGAAATATTTGAAATAGAAATGCTTCATCATATTTAATTCAGCTAATTTAGGAATATTTTTGTCTATATGCGTCTACATGTATATAGACACACATATATATATACATAAACATATATTTGATTAAGATTAATTAATTTTTGTAAGTTTACAAAACCTTATTAATTTTTGTAAGTGCCAATACCTCCGTTACATCTAATTTTGCCTAGTAGCTTGTTCACTTATTTTGTGTACGTGATAAATAGGACAACTCTAGGATAGATGGCCATAGTTTTTAATGATTGAAATAAAAGTTCTTAGAATGCAAATACAAGAAACATTGATGCATATTTAAAATTCTTATACATATACTCATAATATTGAATGCAAAAAATAATTAAATATTCAAAACAAAAAGTGTTAAACGACATTGAAATTAAAATGGCAGATGGCCATCTCTCTTTAATGCAAAGAAGAGATGGCCATCCGATACAAGAAAGAAAAAGTGAAGTTAAATAGCAAAATAAACTAACACATTTCATATAGTTAATCATGAAAAACATATAGCAATTTTTAAAGATGCAGTTATATGATGGAAAATGAGTGAATAAAACTCGAATAAACAGAATTTGAACTATAATTTCTGTACTTCAATTTTCGTAAAATCTTACCACATGTTTGGCAAAGGTCTTGTAATTTGTACACGTTGCATGGAACCACTTCAGGTACCTTATGCATTGTATCCAGACATCCTTTCTGGATGTGATATTATATTGTTTTTGCACAACCAACACAGTGATCCTAATCCAATTCTATTTACTCGAAATCTGTAGAATCTGATAATTTAAATATATTTCGTCTTCTTTGCTACTGGAAATGTCGTGTTTTTTTATCACGTTAATTTTAGGCTTTCTACGTTAATTTAGTTTATTTATAAACTTTATCAGTTTCTGTTATGAAAATTTCCGACATTTTTCTGTATTTTCAGGTCTTATTATATTATTATTATTATTATTAAAATATTCATATTAGTTAAAATTTAAATAATTATATCAATTATTAATATATTTATAAACATAAACGCTATATATTTATTTTAAATTTAATTATTCTTAGTTAAAATTATCATTCAGTATAATTTTGAAATATTGATTAAAGGTGGTCATCTCTTATAGATTTCATGTGGCCATCTCTCCTGAAATTGAAGGACTGATGGTCGCCTAATTTAAAACATCAATAGTCATTGTACGTCTTTGTTTTAGGCTTAGAAGTAAAGATTAGATTATATACGTGCGTTAAAAGTCCATATAGTAAAAATTACATATAACGTACTTACTGCAAAACATTCAGATGCCTAAATCAAAAAAATATTCCACCACTAAATTAAATAACATTAAAATTACACTCAGTTTTTATAATCGAAAAACACAACTACAAGTCACAATAAATAATATCGTTGAACTATTTCATACAAACAAAGTTTATGTTGCAATCTATAATCAAGTTTTGGAAATATTTAAACTGGCCATCTATCCTATATTATTCATTCTATGACGGAGTTTTCTTTTTTTATCTCCGATTCCTTTCTATAGAAATTAAATGTCATTATGAAATCTTTTTTTTCTTCAGAAAATATGTTTGAAATACAGTTTTAAACCCTTTTCGTACCCTTCGTAAGAATAAAATTCCTTTCAACAATTTTCCAAAGCATCATTCCTCACCTAATTAAAATATTTAGAGACAGGAATCAGCCATTTCTAAATTTCAGTTGCATCCCTTTTTCGTGAATGTCTACATTGTCGTTTATCATTAATCTTAAAGTATTCATATTGCGACTGAAATAGTCTTGAATTTCTTGTATTACCCGTTTTTGATTTCAAGCGTGAACATTATTTATTAATTAAAGAAAAATATTTAAACTTAAAAACTTTTTTTAGATATTTACTTCAGTTTTCATATCCAAATTTAAATAAGCATGGCTTTATAAAACAACACATCTGCATGCTCTAAATATATTTTTTTCGCTACAATATTATTCAGAAAATTATCCTATGCATCTTTTGAAAATGATATAAGGTACTAAGATATGAGAAGACTAAAACTACATGAGCAAATCTTAAAAGAAATGAAAGATGAACTATGAATAATATTATAAAATTCTTTGGTTTAAATTGTTGTATTGAAATATTAACACTCAGAAAGTAAATTTTATATATATGTACACACACATGTATATGTACATAAATTTATTATAGTGAAATATTGGAATTGAAACTATAAGGTAACTATATAAAAAAAGAAGAAGAAGAGAGATAAATTTTACACCTAAATAAAATGTATTATTGAAAGACTACAATAATTGAATACTTGTAAAAGGTTATCTTATTTTGTTTTAAAGAAAAAAGTAGTTTGATGTGCCAATCCCAAAACTTTTTCCTATCTCATAAATCAAAGTATTTCAAAAATTAATTACAAATGTTGATACTTCAATATTATTAGTTCACTACTATACCAACTTCGATTTTCCTCTTAAATTTCTGCTTCAGACAAGTGGAGTAAAAACGAGTTAATCGATCATGATATTTATTAAAATCAATAGTTTTTCGTTATTCAGTTGTACAACAGCTGTTTGCGAATAGCAGGTTAAGCAGGAAGTGACGTTCCCGACGCTGCACGAGCCACCTATGTTCAACAGAATTACGAAAAATGCAGAAACTTATACAAAAATCGCTATTACAGCACCTCATTCCAGCGGAATATTTCAAAATTTAAGGAGCGCTTGTTTGCCATAGCCAAAAACTCAAAAATGATTTTTTTTTTCAATTCTTTGTATAACTTCAGACATTTTTCAAAGATACAATTATGAAAATGGCACAGGAATTGCTATCACAGCTCCCCCTTCTGGCAGAATACTTCCAAATTTAAGGAGAACTTGCTGAAAATAGGCAAATATATACACACAGAATTTTGTTCAATTCTATGGATAACTTTTCGATGGTACAATGGCAACAAACATACACACGGACAGACAGACATGTATAAACATGTTTTTGGGGATCTATGGTCCCTAAAACATGTAAATCCGTCGAAAACCGGAAGTAAAAAAAATTCATTTGCAATACGTTCTTCTCTTGAAGACAGAAGAAAGTAAAAATAATGATATAAATGAATGAAATTTAATGAATTCTAAGAAATATGCACATTTCACAAAAATTCTTAATTATAGAACAAGTTCATTTAATATTAAAAGTTTATTTTGATTATCTTAAATTCTTCCAAATTTAATAAATAAATCTATATATTTGAAAATGTCTTATTAACTTACATGCGGTGATACCGATAAAACATGATCTACTCCTTTTTTTATTATTACAAAGTTGAATTGCAAAAATCTTTTATCGATTATTTTCTTCATAATAAAAACGACACTTATATATTCTCTTTTTTATTTGTGTCACATTTGTTCTAAGGCAGCCTCAAATGTTCTTCATGGTAATATCAAAGTATTTTAAAATAAAATAACCATAAAATACATTAAAGTAATTATTCGTTCCAACATAGGAGGAGCGAAATTAATTTTTTTTTTCAGATTTCTCCTTTAATTATAATAAATAATGGATAAATATTTTTCCTTTAACAAATGATGTGTTTGGAATTTCGCCAGTTTTGTAAAAAGGAAACAGTGGAAAATGATTCAACTAACTTTTCTGCTCTAATTTTTCAATAATTTATTTTCTCACGTTATTTGAAAATGATGTATCTTCGAAAACCCTAATGTTAGTTATAAATATTCTATTTTGCTCTCTCTGTAGACGTCATAAAATTTTTAGAAAATATATTTTTCCCTCCAGTCATACATTTAGAAATTTTGTTCATGTTTACTGGTGCGCCAATCAAGGTAATACAATTTGATTGTTTATGATTAAGTGTGGGTATACATATATTATTATAATGCGTTTTTTACTATCATACTATTTTTATGTAGTCACAGTTTGAAATTGTTAATAGAAGTACGGAAGAACATTTCAGATGGAACATGCTTGCAAAATAAATCAATTTAAAAAAAATTTAATACCAAATTTACTCCTACATATTACGCACCCGTGTATAAAATGCAACATGTCTTGAATAACATGAAACGAAAAATAAATATTTCGTAAATAATGCGCACCATGCTGTTTTAAGAATATGCGAATTATCATATAAATTCTGATTAGCTTTTTAAACTCTGTCCAACATAGTTAAAAGTGTTTATCATTTCGGTTTGTCTGGCCGTTTGTCCTTCTGTCCGTCAGTCACTCTGGTTGTGCTCTTAATAGCTTAAATATACTCAAATTGCATGTAAGTTTATATGACATTGAGATTTACTATAAAGTGTTTGGTATTGAAAATGAAGTGTATAGCATTTATGGTTTGTTTACAGGAAGACACAAAAGAATTCCGTTACGTTATGGCCTATGGGGAAAATCACTTGTGGTGCATTTTATTTTAATTGATTATTCACATGTATCATTTTATTGTAAGAAAAAAATAAAATTTTCTAATAATATACTATTAGTCTCGGAAAGTGTTTCATAAGCTATGCATTATTTTTCGCACTTGTTGTTTTTAAACTAAATTATCGTATTCTATCGTTTATAGTTCGCTCTCTTAATAAATGCGATAGTGTATCTTTTCATGTGTATTTCTTTCTCATTGAAAGCTTTGCTTAAAAACATTTATCCACGCCGGAAATCACTACCGTGTATGTGAGCATAGAACATAAAATAAATATGCTTATAACGTGTATAAGAATGCGATTATTACCCTTATTTTACTTTTAATTTCTATTTCCTTATGATTTTATAGTGACGTTTGCTGCATTGAGTGATTTAGGGAAAGCATGGTGTATGGTTTCATATAGATATAGCTGTCGGCAGTATTCCGTGCACAATATCCAGATAGACCCTTTTCCGCTTAGAATTTTGGATGAAAAGTGCTAATTTTACCCGAATAAACTCGGTAAAGTTCATAGTCTATTTAAAAAAATGTAAACACTCTGCTGGATTTTCAGAGTGTCCAGATAAATAAATAAAATAAGGGGAATTTTTATAAAATTCCGTCTAGATATGAACGCTAAACCTCCTGTTTTAAAATTGAAGAAGACGTTAAAGCTGCTAGCCACTCAGCTTCCAAATTCTCCTCGGTAATGTTAAGTCTATGGGCGTTTGATGCATTCGTATATTTAAAATATCTCCTCGGAAAATTAATATTTTTAACTTCTTTTTCTGCGTACTCTTTTTTAAAAATGTATCTTTTTTTCTTAGTTGTCAAAATATTTCTAAAATCTATGCTTAATTTTATATGAAGTGCTAAAATTTTGCTCCCAGTTCGTTAGTTTTTAAAATATAAAATATTATATTAAGCATAGATTTTTGAAATATTTTGATAACTAAGAAAAAAGTGACATCCTTTAAGAAGAGAACAATGAAAAAAGAAGTTTAAAATATTAATTCCCTGGGAAGATATTTTAAATATAAGAATGCGTCAAACGCCCACAGACTTAACATTGCCATGGGAAATTCGGAAGCTGAGTGTTTTCAGCCTTAACTCAACTAATGCTTTATTACATCGCCGTAATGTTTATCACTTATATTCTGTCACATTACCTTTGTGATTTTCCCTGTAATCGGTCGCGAAAAGGCTTGAATATAGTTTAAAAAGAGTTTCAATGACTAATCCGTCAGCTAATTTATACAAAAATCAACACAGTTCTTCTGACAGTGGACTGTTAAGATATTCACCAAATTGGAGCTCAAATTAAAGTGTCATTTCGGCGTTACCGTGTTAACTAATTCACACAGAGATACACACAATTCATAATTATAATATTTTTCTTGCACTATATGATCAGAACTAAGTATAAATGTACTTAAATAGCTTACATACTCGTTTTTCATGAAAAATCTATGCTAATATTATAAAGAAATAAAATTTATTTGTTTGTTTGTTTGCTTATTTGTAGGAGGTAATGTCTGGAACTACCGAACTGATTTCAAAAGTAATTGTATCAAAATGTTAGTGTCAGTCCACGTTCGAACATAGTCTATATCTTAAGTCGATGCCACTACCCCACAGGGGGTTTAGGAGTAAAACACGCTCTAAAAATGCGATTTTTGTGTTACGGAAGGGCCTAGAAACATGACATTTGGAATGGTAGTTACTTATAAGATATACAAGATCTCTAAGAACATTTCCTTAAAAAATCGAAATGTAAAAGGGGTGAAAATACGCAAAAATCGTTCTAAAAACGTTCTAAATGGCGATTTCTACGCAATCTCCGGAAGTACCAAACCGATTTAAAACATAATGGTGAGAAAATGATGGTGACAGCACTTTCTCTAAGATAGGCTATTTCTTATGTCTGTGCTACCCCAAATGGGTGCAGGAGCAAAAAACGTTCTAAAAATGCGATTTTTGTGATACTGGAGGGCCTAAAAACATGACATTTGGCATGGTAGTTACTTATTAGATATAAATGATCTCTAAGAGCATTTCTTAAAAAATTCGAAATTTAAAAGGGATAATAATGCGCGAAAAGCGTTCTAAAAAACGTTCTAAATGGCGATTTCTACGTAATCTCTGGAAGTACAAAACCGATTTCAAAAATAATGATGTCTTATGCTGACTGTCTGATGATGGTGACAGCCCTTGCTCCAAATTATGCTATATTTTATGTCGGTGCCCTACCCAAAAGAGGTAGCAGGAGCAAAAAGTGTTATCAAAATGCGATTTTGTGCTACTGAAAGGCCTAGAAATATGAAATTTGGCATGGTCATTACTTATTAGATATAAATATAATATTAGATATAATGCGCGAAAAGCGTTCTATAAAACGCTTTAAATGGCGATTTTTATGCAATCTTAGGAAGCATCAAACCAATTTCACTTGTAATGGTTAGAAATTGATAGTGACAGTCCTTGCTCTAACAAAGGCTCTTTTTTTTATTGGTGTCACTACCACCTGCGATTTGCAGGAGAAAAAAAAGTGCTAAACTGCGATTTTTGCGTTACTGAAGGGCCTAGCAACCTGAAATTTTGCATGGTTGTTATTTATTAGATAAAAACGATCCCTAAGAACCTTTTTTTAAAAAATCGAAATTTAAAAAGGGTGAAAATGCGCGAATAGCGTTCCAGAAAACGTTCTAAATTGCAATTTCTACATATTCCCAGGAAGTATCGAACCGATTTAAACAATAATGGTCTAAAAAGGATCGTCACAGCCATTTCTCTAAGATAAGGTATATTTTATGTCGGTGCCACTACCCCAAAAGGGGTGCAGGAGCAAAAAACGTTCTAAAAATGCATTTTTGTATTATTGAAGGGTCTTGATACATGAAATTTAATATAGTGTTACTTATTAGATATAGATGATCTCTAAGAACATTTCTTAACAAATTTGAAATTTAAAAGTGGTGAAAATGAGCGAAAATTGTTCTAAGAAACGTTCTAAATGGCGAAGTCTTACGCAATCTCGAGAAGTATCAAACCGATTTCAAAAGTATTGTTTGGAAATTGATGGTGACAGCCCTTGCTCCAACACAGTCTCTATTTCATGTAGGTGGCAATACCACCTGGGGGTTGCAGGAGCAAAAAACGTCCTAAATTGTGTTTTTTGTGATACTGCGGGGGCTAGCAACTTAAAATTTGGCATGGTAATTACTTATAAGATATAAATGCTCTCAAAGAACAGTTTTAAAAAAATTCGAAATTTAAAAAGGGTGAAAATGCGTGAAAAGTGTTCTAAAAACTTTCTAAATTGCAATTTTTACGCAATCTCAGGAAATAATAAACCGATTATAAAATTAATGGTTGCAAATTGTTGGAAGTCCCTGCTCCAACATAGTCTACATTTTATGTCGTTGTAACTACCACCTGGAGGGTTGCAGGCGCACAAAACTTTCTATATTGCGATTTGTGTGATACTGAAGAAGATAGAAACTTTAAATATGTCATGTTAATTTCTTATACTATATAAATGCCTTGTAAGAACAGCCAAAAAGAAATTTGAAATTTAAAAGAGGTAAAGCGAAGGGAAGAAGCGAAAAGCGTTCTAAAAATGTCCTAAACTGCGATTTCTATGCAATCTTAGGAAATCATAAACCGATTAAAAATTAATGGTTGTGAATCAATGGTGACAGTCTCTGATTTACACAGGCTACGTTTTCTATGGAATATTACAAAATACCAAATAGATTTCAAAATTAATCTTGAGAAATTAATGGTGAAAGGCTCCGTTTCAACATAGGCATTTTATGTTAGTGCCACTGCCGCCAAAGAGGTGGTAGACCGCTAGACAAGAAGCTTGGGATTTTACATTATGGTTAACTTTAAGATGTAAAGGCGCGCAGTTAAAACGGTTTATAAAAAATTCAAAACTTCTAAGGAATACTGAAAACAGCATACGAAATGAGCAAAAAAAAAAATTCAAGATACTCTCTAAATGATCATTTATTTAAAATTAGTTTTAGTTCTTCTTATTAATTTAAGTCTCATTTCTGCCTAATGCAGTGTAATAATGAAAATTAGTCCAACTGAGGGTTAATGAGTAATTTTTGAATTATTCCTAAAAGTATGATTTCTTCTAAAAGAATTAGATATACAAATATCACTTGGCATGTTTCAACTACACTGGTTATCAAAAATTAAGGAAAAGTCACAAAATGATAATTTTCAAATACGCGAACACTCAAAAGGAAATAATATAATTTGAGTAATTACTATCTCTACAACACAGCTAGTCCATATAACATCTCATTCATGTCACACATGGTCACAAGTGTCATAGTCACTGCGGTGAAGCAAAAAAATAGGAAATTCCGTACATCTCATTATGAGTCTCAAATGATCACTATATGTGACTTCATTGAGAAGTCAATGTGACTGCTGCTTTGTGACGAGTCACCAGGTGACTTTACAATGTAGTTAAATTGTGACTCTCATGTGACTGTCATTTTGAGACTCAATTTCATAGTCATCATGAACGTTGCATTATGATAAGTCACCAAATGATATCATATTACAGTCACATGGAGACTTTTCCCAAAAGAGCACAATGGTGACTTCACAGTAGTCTCTCTGTCACCTGAAAGTCATCACGTGACTTTAATGTGACATTATTTGGTAACTTACCACAATGCAGCGTTCACGATGACTTTGAAATTGAGTCTACAAATGACAGTCACATGAGAGTCACAATGTAACTACGCTGTAAAGTCACATGGTGACTCGTCACAAAGCAGCAGTTACAGTGACGTCTCAGTGGAGTCACATATAGTGATCATTTGAGACTCATAATGAGATGTATGGAATTTCCTTTTTTTTTGCTTCACCGTAGTGACTGTGACACTTGTGACCATGTGTGACATGAATGAGATGTTATATGGACTAGCTGTGTTGTAGAGATAGTAATTACTCGAATTATATTATTTCCTTTTGAGTGTTCGCGTATTTGAAAATTAGCATTTTGTGACTTTTCCTTAATTTTTGATAACCAGTGTATTACGCGAGCAAAGACGCGGGTTTTGCTAGTTTTATTATAAACAAATAACACACGTTCTGAAAACATAACTAACTATACATAACCTTAATTATAAAATTGTCAACAAATATAAATCTAATCCTAATCCATTTTATATATTAGAGATTTCGAGGAAATTATTTCAAGAATGCCCTTGTCGTCGTCCCTATAATATATCTAGACTGCAATCAGGCATATAATATTTGTTAATGGGATTAAAATACACATTGCTTAATAGTTTGATTCATATGCACCACGCAAACATTTTATAAACAAGTGCGATTTTGTAACAGCTTTTGCTTTTCTGGTTTATACATAAAGCGATACATTAAACGGTATCTTAGCAGATTTCCGATGTTATGTTTTTTCTGAAATCTGGTTTTTAAAACAGTAGAAGCTCCGCCCTCTTTTGAAAACCTTTCATAAATTGGTTTCCTAGATAGGTTTTTTAAATTTATGCATCAATAATTACCTTTCAATGTACGGATTTAATATAAAGTCTCTTAAACCTAGACTAGACGGATGTGCTAATCCCAAAACTTTCATCTATCTCATACATCAAAATCCGAATGATTATCACAGTGCTAAAATTAAATCTCAATATACGCGATAAAGATGGAGCTATTGCTGAAATTGTAAAAAGTGCAGCATAGAAGCATTACCTGTTGAACAATTTACACCAAAAATTGATCAGCACCAGTTTATATCAAAGTCTAACTGAATTTAAAGTTCTATTAAATTTCTTGATTTAGTTCTTGAGATAGAGCATTCACATTTTTTTTCTCATATACAGATAGACGGGCAGACTCACAAACAGACATTTTCTAAAAATAGTCAAATCGTGTTCAGAACCTTCTAAAAGTATAAATCGATCTAAAACCGGAAGTCGATATTTTTCACGAATGCAATATTTTCTTTTTGTAAAGACAGAAGAAAGTAAAAGATATGGCCAACGTGATATAAATGCCTTTTATGTAGAGCAGAAGCCACGCGCTAAACCAGTGATGTTTTTTAATAAAAAAGAGACTACCAGTTTTCCGTAAATAATGTGTAAAAGACAAATAAATATTGTAGAGACGTTTTTAATATCAACCTTTGCATACCCATTTGCACCATTGCAAACACTTAATTGCAACCACACACATTGCAAAAACGCACTTTTGATTATTTAAAACATAATAAAATTAGAGTATTTCTTTTCGAGAAAAAAACAAATAAGAATTATTTAAATTCATCCACATGCTTTATTGTAAAAAAAAATTACATATTTATTTTATTACTCCACTCAATCAGGCAACATGCATCATTATCGAACGAAATGAAAATCACTTTCAGTTTTTTGAAGGGATCGGTAATATAATAACTGAATTAACCAAATAAAAATCCCCGATGTTATTACTTTTCATTATTGAATGCATACATTCCAATCTCTCGCTTTTTCAAAATAAAATAAAAATCTTTGAACCTGATTCTTTAAATTGAATGCGTGTTGCTTCTGTGCGGTAGTCATTTGAAATCGACTTGATAATCATTCTTTGAATAAAATTTCTAGCTCAAAATAGGTTTCTTCGATTTAAAACTAGTCGGATGTGCCAATCCCAAAAGTTTCTTCTTTCTTATACATGTTAATATTTCAAAAACTTGCTACACATGTTAATACTTCAGTGTTTGCTATTCATTTTTGTTTGTTTTTGGTTTGTTTTTTATTTATATTCATTTTTGTGTGTTCAATATTACACCAACTTTGATTTTCATCTTGAGTTTCTGCTTCATTTTACTAATCAGAGTAAAAACGAGTTAATCTCAATCATATTTAATAAAATATGTTGTACATCAGCTGCTTCAGAATCGCCAGGTAACTGGATGAGAATTGCCAGTCGTTGCATGAACAGGTAGTGTACAGTAGAACTATGAAAAATCGAGAAAAATCGCTATTACTGCTCCCTCTTCCGGCGGATTGTTACCAAATTCATGTGGCACCTGCTTATACAAATCCATACGCATGAAATTTGGTTCAATTCATGCCTAGCTTCATACTCTTTTCGATGGTACAATAATGAAAATGGCAAAAAAAGTCGCTATCACAGCGGCTCCTTCCGGCGGAATATTTCGAGATTTTAGGAGAACCTACTTGCCATAGCCAAAAATAAAAATATGAAATTTGATTCAATTTTACGTATAACTTCATACACTTTTCAATGGTACAATAATGAAAATGGCATAAAAATCGCTATTACAGTCCTCCCTTCCGGCGGAATATTTTCAAATGCAATGAGGACCTGTTGGTTATAGCCAAAAACATACACAAAAAATTGGTTCAATTCTATGCTTAATTTCATACACTCTCGATTATACAAAAAGGACGCGCAGACACACGACCACACAGACATAGCGCCGGACAGACAGACCTTTTGTATAAACATGTTTTTCGGGATCTCTGACCGCTAAAGCACGTAAATCCATCAAAAACCGAAAGTAGAAATAAATTTCGATTACAATACTTTCTTATTTAGAAAGAAGAAAATTAAAAAGCAGAAGGTTGCAAGTATTAATTAAATGTTTCAAAATGTAACAAAATGATACGAATTTATTGATTTTTTCCAGTCTCTTCGAATAGTTTTAAAAATGATCCAAATATAAATACGAGTGTCGCTTCTTATTTATTAATTAATTACATCTGATAACTATATTTCTTTATTGAATTAGGTTAATGTATTTGTTTTTAATTAAGTAAAATTGTACACTGTGTTAAATTACAACGTTTACTTTTGATTCATTGAAAATATTCCACTTGGTTAAGTATAATTAATGAAGCAAAATACTTTTCAAGATTAGTGTTGCACAGTATTTTGCGTTAAATAATAAAGAGAGAAAATTGTTAGTCTTTCCAAATCTGAAGCTTTATTTGCATTTATTCTATGTAATAATATTTATGCATTAAAAATTTTTTAAAAGGTCAACATGGAATTTAGTGACATTAGTTTTCAACTTAAAACACTTTGACTTCCACTTTTTCTTTCTGCAACATGGAATTTTTTTTAAATGATAATTTTACGTAATGAGATAAAGGCGTTTATATCTATTAAAACAATGACTGAAATAACCAGGTAAAAAACGGTCTACGTTATTAATTTACGGTCTTTAATTCAATAAAATACGCTCGTGCAAATTATTTTTTCAAGTTAAAAGAAATTATTCAAATTTAAATAAAAAGTTCGAATTTCAGTGCTAAATTCACCTTGATTAATAACAAAATTTGTAGAAAAAAGTACAAATAAATGCACTGCTTAAAGGTGCGTACAACATAATTTAAAAACATTTGAAATACATTAAAAGCCCTTTAAAATCAAAACGATTTCAATCGAACTTACTCGGCCGTCATCAGTGGAAAACTAAAAGTTGTTGCGTCTCTTTGCATCTTTCATTTTCGCCTGGGAAAGACCATTCTACTTCAAGGGTGATATGGAATATAAGCTGGCATGGTAAAGATATTCAAAATTTGAAAGGTTTTATCTGTTATGTAATAGTTCCTCCCAGACTACGTGCATATCATATGATAGTATATCATTACAAACTATTTCTTTTTTAGATATTATTTCCAGAGAATCTCTTATAATAGCTTCTTGGTAATTACTTGTACGGAAGATAATTTTGGATCACCTTCCATAAAAGTAACTTAATTTTGGATCATCTTCCATACAAGTAACTACCAAGAATCTATTATAAGAGAATCTCTGGAAATAATATCTAATAAAGAAAAAGATTGCAATGATATATTATCATATGATATCCACGCAGTCTGGAAGGAAGTAGTACATAATAGATAAAACCTGTTTTTGTTGAACTTTTGAATACCTTTTCCATACCACCCTCGAAGTAGAATGGTCTCTTCCGGGAGAATTCAGAAGGCGCATTTTGAATTCCTATTAATATAAAATGAATTAATCGTAAAAAAAGTCAATTTTTCACCATAAAAAAATAGCAAATATATAGAAATACCCCGCTACAGAAAAAAGTCTCTTTTCCCGTTGATTTCCTTGATCCATTTTTACTTTTTTTTATTATATTAGTATTGCAATATTATATTATTTCAGGAGTTAAAAAAAAATTGCAGATACACTGTTTTAGAATATGGATGCTGTTTATTTCGAATTTATTGTCGCTTTTACTTAATGCTTTGACAAGTTCTTCGACAAATATTAAGTCGAAGTTGGCTCTATAACAAATATCGGGTTTTTTCTTTTCTTTTCTTTTTTTTTTTTTAGTAATGGTTTTAAGGATTTTTTACAGTTATTCTTTAAACTCTTTGTGTAGTATTTTAAGAATATGCCGTTATATGCAAGGAGGCGGTTTAATAAGGTTTTACTTTATTTATGCTGTAAAATTTAAAAATAATGATCAATATAGAGTTTGGATAATTTTATTAAACAAAAAGATTCGATTTGATTTCCATTTGACTTTTTCTTCTCTTTTTACATAGTAAGATAACAATTCATCAAAATAATTACTGAATTTTCCAGGAAAATATCTAACTACTTTATTACATGTACCAAACAAATGAAAATTATTGATTTTTTTCATTTGTTGGAATAGTTTAAAACATTATCGAAATTTAAAGGCCAGAACTATTTTCCATTCATTAATTACATTTAATAAGTATAGTTTTCATGTTGTGTCACGTTAAAAAGTTTGTTTTAATTAAATATATTTCTGTATCGTGTTAAATTACGGCGTTTGTTTTTGTTTCATTGAAAATAATTATTTAGGTTAATTGTAGTTAATGAAGTAAAGTACTCAAGAAGATTATTTTTCTTGCGCTGTATGTTGCCCGAGAGCATGCAGAATAACAAATCAATTACTATTAGCATTTAAAAAATAATAATTTCTGACATTTATTTTTTCTGTCCAAATTTGAAGCTTATAATTGCTTCCTACAATAATACTGATATTGTAAAGTTTTAAAAAAAAGAAATAAATTATTAATACAGAATTGACGAGGAAATAAATTCGAACGTGTGTTAGATTCTATTTCAGCTTTATAAATAAATATATGAGGACCTGAGTTTCGAAACTTCCCTTATCTAAATTTTAAAAAAAATCGAGTTTTTTTCTAACAATCTATTCTACTGGTGAACCGGCATAAAACAAACACTACACTCTGCAAAAAACTAGTTTTATCGCGTATTTCAGGCATTGTAAGATCTTGAATTACAATGAAAACCAGTGGACGCAGTCAAGGTTTTTCGTGATTTCCCAAAATTTGATTTTCTGTGTAAGGCGAGTTTTGAAACTCCAGTCCTCAAATATATATTTAAAAAGTAAAAATTTCAGTCTTTGAACAGTTTTTATAGATGACGATTATTTAAACATAATTTTAACCGATTATGATCATATTTCGATCAACAGTATGATCATAATGACTTCACAATATTGTCAAATAACTATCATTTACACTGTAAAAAAAATCTGTAAAGTTACTAAAGTTTTTCTAGGAAACTGGGATTCCTAGAACTTTTTATGTAACGGCAACAACAAAAAATCCTGTTGCTACAGGAATTTTTGTTGTTGCCGTTACACAAAAATTTCTAGGAATCCCAGTTTCCTAGAAAAACTTTAGTAACTTTACAGATTTTTTTTTTTTTTACAGTGTACAAAATATTCGAATGACAGGAGAGTTTGCAGACATTTCGATTAACAGTGTAGCGTTGAATAATAAAAGAATTTTTCGTTTATCTCCATTAAAATAATTACAGGATTTGGCAGTTAAACAGCTTGCTATTTTATTGCATTTTCTTATTAAATATAACAAACACGAGTAAGTTCATTATTTTTTCTATATCTACGAATAGATTAAAAATTAACTTTAAAAATGCCACTATATTATGTTCTCTTTTATAAAATGTTTCTATTCCAAGTTAAAAATTATTTATGTCAGTTTACAGGATATGTTTACTGTTAGAAATATATGCTACAAATATAACACATGTTACTAATGTCTGAAGTTTTAAAAATGAACCAAATATTAATACGAGAGTTGCTTCCGATTTGGTAATTGTATTTCTTTATATAACGGTATGTGTTAATTTAGTATCGTGCCGCGTAGTTATGTTATAAGACAAGCATTCCAAGTCCAATTCGTTCCACACTTCGGTTAACAAGTCCGGAGTAATGGAAGTAATAGCCTCTTCAATTCTGTGTCTAGACTCTGGCAAATCATTAGGTAGCGGCGGAACGTAGACAAAATCTTTTATAAAGCCTCAAAGGAAAAAAATCGCATGGCTCCAAGGCTTTTAAGTATTCAGACCAGCAATAACGCTTTATACTCATGAGTCCCCATTTTGCGTATGTGGCACTGCAAATAAGTAAATAACAAAGCAGTACTCGCGCATGCGCTTATCTAAAACAGTTTAAGTTACTTTTTATTTATGACCATGAACCAACACTATACAACGCTTATAGTTGATACTTTTAAAATTTATAACTGGGATCTTCTTTTATGGATGCCCTGTATATCAGTGAAATCGCTTTTTATTTATTAAGGGGAAAGTAAGTGATTGCAAAATGTTTTCTCAAGGATATAAAACAACTTTGTCTTTGTACATAAAGAAAATTAGGGTTAAATTCAAATAATTGCAAAAACCTGGGATATTAATTAAATAAATAATTTTCATGACAACAGTTTCATGATAAAGAATTAACCTTTAAACTAGTTACTGTTGAGCATATTCGTTAATCTTTTAGCTTATTAAATAAAATTTATATGCATGAAACATTTGAAATCTTTAAGGAAAGAGGGACCTTTAAAATAATTTTTTTTTATTTTTTTGTAAATTTCACTTAAAATATTATTCAAGGGTACATTATATGCATTATGGCATAAATGTATCACAAAAAAATCTAAAAAAATATGTTTTTTTTTTTTTTTTTTTTTTTGAGAAAAAAGGGAAATTTTCCGTAATATTTTAGAATTTTTCAAAATGCCCCATGCGAACTCAATATCACTGAAGATCCCCATTTTTATACAAGTTTGGTTTATATATATAAATAAAACTGTGCATCTAATTTATATATTTTTGAATATAAAGATAAGAAAAAATATTAGAAAATATTTTTTTTTCGTACTTTTATATTCAAATATATAAAATACGATGCACAGTTTTATTTATATACACTGCTCAAAACAATTAAAGGATATTGCAGTTTTAGGTGGATTTTGTATCTGGTAAACTGTTTAGCTGATTGATACATGGTCGACAGACATAGTAGGTTATATGAGAATAAATTACACATGTTTGGCAGAAAAAAATGCATTTTATTGCGCATTTGTGTACTAAAGGAAAAAAACACAATTTGTGCATATGAGAAAAAAAGAATAAGAAAAAGTGTTTTCTTCAAAGAAAATCATTTTCAGTAGGGGGTATGGTTTCCACGGGCGGCCAGCAACGTTGAACACCTTTGAGGCATGGACTCAATGAGGCTATTAATGACGAGTTGGGGTATTCTGCCCCACTCTTCCAGAAGAGCTCTTTCCAGTTCTTGGAGAGTTTGTGGGGGTTGTTGGCGGCCAGAAACTCGTCTTCCTAGAGCGTCCCAAACGTGCTCGATTGGATTCTTGTCTGGAGAACACGCTGGCCATTCCATTCGAACGATTCCTTCCTCGAAAAGGAAATCCTCCACCAGGTTTGCACGATGTGGCCTGCAGTTATCGTCCATTAAAATGAAGTTATCTCCGATTGCTGCAGCGTAAGGGACTACAATAGATCTGAGGATCTCATCTCTATATCGGCGACCAGTCAGAGCTCCATCTCGAATGATGTAGAGGTCAGTGCGCCCGTCAATGGAGATGCCACCATACACCAACACTCCTCCACCGCCAAATCTGACACTTTCGTGCACGAACGCAGGATTATTCCTACTGCCACGGTCCCTCCAGATGAAAATACGCCTATTATCCGGATGCACAGAAAAACGGAACTCGTCAGAAAACAGAATATTGCTCCATTCATTTCTCCTCCAGTTGACATGCTCGGTTGCCCACTCCCTGCGGTCGCGACGATGCCTTGATGTTAATCTAACACATACCATCGGTCGGCAAGCATACAGACCTACAGCATGGAGCCGGTTTCGGACAGCCTGAGTTGAAATCGTGGTGCCTGTAGCCGAGCGAAGGTGTTGTTGGAGAAGAGTAGCGTTCATGGTTCGGTGTCTCCGAGCTGTTAACGCTAAATACCGATCTTCATTGGGCGTTGTTGCCCGTCTACAACCTTGCCCTGGTCTTCGGCCTGCACATCCACTCTCCAAAAAACGGTTCCAGATCCTGGAAATGACACTTTGTGACACTCAATGGCTTGCGCTACTTCGGCTTGAGTTTGGCCCCCTTCTAACCCACCAACAATTCTTAAAGCTTCTGAATCTGTCAAATGACTTCGCTGAGACATCGTACTCATCGAAACAAAGCAATCACTGAATGCCGATCATCCTTGTCTTCATTCTCTTTTATCCAGTTGAAAGTCAAATTTCATTCGCTGCCGCTGAAGCGACGTTTTTGACGTCGAACTCAAAATTTGCATACTCCACAGTTTGAAAACCAGAAAAATTTGCATTTGTGATTCTCTTCTTCTTTTTTCGGCAAAAAAAATTTCGTTTATATCTTTATTTTATATAAAACTTCAAATATCCTTTAATTGTTTTGAGCAGTGTATATAAACCAAACTTGTATAATTGTATACTTGTAAATGTAACTTGTATTGGGGATTTCCATTGATATTCAGTTCGCATGGGCATTTTGAAAAGCTCTAAAATATTACAAAAAATTTCTCAATAATTTTTTTTTTTTTTTTTTTTTTTTTTTAATAAATTTATGCCATAATGCATATAATGTACCCTTGAATAATAATGAAAGTGAAATTTATAAAAAATAAAAAACATTGATTTTAAAGGTCCCTTGTCCCCTTAATCAACATTTTAGATCCGCTAATTGTGAATTATATGAGATTTAAATATCTGCTTTACCAGATTTAAAAAGCTTGAATTTATAAACTCGGTTTTGAATTGGAGGTTGCTCCCCCAATCAGAAAATCTGATTTGTGGTGGCAAAATGAATTGCCCCCATGCTTAATCAGCAGTTTCTGTATATATTTGATGGATTTCGATTTTACTTTCTTCTGTGTGTGAACAGAGGTACTCCCAACGCAGCAGTTGTCACGGCCTTCAGGCAAATGTGTTCAAATTCCGAGGGATCGGAGTTAAAGTGATTTAAGTACTCTGCTCCCCCATTCAACATTCGTGCATGTATTTTAATGTAAATTATATCAATTTTCAAAACAAATAATACATAAATAAAATTTTCTATTTAGTTCAATAAAATTTAAACCTTTATTCTATTTCTTTGAAGTTTCTTTTAGCGTATTTTCAGGTCTTGAAACTAATACCGATACGATTTCCAAGAATATGTTTCTGATAAGCTTAATTCACATTTATTCTAAGCACCAGGCAGATATCTAGGATCTCTTCTAAGTAATTTTTTATACATAATCTCTCATCTAATTCCGCGTAAAATGAATTTCACGGGAAAAAAGTCAATCACTCATTCTAATTTAATGAACTTATCTTCTCGTAATAAGTATGTTAATAGCGAAAAAGTGCTAATGCTGTTATTTCACAAGCCATGTCAGCAATTTCAGAATGATAATTTAAGAGTAAAGAAAAATGTAATAAAACAACAAATTTGAATACAAGAAAAAATGCAAGAAATTTTTAGTGCTTTTGAAATTAATAATCCATTCTATGTTCTTAGGACGTGTTTTTAATCTTAAAATGTATTTAAACTATAGTTTTAGAGTGAATGGTATAAACATACCATTAAAAGACTGTCAACTTGCGTGTATTTTACACGGAACATCTGTATCTACTAAGATAGAGGACTGTAACTTGTGTCTTATTTTTTGCACACATAAGCGCACAAGCTTTTTATTTTAAAATATGATATATAAACAACTATTTAAATCTCCCACTTGTTTAAAAAGTATTAAATTTCTAGTTTTAGAGTGAATAGTTTAAACGTACCATTAAAGGACTGTCAACTTGCGTGTATTTTACATGGAACATCTGTATCTACTATGATAGAAAACTGTAACATGTCTCTTTTTTTTTTTCTTTTGTACAAGCTTTTTATTTTAAGATATGATATATAAACAACTATTCATATCTTCCACCACATGTTTTAAATGGCTATATATTTCTTTTTTGATCCAGCACTGTAAATATTTTATATTTTTAAGGAGAGGATAAGATTAAAAAGTTATTCTATTCATAAATGTATTCTGAGGCATTAAAAATGTTAAAACTTTTGTGACAGTATAGGAAAGGGGGTTCAAATAAACAGCAGGTTTCGGAACTCTTTCAGTTGCAAAGAGCCTTCTTCATTGGTCTCAAATTCAGTATGTTTTTTCTGTAATGAGTAAACTTATATTAATTCAGCCCTGATTTTAATCAATATTTTGTATTTTTCAGAGATGATAAGGTTAAAAAGTTATACATTTATAATATATATTTATATATTCCTAAATGCATTCTTAGGCATAGAAAATGTTAAACTTTTATGACAGTATAGGATTCACGTACATTTTGTTGACGTTTGTAAATGTGACACTGGTAACCACTTGTAACACGTCGATTGGTAGACAGTCATCTACCATACAATCATATGATTGCCGTCCGGAGAGCCTACTATGTTACTACGAACTCCAAATAGATTAAATTAGACTTTTATTTCTAATACAATTTTTGAAAAGCCTAGTGCGATACAGCGAATTCTACAGTTGTCATATCCCATCAAATCTATCCACTAGGTAACCACTAGGTATGGAGATCGAATTATCCAATAGACGATTTCATTCGTGACTTCAGTCATGACGTTTTGGTTGGAAACTGACTCCAAACAAACCGTTGTTATGTTCTATTTTCTTTGTTTGTATATTATAGCTGCATTTTATATCTATATCTGACATCTAAGTGTTTTAATACTTGATATATAGCGGTAATATTTTCTACGATTTATATTTAAAAAGAAAATGACGCATATAGCAACCGTTTGTTTGAAGTCAGTTTCCAACCAAAACGTCATGACTGACGTCACACTATGCGTCTATTACATTCTGTTTAGAAAAGCCCGTGAACTCTCTTATCGAACGATCATTAGACTGATTTCTTGGTCTCCTAACGTCTGCCTTTCTTCTATAATTGTCCAAATAATATTATGAAAAGTGATCCCTATAATGTGTATATGTGTGACACTTTAACCTCTTTACATATCCTGTTGCTACAGGACAATTTCAATCATCCAGAAGATATCGGTTATCTTGAATGATATCTCTTGCATGTTTTTATAATGTTAGTGTTTTGCCTGGGTTAGGAATGTTTGCAGTACACTGGCAGACTCACAGTCTGCTCGCACTATTTCAGTAATTTTTTAACAGAATATTTTAATTATTTAAACCCAAAAGGGTTTTTTTGCCTTCAAAACGAATGCGTTGAACTTGAAAATATATATTAACAGATAAAAATGCAAAACTGTCTTAATAAAAATTTAAATACCCCAGCTTATAAATAATTCAATCAATACAGCATTAGAATATATTATATATATAAACTTCTTTGTTACGACACGCTCAATTTATGGGTAAATGAAATGTGCTAAACATGTAATCTTTCATCAGTGGAATTACTTACTTTTCGAAAGCCATAAAAGTTTTTACAATTTTCGGAACAACATCGATTTAGCTCTCTTAAATATCCAAATCCCATTTAAACCATCAAAGGAATGGCTAAAAAGGATGTGTTCAATTTTCAAGGTCTCCTAATATTAAGAGTATCATTAAAGTAGATATCCCCATTCCAAAACTTAGCTTCCTAAGTGGTCATCTTCATCGATCAACGACAAACCGCTTTGTCTGAAAATGTCCACTAATGGAAACACTTTTCCAGCGAATTATTGCGGTTTTGATTCATTTGTATAGCTACTTTTTTTTCTTCGGAGATTATCCATTAGGCAAATGTACAGAAGACTGAACACTACGAAAATTAAGATATAGTAAAAGAAATCGACTAATGCAGTTGGCAAAATCATGATATTTCTTATTACTTTAAAGTACTCAGATAATTTGTAAAATTGTTATGATACTTCTTATGCTATTTTGTTACTTATGAAATAAATTTTTCTACTTTATATTAAGTATTTATACACTAAGTATCTCATTTTTACTTTAATAGATTTTACGTTTCTTTACACATTACGACAATATTTGAATGCAGTAATTTCTTTCGGATTTTTGTTTTAATTTGGTGGTCTCTACAAATTAGATATGTTCAGATTTCAAGAAGTTTTATATTGTTTTAAAATGTTTATTTAATCAAATAAGTGGTGGCAGTTTTTATTATATTAAGGTGATTTTAGTCAGCTTAAAACAAATAAAGTTACTGAATTTGACATTTGCCAATATATATTTTTATAATTGCATAGCTTTTTGTGCCCAAAATCCTTTTTGTGGCACTATATACGGACTGTAAATGCTACTCTCACGATTTTCAATAGGAGACATTCTCTAGTGATTCTCAATAACATATATCAATATAAGTAAAGTTTCAACGCGGACGAACGGACAGACAGATGAACCGAAGACAAATACTTACAACAATGTCGGAAAGTGTTAAAAATGAATAAATGGTTATTCCAGATGGATTTGTTGTAGAATAATAATACGTATATGAAATTAAATATCTACATATGCTTATTCCCATAAAATATAGTCATTCAAACTTAATTATTTATTAGGTGATTGAGGAAAACACCTGGCCACCTCCAGGGAAACCGATGATTGCAATCTGTGGGGCGTGGTTTCTATTGTTCAGATGAGTAGTCAAAAATAGATTGGAAAGGAAAATATTAATTAATAAATATTTCTTTTTACTATGAAAGTATCTTCGAAAAACAAAATCCGTATTGGAAAAAAAAATGAAGATAATGTGTTGATTTAAAATTATTGTGGGATTATTTATGAAAAAAGTATTACTAAAGCTTTTATTAGACACCATGTTTATTATGTTGTGTAAGAGATAAATTGCAGTATTTTAAGTAATATAAAATTTATTCCAACGTAAATTTACATATTTTGTTTATACGTTCAGGAAAGTTATATTCACCATATGTAATTTTTAGTCTTTAATCTTCACGTTCATACTAGTTACTAACCGTATTTTTAATTTTTTTCAGTGTATAATGCAGAATATTAAAAAATAGTTAATTAAAAAAATATTTTCGAGTATTAATTAAAAAATATATATATTGAAAAAAATTGAAATCGTAACCTATAAATTTTAACATAATATACATAATTTTTATATATAATTTTTAATCAGCTGTATAATTTTTAGTCTTTAATCTTCACGTTTATAAATTGTTATTAATCATACTTTAAATACTTTCAGCGTATATTTCAAAATATTAAACAACAGTTAATTTAAAAAAATCGAGTATTAATTTAAATATATATATATATATATATATATATATATATATATAATGGAATCGTAACCTATAAATTTTTAACAGAAATCGATTTCCAGAATCTTTAACCCCTCAACCTACAACTGTGTGAGACACGTGGTCTTGTATTGGGGCCAAAACTGATTAGCACGGGCTTGGTCCTTAATAGATCAGTCGGGCCAAACGTAATTATTACGGGCATGGGCCGTGGTGCGACGTTTGCGATTTGTAATTTGCCCACCACAAACAACACAGACCAGGCTCGTGATAGATTCTTCTCATCTCTGTGCATCATAATCAGTTACATGTTATTCTTGGTCACGTTTGCACTTTGAAATATTTTTTCTTAAATATTAGAGAAGTATCCCCACAAGATGTTTCCAAAAAGAAGATTTTGTGATGAGAACAGTGGATGTTGATACTTCTGCTATCGAAAATGATAGTGATGACATTATACGTTCTGTACGAAAAAAAAAATGCAAGCGATTAGTTATTGATTTATGTTATATTTTAGTGATGGATGATAAATCTTCTGTGGTATATCTACCAAAATTATTACATCAGGTTGTAAATACTTATCAAATATTCCACAAAATTAAACCAGTTGAATATTACACATGCCTTTACATTCCGTAAGTCGTGCACGTTTGGTACAACTTAGGACCAATATGCCGAACTGTGGAAAGGGCTCGAAGGCTGCACGATCTTGTTTACGTTTTGGGGCCAGTTTGCCGAAACTTAAATCGTAGTCTAAGGGGTCTCAGAACTCTTAAAATTGGACAAAATGAAAAAAAGAGACCATTTCAAACATTTAATATCTTAAAACGTATTTGTTTTAAGATAAAATTTTAACTGGAAATGAAAGATATAAGTATGCTCTTTCATTTCAAATATTTAAAAAATTTCAAGATGCAGAATTCGCATTTATAGGGCGCTCCAAACTGTCATACATTTGACGCGCAGAAAATCGGCATAACAGATTAGGCGCATGATTACAAAATAAATTTTGCAACTAGAATGAAAATTTTGGTGCCTACTTATACTTCAGATTGTAATAATTACACTGAACCTAAATAAATTTGTATTTAAAGCATTTTTATATTTTTAATACAAAGTTGTATTTAGCTAATGGAAAATCCAGAAAGTTTCAACAATATAACCACCTAAAAAGAAAGGTAAACGCCAATAAAAAGGTAATTTTAGGTTCAGTTTATACAAGCTAACATGAAACATATGTTTTGAAAATTTCAAGAAAAAATATTCAGAAGTTTTTGAGATATCATGCGCGTTATGCCCAAAAACGTCATTTGGAAAAAATGACTTCAAATTTTTGGAAAGGCCTCTTCAGCTATTGAGCGGGTGTAATTCTAAAAGCCATAATTTCTGTTCTAATGGGAATTTCAAGGAAACAGTTATATCAAAATGTTCAGAAATGGTAGAAGTTTAAGAGCTAAAAAAATTAAAATTTCGAAAATTTTTAAAGTTTTTAGAATAATTATAAACATTAAGGGGTTAAATATATGAATTCAAAATTACAGCTCATTTCGCGAAGAACCTTTTGAGTTGTGCTTTAAAAACTACCCGTATACTGATATCTGTTTTACAATGGTTAAAATCTAACTGGGAGTTCCAAACTTTGAATCTTCATAATTCCTGAACTACTTGAGCGAATGACTTTCCGTTAAGTATTCTAAGTTAAAATTTATCGAAAAAGCCAAATATGATGCAAAAAATCGGGTGTTCGTTTTGATAATTTCAGAATTTGGTACAATTTCAGTATGAAAACGACTCCTAAACTTGTTTTTTTTTAACTAAAAAGGCATAATTTCTAGTCGAATAGCTATTCCAGTTTTTCTATATTAATTCGGAGATTTGAAATTATAGTTGTGTGTTTCTTTTTTTTTTCTTTGTTGTTGTTGTTGTTGCTGTTGTTGATTTTTCTTCTTTGGACCGACTGTATATCCGCAGCAACATCATAAGACTAAACGGTAATAATCAGCCACAGTTTAACGCTTTACTGCGCAGCTTTGCATATATGCAAACAAAAGTGTCTTGAATTGAATAGATTTTTTTTATTCGTACATACCTAAATCACACCAGAAAATTAAAATGGAATTATATACTTTAATTAATAACAGACATTCCGTTTTTAAATAAAGCGAAATTAACCACTGAAACTTTCTGGTGTAAAGTCAGATTCTCTGAACTATATAATTTCTAGAACGTATTCTATCACGGGAATTAAAAGGTTAAAGGTTAAGTTTTATAAAATAAATAATGTTGTAAAATAAGGTATTGTGAGACATACTTATTAAAATATTTACTAATTTGAATTATTTTAGCGTAAAACAGCCACACGACAGTAGTTTTTACTTGTATTGCAGATGTGCAACAGAAGAAAAGACGAATTATATGAAAAATGTATCTCTGATTTTTTTCATTATTTTTCCTGTGTAATAAACCTTTCAGAGAATCATATATAGTTTTTTCGAAACAGAATAAAAAATCGCGCATTTAAGAGTTAAGAAAAGTAGGATTATACTGCCAAAATATCTAATAGTAAATGCATACGCAAACTGATTAACTTTGTTTTTCAGAATTTTTCTTTCTTTAAATTTATATTGTTAAAAAGACAGATATTTTAATTCTTCCATTTTCTGTGATCCAAGTTTAAAGTTCACTATTAACATATAAAATTCAAAATCCGAAATCTTTGATGACATGTTACTGTCTTTTAAAAATAATCACCCTCATCTCTTGCATTAAGTAATTATTACTAAGAAACGCATTAGCAGAATTGGAAAAGTTTTGTTAATAAAATTCAGTTAATTGAATTTCTGCCTCTCTTGTTACTGTAAAGTAACTGTATCCAAAGATTTTACTTTCCGCGATCCAAAGACAAATGTAGAAGATTCAACAAAGTGAAGTTTATTTTGCTAATTACAATAAGAATTTTGTTGCAAATTATGTTACATTTTTATTTAAAAAATAAATTTCTATTGTTATCTCATGGGGTTTATTTTTAAGGTTATTTAATATGGCACGTATTCATGTATAAAGTATTTGCTATTGGTATTGGTATTGGTATTGGTATTCATGTATGACGTATTCGCTAGTAGATGTCGTAAACCGGCATCGTAAATATACCAGTATTTTATCATCAATGAAAACATTTTTTATAAACCTCTATTATTAAACACAATATAATAACCGTTTCAGGAGCAAGGTACTTGTATTCGTAAAATGTAGAAATAATTGATTTACACCAGTATTTACAAGAAAATTTATTTGTCAACATGTAAAAGTATATTTTCGCGTACTTAATAAAAGTGAAATTTTCATAAATAATTCGGGTGCCAATGTGGCAGTTAGGGATTAAAATTATGTGATGCCATATTGGCATCACCGCCCTTCAAGGGGTTAAGGCATGTTAATTTGTGACTATTATAAAATTAATACAAATTCGTCATTGAAATATTATTCATTGAACTCAATAATATCTCATTAAAATCTTTTTCCGCTAGTGACTCGTTTACGTGTCATAGTGTGCGCAATATCCTTGAATTTGAAAACCAATATATTTAAACAGTAATTTTTGTGTTGCTTAATCATTGAATCTCAGCTATTAAAAAAAGAAAAAAATCACTTTTCAAAAATAGACTTGTACAGGAATTAAAAGGCATAAATGACATTCGTCGTGAAAGAGTTAAGTTGATGGTGGACGTTTACAAAATTTTCTTTTAATTTTCATAATAGAGATTTGAAATTTTGTGCAAATATACATTTCACCATACGTATATAGAACACCTTAAAATAAATTTCTACTCTTATTATAATTTTTAAATGTTTTAAAGTTTTAAAACGAAATTTGAAAATGCTCCTTGCGTCTTAATTGTTTAGATAGTTTCTCAATTTTGGTTTTAATCACGCAAAACTCTATTACAAACAAATCTGTATATAGACTTTTTAACCCTCTGAGCGGTTTGTACGTATTTTCCCGTTTCCTCAAAACAACTTAAATCTGTTGTAGAAAAAATATTTTAAACATAGTTATATTTTAAAATGCAATATCAAATAAAGGGGTATGAAGTGCATTTTAGAAACAAACAGGGAAAGAAAATTTACATTAAAATTATTTTTATAGGCATTTTTAGGAAAATGCAAGAAAACCCTCGAGACGCTTGGAGTGTTTCCTTTAAATAGTTAATTTTTAGAGATATTTTTCTGAATTCCATATTGATTTCCATCAAAGTTCTGTCTTATAAGTTAAAAATCAAATTTAATTGTCTTAATGAAGTCGAATTTTAAAATGCATACACAGTTTCTTTTTAAGCAATATCAGGATTCATCTTTATCAGTTTCACGAAGTTTGATGAGAGCTTAAGTAGCAAAGGAGCATTTCAAAAAAAGAAAAAAAAATCTGAAACTACAGTATTGAGAAAAACAGATTTAAAGTATATTAAAAAGCCAAAAAAGTGTTTGTGAATAAAATTAAAACACTTGTAACTTTGCGTAAAATAATCCCAATCACATACAGTTTTCCTCGAATGACGTGATACAAACTGGAGAGTAATAATACACACAAAAAGAAATGTCGATTTTTGGGTCTATTTTTGCTCAAATAAAGGTCCACTGTTCCCTTAAGATGAATGTTTAATTTGTCTTTTACGGGCAAAATTTATAATTAATATCTGTAAATATGTTACATAAAATCTGTACATTTGTGCACCAATATTCAGTTTAAATTAATATTAATATTATTGTTTTTTTTTGTTTTTTTTTTCAAAAAATTTAAATTTCCGTATCTGAATCCCGGTTATGTTTCAGTTGTTTGATATTTATTTTAAGGGGGTAACCTACTCGAAAAATGAAAAAAAAAATCCATGTTCATTTATTTTGCATGTATTACTATGTATGTTTTTGTTGCATGTATTGCTATGCATGTTTTTTGCATGTATGCACTATGTACTTCCAAAATGCAAAAACTTCCACCTCGATATGCACTCAGGAAGTAACCTAAATTTGTCTCTAAACTGGGGCGCTTCAGGCTCGGAAGTGTTAAAAATGAAAATATATATATATATACTTAAATTATTTATTTTATTTTTACACATATTTAGATTGAATTTACATACTGGAAACTACATATAAATATATATGAGTAAAAATATGCAGAAAAAATTGTGTAAAAAGGGACTTTATGTTTTTTTTTTTTTTTTTTTTTTTTTTGCTTCTCTTGAAAAGAAGCATTTTTATCACAATTTGTACCTTTCGCCCAGAACTACAATATGGGGTTTGGTATTTTTTTGCGTGTAAGTTTGTTTCATTGGGCATCATTTGAATTAAAGTAATTTAAAACAACATTTTCTAAATTTATTTAAAACTCAAAAACAGTAAAAAGGAGCCTTTTTTCAAAACCTCAATAAAATACAGGTATTTATTCTTTAAAAAAATCCTTAATTCATTTTACAAATATAGATTGAATAAAATGATACAAGAAATTTTGTGGTGATCGGATAAATCCTAACTTTATTGAATCCTAAGAGAATCCTAAACTTTAGGTGTAGGAGAAAAGGTACATTTAGCTAGCATGTAAAACACCTCAATAGGTTACTCCTTTAAGCGGAGATACCGGTCTGTTTTAACATCATTAGAGGCCAAAAACTAACAAACCAGTTTTGATCTCTAGGTGATCCTTCAATCCATTTATCTTTATAGTCAACAAAATTATATTCTATATATTCTGAATTTCACTTTATTACTATTATATATATATATATATATATATATATATAGCCTCCTTCTTATCATTCACCAATAACTAAATATGAAACCGTTAGTTTAAAAGGTACAGATCCAATAACAGAAATGTTTCAAATACGAGAGTACTATATCAGAGTTTCGAAAATCGAAATCCAATATCATTTTATTTCGACAAGAATTGCTTGAGTTTTGATTAAAAAAGTACCCACATTGCAATCTGTTGTGCAACGATTGCAAATAAATTTAACATTAGGAGTTCTAAATTTTAATCATCATAATTCCTAAATTAATTGATCAGATGAGTTACTGTTTGGTATTCTAAGGTAAATTTTCAGGTTATTCATCATATGAAAATCCACTTATGCCAAAATAGTAATTAAAAAAAATTACGAAATTAAAATTTTATACGATCTTATAAATTATATTTAGAAAAAGTTTATTATGTTGTAGCAAGTGAAACAGTAAAATTTCCATCCTTGTACGATTAAAATTTGCCGATGATTAAAGATATTTTTAATTTTATAAATGTTCAGCGCTTTCTGGCCCTAAAAATGCCGAAAATGCATAAAATTCAAGCTATCATAAATGAGTTTCTCGCAAAAGATTGAAATTTTTACATTTTTTCTTTTTAGATCACGAAGTTTTTCTATATATAACCCAAAGATCGTATAAAACTTTAATTTTGCAACTTAAAAACATAATAATTTTTGGGGGCCTTCATATGTTGCGCAAAATTTTTGAAACATTTCTGCAATGGGAATTATACCTCTAAATATCTAGCAGTTTAGAAACTAAACATTTGTCCGTGGTAAGAAGGGATGATACCCTATATATCCAGGAGTATTTATAATAGAAATAATCAACTCCTTATAATCATTTGTCATGAACAAAATATTGAAAACTCTAAAAATAATTATAAATCAAAACAAAATTATAACTAATACTTCAGAAAGGTTTTTATCTTTATCTTTTTTCTTTTTGGAAAATTTAGATAATAAGAAAATATATATTAGAGCAATTTGTTGTATTTAGAACAAAACAATCTATTTTCAGAAACTTATTTAAAACAGTATATTTCGTCAAGATGTCTCTTTCTATAGAAAAAAAGAAGCAATTTGACTCATAATTTAAAAGTCGAAAGATTATTCTAAAGCTACATTTTAATTAAACTCATCTTTTAAAAAAAAATCGAAGCAACTAAAAGGGTATTTGTTTAGAAAAAGTTTAAAAATCCTTTCAAAAGCTAAGTGAACGAAGTAATTAAAATAAATAAAAAGAAAAGCAGGATTTTTTATTTTATTTTTTATATTTTACTTTGAGAAACTGTCGAAAATGGTTCATATGCATAAAGAGTAAATCTCAGCAATAATTATATGTTTCATAAAATTAAGATATCATTAAACGTATTCTTTAAAATTAATCCTCTTAATTATTGATAATAACAGCTTATAGGATAATGGAAGTTTGTTTTTAATCGGACGTAGACTTATTCACATTCATTAAATTACATCTAACTTTTATTATTTTAAGAATTTGCGTACCTCAATTTATCTAATTCTAAACATCCGATTAACTAATTAGTCAATTTTACAAGGTATAAGAATAAAGTTAGGTGAGTGTGATCATAAAAAAATTTGCTTACTTAAACCATAAACTGTAAAAAAAAAAAAAAAAAAAAAAAAAACGGACTAACATACGGAAATACTACTGACAATCGAGACACCAGTACTATTTCCGTATTTTAACGAAAGTTTTCCCCCGTATGTTCCAAAAAAATGGAAATTTTTCTGTAATTTACCAGGAAAAAAGTTCCGTTAAAATACGGAAATAGTACTGACTTCTCTTTGCCAGTAGTATTTCCATATTATAATCCTTTTTTTTTTACAGTGTGGGAAAAGTTTCATATTCCTTTGAAGTAATATGTGTCGTTTGCAATGCACTTTTAACAACGACCGTACCATCCCTGAAAACTGTGGTGAAATTTTTTTTCGGTTTCGCACTCAGAATCCTCGTGAAATGGCTTTGAATGCCTGGATTCCAAAATCGTTTTCATTTTAAAGTTTCTGGTTCGGGAACAGAAAAAAAATCATTGAAGCAATTTCAGGCGAATACGGTGGATCAAGGAGTACAAGTTCTCAACATGCCATAAGCTGTTTCACGAAGACGGGCGAATATGGCTAAGCAATTTCGTGTAATGAAACCTAATCATGCGATACCGAAAGTGGGCTTTGTCAGCAAATTTTATGAGCTGTACAGCCGTTGTCAAAAGAGCATTCATTGCAAACGACAGATATTATTTCGAAGAAATATGCGTTTTTCCTAATATATGTAAGGGGCTTTCCTTTATGATCATACACTATATGGCCAATGATGATTGGTCACTTGTGATTTTAGACGTTTTGTTAAATATGTAGAAAAATACATAAGGAATTACCCTGAAACGCCAGATGTGTAAACAAAATAGTATAGGTCATATATTTCCGCGATGGTGTTTTTCCCGAAACCCTATAGGGGACCGTCAACAAATTGAAAAAGAACGAATATCTTTTGGATAACCCTGTAAAAACTAATGTAGCAAAAGTATTCAAACTGTAGAACATGATTAAGAGGCTTATCGTAATACACTGCGTTCATTTTTATGAGGATAGCATGGATGCTAGAAGAGAAATTAAGGTTTTTTATAAAAACAGTCCCAAATTTGGCCAAGTTATTTGCTTATAATTTGCAGAGTTCTTAATATGAAAAAAATGTTCTTTTCAAAAAACATGACAAACAACGTTATACACAATGCCCTGTAATCAGAATTTTTAAAAAAATAATAAATGGATGAAAGATGAGGAGGTATACTAAAAAAATGTTTCACTGCGCATGCGCGAATGCAATCAAAATACAATGTGCATAATGTATTAGCTAAGTGTATAGAGCAACTTTTGTGAATGTCTCAAAAACATAGCTTGAAAATTCTGAAAATTACCGTCGGTAGAAGAAGCTCGAAATCCGTTGTTCCCAAAAGGAAGCAAAAAGATGAGAGGTTGTATCCAAATATAGTAGTACGTGCAATATTGTGTACGCTATCTTGGCACTAATCAACATATATTTAGGTAGGAAATTAAAAGCGTCCAGAGCATTTCGAGCCCTGATTTAGGTGAGACAGTTGGCTGTACCACTTGTATCCTACGTCCTTGTGTGCTGTTCAAAAATCCAAACTGGTTACTTTTTGGCTCAATTTTGTTCACAAAGGTATCAAATTTGTACGTGCACTTACTAAAAAACTATACAATCGAACTGTTTTTTCGGTTTTTCAGTAAAGGCAGAAGGTTTTTATAAAATTCTGTCTAAGTTGACAATTTCAATATAATTTCCGCACGCGACACCACAAGGAATCGATTTTAAAATTCAATCTGAAAAAAACAAGGAACAAGTTAAATTTAAAAAATGAATGCGAAAAAAGATAAAAGTTTACAGTTGTCTGTCTACATTCCTTGAAAATTTTTCAATTAACATTTTAGTACAACTATAAAACTAAAAACTATTCATTTGAGATAAATTTCACATTCTAAAAATCTATGCTTTCAAGTCCTTGCATCCTTGTTATCTGATATCGCAGAACATGTTTTTCAAAAGTACCATATATTTCCAATGCGATCATAAAGCTCTCGTCTCTGAATTATCATCGATCATCATTTAGTCAAAAATTCCGCTGTGAAAGATATTTCTCCCAATAATTATTAAATCGATACACGAACAATATTAAATAGTAAATTTAATTAGGTTGATACGGAAAAGTTTAGATATTTATTTTCCGAAATGTTCGTGTTTACTACATCGCTAGCATTGGTTAATTTTCTCAAAATCGTTGAGATGTATTATAGGAATCATCAGCATATGAGATAAGTGTCTACAAAAACGAAGACAGATAAATAGAGCTCAAACCTATCAAGATATACGACTACTTTTGGAGAGAATTGTTTTAATTTTAAAAAAATATAATTTTTATGCGCATTATAATTTTGAATATGGGTAAACTTTTTGAATGTAAAGTAAGATGGAATTCAATCTAACAAAATTCAAATTCAATTTAAGAATTTTTACCGTTAATATTATTATGAAGTCCTTCAAAGAATCATCCAGCTATTAACTTGCAAGTTAAAAATTTATATGTTATATTTTAATACAAAGACAAATTGCAAAAATTTCGGCACTTTGTTACACGGATTAAAATAAATAAGTAAATAAATAAATATGGTGTAACTAATATATTAATATGGGTACATTCCCTATATCAACCCTTTTAAAAAATTTCTTTTAGAGTGTTCTACAGTTTCGTAATATTGTATGTATGTTTGGCGTCACAATATTTTTGCGCTAAAGCATAATGTTAAAAAACTTATTTTGGGAAAAATATGAATGCATAATTGAACTCTTTATGAAATTACAAATATTAAAATGCGAATAACTCGACTTTTAAAGTAATAAAAAGACAAAATTAACCCTTAAATGCCTGAGTTTTCAAAAATCCTTTAAAAAATATTTTTCGGCTTTCTTTTTTGAAATAAATCATGGAAAAAATAATGAAAAAAACCATATTTTGTTTTAAGTATGATTTACGGCTAAAAAACTATTTGTTACTAATTGGCAATACTGGTGTTTAATTGAAAAAATAATTTTCCTTGATAAAATTCTATAATATTGAACACACAAGAATTTTGAGAACTATGATAAGAAAAAAATTTTACTTGTTCACTGCAGAACAAAATAGGGTATTTCGCAAGCTTCCAAACAAAACAAAAAGAACATTTATCAACAATTGAAAAAATTAATTTATCTTTATTCTTAAACAGCACAAGTGTTGCCATCTAAATTGGAATATTTGGAAATAGTCTACTTTTAAATGATGTATATAAAATTTGCTTAGGGGGGCATCTACATATTAAAACGAACCATAACTTTTTTTTTTTTTTTCAATAGCAGTACACAATTCTGACAGCATAAATGAATTCTACACCATTGAATTAACCTAAAAACAAATTTTTATGCAATTCGTACCATACATTTCCGAGAAATTAATTATTTTAAAACGAGCGTATTTTAAGGGCTGTATCCAAATTGAAAATCGATTTAATAATATTTTAAGAATGTATTTTATTGGCAACACTAGGCATTATAGCTTCAATATTATTCTAATAGTATTTATAAGCCTAAATTGGGCATGTTGCCGAAAAGCAACACCCGTCATTTAAGAGTTAAAATTGATCTGAAAACTGAAAAATCGGTCTTAATAAATTAGGTCAAAAACATAAAATAAATTTTTGGATTGAAATTTTGTTTTGAATGTAGTTGGTACAACGTGAAATTGCTATGATGTTGTGAAAGAAAACAACAAACATCTATATTTAAACAAGAAAGAAAAATCATGCGCCCAGCATAGATTATGAAACACTTTCCAACACATTCAAAGTAATGTAACAAAAATGAACCGTTTAAAAAATTAAAATATTACGTCTAACTCAACCATATGGAAACGCATAACACTTTTCAAAACCCAATTTCAGGTGTTCCCGTTTACAATCGGAAAATTATCCAATTTTTTTTCAGCAACACTCTATATTCGTATCTATTAACTGCATGCATGACAAAATTTAATTCACTTAAGAAATGTATATACTTCAAATGAAAATTGCCTTCAGCAATTTCCTCTAATACGGAGAATGATGCGTGAATACTTTTGTGCAGCCCCGTATAAAACCTACAGAATTTATATATAACGAGCAATATGCAAAAGATTAGTTACATTTAAAAGCGCATACCGAATTTTAAAACGTAAACTCCAGCAATTATTACCCAAAGACAATATTGTAACAGATTTCTATTGTGTGTCTCTGTAAATAAATAAAAAATGCTATGAATGCCCTGATCTAACGTGATCGTAGTGAAATTCAGTGGTTTATATGAGTTTCAAAACATTTGAAATAGCGTAATGTTATTAAAATACTCTGCAAACAATTTTTCCCCATTGACCATAACGTAATGGAATTATTTTGAGTGCCCCTGTAACTTAACTATTAATCCTACATACTTCATATACAATACCAAATATGCTTTGGTGACCCTAAATAAGGTTTCTCAATTGCATGAAAATCCGAGTATATTTACGGGAGTTAAGGCGTGGACATACGGACAGACAAACCGAATGCATAATCACTTTTCAACTTTGTTGGAAAGTGTTAAAAAGTAATTATCAATGCTAAATGTTATATATTTTGTCTCGTGAAGAAACATGTTGAATTCGTTGAAATATATGGCACTAAACTTTTACAAAAACACAAAATTTAAAATAATCGATTAGGGAAAAGTTTTACACTTTAAAAATCTACGCTTTCAAGCGCTACTACATCATGGCTATCTGATATCATAGACATATTTTTCTGTGGTACCATAATTTCGAGTTGCTTTCATAAAACTCTCATTCCAGAGATTTATATCATCGATCTGCATTCAGTTATGAATGTTGCAATGAGAAATCGTTCTCCCGATAATTATTAAATCAATACACAAACAATATTAAACGGTAGTTTTAGTCATAGTCCTAAGGCGGCGGCATATTTCAGTTAACAAATTTATACAAGCTGATTTTTATATATGTAATTGTCCTAAAGTAAGTAATCATGGAAATGACTGCTCAAGATGCTCTAGTATAGTCTGATGCGGTCACGGTAGGCTGACAAATATCAGAAAAATGGCAAAAAATTATTTCCATTGTACACACTCAAATTCCATGTACCGGGTGGCACAGTATAATTAAAGAGCATGTGTTTGAAAGGCTCTGCAAGCCAAACTATTTGAAATATGTTTTTTAAAGGTTTTTTCTTTATACTGTTTAGAGCATTTGGAAACAAGGTCTTCAATAAAATAATACTTTTAAAAAATTCCGACAGATGGCACTGTATGCATAAAAAACCATGAATGAGGCAAATGAGTATTAAAATTTTAGATAAAAATTAATAAAAGGGTTTTATCAAAATGGTGGTAATTATAGCGCTGCTATGAAAGAATATCGTCGTCTCAAAATATATTGATAAAATGAGTTATTTTAAGTACAGTTGCAAAGACTAGAAAAAAACCTGGTTTAAACCTGGGATTAAACCGGGTTTTTTAGGAATAAACCGGGTTTTTTGGGAATAAACCAGGTGCTTTTCATTAAACCTGTGAATAAACCGGGTCTATTGGAAATATAACGTGGAATAAACTGGTTTTTTGCAACTCTAATTTTAGGTAATATTTGGTAATCCAAACATCTCTAGCATTTAAGTGCCATCTATCGGTAATTTTTCAAACTAATCATTTTTATTTCATAACGCATTTCCGCATACTCTAAACAGTACAAACACTAAACCTTTTAAAAATATTCCAAATAATTTAAAATTTAGAGCTCCTTAAGCACGTGCACTTTAATTATGGCCAGCCATTACATTACAGTCGTGACATACAGTTTAAAAAAGTGCAGTTAGCTTCCGGTCGATGGATTCAGGGGATTCTTACGTAAACATGCGGAAACACTCATTTTTTAAAATCATTTTATAGAAGCGAAATTTTAATATGTTATTTTTGACGCAATTGCATGTACAAAAATGCAGTCAGCTAGGATGGATATCGGTGGAACGGTCTAACTAATACACTCAAAGATGCTGCGTGCGCATACCTTTCGAAGAGGCACACCGCATTTTAGATCGCGTCAATATGGTCCTACCACAGCTATTTTGTCGTCTGATCACCTATTTTTGTATTTTTAATATACATTATATTTATTATATACATATACATAATATGCAATTTCGGTGCAGTTAACTAACATATGGACAATTTATGCAGCGTCAACTACTTGTCATGAAAAAAGTCATATGCTTTAAACCGTTTTATATAAACCGAAATTTTAATATGTTATTTCGGATACAATTTTATGTACAGTCGTGGGAAGAAAAAAGCAAACACCCCCTAATAACTCCTCAAGAGATTACCGTAGAAGAAAGTTACTGGTACCGAACGATTGGAAATAGTCTACTTTTAAATGATGTATATAAAATTTGCTTAGGGGGGCATCTACATATTAAAACGAACCATAACTTTGTTTTTTTTTTTTCAATAGCAGTACACATTTCTGACAGCATAAATGAACTCTACATCCTTCAAATAGCCTAAAAACAAATTTTTATGCAATTTGTACCATAAGTGCTCGAGAAATTAATTATTTTAAAACGAGCGTATTTTAAGGGCTGTATCCAAATTGAAATTCGGTACTCGATTGTTAACCGAGAGAGCCCCCTTCTTGATCAAGGCACCTCAAGTGTCACTGAAACAGTCAATGAAGTCTGCTAGATTACAGGACAGCGTACGAAATTTCAAAATATCTAGTCACTTCTATCGTAGACGGCCCCTTAAACCATCATTTTGCCGTTTTTTAAGCATAGTTTGAAAACTATTTGGAAGAAAAATGTGAAATTTTGGATTTCCATAAAGCAGGACTTAATAAATCTAAATCCATCAAAAAAATTGTAGGTTACAATTCATAATTTTTTTAAATATTAATTTCATAATTCATATCATAAAATTATAAAAATTGCAAATTCAACATATTTATGTTTGGGTATATTAGTATTATTGCTACACAAAAAATTAGCACATTAGGAGCATAATTTCAGGAGATATAAATAAAAATATGAAAATGTAATTTAACATTACAAGCAGTAAATTTTGAATGTTTATAATTCAAAAACTTATTATTGAAATGACTTGAAATTTGGTGTCTAGGCATAGTTTCAACCGAAGATTTGAAATATCTCGTTATAATTGGGTATTGCCTTTGAAAAAAATGAAGTTTGGATTCGTTTTAATATGTAGATGGCCCCCTAAGCAAATTTTATATACATCATTTAAAAGTAGACTTTATTTCCAATAGTTCGGTACCAGTAACTTTCGTCTACGATAATTTGTTGAAGAGTTAGAAGGGGGTGTTTACTTTTTTTTCCCACGACTGTACATAAAGGACAACCAGCTGGATGTATAGCGGTATAACGTCCTGATTGATGTATTCAAAGAGGCAGCGTCGCATCACTTTCGAAAGGCTGCACCGCCTTTTAACTCTTGGCAGTAACTTAGGTCTTTTCCACCGCTATTTTGTCAACTGACCGTCGTTTTTGTAGTTATAATCAAGTTAATAAGCAAGTTAATAGCTGTAAAAGTTTATTATCTTTCGTGATTCGGTAGGTTTCAAAATTTTTATATATCTGTCACAATGGTATGATTTTTGGAGCAATTAAAATGGTCGTTTCTTCCCTTTTCTGAAGAACATTACATCATTGCTGTTTTTGAATATCGACTTTAACCAGATCGACTTTAACCATTACTATAAACTTTCTCCATATTTCCCAGCATTGTAATTGGTATGTGGTTATCACATATTCTTATGATGGCATTAGCATAGAAATCTATATTGAATGCATGAAAAATAATTCTCGTGTCCACTTTTTTTAAGAAGCTGGACATAAAAAACTACTCTCTTCATTTCTTAGTACTTTATCATCTATTTATTCATATTTAAAACAAAAATCATACTTTCAACCATCATTTAAAAATAAATTTTCGTAGTTTATTCTAAGTATATTCTTTTATTCGATGCCAGATAAACTGAAATTATTTTTTTGTAAACTCACTCTGTAAAAAAAAAAAAAAAAAAAAAAAACGGACTAAAAAACGAAGATTCTACTGGCAATCGAGACGCCAGTACTATTTCCGTATTTTAACGGAAAATTTGCCCCATAAATTCCAGAAAAACGGAAAATTTTCTGTAATTTATGGGGAAATTTTTCCGTAAAAATGCGGATTTCTGGAATTTATGGGGGGGGGGGGGGTTCCGATAAAATACGGAAATAGTACTGGCGTCTCGATTGCCAGTAAAATCTCCGTTTTTTTTTTTTTTTTTTTTTTTTTTTTACACTTCAGGTATAAGTGCAAAATAAAGAGACGGTCAGCTGATAGAACAACGATGGTAGGCTAACGGAAGAAAGTAAAAATGCTGTGCGGCGCGGTGGTTAGAAAGGGTTTTGTAGTCTGCATCTTTGATTGCGTAAGTTAGTCCATTCCACCACAATCCATTCAGCTGGCTATCCTTTTTGTACATGATATTGTGTTTAAAACAACATAATAAAATTTCAGCTCGTATAAAATAATTTAAAAACTGTATTTTTAGTCTTCACACAAGCAGATGATGCTAAATCCGTTGTGCACATGACAGTTAACTGCAGTTTAATAAAAATTTATATTATGAATACAATAAATGTAATATATTACAACTACAAAAAAAAAAAAAAAAAAAGAAAATAAAGAAAATAAAAGAAAATAAAAGACAGCCAGCTGACAGAATAACGGTGGTAAGGCTTAACTAAGGTGACTCAGTAAAAATTCACTAATGAATCGTGATGCATTGCTGCGCTTTAAAAGTAAAGCGTACATTGCATCTTTGCATCATTGCGTCAGTTAGACCGTTACACCGCTATCCATCCAGCTGACTGTCTTTTTTGAACACCAAACTGCGTCAAAACTAACACATTAAAGTTTGGGCTTGAATAAAATGGTCAAAAATTAATGTTTTTGTATGTTTACATGAGCAGCTGACGCTGAATTCACATCCACATGACAGGTAACTGAAATTTGTTATGAATACAATAAATATAATGAATACAATAAATATAAATATATTATGAATATAATAAATATAAGTTATAATTTCAAAAAAGACGATCAGACGGAAGAATAATAATGGCAGGTACTAACTGACGACAGCTAAAATGACGTGCTTTTCGTCGAAAGTTAAGCATACCCTACATCTTTAATTGAGTCTGTATTTGACTGTTCCACCACTAACTATGCAGCTGGCTGTCATTTTTATACATAAAAGTTTGTTAAAAATAATATATAAAAAATTTTCGACTTCTGTAAAATTATTTTTTTAAAAAGGAGTTTTTTTCGCATGTTTATATAAGCAGCTCCACCATACGGCAGCTGACTGCATTTTAGAGTATATGCATATTATGAAATTTAAGCCCGTATAATGGAATAAATTCTTTGCCGTTATTTCTAATATTTGATAACCCCGCTTCCGGTATGTGCTTGAGCAGCTTTAGCGGTCATTTTCATGTACTTACTTTAGAAAAATTATACATATAAAAATAAGCTTTTATAAGTTTGTTAACTGAAATATGTCGCTGCCTTTCGGACTATAACTGGAACTCTCGCTTAATATTGTTGTGTATCGATTTAATAATTATCAGTAGAACGATCTCTCATAGCGACATTCTTAACTGAAGGCAGATCGATGATATCTCTGAGATGAGAGCCTTCTGAAAGCAAATCGTAAATACGGTATCTCGAAAAAACATGTTCTGCGATAACAATGATGTAGTGTTTGAAAGGGTATATTTTTAAAATATAAAAACACATCTCTAATGAATCATGCAGTAGTCATTGAATCCACCGTCCACGTAAAATGAGTGTACTTTTTAAAATTCTTATACCATGTCAATATTGTACATGGATATTTAACTTGTTGTTGGGTACAGTGGACATAAAAACCAAATCTTTCAATTTGTAAGGGATTCATTTGAAAATGGCAGACTTATTAATGGTAAACTCAAATAGCTATATTCAAAATTTGGTGTTAAAATAATAAAAAGTTTTTAAATTATTAAATTTTTAATTTTTTTTAAAATAACGAATAATTGTTATAATTTTAAATGTCCCATGCGCAATCCTTTTTCAAAAAATATGACAAAAATTATTTATGAGATACTTTTTAAGTATTACAATGGAAGTTGCTATGAATTGTAAAAGTTCACGGAATGAGTATAAAAAAAATATAATTATGCTTTGTTTTTTCTAAAAAAGTAGCTATATATTTTCAGATGAACATAAATTTAAATACTAAAATACACCTGAAATCCAACTTTTTATATTATTGTATAGAAGATATACAGTATAAATTTCAAAATAATTTGATAATTAGGAATGTGCATCGAACGTTTTAAAAGTTAGAAATGTGCGAAATTTTCAGTTATGAGAAAACAGCATTTTAAGTAAAAAAAAATCCCTGCCGCCCGAACCTAAAGGCGGAGGTAGATTTCGGAGTTAAGTATACTAATTTCACCAACAAAAAATAGTATCATGATTAGAGATAAACCCACTTTAACAATTTAATCTAGTCGCTTTTGACGAGCTTTTATTTCATTTTTAAATAAGAGCTGATTTTATCAGAATCATGTTAAGGCGGTATTTAAAAAAATACTTTTCCATGCTCAACAAATCGAAATTTTCTGGCACATTTTCAGATTCATTTTTAATAGAAAAAATATGAAGAGAATCTACCAATTGAATGCGTTTGAGAGCAAAAATGAATTTAAAAATGAGTCAGAAAATAAGCAGTTTGGATTTGAATACACCCTTAATACGATGATTTTTTTTCTTCAACCGCTATGTATTTTTAATTTGTTTTTGTTGTAAGAATTGGTACTATCAAAAACTTGTCAATGTAAATGTTGTAGATAATAAATTCATGTGGATTTGATATCTTCAGATTTGACGAAGTTATGAATTTTTTTCTCCCATAAACCTTATTTTTTTCGCCCTTTGAGCCCATTTTTAATTTATCAAAAATCTGTGATGCATAAATTTTTGGCCCAATTTTTAGAAGTAATAAAAAATTTAAACTTATTTGATATGTACTAAAATTAAGAAGTTATGGGGTTTTTCGGTTTTCACAAAACCCTTCCCTATTTCTATTCCCTCGGACCTATTTTGCCCATTAATAATCTTGACCGAGATTTTATACCCCTTGATTTTATGTATCAGTTTGGAAGAGATTTATGCAGAATTAGGGAAGTTATCGTGTCCAGAAAAAAGTGATATATATATATATATATATATATATATATATATATATGTATGTATAAAGTTTTTACTGAGGGTGGTTTGGGGTGCTAGGAGTCATGATCGATGTAGATCTGCAAAATTTTTTCAAAAATTCCATAGGGGAGAATGTAATAGGTAGTATTTCATACAAAATCTACCTAAAAACTGCATAAGATAAGTATATACAGTTTTTACGAACATAATATCTTATATTTCAGCGACGAAGTGTCAGAGTTCAAATAGTTTTTTTGCATAAGATAAATTTCAGCCTCTAGTTTCAAAATTCTCCGAATTAAAAAAAAATCGAATTATTTCTTAAATTTCGTGATTTCATAGTAATCCATGCCCGCATTCAGCACTAAAAGAGACTATCACGGTCATTTTCAAGATTACTTACTTTACAGTTATATTATAGAAACCTTCTCATCTTAATTGGTTAGCTAAAATAGGAAGAATATTAGGTCTTCTCAAAATATTAGGTTAATGGTAAAAGGCAAAGGTAATAGTAAAGGTAATGGTTAGTAATTTACGTCCCATAGTTTTTGTGTATATTAGATAAATAACACCGAATAAGTTTTGCTGAATCATTGATGTGCAGTATGCAAGTATCAGAATATAAAATAAGTATCAATAAAATAGAGACACGTATAAGTGTAGGTGAAAAGATTTTTTTTTTTTTTATCGTCAAGATTTTTTTATTTCTCCAATATTGATTTCTTATAGATATTCAATTGTAGAACATTTCTAAATTGTTCGACAAAAAGTAAAATGGAAAACGAAAAATATCGAAAACAAAGTTAAACTTAAGATATTTTTATTCCATATATTATTTTTATTTACTGAAATCTCTTTCACACAGTGAAGCACGCTCGTAACCGTGCTATTTAAATATGTAAATGTTAATGTTTTAACATACTAGAAAATAAAAATTATATCCGATTCCTCATTTACATCAACAAAATAATATAAATTAATAATAAAATTAATTTTATCAATTCCATTTTAAATGTTTTTCTCTAAATCAGTCCCTTAAGTGTAATTAATTAAACAAAGTTTTATACTACTGCTTGCTGAAAAAAAATATCTCGCGTCTTAAAGCAAAATGTTAAAAGTCTGGTTTTATGAGAAAGTAAAATATCAATTTAAATCAAATGTTACACTTATTAAAATATTATTAATATTATTATTATATTATTAAAATGTGTGTAACTCAAGTAGGGGAGAGTAGCCATATTTGGACCGCCGCTTTAATTGGACCGTTGCCATTCTGCCGTTAATTACAGGAAAAGACTCCATCTACCGCTGAAATCCTACTCATCAGAATGACGCCACTCATGATTAGAAGAAGCAGCCGCCTACCACGTGCCGTTTTCAGACAATTTAAAAAACCTAAAGTTAGCTGTTTTGATCTAATTTTTTCCTACTAAACGTAAGTGAATATTTTAAAACTAAGGTAAATTGTTATGTTATCATATACATATATGAATTCATCTGTTTATTGTGCATATTTTTCACGCAGATTTGTTTGATTTCCTTTTTTGTTCTTAGTCTTGAAATTAGCTGTTTTAAAAAATGGCGCAGTTGCCGTAATTGGGCCAATTTAAATTGCTTAAATTGGACCAGATATGCGATCATAAATTTGAAAAGTAAGTAATGAATTTCGAGGACGGTACGCTTGTACACTATTTTTTATATTTTATAATGGATTACTATCTCCATGCAAGATTTTTTTTCTTTTTGTATATCTGGATTAATTTTTTCATACAGTTTAGGCCTATATAAACATAAAAATATTTTTACATGTCTATGCAATAAATTTTGTTTGCAATGTCTTTTATCTTGTATGTAATTGTATTTAATTTCTTTGAATTCTTTATTCCTACGGCATACTTTGTTTACAGAGTTGAATTCAAACATTTTCCTCTTGCAAGATGTTATATATATATGCAAGATGTTATTTGTGATGGAAGACTTTTTACAGTTCTGGAGGGTGGAATTATACTTTTTTGCCATTAAAACGCATAAAATCTCAAAACTTGATGAAAATGTTGAAAAAGACATAGACAAACTGTCTCGAAGAAAAACACCCGTGACAACAAAAGCTGTTAAAAATATAGAAAAAAAAAGCAGACATTAAGTTGGGAAGAAATTGACCAGCAACAAGGCTGCAGCTAAAAATGCACTCCAAAAGGAAAAAAAAAATCATTAGAAATGTTATCTCCCTATCTAAATTCAGTTAAATCAAAATACAGAGAGAGCCAAAAACCAGTTGTGTTAACATCATAGCCATATAAACTAAACCTTGAAATGAAAAAAAAAAATGACAAAAAGGAAGCTTTCACAGCACAAAAGCAATTGGAACATCGAGTTTAAAAAAAAAAGGCGTAATGCAATTTGCAAGAAAATGATGGAAAAGAAGAACTAAAAACATAATGTAAAGAAAACTTCTATTGCAAAAAAAGAAAAAAAAAAGTCTGATAATTCAGAATCTAAAAAGAAAAATCTAGGCAGTGATGATTGGTTATGCCTAATTTGTAAGAAAAATAAAATAACAGAAATGATTCAGTGTTCAGATTGCCATATACAGTGTTAAGATTGCCATGTTGTGTGCGCTGGAAAACAAAAACAATAAACAAAATTCATGTATGAGCTTCGCATTACTCCTTACATGATATTCAAGTAGCTGACTGTCCCATAATTTCTATTCTTAATTACTGATAACTTTGATTTATATTTTGAATACATTTTTATTTAAAACAATTGCTCTTATTTTCTGACACTTGATTTCATTATATTTCATTGCTGTTATTTTGTTTGATTGTTTCATTAATCTCAAACTTTGCTTTTAATAAAATCAGTTATATTCCATAGTCATTAAAACATGATATTACTTGGTCCAATTTAGGTGACTGGGGTCCAACTTAGGCAACCAGTTGCTGAATTTGGACCACTTTTGAGAAATATTTCAAATTAAAATAAAATTTAAGATTTTCAAAAAGAAATTGATCTAAATATTTATTTAGTTAGTAGATGAATAGATTGACCCTGTGAAATGATCTTTTGCAGATATTCCAAAAATTAAGTGAGTTACACCTGAAAATAATTGAAGTGGTCCAAATTCGGCTACTCTCCCCTACTAAGAAAAATAAAAGCAAAATACAAGCTCACCTGAAATGCTACAGCATTATGTTTTGATATTGGCCAAAAGCAGAAAATCAATTTTTGACAAAAAATTGCGTTTTAAAGGGAGTCCACACCTTAGAACCGGCACATTTGTTATGATGTCTTAAAAGAAAATCACATATATCTATATTTTAAAAAAAATCTATTCATGCTAAATGTCTGAGGGAAACATGCCTAAATTATTGTAATGAATTAGACTTAACTATTTCACAAAAGACTAAATTTAAGAAAGTTTTAATTAGAGATGAATTTTACATTTGAAAAATCTTCCAATCTCCACTTTTAAACATTACATCTTTGTCATCTGAATCGAAGAACAGTTTTTCATATTTTTGAAACATATAACTACATAAAACTCTTTTACAGATTTCATCGATCAATCAAGAATACCGACTCTATGAGAGATCATGCCCCGGATTGATTCTTAAATCGATACACAAACTATTACTATTTTTATATTCAAAAGTTTAAATTCCAAATTATCAGCAAATGAAATAAATATAAACAAAAATAAACAAAGCAATAAGCGTAGCTCAAAACATTAAGGGACGGTTTACCTCAAAATTGGCCAAAATGTCGATTTTTTTTTTATGTTAAATGAAAGCCTCTTTAATTGTGAATATTTTTACACCTCATTTTTGCCCATATGGCAATTATATCGCGAGACATTTTAAATTTTGTCAATACATCCAGCGCAATTACCCATGCAAAAGAAAAATTTAAATGGCTTTTTCTCCATGTTCATATTTTTGTTCCTTTCCTATTTTAAAACTACTAAGGCTTTTTTTTTATTTGAAATAGAGATTTAAAATCTTTTGTGTATGTACTTTATTATATATGTGATAAATCTGCGCATGGAATTAGCCGTCAGGTTTTTTTTATATTATTATTATTTTTTAAATAAAAGCATATGAAGATTTGTTAGATTTACTCGTTTTTCACTATATATATCAGCAAAAAAATTACATTAAATGTAATATTAATCGTGTCTAAAAATCCATGCGCAGTCTTGTGTAATACACATTTGAAAATCTTTTTGAAAATATTGGGCAAAAATATCAATATTTAAAAAAGTAGTAGGGATTTTAAAAAATGCAATTTTTTAAAACTTTTTTAAAATTTTAATTAAATATACAGCTTTTTTTTTTTAAATGTACATTTAGTTGATCATTGAAATGCAGTGAGTGCACCATTTGAACAATATTTTTTAAATAAAAAAAAAAAAAGGTGAATTATAATTTGGCTGAACTTTTGAATAAGTAAAATAGTATTTAAAACATCAAAACTCAAATTCAATGTTTAAGCTATTTTTATTTTTTATAATTTATTATGAAAATGGAAATCGCCTTTAAAAAAGGAAACGCTCTCATAATTATAATCGTGATGTTTAAAACATTATGCGCTAATTTTTGCTATAAATGCTGAAAATTGCCAAAATATACAATATTTCTATATTTTCACCACCAACTGTAAATAAATAAACTAACGAATACATTAAAATTCATTACCTGAATCAACCTCTTTAGAGAAATTCAACACTATCATAATAATTTATGAATAATTCATCCCGTAATGATATTTTTACGTTTAACCAAGGTGTTAAAATTTCTTTTTCAGAAAAATTTAAATGTATAATTAAACACTTTAAAAATGTCTATAACTCTGAGTAAGATTTTAAATATATATATCTAGAAAGCTACAAAATCAGGCTTTTAAAACAAACAATTTTTTGACGAAAAATTGCGTTTTAAAATAATTACTACCATAGAAGGGGAAATTTGTTATAATGTTTTTAAAGAAAATGACAATTATATATACTTAGAAAATAATTATTAATGCTAAGTATTACATTACGTCTGAGATAAACATGCTTAAATTTGTTGAAATGCATTGCACTTAACTTTTCCATAAAATGCTATATCTAAAAACTATTCATTAGGGATGAATTTTACATTTTAAAAATCTACGCTTTCAAGCACTACATCATTATTATCTGATATCACAGACCATGTTTTCACGAGGTACCGTATTTCTGCAACGCTTTCGAAAGGCTCTATCTCAGAGATATCATCGATCTGTCTCCATTTAATCGATCTTGCTTCCCAATGCCGATATGAGAGATCACTCCTCCGATAGCGATTAAATCGATATACCAACAATACTAAATAGTAGCTTTACTTTGGTTGATATTCAGGATTTCACAGATTTGATTTCTGTAGTTTTCGTGTTTACTACACCGATAACAATGGTTAATTTTCGCTGAATCATTGAAGTGCAGTGTGGGAATCATCCCCAGCATATTAAAAAAAAACCTATTTTACTTGACTCTTTCCCGTTCATACCTTTATATTGTATTAAATAAATGGGTAATAACTTATTTCTGACATCTCTTAGAAAAAATACTATTTAGTTTAAAGAATTTTTCTCTCACTTTTATTTGCTTTTACCTCTTCTTTTTAGTTATTAAAGTAAGCTGTCCTAACGACTATAGATGAAGGTGTGTTGCACGTGTCGTGTAACAAAAAAATATTGTCAACTCGAAACTCGACTCGAACCCAACGTTAAAGAAAATTAATACATATTTTAATGCAATTACCTGAAAATAGTTTACAATTTTATATTTTAAATCAATTATTTCATTTTTGTATAAAAATGAACCCATATATGCGCTCATTAATATTAAAGTGCATAATTATTTTTAATTTGAAAAGTATTCCGGTTTTTCTTTTGAAAAATGCTGTCAACCCGAACCGACCCGAATACGCAACCTTTAAAGTCGAAATGATCTGAATCCGACCCGCAACAAAAAATAAAATTATCGTTAATCAGACCCGATCCAAACCGCGGATTGCTTAGGATTTTGGTAAAATCGGATTATCTGACTGGATGCAGTGTTCTACGGTAGACATTATTTTAAATAGGCTATATTTCCAAACACCATAAGTAAAGAACTATTTATATGTTTTAATCTAATTACACTTGTAATTCTAGATTAATTATAACACGATTATTCTAATTGGTAAATAAATCATATGCGATGAAAATTTCCAATTGGGCGAATAATGTCCGGAGCAGAATTCGAATCAGGGATCTCTTGAATGAAGCCGCCAATGCTCTACAATAATCTACAGGGTGGGCCAAAAATCCCGCATCATAGGAGATTTTTAATTTTTGGATATGAGTGCTACTGAGTGCCATGCCATAACGCAGTCTTAGGACCAACATTCTGAGGAACATGAACGATCGCCTGCAATTGTGTTTTGACAATGGAGGTAACCATATTGAGAACATACTGTAACGATACATGTTTTTCCTACGATGTGGGTCTTTGGCCGACCCAGTAGTATAATTACGTTTTATGGAGTTCCATTATCTGCGGTTTATTCTGTTGAGTTGATTCAGATCTCCGACCAGATTCTATAATCAGTTAGGTTAGCTGGGTGAATTAAAGCCACCAGATTCGTTCGGGATAGTTCAGATGGTAAAGCTTAGGCGGCTTCAGCCAAAGATTCCTGGTCCGGATATTTTTCGCCCAATTGGAAATTTGTATCTCATACACTTTTAATAGTTTATTTAATACGTTCTGACTGATTAAAATCTTTATTTTTAACTCCATCTAATTAAATTAATATTTGTCCCAGGAAAATGTATCCCGTGTTATTACATTTCCATTTAGTTGAATTAATAATAAGAACTGCATCTCATAGAAAGTATATTAACTATAATATATAAACTAATATATATTTCAGAAAACACTGTAATATATATCTGGTGTCACCTTAACTTTATCTAGCACATGTTTAGAATCTAAAGAAATGTGTTCAGATTTTTAGATAAGTGCATTTTCTCTATGAAACTTTTTCTGTTACTCAAATTTCAGTTTAAAGTACTGTTTTGAAGGTAAAATTTTCTTTCCGATTCTGTAACAATCGGTAAAGAAAGTTTATAAGTTTATACAAATAATAAATTTATTTATTTGTATACAATTATTGAAGATAAAAATTTAATTTATTGAATGTAATTTCTGTTTTAATATTTTTACATTTTTTTTCTCAAAATGCATGTTTAAAATGATATATTTTGGGTCATTTTTTTCATGCTGGTAAAAACCTTATAGAGATTACACATATATATACATAAATCAATTACTTTGTGCGAGTTTTAAATATATAATCTACAAAGTTTTTACAACGTTCAAGCGCACAAATACGTACAACACCATTACATAAAAAGCCACATACGGTCGTTTCAAGGATTCTTGAATCCCCTACGGGGCTGTAACCGAGGGGTTCTTTGAACACACTTTAATCTTTTATTTATTTATTTATTTATTTTCCCCGCACTGAGGAAGGGGATTCAATGTATATATTTTCATAAATCATACATTTTTACACTCTATCAATAATTTTCTGCAGTTTATGATTTCTAATTAGTATTTATAGATTTTCAAAATATTAAAAATATCAGTCTCGGGTGGACAATGGCAGACCTTGGGCTACCTTCCTGCAAATTTTCAGCCTTTTACGTTTAGTAGATTTCCCTAGCCATCGCACGCCCACACACACACATACAGAGAGAGAGAGAAAAACCTTCTTTTATTCATAAATAACTTTTTTTAGCATCAGAACCACATAGTAGGTAAACAATGGGACACGTCTCACTGTGTACCACAACTGTGTGTCTCGCCGTGTACTTTCGTTACGTTGTAACAAAATGGATTCAACATCTATTATATGAATTTCACCACTTTAAAAAGTTTATGTCGTTTTGTCGAAATAGTCTATTATTAGATATAGCTAGGTTTGGTTAAGTAAATATACGTCATATTGAAAGAAATAAACTCTAAAATAGACGTTTATGTAACTTTAATCACTATAAAATAAGGAATTATTTATTACTTTGTCGGACGAGTAACTGAAGTGCCGAAACTACATCCACGTGTTGCATAAGATGAAGTCGTCATGTGTGTGTGTGCCAGCTTGGAGAAAAAGTTACAACTATATGTCAAAGTGGCTGCTGTCTCACTGAGTACTACCCCCCCCCCCCCCCTATATTTAAAGAATATTCAGCAAAATATTTATCTTAAGAAAATTAAGAAAAATATCGCTAAAGTAAAATTGGTTTCGTCCATATGTATGAACAAAATTTTAAATAAGTGCAGCTCAAAATTTTCAAGGTACCGGAATCCCTTCAGAGAGGATTTTATTTTATTTTATTTTATTTTTTATTTTAAAAAAACTCAGAAAAATAAGTAAAATCGCATTCAAAATGTCAAAATGCAAATTCAATTTAAAATATTTTTGTTCTTTATATTAATATGGGGTTTGAATCTTCCTTCACATTATTTAGCTCACTCAAAGTTATATGAGTTCTATTTAAAAATTTATACGTCTCGTAATTTTTTTCCCGACAGTCAAATTACCAAAATTTACTACATACATGGACCATAACAGAAAAAGTAATGTAGCTAATAAAATAAAAGAAGTTCATTTCCTATATTAACATCTGTAGATTAATACACACTTTTAAAATTTTCTTGAAACACCATAAACAGAAGTAGAACACCACGCGCTTTAAAAGAATGATATAGTTCTTCATCATGCACAAACAAATCGTGTTACCACTTGTTTGTGCTTAATGGAGAAATATAATTCTTACCAAATATAAAAAGTTTTTTTTATGGTGTTTCAATGTTTTTAAATTATATTATTCATCACTCTGTTTTTTTATATAATCCTTTTGTAATTGTCCATTCAGAGTATTTCAACAAAATTCATATTATTGCATCCAAACGCATTTTTCGTTTCATTATATTTTGCGTTAAACAAAAAAGTTAAAAACCTGATTTTTTATAAAAAAAAAAAAAAGCGATAAAAATATAATTAAACACATGTTATTCTTATTAACCCTTCAATGCTGTAACTGATTACCTACATACTATTTTTTTTCCTTGTGAAAGTTTTCCACACAGAATTTATTTTTTAGGGCATTATTTTTAGCTTATTTTTTAGAACATTTTTAGTTTACTTTATAGCACTTTTAGCTTATTTTTAACGCATCTTTAGTCAAATTGTTTCCCATTTTTATCAAACTGTTTTTATTTCACCACCTAAGACAAGTGAATGGTCAAAGACATGATTGATTCTAGAGTAACTGCATCCATGATAAGCTGTGCATATTCAATTTAAATCAAAATATATGGTATAATTAAGGGTTAAATTACCAATGTTCAAATTTCTCTAACTCGCGTTCTGCGCAAGATAAATACAAATTCAAACGGATCAAGAATAACACGAAATCAGCCTAATATTAAATAAAAAACAGAAAATCAATTTTTCCCTCAAAAATTGAATTTTGAAGGTAGTTGATACCTTAGCAGTTGAAATCTATGATGATTTGAAAGAAAATGACAAATATCCATATTTTAAAAAAATAGCTATCAATGCTAAATATGAGAGAAATATACCTAAGATAGAAATGGACGAAACTTAACTTCTCCCTACAAAGCAAAAACCTAAAAATAATTCGTTAGGGATGAATTTTTCATTTTAAAAATACATACTTTTAAGCACTGTATAATTATTATCTGATAGCAGAACATGTTTTCTCGAGGTACCTTATGTTTGGAACGTGTTTATAAAGCTCTCATCTCAACGATATCATCGATCTGCTTTCAGTTAAGAATGTCGCTGTGAAAGATCGTTCTCTCGATAATTATTGAATCGATACACAAACAATATTAAATAGTGGCTTTTAGTTAGATTGATATTCAAGATTTTGTAAGTTTACTTTCGCAGATTTCATGTTTATTACATGAAAAGCACCAGAAAATTTTTGTTAAAGCACTGAATTGTTGTATGTTCATCATCAGCCTATGAAATAAATACCAACAAAAAATGAAACCACAAATACAATTTGTCCCAAAATTAATTATCTGTTTTTCAAATTAAATATCAATGAAACAGCGGCAGCTATTAAAAATACTCTTTTAGGGGAATAGAGCCTGAAACCAGAATTTTCTGTAATTATTTAATATTCTTCCTCGGTTTAGCACCGAATGTCACCGACAGATGTCGCTGAACCCTCAAACTGTAAGAATGTTAGAAATAATCTTATGATTTAAACCGTAAATCTATTTTCTGGTTTCAGCAGATAGACAGAATACTTTGTGATAACTTTGATGAAACTAGATATGTTAACCCTTAAATGCCGGACGTTGCTTTTCGGCAACATACCCAATTTAGGCTCTAAATAACTATTAGAGTAATATCGAAGCTATAATGCCTAATGTTGCCAATAAAATAGATTCTGAAAATATTATTAAATCGATTTTTAACATGTAGATGGCAACACTTGTGCTGTTTAAGAATAAAGATAGATTTATTTTTTCAATTGCTGCTACTTGTTCTTTTTGTTTTGTTTGGAAGCTTGCGAAATACCCTATTTTGTTCTGCAGTGAACAAGTAAAATTTATTTCTTATTATGGTTCCTAAAATTCTTGTGTGTTTAATGTTATAGAATTTTATCAAGTAAAATTATTTTTTCAATTAAAGACCAGTAATGCCGATTAGTAACAAACTGTTTTTTAGTCGTAAACCATACTTAAAACAAAATATGATTTTTTAAGTATTTTTCCCATGATTTATTTAAAAAATGAAAGCCGAAAAACATTATTACAATGATTTTTGAAAAATCAGGCATTTAAGGGTAATTTATGCATTCTTGCAGTTTGAGACAGTGCAGCGACATCTGCCTGTTATATTGAGTGTTAAAACAGGGAACCGTACTAAAGAAATTACCGAATGTTAATCTTCTGTATGAATAACTTTATTAGCTGTAACTGTTTGTTCTTTGTTACAATTTTAAAGCCGTACGCTCGTTTTAGGACGTCCTGTAAATTTAGCTCGCAATTTTCAATTTTTCCGACTGATTCGAAGATTTTTTTTTTTTTTTACAGGGTGAAACAAAAGGACTTCGACAATAATTTTATAAAAGAAAGAATATTATCAAGAAATCGAAGAATATTAATAGGTGAACGTTCTGAAGGAGACTTTGCACCTTTACGCTTGCAAACTTTTCAGAAAAAGCAATGAACTTTCCAACAAGATTTAGCATCACACCATAAAGTTAAGGCTTCATAAGATATGACAGACCAACTGGGAGAACCAAACTGTGGAACCAAAAAAAAAAAAAAAAGGATTTTGAGAACCAAATAGTCGTGTTTTACTGACTTATAAAAACAGCCCAATGAGACCGCTTACAGCGCCAACTGGTGCAAGGTGGCGGCATTAGCGTTCCTATGGCGAAAACGGTTCAAAATATGGGATAAAAATGAATGACAAATTTATAGAGCATCATCAATTTAGTTCAAAAGGGCACCTTGTGAACATGAATGTTAAATGAGTCTCGTTTTGAGCATGAATTTCGTTTTCGAGATAGGAATACTAATTTAGATATTTTGCTCCAGGTGACGCTGGAAGCGGTGTCATCTGGTAGATCATAGCCACTTTACTATACCTAGACACCACATTTATGAGTATAGCTGCAACCGATTGGCAATTAAGAGCATTGGAAGGACTTTAGTGGGCACCCTGTATAATGCATTACAAATAATGCGTTAAACATACTTATTTTACAATTAAGTAAAAAACAATTTAATGCACACATGTAACTTAACATTCATTTCTTTTTTGTATTTTTGTCTACTCAGAATTTCTCGGGAATTTTTGTGTAGTCATCCTGAAAAAGAAATAAATAAAAAAAAATCATATTAAAAAAAATTTAATGTTTTGTGATACCCTGTAAAACATATAAAGCCTACCAAAATTATTTTAGTTTGAAAAAGTGCTGTTGTGTGAATGAATAACATATATAAATTTTATTCAATTTGAAATAAAATTTCTGCATATAGACGGTAATGTATTCGAAATTTTATGTGTCCCTGTAAAAGAAATACAACTGCTACGCACTTTGTTTTCAATTCAAAAAATGCTATTGTGTATCTCAATAAACTATAGTAATTTTGAGGAAATTTAATTAAAATTTCTGCTTTTTAGCAACAATCTTTCCGCGATATTTTGTGTGGTCCTGTAAAAAAATGCATAATTTCTACTTTCGTCAAATTATAATTTATTAGAATTGTCATCGAAAAAACAGATGTAGGCAAAGTTTCAGCTCAATCATATAATTGAAAGTGGATTAAAATTGTCTTGCAAGATTTGAACTAATATTTTATGTGGCCCTGTAAAAAAAAGCGTAACTGCTACGTTCCATAAATTACAATAATATTGCATTGTCGTCAGAACTACATATCCTTAGCAAAGTTTCAGCTCAATCAGATTATTGAAATTGGTTTAAAATTAACTTGCAGGTTTTAATCTAAATTTTTAATCTAAAACCTGTAGAAACAGGTTCTAAACAAACTTCTACGTTCTTTAAATCATAATAATATTGTATTGTCATTCAAATTACGCATGTATTCATTGTTTCGGCTCAATAGGATAATTAAAAGTGATTTAAATTTGACTTGGAAGATTTGAACTAAACATACATACATGCACTGGAAGTTAATATCATGCTTGTTATTAATAAAAACTTGCTAATCTGCAGCTATCTGCAAGAGTTTGTTTAATTTTTCAATAGTTTAGGAATGGCACTTTGATTTTAAAAAATGCTTAATGCTGAATAATGCTGAATAATTTGTTAAAAATCAAGATGAAAATTGTAAACAACATCAAGGATCATCCAGAATTTCAGCCTTTGAAAAAAGCGGTAAAGCGAGTTTAATGTCGCTTATTTTCAAACAAAAATGGGTTAAATCTGACCTTGATAAAGCTGTGACATTAGATCAGCAAACTCGTGTTTTCAAATAAAACAGAATAGTCATGACGTGCTTTCAAACTTAGAGGAAGCTAGTGTAACTTTTGAAACTCCCTCAAACCAACTGTGCAAATGGCTACTTTACGGTCACAATTAATCGACACCTCTGATTTTTTACAAAAAAACTAGTAAGGATCTCGAAAATACAGACATGCAGTTACCAGTACACGCGGTTTTGTCAAATTCCGAGATAATCGTATAAATGGTTTTTGTCCACCTAGATCATCAAAACATCCCGCTGTGCACCGATGGGAAAAAACTATAATAATATGTTAATCTTATGGGAAATACAAACAAAATTAGACTTTATTTTTTAAAGAAATACCGCAAAGTACCGAAAGTAAGCCCCCCTTTAACAGATAGGAAATTCTTATGCTTTTAAGGGAGGGCTTGTAATTGGGACTTTTATGAAAAGGATAGGAAAATTGGGAGCGTGGGGGATATATTTGGAATTTATGAAATTTCAATGGATTTATATAATTTACAAAATATAATCAGATGAAATTAACATTTTTTTTGGTTTTAAAATTCTTTTCCATAGAAGCTAAGTAGTTTCTATTAATACAAATAACAAACATGAAACAACGAAACAAATTTACATAAAATAATTACTTTAGATATGAAAGAATGAACAAAATTATAAAACTTAAACTCAGAATAAATATCTATTAAATCTTAGTGCATACAAATCACGGAAAATATTAATAATACAATATAGAGAACATATGCCATTCTGATGCAATGGTATGTAAAGAGATTAGTTAAAAATAAATTGCATAAGATATATTTATTTAGGAAATTTGGAACCAAAAATCTTAAAGAAATTTCCTGAAAAAATAGAAGGACTGAAAGCATCGGAATATAAAACTTGAAAGAGAGGGTCTATAAATGGCACTTTTTCAAAAAGAAAAAGGCACATATATGAGTGGGGTGGGCTTATATTCGGAGGAGGGCTTACTTTCGGTACTTTACGGTAATACATTTACAACTTTAACTAAAGGTCTAAACTTATAACATTTTAAATATAATCTATATAGTTATTGCTTAAAAACAAAAGGATATTTATTATCACTAGAATGTGAGAAATTGTAGAAAAAGAAAATATCTCTTTATCAGCTTTACTAAAATCATAGTTACTCATGTCAATATAGTTTTGATTGCTTTTCTACAAACATTGTTCAAACGTTGTTGGGCTCTTCTACTATTGTTTTCCAGTATCCCTTTTTTATACCACCTAGATATCCGGCTTTTCCCCAATAGAATGTGGATTCGAAAGCAAACCGTAAAAAATCCCTTTTGTTTCATTGTGATTCAAACGGTTTCATTGTGGAAGTTGCTTAGTAAATCTTTATTAAATATGCTACACATATTAGTACAAAAAGCTTCAGCAACTTTAAATAGGTTCAGGAATTTTGGAAGCTATAAAATATTAAAATAAAGCAAAGCTAAAATAAACTTTTAAACATAAATGCTGATATCGATATATCGAAGTGATTGCTTCACCATATGGTCTAAATCTAAGTATTGAAACCATTACCTACTAGAAGCCTGCTCAAGTTGAGTGAAAAGTCAGATATTCGATTTCATCTATCTATACAGTTTAACCCATCTTACTCCTATTTACATATTTTTCGTTGAAAGAATATTTTCATTTATTTTTTCTATGCATAACAAACTCGTTTTTTCATTTTCGAAATTATAGAATAAACTAAATATACATTTGTCTTCGATTCTAAACAGAAATATAATTTCGCATACTTATCCATAAAGTGAAACATATCAAAAACCTTTGCGAACTTAATAACAGTAATTAACAAAAATGCGTCGTTATAAAAAGAACATTTTTCATATCTTTAAAAATAGTGTGTAAGAGTTATTTATGAATGATTGAATAAACCATCCAACGAACCGACGTTACAAAGCACAACTGCAAATCTCCAAAGAAAACAAAAAAAAAAAAACAAAAAAAAAAAAAAAAAAAAAAAAAAACACTTTGGCGGGGATAAATGTGAGTAATTTACTTTTCAGACTAGATTATAAAATTAATTACCGTATATTTCGATATGTAAAATGAGGTGACCAGCAACTTATGGTTAAAACTTTTGTCTGCTGTATAAAACGACCCCCAAAATATCGACTGTCTACAATGTAAAACGGGTATGTAACACTTTAGGATAAATCTTTAGAAAAAATTATGTTGCTCTCTACCGCAATTTATTGAAATACGATTGACTGAAGATTGTATGTGATCTATAAATAGAACACATATCTATAGATCACATACAGGGCTGCACAAAAAAATCTTATATTTTTCCCAGCTAGTCATGATAATAGCAGAAATTGGATTCCCATTTGCATTATGCGTTTTCCGAATTGTTCATTTAGATCTCATCTTTCACCTTAGTAAATTTTCTTATAGTATTCTGAATGTGTTGGAAAGTGTTTCATAATCTATACCGTACGTATGATTTTCGTTCTTGTTTTAATATTCTACTCTATTTGCCTAAATAAACAATGTATCTTCTAAAATTCCCCATCCGCTAAATTTTTTTTCCTATTCTCACAGCACGTAATTATTAGAACATAAAGTGTTAATGATTTAAAAAATTAGTAAATTTAAAATCATCGTGAAAGATTTAAAAAAAAAACTATAATTTATTTAAAGAGTTATAGATTTTAATTATAATTTTATTTAAGTATAAATAATTGATTAAATTTAAGATTACAAAATATAACAAATTTAAAATTCCTAAAAAGTAATAACTGTTTGGAAATTTTCTACTCTATCTTTGTAATTGCCGTTACTTTATTGTTTCAGTACGTTACTACAGTGCGTCCCAAAAGTTTATTGACAACCATTTTTTTTTTTATTTAAGAACTAACTAAACGAGTAAAAAAGACGAAATAAATTATGAAAATATATAATGATGAAATAAAAATAATAAAATACTCAAAAAACTTTTAGCAGTCATAGATTTAACATAAAAAATTAAAAACAAAAATATACTGTCCCAAAAATATATAGACAACCTGTGTTAAAAACTGATTTAAATACTCATATCCAAAATTTACATTTTCCAAGGTCATGTACTTGTAGCGCAATAGTTTCATGAGATAAAATCGAACGTGTCTTTCCCTTTCCAACTGACTGCAAAGATGCCTCGCAATGTGCAGTTTCCCAAAAGGGAAATTTTAGAAATATATCGTTTAAAGGCTCCTGGATGGAATGTTGTGGACATTTCAAGAAAAACTGGATGCAGCAGAGTTGGTATTTACCGAATTCTGTAAAAACGTGACAATCAGAAACAAAATCAAGTTCTAGAAAACCAAAGGAAACAACTAAATAATGAGACAGAGAAAATTTGACATTAATTTCAACCCAGAATCTTTGTGTACGTGCAGTTTCTACAGAAGTAAACACTCAAGTACCAATATCCACGTTCTATCGACGGCTGCTGGTAGTTACATTTCATTATTTTCGCAAAATGCATTATTCGCCAAAGTTTACAAAACGGAATAAAGACACTCGCATTCAGTATACCCGAAATTACAGGAATTGGTCAGATGAATGGTTGGGTGTTCTTGACAGTGATGAAAAGAAATTCAATTTAGATGGCGCCAATGGTTGAGAATATTACTGGCACGATGTTCGCAAGGAACCACGAACTTTTTTTAGTAGACAACAAGGAGGGTGCTCACTCATGGGCAGCATTTTCTTATAATAGAACAACCAATATTTCTTTTTTAAAAGGTCATCAATGTTTCGAAGGTTACTAGAAAAGGCTTGAAGTACAGTTACTTCCATTTGGAAAGTTGCTAAGGAGGGGACAAACGGATGTACCAGCAAGACCATTGCTCCATTCTTGTGTCCAACTTTACAATGCAGTGTTTTAGACAAAACTAGGTAACTGCTATGGACTGGCCAGCCCTTAGTCTTGACATGAACCCAAGAGAGAACCTCTGGGGAAGATTAGCAAGAGACGTTTATGCTAAAAGACGTCAATTTGCAACCGTTGAAGATCTAAAGCTGCAAGTTGAACGAAGTTGATTTTCTTTAAAGTCAGAACTTCTTCAAACCGTTGTTTTGAATATGCCTGATCGAGTTTTTGAAGTGATTAGGACAAACGGCTTAAAAATTAGAACGTTAAAGGGAAAAAAATGAGTTGTCTATAAACTTTTGGGACAGTCAAATTTAAGTATTAATTTTTTTCACAAATCTATGATAGTGTAATATTATTTCTGTATAGTATTATTATTGTCTTGCTATTATTTATAATGATAAATTGTTTTGAAATTGTTACTCCTCTTTTTGAATTGGAAAGTTAAAAAAAAAACCGTTTTCTATAAAATTTTGTGACGCACTGTAATCATGTAAATCCCCCTAAAATTTATACTGTTTAACTTTTGCTCCGCCAATACATACCGTTTAAAATTATACAGTATTTTTTCCATATTTTTTTTATTTTATTGTACAATAAATAATTAAAATCTTCCACATTCACCCCTTCTGAAAACTCTACTTCTCCTCCCCCAGCAATTAAATAATCAACAAATTAAAAAGTTAAATTATTTTTTAATTAAAAAAATATTAAACTTAAAATCATTGAACAGTTTAAAATTTTAAAATTACTTAAAACTATGAAATAAAAATATTGTTACGTTAAAAAAATTGTTTAATTACATCTGTTACAATTATTTGTAAAAAGATTGTTCTACTTGTCACTTTGTATTAACAGTAAGTAATTAGTCATTGAAATACCCTACCCTACCACTTCCCCATTCTACCTTGTGTACTCTGCCAGCACGCAAGTTTTATACGAATTATAATTTTCCAGTTGTATGATCTTCATTTTTCTTTAACGTTTTCTCCCATTTTTTTTTTTATTTTATAGTAATAATAAATAAATAATCTTCTACAACCCTCCTCCTCACGCTCTGATTTAGAAGAAAAAAAAACAGATAGAAGATTCCTCCCGACCCTCCTACTTTAGATAATACATATTATCTTTTTTTTTTTTTTGTTCTTATTTACACATTAAAAGATCACACAACGCAGTTTATTATTTATAATTCATTGATTGGATTAAAAAAATGCAAATAGAAAACTAATTTAATATACTTCTATTAATTGTAAGATACTTTAGTTTTTCTAATTCTCCTGGTACTCATACAAATCATTTTTTTCCATCGAAACTTCTGTTTCTGATGGTTTTCGCCAAGCACAATACCCGCCAAGAATTGTCACATAGATGTTGAAACTCTGACCAATCAGATTACGAGATTCAGCATGGATGGCAAAATGTGATTGGGGGGGGGGGGGGCGGAAATATGCTTTTAGAAGAAAGAGTTTACAATATATGTTTGGAAAACTAATCAACCATCCCGTGATCCTTCAAACATTTTTATTCTTCTTTTTTACAAAATTTCTGATTTTAATTGATTAAAAAGAATGCGAACGCGGATAACTATGTTTTTGCACATGTCCAAATGATTCATTCGAATTTAAAAACCATTCATTATGCCCATTACTAATTGCACGAGGTGTTAACAGAAGATAGAAAATACAATATATTTTTGAAAAAATGGTCGATCATCCCATGACCCTTCAAAACATCGTCAGTGACCGACTGATGAGTCACAACACATAGTTTAGAAATCGCCGCTCTGAAAAAAAGAATCTGAATTCATTAATAAATATTTCTAAAATATAGTTGTACGTTAAGACATCGCCTAATGTGCTAATTTCAATAAATAGAAATGTAAAGTAAATAGAAATCATGCTAATTACCAATGTAATGAACTGAAATTTGTTTTAGTCTAATAGAATATAGCCAATTTAGAATGTTTGATACTAATTAAATTCAGTAAACAAAACATCAATGTAGATTAAATAATCAACTATTAATTAAAATGTGTCACGATGTAAACATACCTTCTGTATTCAAAAGTTGTATTTATAAAAATATTTCTGAAAGCAAATAGAGCTCAAATGAGGCAATTATTAGTTGATGAATAGCATGCATTATAAAACAATCTATTCATTTTATTGAAATGCAACAATAAAAGGTACTTTGATTTGAATAAAGGTTTTATGAATGAAAATACTGTGCATACATTAATAGAAATAATAGTAATATACAGAATACGATCAACATAATTCTTAATTATTTTAAGAAAGAAAAGAATTGGCAATTCTTATTAAAAATTGAGTTATTGTTTACACATTTCTTTAAATAATATAAATATTAAAAATGTAATTTTTGATCGGAGTACATGCCGATGTTTTTCAATCTTTTTAGATAAACAGCAAATTTTCAAGTTAACTGTTTTCTTTTGTGACACACAAGAATTTTTCCTTGTTTATATTTGTTTATTATATTAGATCAGAAGAGAAATATAATAACAGATGTTGACAATAGTAGAGATATAAAAATAGATGTTGAGAATAATAGAGATATAGAATAGAGAGATTTCGTCGGTTTCTCACCTAACTTGGTAGTACATAATCGTTTCCTAAAGATCCGATAAGCCAACAACCAACCAATTCACACTGTAAAGCTCAATTTTGTACAAATCATGAAATAAACCAATCACCATTGAAAGTAGTTATTGTCGTTAAAGCATAGAATAAACCAACAAGTCAACTACGTTTAGATAAATATTATTAATTTAATTTTAGCCTTCAATACAGAAAAGCAACGTTCAGATATGATATTGCATTAGAATGGCCGAATAATAGGATAAGAGAGAGAATTTCGAATTCGACTCAGGTGGATTTTTATTTTACTATCCAGAGCTCTAAAAAAAAAGACAATAATTCATTTATAGTTCATTTATGATATTTATTTATTAATATTTCTCAAACATATTTATATTGCAAAAATATTGTAGTGTATTAATTTTAATAAAGAGAAATAAAAAAGAAATAAATATCATGTTAATTATAATCGTAATGGACTGAAGTTTTTTTTTTTTTTTTTTTTTTTTTGTCTAAGAGAACACGGCCAATTTACAAGATTTAATCTTAACTGAATTTGATAAGCAACACGTTAACGTAAACGACATGATCAATTATTACTGAAAATGAGTCACGATTTATATATACCTGTTCTGTTCAAAAGATCCGTTTATAAAAATATTTCTGGAAATATATAAATCTAAAATAAAATATTATTATTTGATGCCTGCATTATGAAACAATGTAATCATTTTATTGAACTGCACAAATATAAGGAACAATCTATCATGAAAAAAAAAGAAGAACTCCACAACACATTTGATTCAATACGCGCAAATGTGTTAAGTGTATTTCACCCTGTTGTAATACTACATCTTCCAAGCGTTTTCTATCTTAACTTATTGTCATATTAAAAGTACGCAAAGTAATTATAGTCGTTAGATTTCAGTAAATTACATATTCGTTAAATCAGAATTTTTGTCATTTAAATGGGTACTTTTAGTTTTTTAAACAGAAAAGTAATTTTTTCACAAAATTAAAAAATAATTACCGTACCCTAAAAATTTAGTTGCATTTTTGATGCGCACAAAAAATTATCATTACATTTCGATTTATTAATTTATTGCATAAGAAGAGCAATTACTGCAAAATAATTTTGCAGTGGACAACAAATTTATGTATTTACATATCAAAATCACCAAACCACAGCAACAAAATATCTGATGCGGCGATTGAAAATTTTGCTGGTCATGTCATACATCCTCTTTATGTAGTATGTATGATTAATAAACTAAGAATCTCTGTGTGTCTTTCCCCAAAAAGCAGTTTCTTTTTTTTTGTGTTTGTGCGTTTTAAACTGTTGCTGGTCATAGATTCTCTTTATTTATTTGTGATTAATAAACTAAGAATCTCTGTGCTTCTTTCCACAAAAAGCCTTATTTTTTGCGTTTTAAAGTGTTGATTGTCATATATATTTTTTGTATGTATGTGTGAGTAATAAACTAAAATTCTCTGTGTTTCTTTTCCCAAAAAGCTACCTTTTTTGCCTGTGTGTTTGTCAACTTTGAATTTCAAACATTGATGATTTTCTCATTTAAAAAATATTTTGCCTTCATTATGTTTGTTATACAATTAGATTTATCAGATCTGTGTGTTTCCTTTTGACTTAATGCAGTTTTTAAATTTATCTACCACCGTCTTAAGCTACTGTGTAGTAAGCTTAAAATATACCAAATTAATTTTAAAACCCCATTTACCAGTTCTAAGAAAGCATACATAACGAATACGTGAATACAACGAGTTAAGTATATCAACTTTCTGAACTCGAATTTCATGAAAAAAACGTCATGTAGTACTGCTTATATAAAAAGAAGAAGAAAATAAATAATTACTATTAATCAAAATTACTTTTGGATTACAATTAAGTACATTATTTACAAATATAAATCAAAACGTTTTTCTACATTAAAAAATTATCTAATATCCAATATTTTAAATTTAAAATAAAATATCACCGTTGTATTAAACTGTTTAATATTTCTTTTAAAAATATGTAAATGAAGCTCTTTTAAAAGTAAAAGAAGTTATTAATTCAAACTTATATTAACTAAAAATGATTCATTTAAGCATCTAAAAAATGTGTATCTAAAACCAGTAATTAAAGAAAGCTTTTAAATCTTTTTTTTTTTCAAAAATTGTTTTTAAAAATATATCCTATGTATGTAATTAATCGGTAATTTCCTAATGGCCTTTTTTTTTTCTCTGTAAATATTGTTTACTTGCAGACAGACAATCTGCGCAGCAAAGCTCAAGGGGAAGAGCACGGCTGACAGCCTCTCTGAACAACGTGCCATTTCAGCCGATAAATTTTATTTATTTCCTTCGAAGAATTTTATCTAAAAAATAAATTGACCGGACTTTTTTTTCTTTTTCAATGTCTTTGAAGATTTTTATTACATCGTTTCTTAAATTTTATTCTTACTGCCATATTTTATGTGTATAAATGATATTGTTAAGGTGTTTTATTGCTCCATTTAAAAATTAAACAGTTAAAAGAATTGTAACATTTAGGAAATGTATGGTTCAATTAGTTATTTTTACATTTTTGATTATAATCATATAGAGAAATATTATAATTATAATTATAAATTATTATTATTATTATTAATTACAATCGTATAGCAATTATTGTAAGCTGAAAATATGATGATTATTTATACTTAACCCATTTATGCCTAGCTTCCCATTTTTGGAGACGCTTCGAATTTTAATATTTTTTTATCATTTTCTTCTTTATAACATGAAAATTGTATGAAATAATTATCTATAAATGTTTTTATCTGCTGTCGAGAGATGACAGTATAAAATGGATATTTATTTGCTTAAATGAAGGCTTTATTCCGATGTTTCTAGATTTTTCATTTTTCAAGATGGCGAAATGTAAAAAGTAAGTTTATTTGTATTTTTTGTATCAAGGGTCCAAATATATAAGTCATAAGGTTAGTTTGTAGACTTTTTTGAAAGACGTATTTTTTTAAATTGAGAACTTATATGTTCAAGCCTTTTTTTGTTCATTTTTATAACGTAAAAATTATAGGGCGCTAGGAACGAATGGGTACATATTTTTGTTAATGATTTAGAGGACAGTTATTTATGTAAAGTCCTTTTCAAGATAATTATAAAATAAGTTGTTTTCTAGCCTCAAATACGATTATTCTTTGTTTATTATTGATAATACCAATAGTGTTATTAGTCTCTGCAAAAAAAAAAGTATATTTTTTTAGTAGTTCATAAAATACTAATTATAGTATACAATATTCAATTTAAAAGCTTATTATATAAATTTAGACAAAACATATAATTATTCATATTATACTATTATAAATATTATGCATATTGTCGTATTTAGTACATTTACATTTTATCAAATAAATACAAAAAATATTTAGCGTAATTTTAGGTAGATTTCGTAAGAAATACTACCTACTGCAGTCGTTACCATGGTACGACTTTTGAAAAATTCCTTCATAACTTTTCATTATAGGACCCCACGAACCCAAAACCACCACCACCTAAAAAGTTTATATATATATATATATATATATATATATATATATATATATATGTACTAAATTTTGTCCGCACGATAAAAGTCGCAATTATACACGGATCGTTTTCAAACTCGCCAACAACTTCGAGATGTCTAATATCTCGGCGGGGATTGAAAATGGGCAAAATCGGCCCAAGGGGATGGAAATGGGGAGGGTTCAAAATTTTGAATACCGCCTTAACATGATTCTCATAAAACCAGCTCTGACACAACAATGACAGGAAAAAAGAAATATTTTTCGTTATAGTAGTTGCCAACAATTAAAAAAAAAAGCAATAAAATTCTCACCACAACAGTTGCTTTTCTATTGCAAGGTTTCACGTGAAAAATTAAATTAAATAAATAGTTTGAATAATTGAGACAAATTGAATATTACGTCATAAGTTTTCTAGAGCAAGATTTCCGCATGAAAACTCAAAATGAAATAAATAGTTTGACGAATAAAAAAAAAAAAAAAAAAAAAAAAAAAATGCATCAGATTGGAAATAAAACGGACCTCAGCAGGTGAATATGTAACGTCATGTGAGTTTGAAGAAACGTATTAAAACATGATGAAAACCCGACAATGGAAATATAAGCTTATTTTAACACTCTGAGGCTCCCTGAATTTGTTTTAGCTATTTTTTAAACCTATTCCATATACATACGTGTATGTATTCGTGTATATTAGAATTTTTACAAAATGTTTAGCTCTCTAGAGCTCATTCTTAGTGAAAATCTTGATTTAAGTTTTGTTGGTGAATTTAGTACTTAACTTCGAAATCTACCTCCGACTGTAGGCCCGAGCCGGCAATGACTTACAATAGTGTTATTAGTCTCTGCAAAAAATAAGTATATTTTTTTAGTAGTTCATAAAATACTAATTATAGTATACAATATTCAATTTAAAAGCTTATTATATAAATTTAGACAAAACATATAATTATTCATATTATACTATTATAAATATTATGCATATTGTCGTATTTAGTACATTTACATTTTATCAAATAAATACAAAAAATATTTAGCGTAATTTTTTTTTAGTATTTTTGCACTTCATTTTCTAACATTTTAAATTGATTTTACTAACAAGAAACAAAAGATTCAGCCATAAATGGCTTAAGATATATACGTTGATAAAAAATTGTTATAAATAAATTTACAATTTTTTTAATTGCATATTTAGACTGTAATCTTACATAAATATTCCACATGAACATTTCTGAAGTAAGAAAAAATAAGAGTACGTTACAGTTCTAATATAAATTTGAATTAGCACACTTCTTTTTATGAGAATTAATCAACTGAGAAGACAATTTTCATTCACTAATGCGAGGTTTTAAAAACTGATGCACTGTTAATTTCTTACATTTTATATAATTAGTGTGACATAAGTTGATTTTTTTTTATAGTTGTTGTTTTTAGGGTTCCGTGCTTAATCCTCTGACAGTCTAGGAAAAGGACAAAACTGTAATGTTGTTTTCTCTGCATTTGTTTTTTAAATACCAAAAAAGATGATTCTTTCAAACTTTTATTTAAAAAAAAAAAAAAAAAAAAAAAAAAAACTTAATAACGAATATGAATGCAATCCTTGAAAGTATTAGTCATTGTTCAATGTATTAAAAATACATTAAATTAATAGAATTATATTTCTATAAATATTGCTTGTACTGCAGTGAAACCTGGAGCTTAGTGAATGTATTAACACGGTCTTGACAGTGAGGGGGTTAAAAAGTAAAAACGGAACCATTATAAGATCACTTCTGTGTCTATCTCTCACAGCCATTTTACTCGTAAACTATGGAACGTGGAAAGTTCAAATTGGGGAAAGTAATAAAGACTATTGGCCCACATATTTACCGATTATTAAACATTCACAAATATATTTAGGAAAAATGTAGAGGGGCCAATTAAGTTACTTGAGAAAAAAAATCTTTTCTTTGTATATCATGTGGGGTATCTTGTGAAAGATTTCGTAACGCTGAGCTCAAAAATACATTTCTTTTAAAGTTAGGTATTATATTTTCAGAGATATCGTCGAAAATGTAGTGCAAAAATTTGTCCCCCCCCCCTCCCCATCTATTTCCGAATGTACTAAAACTAAAATTATGGAAAAATTAGAGGTAGTAGACGGTAATATAAACCTTGCAGGAAAATTATAGGGATTACCTTAGGCCGTATAGTTTTTGAAAAAAGCGCATTTTTCCGTTACACACAAATTTCAATTTTGGGGCATTCAGCAAAGTTGATGCGGAGTGCTGAAGGTATCTATCGTAGCAGAAGTATAAAAGTTTTATTGATAATGATTTTCGAAAAAAAAAATCGCTCGCAATTAGCCGAGATATTAACCCTTAAAGACACGGAAGGACTTACATAATGACAGGGACGGTGTACTCTTTGTACCATCGGCTTTTAAAGCCTAAATAACACCTTTTAATGATATATCTGTGCAATGGAATGCCCAGTAGCAGTATAAATGCAATAAACGTCAGATTGTTAAAAATAGACTGATTTAATTAGAATTAATCCATAAATACTATGGTAATCGCGACTAGATTGCATTGAGTGGATCTTTCAATACGCTTCCCGTATCTTTAAAAGTTAATTAAAAACCTATCTGGAAAAACGCGACACGGATCAAGGCGGCGAAGACCACATAACTTTGAGACTTCCTTTCGAAGCAGGCTGAGCACAATGCCAAGTTTAAACTTTTAACAAGGGTTTTGCTTTCGCTACACTGTAAAAAGAAAAGATTATTACTACGCAAAATTTAGTTTTACGAAATGCCAAATGAAGTTTAAATATGCAGTACTTTTATTGTCAGCACCGAATTGAGTTCAGACAGATTACGATAAAAAAAAAGTTATAAAAAGAACAATATTTCATATTATTTAGGTTTCATATCTCTTTGAACTTTTATGGTATACCCATTCCTATTTTTCTAGTATATACAGCGATGTATAGTTTTTTACAAAGTCTTATTATTCTGTTATCAACGATTTTTTTTAATAATACAATTAGTAATTACCGAGTGTCCTAAAAAGGACTGACTGATTTTAAAATTCAATAACTTGCAAACGGTGACAGATCTTTAAAAAATTCTTGCAGGAGGATTATGCATAAGGTCAAAAGTTTTTTTACAGTGACTTTCGATTTTAGTTCGAATTACAAACAAGAGACGGCGCTGTAAGCAATAGGCGCTAAATACAGGCTCAATTTTTTAGCCTTTCTCTTCTTTCATGCGGAAAAAGGAGATTAAAATGTATTGAGTGGGTCCCAAAGTACCAAAAATCGAGCCTGAATTTAGCGCCTATTACTTACAGCGCCATCTATTGTTTGTAATTCGAACTAAAATCGAAAATCACTGTAAAAAAACTTTTGCCCTTATGCATAACCCTCCTGCAAGAATTTTTTAAATATCTGTCACCGTTTGCAGGTTATTAAATTTTAAAATCAGTCAGTCCTTTTTAGGACACCCGGTAATATATTTATTGTACGAAACCCTCTGAACGCGAGTAAGACTCGCACTTGTCCGTTTATTTGCATTTATCCTCGTTTTGCTACTCATAGATTGTTAAAAACATTTCTACCATGTAAAAATCAATTATTTTTAATTATCTCTAACAATTATAACAGTCCTAAAAACTATAACTATATATATAAATATTGCGTGACAATATAGTATTTCAAAATCAAATTCGAATATTACTGTTATATTAAATATTGTTTATTCTTTCTTTTAAAAAAGTGCAATAACATGATTTAAAATGTAATAGTTTTTAAGTAATTCAATTGTAAAATAACTAAAATTATTTATTTAAAGATCTTAAATTAATTAAATAGTAATTTTTAAATTGCCTTTTTTCTCTATATAAATATTTTTTTTTTTCATTCAGACAGACAATTTGCGCACCAAAGCTAAGAGGGGAAAGCCTTGAAGGACAACATGCAACTTCAGTCGATAAATTTTATTTATTGCCTTCTCACACTTTTTTCTAAAAAATAAATTTAATGGATATTTTTTTTTCTACCAATAAAAATTTTTAGTTTATTTTTTCTTAGATATTCTTTTTATTGTCGTATTTTATATACAGAAGTCTTGTAGCTCAAGTGATTTATTACCCCTTTTTAAATTAAATAATGGACATAATTAAACGGACTGAATAAAAATAAATATCCAATAAATGAGTCAGATAAATAGTTTAATTTTTTTAATTAAAGTCAAATAGAGGAAATAATTAGCATTTAGCATTCAGACAACTACTAAAAGGTTATACTATGAATATAGATTTTTTGACATAAGTTACTGTTTTTTGATAGTTAAATTGTATATTTATGTTTCTTTAAATCTAATTTTTCATACTTTCATTTTACACAAATATCCATGTTTAAAAACAGAAAGAAATAATAATACGTATCAGTTTTAATACATTTACGAATTCTCACGCTTCTTTTAATAAGAATAATTCAAGTAACAAAATTTATTACTCTGTTATATATTGTATTTATTTTTATTCTATGCAATATTGATTTGTTTACTATAATATTGAACATTTTTTACGATTCAGTATTTGTAGACTCAGAGAAGAAGTTTATATTGAGGAAGTTCAGGTATTATGGAGTGGTCGGGAAATATGGAATACTTCAATATCTGGCCCGCATGGTGCTGCAGTCAAGCGCAAAACTGCTAAACGATTTCTTAGTACTACTTCCATGATGCACTACGGTGAGTTATGTTTAGATACCTGTTGTTGGAGCGACACAGTGTAATCAAATCTTATTCTCAATTTTTGCAGTTTTGTGTAGGAAAGTTTTATAAAATTCGTATTATAATTATAAGACCTCTTCGTCTGTGATGTTAACCAAGTTGAGTATTTAGTTGAGAAGTTTCATTTATTGTTGAAACAGCACCCAAAAACTGGCGATAAATCAGAATTAAAGTAATAAAACTTTATATAAATCACCATAGAATCAAAACAAAACACAGGACACGTTTCGAGCTGGAAAATATAACCACCCGTCATCAGCCACTGTAAACACGTGTCCGTAAGGGGACAAGGTCACAAATGAACAGAAAGAGGAAAACTTACAAAGAGTCCGACAGGTGGCACTAGTTGTAATACATATATATATATATATATATAAATTTATTAATTTAATTTTAGTAATTGGAAATAGATGATGATTTGTAATTATATAATGGTTATATATTATCATTCAAATTTCTATGCTGCTAATGCACAAGTCATTATGAATTATCACTATTTGTTATTTTATTTTCATTTAGAATTGGAAGAATTCTTTTTGAAACGCAAATTCTTTTAAGAGGTATCTTTTATATATTTTATAAATACACTGCTCAAAACAATTAAAGGATATTTGAAGTTTTATATAAAATAAAGATATAAACGATTTTTTTTTTGCCGAAAATAGAAGAAGAGAATCACAAATACAAATTTTTCTGGTTTTCAAACTGTGGAGTATGCAAATTTTGAGTTCGACGTCAAAAACGTCACTTCAGCGGCAGCGAATGAAATTTTACTTTCAACTGGATAAAAGAGAATGAAGACAAGGATGATCGGCATTCAGTGATTGCTTTGTTTCGATGTGTACGATGTCTCAGCGAAGTCATTTGACAGATTCAGAAGCTTTGAGAATTGTTGGTAGGTTAGAAGGGGGCCAAACTCAAGCCGAAGTAGCGCAAGCCAATGGAGCGTCACAAAGTGTCAATTCCAGGATCTGGAACCGTTTTTTGGAGAGTGGATGTGCAGGCCGAAGACCAGGGCAAGGTCGTAGACGGGCAAGAACGCCCAATGAAGATCGGTATTTAGCGTTAACAGCTCGGAGACACCGAACCATGAACGCTACTCTTCTCCAACAACACCTTCGCTCGGCTACAGGCACCACGATTTCAACTCAGACTGTCCGAAACCGGCTCCATGCTGTAGGTCTGTATGCTCGCCGACCGATGGTATGTGTTAGATTAACATCAAGGCATCGTCGCGACAGCAGGGAGTGGGCAACCGAGCATGTCAACTGGAGGAGAAATGAATGGAGCAATATTCTGTTTTCTGACGAGTCCCGTTTTTCTGTGCATCCGGATAATAGGCGTATTTTCATCTGGAGGGACCGTGGCAGTAAGAATAATCCTGCGTTCGTGCACGAAAGTGTCAGATTTGGCGGTGGAGGAGTGTTGGTGTATGGTGGCATCTCCATTGACGGGCGCACTGACCTCTACATCATTTGAGATGGAGCTCTGACTGGTCGCCGATATAGGGATGAGATTCTCAGACCTATTGTAGTCCCTTACGCTGCAGAAATCGGAGATAACTTCATTTTAATGGACGATAACTGCAGGCCACATCGTGCAAACCTGGTGGAGGATTTCCTTTTCGAGGAAGGAATCGTTCGAATGGAATGGCCAGCGTGTTCTCCAGACATGAATCCAATCGAGCACGTTTGGGACGCTTTAGGAAGACGAGTTTCTGGCCGCCAACAACCCCCACAAACTCTCCAAGAACTGGAAAGAGCTCTTCTGGAAGAGTGGGGCAGAATACCCCAACTCGTCATTAATAGCATCATTGAGTCCATGCCTCAAAGGTGTTCAACGTTGCTGGACACCCGTGGAAACCATACCCCCTACTGAAAATGATTTTCTTTGAAGAAAACACCTTTTCTTATTCTTTTTTTCTCATATGCACAAATTGTGTTTTTTTCCTTTAGTACACAAATGCGCAATAAAATGCATTTTTTTCTGCCAAACATGTGTAATTTATTCTCATATAACCTACTATGTCTGTCGACCATGTATCAATCAGCTAAACATTTTACCAGATATAAAATCCACCTAAAACTGCAATATCCTTTAATTGTTTTGAGCAGTGTATATAATTTCTGTTAGCTAAATGTTTTGCAACGTTAGCAAACAATTTTTAAAAAATTTTATGTGCTGGGTTTATTGCTGCAATTGCGCAAAACCTTAGTGTGCTATCTTATGATTTCTACTATTGTAGTTACTTGATACCGATATTTAAGAAATTCTATTTTGTGATGCATGTTTGTCATCTTTCATGGCATATATTAAACTTCATTTCAACAATATCATATTCACTGTTGTTCATTAGTTATCAATTTATTTTTATTAATAAATTTAAATTATATTTGTCTTATTAATTTTAGTTATGAATTATAAATTACAATAATATGCTTTAGCAATATGATATTTGATCAAAATTTGGTGGTTTTTCATATGTTTTATATGGATTAATAGTCCGCAATGTGCTAGTGAATTATTGGTGTTGTGCTTGATTCTGTATTACTAGTTAAAGGTTCCATGTTTATTTTGTATAATGTCAGTGTAATGAATTATAGCTAAATTTATTAATTTAATTTTAGTAATTGATAATAGATGATAATTTGTAATTATATAATGTTTATATATATATGTTATATATATAGAGAGAGAGAGGGAGAGAGAGAGAGAGAGAGATTTCTTTTGTTTCTGTCTCCCTCTTTTATTATTATTATTTATTTATTTTTTATGTATTAATTTTTTATTTATTTGTTTATTTTTTAATTTACTACTTTATTTTATCTCAATTTTGTTTATTTCTTTTATTTCCTTTTCTCTTTTTTGTGATTTTTTTCTATTATTGTGGCAACATTTTCCAATTCTGCATGTGCTCCTCTGTGATTGTTTTATCCTTACAACTAGTACTACTTGTCGCACTCTTTGTAAGCTCTCGTCTTTCTCCTTTCTGTTCATTTGTGACCATGTCCTCTTACGGACACGTGTTTACAATGGCTGATGACGTGCTGTTATATTTTCCAGCGTCCTGTTAATTGTTTTGATTTTATGGTGATTTATACAAAGTTTTATTATTTTAATTAGTTTCATTTATTGCTGTGTTAGTCCGGTCACCTCTATGCTAACTTGTTGACGAGTGAAGAGGTTATTTTTTCTTCAAGGTAGTATGTTTGTTAATATGAAATACACTCTAGACAACTGTTCCAATACGAGAATAGTGAAGATGAACAATCATTCTATTCCGGCGAATCATCTGAGATTGATTGTTTACCAGCTTACACACCGGATCAAAAGAATCTGACTTCCATAGAAAATATTCAGAGGATGAAAGAAGGGAGGACTGCATAAAATGTTTGATATGCGCCATGTAGGCTCATGTGGACTGTGATGGGGCCGAAACAACAGACTACATTTGTGATTTTTTGTAAAAATTGATGCTTTTCTTTTCTTTCTTTTTTTTTTTAAGAATCTGATGATTTCTACTACTGTTTATTCATTAAATAATCTTGGCTATTCTTGTAATTCATGGATTTTCTTACAATTTTAATATTTCTTATGACACTATTCCCCATTACCGGACTGGCTCATATTACCCAAAAAGCGTAATTATTTTAAAATCTAAATGTTGATATGTATTTTTTTCTTTCACATTAAACGAATTAAGAATGTGCTTGTACATTACTAACTTTTAATGCATCTCAGCATTTTTATTTTTACTTACAAATCAAAATATAAATGGTATTCCATAATACCAGAACTTCCTCTATATATAAATAACACTTAAAACGCATTCGCATTTTTTTTTTTTTTTTTTTTTTTTTTTTTTTTTTTTTGCAACCACTTCCCCATTGTTGCTCATGAGAAGTTAAAAAAAAATATTTACATGATTTAAAAGTCAATTTTCTTTAAAATCAACATTAAAAGGCTTATTCCTAAAGATATTAATGATACACGTAATTATTATAAATTAAATTACATTGTTGTTGATGTTGTTGTTTTTTAATTAATTGTTTCTTTAGAAATTTTTAACGACATGCTTCCAATTTTTTTAATAAGGAAATTTAAACTTATAATAAATAAAAGTATTTTATCAAGGAACTTAAATTAATATATTGATTTTTTTTTAATATTAATCAGAGCAATTAAATTAATCTTTTAAATATTTTTGCAAAAAATTTTTGCAAAAAAAAAAAAAACTTTATAAAAATGCACCCTACGTATGTAATAATGTGTAATTTCCTAACGTCTTTTTCTACTGACTTTAAATATTGTTTTCTTGCAAATAGATAATCTGCACAGCGAAGCTATGAGCGGAAAGCACAGCTGACATCATGTGATTTCAGTCGATATATTTTATCTCCTTCGAACAATTGTATCTAAAAAATAAATTTAGTGGATTTTTTTCACTGCTTTTAAATATTTTTAGTACATCATTGTCGAGATATTTTATTTTTATATATAAATGTTATAGGTGAATTAATTTACTGTCCAGTTTATGAATTAAATTCTCAAACAGCGTAATAAAACAGCGAATTAAACAGCGTTATTATAGAAAGCTTTTTATCTTTTTGCAAAAATAGCTTTATAAAATTCATCCTACGTATGTAATTAATGCGTAATTTTCTAACGCTTTTCCACTCAGTTTAAATATTATTTTGTTTCAAATAGATAATCTGCGCAGCGAAGCTATGAGCAGAAAACGTAGCTGACATCCTGCTATTTCAGTCTTAAATTTTAAATATTTTTTTCTACATCGTTGTCGAGATCTTATTCTTATTTATACATTTTATTTTCCTATATAAAAGATGTAGTTGAATTGATTTACTGCTCAGTTTATGAATTAAATTATCAACGTATAAAATTTAATAAATAGGTCCATGAAATGTTTACGCTAATTTTATTTTTATTACAAGACATAAAATAATTAGCATTTAACACTGGATACTTATTAAAAGCTGATACAAGGCTGATTTATTTATTTATTTAATATAGATAGTTTGATACAAGTTATTGTTTTTTCTAAATAGATTAAATTTCTATTTTAATAAAAAACGTCTACTTTGTTAGATATTCCTACAGAATAAATATACGACTACTTGAAACTAGAACGTATTTACCTCGAACGTATTTACTTCAGTCGATAAATTTTATTTCTTCCGAACAAATGTTTCTAAAAAATAAGTTTTATGGACTTTTTTGCACGGCTATTAAATATTTGTAGTACATCATTGCCGAGATCATATTCTTATTGAGATATTTTATTTTTATATATAAATGATGTAGTTGAATTAATTTACTCTCCAGTTTATGAATTAATTGTCGAACAGCGTAATCAAACAGCGTAATTAAAGAAAGCTTTTAAATATTTTTACAAAAATAGCTTTATAAAAATGCACCCTACGTATGTAATTAATGCGTAATTTCCTAACGCCTTCTTCCACTCACTTTAAATATTGTTTTGTTGCAAATAGATAATCTGCGCAGCGAAGCTATAAGCGGAAAACACAGCTGACAGCCTGCTATTTCAGTCGATAAATTTTATTTCCTTTGAACAATTGTATCTGAAAAATAAATTTAATGGACTTTTTTGCACTGTTTTTAAATATTTTTAGTACATCGTTGTCGAGATCTTATTTTTATTGAGACATTTTATTTTTATATATAAATGATGTAATTGAATTAATTTACTGCCCAGTTTATTAATTAAATTGTCAAATAGCAAATTAAACAGCGTAATTAAAGAAAGCTTTTAAATCTTTTTACAAAAATAGCTTTATAAAAATGCACCCTACGTATGTAATTAAAGTGTAATTTCCTAACGCCTTCTTCCACTCACTTTAAATATTGTTTTCTTGCAAATAGATAATCTGCGCAGCGAAGCTATGAGCGGAAAGCACATCTGACATCACGCTATTTCAATCGATAAATTTTATTTCCTTCGAACAATTACATCTAAAAAATTAATTCTATGAGCTTTTTTGCACTGCTTTTAAATATCTTTAGATCATCGTTGTAGAGATATTATTCTTATTAAAATATTTTATTTTTATGCATAAATGATGTAGTTGAATTGATTTACTTCCCAGTTAATTGTCAACATGTAAAATTTAATAAATGGGTCAATGAAATCGTTGCGTTAATTTTTGTTTCTTTTGCAACAGAGCAAACAACATTTAACACTGGATAGTTATTAAAAGTTAATACTAGGCTGATTTATTTATTTACTTAATATACATAGTTTGATATAAGTTATTATTTTTATAAAAGAGATAAAATTATTATTTTATTAAAAAGTCTACTTTAGATATTCATAATGAATAAATTACTAAATTCATTCTGAATTTCAAATATTTTTAGTACATCGTTGTCGAGATCATATTCTTATTGACACACTTTATTTTCATGTACACTATTAAAAATTTGCAGCATTCTGGCAGGTCATTTGACAGTTTTTTTTATTTTCCGAAGACGGTTAAAACAACCGTAATTTAACACTATTCTGACCATATTATTGCCCAGTTAAATTAGGATTATGAAACCGTTTTTTCAATAAACGGTCCAATGACCTGCCAGAATGCTGCAAAATTTTTAACAGTGTAGAAATGACGTAGTTGAATTAATTTACTGCCCAGTTTATAAATTGAATTGTCAAATAGCGTAATAAAACAGCGAATTAAACAGCGTCATTAAAGAAAGCTTTTTTATCTTTATGCAAAAATAGCTTTATAAAAATGCACCCTACATATGTAATTAATGCGTAATTTCTTAACGCCTTTTCCACTCAGTTTCAATATCGTTTTGTTGAAAATAGATAAATCTGCACAGCGAAGCTATGAGCGGAAAACACATCTGACATCGTGCTATTCAGTCAATAAATTTTATTTACTTCGAACAATTATATCTAAAAAACTAATTCGATGAACTTTTCTGCACTGCTTTTAAATATCTTTAGTACATCGTTGTCGAGATCTTATTCTTATTACCATATTTTATTTCCGTGTATTAATGATGTAGTTGAATTGATTTACTGCCCACTTTATGAATTAAATTGTCAACATGTAAAATTTAATAAATGGGTCACTTATTAAAAGCTGATACAAGGCTGATTTATTTATTTATTTAATATAGATAGTTTAAGATAAGTTATCATTTTTCTTTTTAAATAGATAGATTTCTATTTTATTAAAAAATATCTTCTTTGTTAGATATTCCTACAGAATGAATTTACGACTAGTTGAAACTCGAACGTATTTGAAGTTAGAAAGAATAGATAATAGTGGTATGTTTCAATTCCAACATATAGCACACTAATTTGTATGGAAATTAAACAAATATTAAAATATATTTCACTGATGAATAATTTTTATATATTATTATGCTATGAAATATTGATTACATTTTCTTTAATACTGAATAATTTTTTTAATTAAATATTTATGGGTTCAAAGATAAAGTTTATAAAAAAACTTACTTTGGTTTTCAATTCCTTTTTTTATGTGACGCGTTAGAAAAAAAAATCGATCTTTAAAAATCTATTTCTTTTCTAAATTTTCCTTTAATCAGCACTAATAATATTCTTTCAGAAAGTTATATTACATGTAAATGTCACGTAATATTAATTTACTTCTGTATAATTTAAAAATATTATCATTGTAATTACCATTTTTTACTGTTTGTACAAACAATATAATGACATTCTTCTAACAGTATATGTTTTTAAGTAACTCAAACGTTATGCTAATATACTTTATTTCTTTACAAATCTTAAAATAAACTATTAAACAATGCGTATGAATCTTAAACAACATAAGGCTTTTACATATTTTTATTAAAAACTATTTTGAAAAATACACCCTATAAATGTAATTAATCAGTAATTTCCTAATGGTCTTTATTCTAGTATATATACTGTTTCCTTGCGGACAGACAATCTGCGCAGAAATGTAAGGCCTTTATGTATAGCACATTGTGTATAGCACATTTTACAACTTTCTTCAGTAACATGCCATGTGAATCAATAAATGTTATTTATTTCTTGTGAACTATTTTATCTGAAAGATAAATTAAATGAAAATTTTTTTGGCACTGCCAATTAAGATGTTTAGCACATCGTTTACAACATTGTATTTTAGATCTTATTTTTACTGCATTATTATTTTTAGAAATGAAACAGTGAAAATGATACAAGTGTCATGTTTGCATATAATTCAATCAATCAAAACAATTTAATCGTTTAATTAATGATTTGTTGAAGTCGTTAGTTTAATTCTTTTTAGAATAAAATCAATGTAAGCTGAAGTAATTGACGTTTTACATGTTTTTTTTTAAAGCTGAAACTGTTTTTATTTATTAAACTTAACAAACAATCCTTTGATTAAAACCACATAAAAAATGTGTGCAGTAGTTTAATTTATTCATTGAATGTAACGTCTGTGTGTTCTTTCAGTATTTTGACATAAAAACTGAAAAGTGTTATTATTATTATTATTATTATTATTATTATTATTATTATTATTATTATTATTATTATATTTCTGTGTTCCATGTGCACTTATCCTAAATAGCGTCAAATTTCTTTTAAATTTTTCTCACTTTATTATTCATTTAAAATAATAGTTATGGTTATAAATATCATCTATTAATATAAGGTTTCAACTTTGAATTTAAATATTATGACTATATTAAACTTTTTTTTCCTTCCTTTCTATGTTCTGTATATTAAAAAAATTAATAATGCTTCAAAAAGTTAAAAAAAATATTTAAAATTGCTTAATTTAAAATTATTTTTATTGAAGAAATTTCTTTAAGGATGATAATTTAATCATTTTAATTATATATATTACATAATGTAAGTAAAACAAGCTTTTCAATCTTTTCTTTTAATAAACCGTTTTGTAAGTAATTAATCTACCTAACACTGTTATCATCCCTATAAATATTGTTTCCTTGCAGACAGAAGTCAGCGCAGACAAGCTGAATTCAGAAAGCACAGCTGACAACTTTCCATGAACAACATGCCATTTCAGTCGATAAATTTCATTTATATCCTTCGAATAATTTTATCTCAGAAATAAATTTAATGGATATTTTTTGCAAAGAAAGAAGATTTTTAGTACATCGATAACAGCATTGTTTTTCATATCTTATTTTTACTGGCATATTTTATCTTTTTAAAAGAAGCAATGAAGGTGTTCTATTTGTCCTTTTTATTTATAAATTAAACAATAAAATTAATTGAATCATTTAATAAATATTTTATTGAAGTAGTTAGTATTATTGTTTTTTAATAAAATTTAAATAGTCAAAACAATTAACTTTTGACAATGAGGATATTAAAATTTGGCACTGTGTTCAGTTAATAAACTTAATAAATAATTCGTTTTATTAAAACTATGAAAAAAAACTTGTACTTTGAACGATCTTACTTAGATCTTTTTTTTCAGCCTTGCTAACATAAAACGTGAATAGTTATTGTTTTTTCTACGGTATGCCTATATTCCATGTGCGGATGTTCAAATCTTCGATAGCATTACATTAACATTAAAATACGTTTTGCTTCTTATTGTTACTAGTGATGCATATAAATATTATGTAATAGTGTAACGTTTCAAATTTTAATTTACGTATTATGGTTACTTTAAAAAAAATTACTTTTTGTTTCTGTTTCTTTTTTTTTTCTTTAAGTGTAGATATACGCTTCCAAATGCAAAACTATTTACAATAATTTAAACTTACATTTTCGGAATCATTTTATATATAAATAAATACTAATCAACATAACTATAAAAAAATAATGTAATTATAAAATCTTTTCCGATAAAACATATTAAAATAAGCGATAATATATAGGTAATTAATCCGTGATTCAATAACGGATTTTTTTTTTAATACTGCTGACAACCACTCTGAACAATATGCCATATCAGTCGATAAGTTTTATTTATTTCTTCCGAACAGTTTTACATAAAAAATAAATTTATGGTCTTTTTTGCGCTATCAGTGGCGTTTCTTAGTACATCGTTTTAACATTGTTTCTCAGACAATTTTTTAATGGCGTATTTTATCTTTATAAAGGAATGGAAAATGGTGATTAATTCGTCATATTTTCTTTAAAAATTAAAAGAATTGAGACATTTTATTATTAATGAGGCATTAAACTAATTATTTTAAATTTTAACTACAGTTAGATAAGCAAAGCAAATGACATTCAACTATCTCTTATCCGTTAAAAGTAGATTCTGTATTATTTCTTTGTAACTAATAAAACATACTTTAGATATATAATCGTGTAAAATAAAGGATAGTTTAATTCATCGTTTTAGAAATTATTTCTTTTATTTTATTTTATAAGTAAAGTTATCTTTATAACGGCAAAATTTCATGTGGCATGTTGTGTACTGTTTTAAACGGCTAACATAAATGCAACGTCTTTGCGACATCTATCAAATGGAGTTCTTGAAGTTATTTATTTGTTACAGCGCGGTCCAAAAGTTTATAGACAAATTAATTAAAAAACAAATAATTAAAATTAAATTTTTACTACTGTTTTATATATTTACACTTATAAAAAACATGCCTATTATTACATGAAAACTTTTTCACTTGTAATAGTGTAACTCCGATGTGTAAATTATACCACAGGTGCCTACTCGTTAAAAGATAAAATATTATAAAACATAATGTAATAGAAATCGCGTGTGATGAAAGTTGAGAAATGTTAAATAGTTGATTTTAAAAGGCTTTTAAATGATTTGTCGTCATCACTTTATTATGTTGTGTATAAACGTCTTATATATTTTTTAATATTCATTCTTCAGAAAGATGTAGATAAAAAAGGCTCAATGTAATCATTTCTTAAATGCAATTTACTGATAATCAACAACTGTATATTTCATATTTATATTATATTTCATAATTCATTCATTCAGAAAATAATACATTTATTTGGGTTTCTATATGTCAAAATGATTTTGCTAATAACATTTATAGACGTCACAGTTATTCCACCTTAATAAATTCCTCTAAGATTTCAAAATTTCCTTTCAGATTGCAACATTTTAAGTCAATTATGGATAATAAGATACAAGCGAACCATTTTTATTTTCAAACAAAATGTTCAAAACATCTAATTTAATAATTAAAATGAATATTCAGATCCTTTAATTTAATTATGTGAAAAGATTTGAGTTAAATATTTATGCAATAATGAGACATCTTATTAAATTAAAATAATAGTAATAATAATAAGCAAACAAAGTTCAGCAGTATTTGCTGCATTTCCAGGTAATTAACAGATGATGAAATATCTTTTTATAAAGAAGGGCTTTGAGAGTAGTATTTAAAATCTACAAAAAATAAGCTACATTATTTTCAAAGACGATCTTTTGCTTTAGATATAGTTTTTCCTTACTTCTATGGTCTATTTGTACATATTCTCATGAACGTAATTTATTGATTTACATGTTTTAAAGAAATTCCTAACAAATCCAGATAACGGAACTAGTTTTTTATTATAAATATATATTTACAAACAAGTGGGTAAGTGTGATCGAAGATAACACAGAGGGTCTCGTTTAATATTCCTTTCAAAATACGTTATCCTTTAATTAATAAATCCAAAACGTTAATTTATAATTATTAAATCCTTAACCTTTTTCAATAAGTACGTAGATGGGACCACCGTTAAATTTAATTTTAAAATTATTACAATTGGAGGATATTTCTTTAATCAAATTCAAAATTTTCAAGAACTGCTTTTCAGACAATTGTAACAACATATGTTTGTGTATCTGAAAAGGATATTTAATTACATGATTGAACTTTAACTAAAAAACGAAGCCATTAAAATGGCAAAAAAATACGAAAGTTATTTTCATTAAATCCATTGGACAATGAAATGTATTCTATTTAAAAATTTCACGATTTCTCAAAAAAGAATTTTTAAATAAAAAAGATAATTGATAATATATTTTACAATAATTTTTGGCCTTAAAATGGCAAAAAAAATTACAAAAATTCTGTAAATTTGAATCTATCAGATAATGAAATCTATTCCGGATTAGATAATGAAATCTAACTCAGACGCTGAGCTTCGAACAGGGTACTTTTGTAAGCAGGCAAATGCACTACCATGGAGCTATCTAAACCTGCGCGAAAAAGACTGAAATTGTTCTGTATTAAAATCTAAATCGGAAAAATGGTCAGATGTCATTAAACTAGTTCATTTAATTAAAATAATATAAGTCTTTTCCAAAATGTTATGATTTGTCGTGTGATCGGGGGTATTTAAATATAAGTATGCAAAATTTCAAGTATCTAACTTATACAGTTTATAAAAAAGAATTCTGTGACAGACAGACAGAGGAGTGAGACGAATAGGGTTTCGTTAATTGAACGAAAAAATTCTGCAGTGACTCTTAAAACATTTCTTTTTCTTCTTTTCCGATATCTTTGCACGCTCTAAAATTTGATTTTTTTTCCTCTTAATAATTTTTTTAGTAATTTTTCTCTTTTTTCAGTAATTTTTGTCCAGAATTTACAAATTCTTTAATTATTTCTGATTTTTACAAAATGCAATGCTTCTGTCTGAGGATATTTTCATCAGAGTGTGAAGAAAATCCATACAATATTAAAATCCTAAATAGCCCTATAATACCCAGAACTACACGAATTATTCAACTTAACATATATGGAAATTCTGGTAATTCAAAACCCTTACAAAATGCAATACTTTTGTTTTTGTTTTTGCTATAATGCCAGTTTCTATCAAAATTATTGATAATCTTCAACTAGATCAATACTTATATTTGCTGTGTCTAGATAAAGATAAAATCAATTTCTTAAAATGGTTTCAAATATATATTCAAGACAACAAGTATCCAGGATTGTGAAAATTTATAAATTCTTTAATTATTGCTGATTCTTACAAAATGCAATGCTTCTGTTTGAGGATAGTTTTATGAGAGCCTGAAGCGAATCCATACAATATTAAAAATCCAAAATAACCCTATAATATCCCGAACTACACGAATTATTCAAATTAACAAAATGTAGAAAGTTCGTAATTAAAAACTCTTACAAAATGCAATGCTTTTGATTGAGAATATTTGTTATTAAATCCTAAATGAACATTCAGAACAAGAAAACTTCTGACATATATTATTTTGAAGACTCTTAACTACTATTCTAAAAAATAACAATAAAATATTCATTCCTTCATTTATGTGAATTATATTGTCCAAGAATTAATGGTCTTTGAATATTTTTGAGCAAATTTTCATATTGATATACATATTTTAAACCTTTAACGCTTTCATGTTTTACAGTTCGAATTAAAGCAAAATTTTTTTGAATATTTTAAGAACGTCAAGAAACAAGAACAAATTTGACTGTAACACCAAAAAAAGACATTTCTTAAATACAGCACCAAGAAAAAAATAACGCACCACGTTTCGTAAGAAACAGTCCTTTTTCATCATGCAAAAAAGACATCCGGCTACTATGACAGCAGAATGGAGTCTCTTTTTTACCCTTTCCGCCGTAGGACGTGCTATAGATAGTACGTACACATCAATTTGTGTAGGTAGAGGTTAAATATCTACTCCAAAGAAGAAAAAAATCACGTCATCCAGGAAACTTATTAAACAGGACCACACCGGTGTATAGAGGAAAGGAAAGGTGAATAGAATTCTGCATTACTCACATGGACACAAAGGAACCAATATGTACATTTTAATTAAAATCAAACAGAGAAAACTGAACCAATAAAACCAATTAATATTAAGGAAGCTATTAAAAGTTGATACTATGTTGATTTATTAAACTCAGTTTAGATAGTTTGATATATGTTTCAGTTTTCTGTAGGTAAAATTACATTTATTTTGTTTTTAAAAAAGATCCTTTTTTCATACTTTATTTTGCATAAATACGAGTATTCTTCATGAACATATTTGAAGACAGAAAAAAAAAATATTTCGTTTCAGTTTTAATATAGTACCGAATTTCCCCCCTTATTTCCATATGAATTTATCAAGTAATAAAATTTATTACTCCGTTGAATAGCCTATTGATTTTTTGTCATTTTATGCAATATTCATTTGTATTTCTCGTAAGAAGTTCAGGTAGATTTATATGATCTTAAAATCTAACTTTTTTTTTTCTTATAAACGTTAATAATATTATAGCCAAAATATGAATCTAATATCATGTAATGACGCGTGTAATGGGTGTGATGCGAGTAAATATGCATATAATAATATATTACTTCCAAATTATATTAAAATATACTATTATTTAAGAACTGTTTCTTTAAGAATGAATAATAGCACACTTGTAAATATTAAAAATTAATAATAATAAATATAAGCTCATAATAAGAAAAAAATATTTTATTAAGGATCTTAAATTAATCTATTAAAAAATGTTCTTCTTAAATAACGTAATTTAAAGAAAGTTTTTAAATCTTGTTTCAAAAAGAAGTTTTAAAAATTGCCCCGTACTGTAATTAATCTGCAATTTCCTAACGACATTTTTTTCTAACTTTTCATATTGTTTTTTGCAGACAGATAATCTGCGCAGCAAAGCTATGAGTAGAAAGCACAGCTGACAATCTTCCCGAATAACATGCCGTTTCAGTCGATAAATTTTATTTACGTCCTTCGAACAATTTTATCTAAAAAATAAATTTAATGGAATTTTTTTGCACTGTCTTTGAAGATTTTTATAACATAGTTCCTGAGACATTCTTCTTGTTACCATATAGTATTTGCAGAAATGAGGTAGTTAAAATAATTTATTGCACCGTTGATGAATTATATTGGTAACAGAATTATAACGTTTGATAAATGGGTGGCTGATGTAGCTATATTAATTCTTTTTATAGAAATTGAGAAAACTATTAATATTTAACACTGGGTATTTATTAAAACATGATACTATATTGATTTATAAACTTAATATACATAGTTTGACGTAAGTTGTTCTTTTAAAACAATAGATAAATTTTCTGGTTTATTACAAAATATCTCTTTTGTTAAATTTTCAATATTTTGTAAAATTTTTAGAAGCAAGAGCGTGCTTGAAAGAAAAAGAAAAAGGAAGAAAAGAAGAAACAAACAAACAAAATATCTAATGCAGTCATAAATTGGAAACATAATATCATTACATATTATTTTTATGTGCCACTATAATAAAAAATATATTTATTTATATTTATTATATATTTATTTTTAATATAAAAACTAAATTTAATGGATTTTTTTTTGGATTGTTTTTGTTCCTCGGACATTCTTCTTATTACCATGTATTATTTGTAGAAATGAGGTAGTTAAATTGATTTATTTCACCATTGATAAATTATATTGCCAACGGTATTATAACATTTAATAAATGGGTCGCTGACGCAGCTACCTTAATTATTTATATAAAAATTGAGAAAACCATTAATATTTAGCACTGTTTATATATTAAAAGATGATACTATGCTATTTATTTACTAGATAGTTTGGCGTAAGTTGTTGTTTTTATAAAATAGATAAATTTTCTAGATTTTTTTTTTTTTTTTTTTTTTTTTTACAGAATACTTTTGTTAGATTTTCATATTTTATGAAATTTCTAGAAGTAAGAACGTGCTTGAAAGAAAAAGGAAGAAACAAACAAACAAACAAAAAACATATTTAAAGCAACCATGCAATAGAAATCTTGCATTATTACATATTATTTTTATGCATCACTATTATTTTAAAATAAATTATTTATTTATATTTATTATATATTTATTTTTAATCTAAAAAATAAATTTAATGGAAATTTTTTGCGCTGCTTTTGTTTTATAACATCATTCCTTGTACATTCTTCTTGTTACTATGCATTATTTGTAGAAATGAGGTAGTTAAATTGATTTATTGCACCCTTGATGAATTAAATTTTCAACAGAATTAACACTATAACAATGTAACATAATTTAATCAATTGTAACATTGATTAAATGGGTTGCTGTTAATGGGTCTGTTAATGGGTCTAAATTCTTTTTACTAAATTTGAAAAAAACATTAATATTTAACACTGGATATTTATTAAAAGATGAAATTATGCTGACTTATTTACTTAATATAGATAATTTGACATAAGTTGTTGTTTTTAGAAAATACATAAGTTTGTTTGATTATTACAAAATATCTACTTTGTTAGATTTTCACATTTTATGAAATTTCAGGATATAAGAACGTACTTAAAAGAAAAAGAAAAAAAAAAAGAAAACAAGAAACAAACAAACAAACAAAAATTAAAAAAAAAAAAAACATAAATTTCAAACGTTGTATTATTACATCTTATTTTTATGCATCACTATTATTTTTAGGAACAATAAATCGATACGAAGTAAAGAAACTTGAACATAAAATTAACAAATAACGTATATGGTACGCATCGTAGTTGCATAATTACAAGTACAACATTTTTCATGAAAGTAACAATAGGCATATTAGATAGGTTTATACAAAACAGTAGTTAAAAATTAATTTCAATTTTGGCTTCGTTTTTGTGAACAATGCTATGTTTGCTGCAAAATTTACAACAGCGTGTATACTGAAAATTAAAAATATAATAATATAATTATATGACATTTGTCAAATATTGAAGTTCTGTTAAGTGTTTTATTTATAAACAAACCTAATGAAAAAATCATTTCAAGAACTCATTTTAATAGATTTTGCAATTATGTTAGCTGTTTAATCCATTAAACAACATGCCGTATGAAATTTTGCAATTATAAATATAAACTTATTTATAAAATAAGATATTAGAAACGATTTTTCAAATGATGAATTAAATATTACTTATTTCGCATATTTGTTTAGCAAAAGTATGTTAATAAGAAAAACAAACAAATACGGTATTACATTTTAATAGGGTAAGATAAAATTGAATAGCAGTTAATTTGGCTACCGAATTTTAATAAAAAAATTTAAACTAATTAGTTCAGTGTCTCATTTATCAAATGTCTCAATTCTTTTGATAATTTAATATATAAACAAAATATGATAAATGAATCATATTGTTTCCATCATTTATAAAGATAAAATATACCAGTGAAAAAAAGAAGACTGAGAAGCAATGCTGAAATGTTGTATTAAAAATCTTCATTGACAGGCGAGTTTGTTACAAAACCTCAATGATGTATACATACAATGCGTACAAAATGTTAATTAAATTTATTTTTTAGAAAAAAACTCTTCGTACAAAATAAAACTTGTCGGCTGACATGGTACGTTGTTCAAAGAGGTTCTCAGATGTGCTTTCAAAAATCCGTTAGGAAATTACAGATTAATTACATACATAGGATGTATTTTTAAATATATTTTCGAAAATATTGTATAATTACCTTGTTTAATAATTATTTAGATTTAAATATTTATATTTAATAAATTAATCATATTGTTTCTTTCCTTTATAAAGATGAAATATGATAGTGTAAAAAATAAAACTGAGACTCAATGTTAAATGATGTATTAAAAATCTTCATTGACAGGCGAGTTTGTTACAAAGCCTCAACAATGTATACATACAATGTGCGCAAAATGTTCATTAAATTTATTTTTTAGGAAAAAAAACTGTTCGTACAAAATAAAGCTTGTCGGCTGACATGGCACGTTGTTCAAAGAGGTTCTCAGCTGTGCTTTCAAAATTCCGTTAGGAAATTATAGATTAATTACATACATAGGATGTATTTTTAAATATATTTTCGAAAATATTGTATAATTACATTGTTTAATAATTATTTATATTTAAATATTTAATTATATTTAATTAACTTATTATTCTCAAAGGATTTATTTCACAAAATATAAGTTTAAATTATTGCAAAACTTTTTTTTCACATTTAGAAGTATGTTTTTACACTTAAATAAAAAACAGAAATGAAGAAAGAAATAATAAAACAGTTTAATGCAAATGTAATACTTAATTTGAAGTTTGAAACACAATATTACATAATATTATATTCATCTCTTTCATTTTTCGTAAGTATTGAGCTATAAGAAGGAAGAAAATTGAATAGAAATTTGATGCTATCCAAGCTAACTACATACTGAACATAGAAATATAATAAAAAAACTTAATTATTCACTTTTTATGTCAGCAATATTAAAAAAACGATTTCAATAAACTATCCTATGCATCGAATGCATTAAACTACCGTGTTTGTTTTTCTGTTTTTTCATAGTTTTAATCAAAAGAATTATTTATTAACTAAATTATATCAACGGAATATAAAATTTTAATAAGCACACTGTTGAATGTCAATTGTTTAGTCTACTTGATCTTTATTAAAAACAATAAAACTAACTACTGAAATAAAGTATTTAATGAATGACCCAATTATTGTTGTTATTATAAACAAGTATGACAAAGAGATGCTTTCATTGTTTTATTTATAAAGATAAAATATAACAGTCAAAATAAAATGTGAAAACAATGTTGTAAATGATGCATTAAAAACCTTAATAGTCAGTGCCAAAAGAAAAGTTTATTAAATGTCTATCTTATAGACAAGATTTTTTCAAAGAAATAAGCAAAATTTATCCACTGAAATAGCATGTTGTTTAGGGAGGTTGTCAGCTGTGCCTTCCGCGCTCAGCTTCTCTGCGCAGATTGTCAGCCTGCAACTAAACAATATATATACGGAAGAAAAGACAGTCAGGAAATTACAAATTAATTACAAAAAATAAAAAAATCAGATATAAAAGCTTTTTTTACCTAATTGTTTAAAGAAAATATTTGCGTTTAAAATGATTAAATTATCACCCTTAAAGGAATTGTTTCGGTAAATATAAGTTTAAATTATTAAAAAAAAAACTTTCATAAAATATTTTGACATATATTGAAAATATATGGAACAGTAAAAAAATTTTAATAAAATTATAATATTTTAATTCAAATTTCAAATATTACATTAATACATAATATTTATATGCATCATTAATTTTTTTACTAAAAGTAAAGCGATAACAAGCAAAGAAAATTTAATAAAAATTTGATCTATCCAGGTTAACTACATACTGGATATAGATATATGATGGAAAAAACTTTAACTTTTAAAAATTTTTATAAGACATATTGGATGAAGGTTTCAATAAGAGGGTTCTTAAAAAAAAAAAAATAAATAAAAAACATACTTTTTTAACATAGTTTTAATCAAAAGATTATTTTATTAAATATCACAAATAATGACAGTTTCAGCATTCAAAAAAGCACAATGTCAAATGTATAAATGTAATATGTAATTATTTTACCGCACATGAGGTTTATTTTAAAATCAATTAAACTAACTACTTCAACAAATCCTCTTTTAAATGATGAATGAAGATAAAATATGCCAGTAAAAAGATAATAAGATCTGAGAAATAATGTTGTAAATTATATACTGAAAATCTTAACTCTCAATGTCAAAAAAGAAATCCATTATTATTTTTTAGATAAAATTTTTTAAATTAAATTTATAGAACTTGTTGATTGACATGGCATGTTACTCAAGAAATTTGTAAGATGTGCGATCCACACTGGGATTTCACTTCTGCACAAATTGCCTGCAAGATTGCAAGGAAACGGGACAGAATAAAGACCGTTAGGAAATTACAGCTTAGCTACATGCATACAGAGCATTAAAAAAAATATTTTTGATAAAAATGTTTGAAAGCTTTACGTTGCTTAAGATGCACATTGTTTAATTGATAATTTAAGATCTGTAAAAATATTAATTTAGTTAGTAAGTTTGAATTAATTAAGATCTTTTATATTTCGAAATGTCATTATATTTTTTTAAAACGAAAGAATAAAAATATTTAACACAACTGTAATATTTCAATTAAATTGTCGATTATTTTGCTATTCTTTAACTTTTGCGTGTAACATTATTATCTTTAGAAATAATATTATTAATTCTGATAAAAAGAAAAAAAAGAGAGGGAGATAATACATCGAAATTTATTCTAACTTAACACTTTACAAAACAAAACTAATTATTTTAAAAAAAAGTTAAGGTCATTGTAGATAAACTTTTTCTTATAACACATAAATATGGAATAAAAGAATTATTCAGTGTTGAAGATAAATCAAGATTTCATAGCAATATTTTTTGATTATTCGATCATTTATACAATCAATATTTAATCAACACTTTGTTCGTCAGAGAGATATATTTTAGTATTTCCTTTATTCCCATACAAATAAGTGTGCTAAATATGAATAAAATACACTACTATTTTTTCTTCTTCAGAAAATGTGGATTTCAGATGAAAAACAATTTAGAATTATATAAAATTATATTTTCAGAGATAATCCCATTGAGAATAATAAATTAATCATTTTAAATATAAATAAATACTAAACAACGTAATTATACAAAATAATGTAATTCTTTTATATTTTTTCGTAAAACTTTTAAAAATGAACTCTATACAAGCAATTAATGTGTAATTTAATAACGAATTTTTTTAAGTACAGCTGACAAATACTCTAAAATCATACCATGTCAGTAAGTTTTATTTCTTTCTTCCGAATACTTTTACCTGAAAAATAAATTCATGGGCTTTTTTTCTGGTACAATCAATAAAGTTTTTTACTGCATCGTTTCAACATTGTTTCTCAGATTTATTTTTTAATGGCATATTTTACCTTTATAATGAAGGAAAAATGTGAATAATTCGACATGTTTTGTTAACAAATTAGAAGAGTTGAGCTATTTTATGAATGAGACATGAAACTAGTTAGTTCAAATTTTAACTGCAGTTAGATATCGGAGGCAAATCACATCCAACTACACCTTATCTATTAAAAGCTGATTCTTTATTAGTTTGTTTGACTATTTTTTTAATGGCATATTTTATCTTTATAATGAAGGAAAAACGTGAACAATTTGACATGTTTTATTAACAAATTAAAAGAGTTGATCTATTTTATAAATGAGACATGAAACTAGTTAGTTTAAATTTTAACTGCGGTTAGATAACGGAAGCAAATCACATTCATCTATATCTTTTCTAAAAAAGCTGATTCTGCATTAGTTTGTTCTACTTAGTAAAACAGACTTTGGTTAAAAATTTATGCGAAATAAATAATAGTTTAAAACTGTTATCTGATTTCATTAGTAAGTTTATCTTTATAACTGCAAAATTTCATATGGCATGATGTTTAAGGAGACAAGGGACCTTCAAATTCATTTTTCAATTCCTACTATTAGTTTACACTCTCCCTATATTTATTTATTTTTCAATTCCTATTATTAGTTCACACTCTCCCTATATTTATTTATTTATTTATTTATATATATATCTTGTTCAAATTTTCAATCGTTAATAAAATACTTATTATTCATCCTATCAAGTTGAAATAATTTTTTTTTAACTTGTACTGGATGACAATTGATGTTAATACAGTTTTTTCAAATATTAATTCATTAATTAAATTTTAATTAATTAATTTCAGTTTTGCATGGGAAACAAAATGGCGGCCATTGGTTATTGAAGATCAATGAAAGTATTTTCAATAAGGGGTTACCATAGGGGGGGGGGGACCCTGTTCTGTCGCCAAATACCGCCAAGTTTGTCGCCAACTTGGTGATGTATCGCCAAATTTGGCAGCCAAAATGGGTCCCCAAAAGGGACGCCAACTTGGAGATATCTCTAATATTTCGCCAAATGCCCATAGAGTTCCATTGTAAACCTACTTGCTTATAGAAAATCATCAAATTGAGATATTTTAATGCAACAAAAACTAATATTAACTTAAGGGATTATATTAAGTTTTTCTTTGATGACCTAAATAGGAATTGACTTTAAAAACAAAATTTTTATATTACTTGTTTATTTTACTTTTTAAATTTCACTTAACATACTATTCAAGGGTACTGCATGCATTATAGAATATATTTATCACACAAAATTTTGGCAGAGGGGGAGAAAAATAAGGACCGTAATTTCCGGCGTATAATCCACGGATCAAGCAATAATATTTGGACCTAGAAATTTTATTTAATAATTGAAGTCAAATATTTATTGCGATCTAATAAGTTACATTTTATTAAATAAAGTTTCTAGGTCCAAACATCATTGTTTGATCTGCGGATTATACGCCGGAAATTACGGGAATTTTCTTGAGTATTTTAAGTGTTACAATAAACTTTTTTTTATGTGTTAAAATTCCCCATGCGCATTCCATATCAATTAAAATTATTAATATTTTTTACGCAAAATTGTTTTATGTATACAAATAAAATGGTGCATCGAATTTTACATATTTTAATATAAAGGTAAAAAAAAAATATATATATATATATATTTTTTTTTTAACTTTATGAAATGTTCAGCATTTTTTGCATCATATTTCTGCAATTAACTACGTTTAACTTTTGACATTATAGGGCAATTCCACAGAGAATCATCATTTTTTCTGGGGGGGGGGGGGGATCAAATTTATAATATGTTTAATTTAACGGTATGATTGGAAAACTTGATAGTTTTATATTCTATAGAAAAATCCTAATAAAAAGGCATTGTAAATTACTGTTTACAAACTAAGTTAAGCACCATTATTGTCTTTGTAAAGTCATAATATTACGTCAGTTACACGTGTAAATGCCCTTTTTTTGTTTTTTATTATTCAGAAATTAATTAAACAAGTTACTGTTATAATTTGGCATTACTCGGTGTTGTTAAGAACATTAAATCACTTTTTTTAACGGGATAGTTTTGATAATTTTTACACTTCAATGAAGGCAGAAAAAATGTTTGTATATTTTATGTTACGTCAGTTACAGAATTTTGAATTGCAATTTTTGGTACTCAAAGAGAGATTGAAATGATTTGCAGGCATTTGAGTATTAAGACCTTAGTAAGAAATATTTTAAATTGTAAAAATTTGTTCTAGCTTTATTAGTAAATTTTCTGCATAGATTTGAAAACAAAATTCGATGATAAAATGTTTCATCAGTTACGATGGAATTGCCCTATATTTAGTTTTAAAAAACTATGCACATTTTTATGACATATATATAATGACAAATAGCTATAAAAATATTGGGGAGTTTATTTGATATGGAATGCGCTTGGGTTATTTTGTATAGTTGTTCATAACGCTTAAAATATTCAAGAAAAATCCAAATTTTTCCTCGCTCAATTTTTTATTTTATTTTATTGTGATAGATATATACCATAATGCATAAATTGAGCCCTTTAATAGTATTTAAAGAGAAATTAAAAAAAAAGTAAAATGAATTTGAAGTTCCCTTGTCCCCTTAATGTATTAAACAGCTAATATAATTGGAATATTTATAAAATCACGTTTTTAAAGGGATTAATTTGTTTATAAATAAATGAAATTAACAGAACAGCAACATTTAATATATGTCGTGCAAGAATTTCGATTTATTTTAAACCTCACAGTGAATGTACAGTTGTAAATTTGACAACAAAAACGAATTTATTTGATTTTGTTCTGACAGTCGAAGCCTACATTGAAATTCAATTCCTACTACTGCTTTGTATGCACCCATTTAACATTACTATTATAACTGTCAAGAAAAATGCTGCACTTCTAATCGTATAACTACGATGCGCAAAATATATTATACGAGCTTCGTGTGCAGAAAAAAAAAAACACGCTCGCTGACAGTTGAGAAATGTTGAATTAAGAGAACGTTAAAGAGGGTTAGAAAATGTTAATTAGTCACGTTAAGTTTTTTTTAATTAAACAATATTGTCAAAATAATTTGTCACTCACATTATTTCGTTAGAATCTATGCAACTTTTAATACAGTTGACAAAACATTTCAAATTTTATACGAAAACATTCTAATTATTTAAGATAAATTCCTTTTCATTACTCAAAAATGACTATAAATGAATTGTCTTCCTAATCTTATTCTGTTTTAGATAAAATTCTTTTATTCATTTTACTATTCAGGTTTTAGATAGATGTAGTAAAATAAAAATAATGAATAGAATGGCTTCTCTAATGCAGTTTACTAATAATCAACAACTGTACATTACATTTCATAATTACAACTGTACATTTCATAATTACATTATATTCCGTAATTACATTATGTTTCGTAATTACATTATGTTACGTAATAGTTTATCTCATAATTAATTCATTCAAAAAATAATTGAATTTATTTCAGCTTCTATATGTCAAAAGGATTTTGCTGATAACATTTATAGACGTTATAGTTATTCTACATTAATTAATTCTCATAAGATTTCAAAATTTCCTTTCAAAATGTAACATTTTAAGCCAATTATGGACAATAAGGTAAAAGCTGGCCATTTTTATTTTCAAACACAATATTCAAAATATCTAATTCAGTAATTAAAATAAATATTCGCATTCTTTAATTTGATCATGTGGAAATAATTGAATAAAATATTTATGCAATAATGAGACATCCTATTAAATTTTTAAAAAAAATAAGCAAACAAAAGTTCTGTAATATTTGCTGCATTTCCAGGTAATTAACAGATGATTAAACATCCTTTCATAAAGAAGGACTTTTAGAGTCATAAGTCAAATGTACGCAACAAATAACGCTTTATTATTTTCAAAGACGGCCTCATGCATTAGATAATCTAGCCTTCCTACAATTAAAATATATTTGAAAGTATTATCATTACAGCCCTTTAAAGACAAACGTTTAAAAGAAAAAAAAAAAAAAAAAAAAAAAAAAAGGCTAATTTGCCTCTTTGGAATAGTTGTATTGAATAATACGGGATTTTTATTTTTATTAATATTATTACAGCTGTCTTAAGAATAGTCAATATATTTTGCATCCCAAACATCAGAAATGTAATAAAATTACTGTGTCTATTTAAAATTTTAGCAAGTTTTATATAAATCAAAATAAAGAAAAAAATAGCTTTATTATTAACAACCTATTGGCGAATATTTTTGGTATAATATGATTATTTTATTATAACTTCGCTATCAGTACATAATGTATTTTGTAAACATCATAATTTTTTATTTATTTATTAAAAAAAAAAAAAAAACGGACCCGGCTCAGACACGTTTGAAGGGAGTGGACAAAACTCGCGTATTAAGTGGAAATGCGTATTAAACGTGATTTGTATTACGTCTTAGGAACTGGGCATATTTACACATCTAATCGTCTAAATGATCTTTACAGCTTTTGTTTATATGTTTACGGTCGAAAATTGTGTCTTTTATGTATATTTAGATTAAAATTTAACTTTATTAAACTTTAACTCATTTTTTCTTTTTATAGGACCGGCTGGAATAACTGGAAATAAATATAGATTCGAATATGGGTTTATTGTCGATTAATACTTTACAAACAAGAATAAAACAACAAAAATAATTTTCCTGTTAGACTATTTTTTTAAACACAAAAAAAATTATTAAATCTTTGAAGCACAGTCAAGTTATTAAAAATCACATTTAGTACTTGTGATAATGAGTACCACTGTTCTTTATTTTTAATATAAGAAGAAATAATTATGCCTTTGTGTAAAAGAATTTGATAGCATAGCAAAAAGTAGATAAACATAGAAAAAATAAAATATTTATGCAACCGGCATTCGTATTTATTTAATCTTCACGAGTTTATTTATTTATTTGCTTATAACATGCATTATAAAACATTGCAATCGTATAATGTACCTTTAAATCCTCTCTAACAACAGGTATAATCACCTCTAATCATAATAATTTTTATGACGCATCTGATGAGCATCCTGAATGCTGTCTGCCTCTACTACAGTAAAAACATACACGAAGCGAGCGACAAAGAATGCAAGAATTGCAGTATTGCTAATTTAGCAGGGGTTTTTTCTACTAGTATATCTACTATTTCCAATTAGTAATGTTCCCCCTCATTAACCTGTTATTAAATAAAGCAGATATTACTATTCAGAAACAGGGTTTTTTATCTTAATAAAAATATCCGCAAAATTGGCATCGTTGGAGAACAGAAAAGAAATTCGCATCTTGATCTATGAATTCACGTCTTAAGGCTGTTAGTCACTCAGCTTCTGAATTCACCTCGCCAAAGCAAAGTCTATGGGCGTTTGATGCATTCGTATATTTAAAATATACCCTAGGGAAATTAATATTTTTAACTCCTGTTTTCAGTGCACTCTTCTTAAAGGATGCCTCTTTTTTCTTAGTTTTAAAAATATTTATAAAATATATGCTTAATTTAATATTTTATGTGTTTAAAGCTGACATACTGTGAGTAAGACTTTAACACTTCATATAAAATTAAGTATATACTAAAGAAATAGTTTGAGTAAGGAAAAAAAAGAGAGATTCTTTAACCCTTTCGGCCCTGATTCTTTTTTTTTTTCAGTTTGGGGTTAAAATCCCTTCTATGCTAATAAAATTTAAAGTAACTAACCAAATCACAGAAGTTAGGTTTTTCTGAAATTTAACGAATATGTTAGATTCTGAAACCTGACGAATGTAGTTGCTTCGCGTTTTTCGCATATTACAGTAGCCGAAGGAAGAATTTTTGAAGACGTTTTAAAAAAGGCGTATTACAACAGGATTCAACACGCATAAAAACATGCATTTTTTATTGTTTATCACAATTATTCATTCGGAAAAGTAGTCCCTAATTTAAGTATAAACTCTTTCGGCCCTGACATTTTTCTTAAATTCCAAAAAAATGAAAACTTTTGTCAACATTTTTTTTTGTTTTTTTACTATTTCAGAGCTCGATGGCGCTAATTGTCCACTAAAAAGTCAAAATATAGAAAGTACATGTGTGATTATGAGGTTTTTACATATTTGGAAGGCGTTATTTATAGTTTAAAGCATTTTAAAAGTAAGGAACACATATGTGATTGCCAGGGCCAGGTAAAGTTAGGTAAAAGAGGAGTTAAAATATTAATTTCCGGAGGAGATATTTTAAATATACCAATGCCTCAAACGCCCATAGACTTAACATTAGTGAGAGAGTTCTGATGCTGAGTGACTAGCAGCCTTAAGCATGAATTTTTGCATCAAAGGACCGAAAATCTATCACATATTAAGTGGTATCGCGTATTAAACGTGATACGTTTTCATTAACCTTATCGGTGATGTTCAAGGGGCCGAACAAAATTCGCATATTAAGCTTGATCGCGTATTAACCGTGAGTATCTTAACCGGGTTCGACTGTATTTTATGATTTCATTTTTGCAAAATAATTAATATAATTGGACTATCAAAAATTCCTTATTTTGTGCCTTTGAAGTAATTAATTAAAATTACGTTTTTCAACTCGTAAATTTAGAACCTAATTACATTTTTAATCAGCCTTTTTTGTCAACATAAACAAAACCCCATAAATTATTTCAAATACCACAAGAAATGAGATTTTATTCCTATTACTTCAATTTCAAGTGTATTATTATTATTATTATTATTATTATTATTATTATTATTTTAATCATTTGTATGAAACGCTAAAACTAACATTATTTGTAACCAGTAGTGTATCAACAAATGTTCATTAAAAAAGACTGCTATTGAAACAAAACGAAAAAATAAAAATATCATACAATGTTATTCAGTATATTGTTTTGTGATTTATTTTAAATGCACTATAAGTTTTAGCGAAAGTACAAACAAAGTAGGATAACGAAGTCAGTTTTGTTTAGAAACAACTCTGTAGTGAATCTAAATACATTTTTGCTTCGTATTTTCATTAGCTTCCCGTGCTTTAGTATTTCATTAACATTTCCTTTCTTGATATATACATTTTCACGCAACAAAAGCTTACATAATGCAGCTGCTATCAAAATTATTTATAATGTTAAAATAGATCATTAATTACATTTTCTATATCTAGTTGAAGAGAAAGTGCTTTTCAGAAAATTGGTTCAAGTAGTATATATCCAGAATAACAAGTAGTTTTCCAACTTGATAAAATGCATAAAATATTTAATAATTAAACACTCTTACAAAATGCAATGCTTCTGTTTGAGGATATCTTAATGTGAGCCCGGTGCAAATCTATACAATATTAAAAATCCTAAATGAATATTCAGAACAGGGAAACCTATCACATAAATTATTTTGAAGACTCTGAATTACTAGACCAGTATCAGGTAAAACAATGAAACATTCATTCTGCCGTTCATGCGAATCACATTCTTACAAATATACGACGATCTTTGAATCTTTGGATATTTTGTTGAAATATCCAATTGCTATAAATATTTTTAACAAAACCTTTAAAGCTTTCGAGTTTTAAATTTAAATTTAAGCGACATTTTTTCGAATATTTTTAGACAGTCAAGAAATAAGAATGACTCAAATTTTGTACTTTAATACCAAGAAAAGAAACTTTTAAATATACCACAAAAAGGAAGCTAAACAACACATAAAATAAAAATACTTTTCCATCATGCGCAAAAAGACATAATACACTACGAGGACAGAAGCACTGTAAAAAAATCTGTAAAGTTACTAAACTTTTTCTAGGAAACTGAGATTCCTAGAACATTTTACGTAACGGCAAAAACAAAAGTTCATGTAACAGGTACACTTTTGCACGTAAATCAAAAAATTTATACTACTAAGAATTTTTTAGGAAACTGGGATGCCTAGAACTTTTTATGTAACTGCAAGCTGGGTTGCGGATAAAATTTTAGTAAGATTACTGTAATTTTAGTAGTTTCTTTTGAACAGCTGCAGATTTCTGTAGCTTTACAAAAACTAGTTCTGTAGATCTTTTTTGTACAGTGTACAGATAAAATTTTAGTAAGCATACAGATTTCTGTAACTTTACATCTGTAGAATTACAGATTTTTTTTTCACAGTGAGGGAGTAACACTTCTTTTTACAAAACAGTACACTGTAAAAAAAAAAATCTGTAATTCTACAGATGTAAAGTTACAAAAATTTGTATGCTTACTAAAATTTTATCTGTACACTGTACAACAAAAGATGTAAATATACAAAACTAGCTTTTGTAAAGATACAGAAATCTGAAGATTTACAAAAAAATCTACTAAAATTGCAGTAATCTTACTAAAATTTTATCTGTAACCCGTGTTGCAGTTACATAAAAAGTTCTAAGAGTCCCAGTTTCCTAAGAAATTCTTAGTAACCTTACAGATTTTTTGATTTACGGTGAAAATGTGCATCTGTTACATGAATTTTTGTTGTTGCCGTTGCATAAAAAGTTCTAGAAATCCCAGTTTCCTGGAAAAACTTTAGTAACTTAACAATTTTTTTTTTACAGTGTAGGACATACTACACTGTAAAAAAAAATCTGTAAAGTTACTTAAGTTTTTCTAGGAAACTGGGATTCTTAGAACTTTTTATGTAACGGCAATAAGAAAAATTCCTGTAACAGATGTTGTTACGGCAATTTTTGTTGTTGCCGTTACATAAAAAGTTCTAGGAATCCCAGTTTCCTAGAAAAACTTTAGTAACTTTAGAGATTTTTTTTTTTTTTCAGTGTAGAGTTAATACGTAATATAGGTTGTAGTGTTTAGGGAGAAGTTAAAAATCTACTCCAGAGACATAAAAAAAGACGTTGTTCATGCTCTAATAGCTGAGAATAATCTAACTATAACAGACTATAACATTTTTAGGGGAATAGAAGAGTGGGTAGGATTCTGGGATAGTCACAAGTGAACAAAAGAACCAATAAGACTCGTTAACTCTTTAGAGGGTAATGGTGAGAAACTATTAACTAAAATAGCTACAAACTATGAATATAAAAGATTTTAAACATTCATACATCGACGCGTCCTGAAACATGCTCTTTCAAGAACTAATATTTTCAAAAAAATATGCGTAACACATGACTATGCTTAAAAAGAAAACCTTAACATGAAAATTACTTTTAAGTTAGATAAAAGATTTTACATTAATGAAAAGCATCCGCATTGAAAGTAACTATAAAATAAATGTAAGTTACATTTTTAGTTTATTTTTATTTATTTATTTAATTTAATTTTTATTTTATTTATTTTTATTTTTCTGCCAAGTTGGAAATGAAAATATTTATCTTTTCTGGTTGCGGTAAAAAATCATGTTAGCTATTTCATTTCAGTCTCTTGTGAGTTGTGATTTCTCCCCAGAAAAGTGCCTTAAAATTTGAAACGTACAATTTTTTACTGACCCTCTTTTGAAGGTCCTAGACTGCCCCCTCAGATAATTTTAAGAAATGAGATGTGACTTTTCTATAATTCATTCACTCCGTGAACATTTCTATTATTTTGAAGCCTGGGCTTGTGCAAAATCGTTTTTATTTGTTTTTATAAAAAAGTGAACGCTTTAATTAACCTTTTCTTTTATTTCTTTGTATTTTTAAGGGGTCTCAGGACTCTTAAAATTGGGTTAAAAAGATCATTTTCAACATTTAGTATCTTAAAATGTATATGATTTTAAAACACAATTTTTATTGTTATGAAAGATATAAGTATCTTCTTTCATTTCATGTATTTAAAAAATTGCAAGATGCAGAATTAGCATTTATTAGGGGGCTCCAAAATGTTACACATTTGACGAGCAGAAAATTGGTACAACAGCTTACTCGCGAGATTACAAAATAAATTTTGCAACTAGAATGAAAATTACTTTTTTATTCTTGAAGCTTGTCCATTTTCTTTAAATCCATTAAAATTAAAATTTTACATATTATTAATTAAAAATTTTAAATTAAAAAAAGTATTTTATGAATAAAACAAATTACATGTGCATAACTATTAATTATCAGCTTTGTAAAATATTAATTTATTTATTCTCATCCTTTCTGAAATAAGAATTAAAAATTTGCTTTTAACTTTTTGAGATCTTAATTTCTCAATAAAATGGAATACTTCTAATAACATGGACAAGAAAAAAAAAATGCAAATTTTCTATTCATAAATACAACACACTTCTCTGTATTTTGCATATCTATTTACACCACAAAAATATTTTATATGTGCAACACTACTAATTATTATTGGTTTTTTAGAATATTAGTTAATTTATTCGCATGCAAAATACTTTCTAAAATAATAATTACAAATATTATTTTAATTTTTATGCATCATATTTTCTTAAATAACATGGGAAAAGTCTAATAACATTGAAAAGAAAAGAAAAATGCAAATTTTACGATAATAATGACAACACATTACTCTGTGTTTTGCATATCCGTGTACATCCCATTGTACATCATACTCTTTTACCAGCAAATATCTCCTTAACTCAGGTATGTTGCAATGGCTCAATCCAATCTAGAAATTTTTTTCTAAGGAAATCAAACAAATAGCAATTTCATCCCTAGAAAGGAACGATGCCAGGGAGCATTAGAATACTACATTCACCCGTTAACATCACATGGCATGGAAAGCTATGGAATTTTACTCTCTAGGCTATTAACTTTTCTAAGCCCTTGTACATAACTAAAATCCATTTTATTTCATATATTAAAGTATATATTTAAAGTTATTACATATGTTTTTTACATATTATTAATTCAAATTTTAATTTTTTAACAAATATTTTATGAATTAAAAAATACATTTGCATAAAATTTAATTATTAGTTATTTATTCTCATGCAAAATCCTTTCTAAAATAAGAATTACGCACATGCTTTTAATTTTTACAGGTCATAAATTTTGAATAATATGAAATAATTCTAATAACATAGAAAAGAAAAGATAAACTCAGATTTTCTCATTGTAATGACAACACTCTGTGCTTTGCATATCCAGGTATATCACATTGCACAAAATTTTCTTATACCAGCAAATATCTCCAGAAATCACGTATGTTGCAATGGCTCAATCCAATCTAGAAAATATTTTTCCAAGGAAAATCAAACAGATAGCCATTTCAACCCTAGAAGGGGAATGATGTCAGGGAGCATTGAAATACAACAACACTCACCTCGCCACACTATGGAGCCCGTTTTTAGTCCATTCATGTTTGTGGTGATCGCACGTATACCAACATCACATGGCATGGAAAGCTATGAAATTTTACTCTCAAGGATAATAACTTTTCAATCCCATGTCCATTGCTAAAATCCATTTTATTTCATATATTAAAATATATTTTTAACGTTATTACATATTTTTTTACATATTATTAATTTGAATTTTAAATTTTTAAACAAATATTTTATGAATAAAAAAGAAATACATGAATTAACGCTTAATTATTAGTTGTGTAGAGCATCAATTAATTTATTCTCATGCAAAATCATTTCTAAAGTAAGAATTACAAATATGCTTTTAATTTTTATTGCTAATAATAACTGAATAACATGGAAAAGAAAAGAAAAACGCAATTTTTCTCATAATAATGACAATAGAATTAATCTGTGTTTTGCATATCTATGTACCTCACATTGCACAAAATATTCTTATACCAGCAAATATCTCCTGAACTTACATATATTGCAATGTCTCAATCCAATCTAGAAAATATTTTTCTAAGGAAAATCAAACAGATAGCCATTTCATGCCTAAAAGGGAACGATGTCAGTGAGCATTAAAACACAACAACACAACAACACTCACCGCGCCACACTATGGATCCCGTTTTCAGTCTGTTCATGTTTATGATGATCGCACGTATACTAACCTCACATGGCATGAAAAACTATAAAAATTTACTATCAAGGCTAATAACTTTTCCAAGCCCTTGTGCATTGTTAAAATTCATTTTATTTCATATGTTAAAGTATATTTTTAAAGTTATTACATATTATTTTTTACATAATATTAATTTGTATATATTTTATAAATATAAAAAATACACGAACATAACTAATAATTAGCAATTAATTTATTCACATGCAAAATCGTTTATAAAATAAGAATTACGAATATGGTTTTAATTTTTATACATCATAATTTCTGAATAAGATAGAATAGAATAGTCTAAAAACATGGAAAAGAAAAGATAAACGCAAATTTTCTCAGAATAATGACAACACTCTGTGCTTTGCATATCCATGTACATCCCATTGCACAAAATATTCTTATACCAGCTAACATCTCCTGCACTCACGTATGTTACAAAGTCTCAATCCAATCTAGAAAATATTTTTCTAAGGAAAAACAAACAGATAGCCATTTTATCCCTAGAAGTGGAAGGATGTCAGGTAGTATTAAAGCACAATAACACTCACCTCGCCACACTATGGATCCCATTTTTAGTCTCTTCATGTTTATGATGATCGCACGTATACCAACCTCCCATGGCATGAAAAGCTATGAAAATTTACTATCAAGGCTAATAACTTTTCCAAGACCTTGTGCATTGCTAAAATCTATTTTATTTCATATATTAAACTATATTCTAAAAGGTATTACATATTATTTTTTCCATATTATTAATTCTAATTATAAATTGTAAACAAATATTTTATAAATAAAAAAAAATATATGAACATATAACTAATAATTAGCAATTAATTTATTCACATGCAAAATCGTTTATAAAATAAGAATTACGAATATGCTTTTAATTTTTATACATGCTAATTTCTGAATAACATAGAATAGAATATTCTAAAAGCATGGAAAAGAAAAGATAAACGCAAATTTTCTCATAATAATGACAACACTCTGTGCTTTGCATATCCATGTACATCCCATTGCACAAAATATTCTTATACCAGCAAATATCTCCTGAACTCACGTATGTTGCAATGGCTCAATCCAATCTAGAAAATATTTTTCTAAGGAAAATCAAACAGATAGCCATTTCATCTCTAGAAGGGGAACGATGTCAGGGAGCATTAAAACACAACAACACTCACCTCGCCACACTATGGATCCCGTTATATCCAACTCCCCGGATCAAGAAGATGTAATCACATAAAGTGAGGGCTCTCCGAGGTATTGCTCTATTTTATTTTGCACGACATTCAAGAAAAAGAGGATGGAAACCGGAATGAATTTTATATATCCAATGCCCGCGCACCAGCGTTCGCTTTAGCTCACCCGGTGATGGATGCAAACTGGGATGCATTTTTTGCCGCACGGCCGGTGGCAACGATTCAGATCGTTCAGAGAGATTCTACTGCCCTCTGTCGGAAAAGGAGAAGTATGGCCGCTGATTTGGGAAAATGCCAAATAATTCAGAGGAAAAATTGGGAGAAAATAACGGGAATGGGTCCTGATTTTTACTGCTCACAAAGTAAAAGCTTTAATTAAGAGAGGCGATTAGTAAAATTACTCCTGGCCTATTGATATGCAGGTCTGGTACTATTAGTTACGCTCAAGTTCTAAGAGAGAAATTATAACTACAGGATTTTTTTTTTTTTTTTTTTTTTTTTTTTTTAACGTTAATAACATGTATGAATTAACAACTTTGAAGACTCCGTTATGTAATGCTTTTATATAAAAAAAAATCTCAGCATTTTGGTATTTAAAAATATTTACATGCAGTTATTTTCTTTCAAACGAGTGATTTAATAAGCAAGCACTTATTCAATTATACTAAAATTTATTTAGTAAAGTATAAACGACAAAAATACTATTTGTTATACTTTTCAAATTTATGTATATAATCTCCTCAATTAAAGTTTTCTTTTCAGCTATGATATAATGACATTCAACGAACTTTTTATACTTATAAAAAATATAGGATAAAATAATATATTTTATACGCATAAAACATGTTAATATCATATATGGATTAACAACTTTGAAGAGTCCATTGTATAAAGTTTTTATGATAAAAAATTTCACAGCATTTTGGTATTTCAAAAGATTTACATGCAGTTATTTTCTTTCGAAAGAGTGATTTAATAAGCAAGCACTTATTCACTAATGATAAAATTTATTTGGTAAATTTATAAACTATAAAAAAACTATTCATCCTACTTTTAAGGGGTCAGGAAACCTTTGAAGCGTCCAAAAATTGAATTTTTTTTTTTAAATAGCTTATAATTAAATATGGTTCTTTGGGAACATTTAAAAATCAAATCCCATACAAAAATTCGCATTAGAAGAGAAGTTATGTTTGAAACACTTTGAGCTTTTGCTATATGATCAACGGGTTTTTCAATCTTAAAAGCCAATTTTCTCAAAACAGCGATTTTGATCATTGCGCGCTCGATTTCTGAAAAACGATTGCCTAGAATTTCACGAAATTTTTGATGGATGTATTAAACGTACAGAAGCACAAAATAACCTATTATTATGTTTCTCAAGTAAGAAGATTAGAATTCACGAAAAAAAAAAAAAAAAAAAATCGATATTTTGAATTACTCTAAAAAAACTTTTTTCTCGAGATCTACAAGTTTTATTTTTTTCATTGTAGATCATTTTGAAAACACTTTATCTGTACTCATTAAAAAAATCTTGGCTTGTTTCAGCCATTGAAATGCGAAAAATCATGCGCGCAATGCATGCAAGAATAATACTTTCGTAAAAATTGTATTATCTTTAAAAATAAATTTAAAAAACTACATATGTATATACCTTTTCTAACAACTTTGATTGATAAAATAAATCGTTCCTAACATGTGTTTTCAATTTTATAATTAAAAGTTAATTAGTTAAACAATGACTGCAATTCTTACAGAGGTCACTTTTCCATGTACTTTATTGGTTCAAAGGTTACCTGACCCCTTAAAATTTATCTACATAATCTTCTCAGTTAAGGTTTATTTTCAGCTATGATATAATGATATTCACATAACGTTTTAGGCGGTTCGTAATTATATAAATACGTAGCACCCGTAGTCGTCGTCTGGTACATCCGTCCGTCTGTCTGTCCGTCTGTCTGTCCGTCTGTCCCCATATAACAAGGCAAAAACTACCCAACCGAATGAATTGAAATTTAATATATATAATCCTATCATACGTAATTAATTCAATGACATCCCATGATAGGCAATGATTCTAGGTTGCCATGGTCCTTACGTCCTATTTAAGATGGAGTCGTATTATTTTCGTATTACTGAATTTAATGTATATAATCGTAATAAATTTTGTTTTAATGCATTTTTGCATCAGAGTGCAACAGCTATTGCACCAAGATCTGAATATTTATAAAACTAGTTATAGTACGAACGCACCTCATTTATGACGTTTGTCGTACAATTTGCGACTTTTTATACCTATAAAAACTATGGGATAAAATAAAATATATATAGGTATAAAAGAACATGTTCATAATAGTAAACTCATTTACGTCATTTACCGGATGAAATATTTTTCGCTTGAAAAACACAGTTACTCCTCACTCCTTAATTTAAAGTACATTTACTGGCAATATTTCCGAAAAGTCTAATATTTTTTTAAAGCAACCTTTTCCTTACTTATTTCAATAGTTTTCAGTTGGTTTATACAAAAACATATTTTTCGAGGGAAGTTGGGGGTGAGTAAAGATTACTTATATTTAGGATAATATCATTTATATGAAAATGTTTCCATAAACTTTTGCGCGGTTTATTCAAACATGATAAAATACTTATTTTAAAATAATTATAAAATATCCTAAATCACGAAGCATGTAGATAAAAATGCCTTTATTTCTAAAAACAATTAATTACATTAAAAATGTGTTTATAAATTTTAATAATTAAGTACTTTCTCAGTTAAGTGGTTATACAGTAGAATACATAAATAATTCTCTAAATAAATTTACGGCTATTCTCAAATCCAAGAGGGCAACTTTATGACATAAGTTTTAATTCCTTTTTGTTCGGAAATGCATGAAACTAGCAGGGTGAAGTTGTTCAGAAACAATGTAATCGAGTTGTTTTTCCCGGTTTTTTTTTTTTTTTTTTTTTTTTTTTTTTTTTTTTTTTTCAAATAGAGTTAAAGTGGGCGTTTTGAACCGAATTTCCGTGAGAACGTGGAATAACCATTCAGGAAAGGCAAAAAAACTTGTTTACCACGTGATCAAAATCGCTTATAACTCAGTAGGTGATTTATTGGTCAAAAAATGGAAAACACAGTTCGATTCCAAATCGCTTCCAAGGTCAAGCTTTCCAATATTATATCATTCCGTTAAAAATTGAATTTGTAAATGTGTCAAAACATTTAACGCTTGCTGAGCAGAGCAATTGAGAACAGCCTTAAGGCAAGTGTATTTAAATTTTTAATATTAAAAGAAACCAGTCTAAATTTTGTATTACACAATTGCCAATTTAGTGTACACAGACAAAGTGAAAACTGAAGAATTTTTAAACATCACAAGATGAAAACATGAAACAAAACCAATAACTTTGCCGTGTTTTTTTTTTTTTTTTTTTTTTTTTTTTTTTAATAATAGTTTGTCAAATAATATCTATTGGTTCTGGCTTCTTAAACATTCCTATGATCTAATTATCGATACCAAACAGTTTGCATTCCGCTTTTTTGAAAGAGAATATTATATCATTAAGTATATTGCTAATTTTATAACGATTACTGGTATATAAAAATGAATTATCAAAGATAATTAATGAATTCAACTGAAACACAATTATAGAATTTTTTTTTAATTATAAACTTAATAAGCACTATATAAAGAGAAAATCTGGCTTGTACATACTAAAAACGATGTTAATACTTTATTATTTCATATTTAATTAACCTTTATAATTAACACTTCTTAAAAATTGGACATTCTTATCATTTAACAATTTAAATGTTTGTATTATACGTTTGTGCAAAATTTTCCGTGTATCGCCATGATAACCTAGAATCATTATCTATTATGGGATATCATTGAATGAATTACGTATGACAGGATTTAATAGAATGAAGAAAACTTTTATTAATATTTTTATTTATGATGCTACTTTACTACTACATAATTTAAAAAATATACTACTTTACAGCTATAAAACTTTAGTACATATTACTTTACTTCCTACACTACTTTACTAGACATCACTTAGACTATACTTCCTAATCCTAAAAAACAGAATATCGAGAAATTACAGCCATATTTATTATCTTATTCTTGACGATAAGTCAAGACTTTTTTCCAAAATAAGGTGAATGTACGAGTCGTTCATAAACTTCCAGTAGTTGAGTAGTTATTATTATAATGCTATCCTGTATTCTACAGTCGCCGCCCCAATCCCCCTCCCCCGCAAAAAAGTCAGGAATTGTACGTCAAACGTGGTAAATACGTTCGTACTATAAAGAGTTTTATAAATATTCAGATCTTGGTTCAATAGCTGTTGCACTCGTATGCAAAAATACAAAATTTGAATGAATACAAAATTTATTACGATCATATATATTAAATTCAGTAATACGGAAATAATATGATTGCATCTTAAATAGGGCGTAATCGCCATGACAACCTAGAATCATTACCTATCATGGGATCTCATTGAATGAATTACGTATGATGTGATTTAATAGAATGAATAAAACTTTTATTAATATCTTTAAAGTTTAGATTCATTTTCATAAAATATGAAATGACTTGACAAAATTCTGCAACAATTATACACTCTAAATTAAAAGGAGTGACTATTCACCCCGGAGGTGTGCACATTCGCTCTATCGCAGAGTCAAAATATGCCCAACCTCTTTAGAGTGACTATTCACTCTGAGCAAAAGTGGAATTTTTGACTCTCTGAAAGAGTGAATACCCAACTCCTGGGAAGTGAATAGTCACTCTAAACAGGGGTGAATATTCAGTCTTTCGGAGGAGTGAGTATTCACTCTTGATAAAGGAGTGCATTTTTTTACCCCTGGTAAGAGTGAATAGTCATTTTTTCATAGGAGTGAATGTTCATTTTTTATGCAGTGAATTCTTTTTTGTTATGCTGTTTTATGGACATTAAAAAAAAATCACATCTTTTAGAGCAAACAATGAAAATAAATACAAGCGTGGTAAAGAATGGAATAAAATACTTTATTAACAATATTTATTTAATTCATATTTTGTAACATTAATTGAACTTTTAAGGAAAAACTCAATTAAAGTTACACGTGAATTAAATTAGATTACTGACAGAAAAAAAAAAAACTAATATATTTTATTACAATCTTATGCTTTGTGTCTGCTTTCATTACATGTCCTAAAAATATATGATAATTTTTAAATGCTCATAAGGGCAAGTAATTAACCGAAATCTTAATCAGTTAATATTATTTCTTTCTTTTCAGATACTCATTAAGTTGTATTTAGTATTTTAATAATTCCCGTGATGTACGTTAATTATGTTCTTTTTTTTTTCATGTGAATTCAACTTTGAAATATTTAGATCTCAGTATTTATTGCTATCGAATTTAAATCTAATCAAACGTTATTGTTTACTGTATTTTAGTTACTTTTAAAGTTTTATTAATAACTGTATAATAGGTGAATGTTAGATGATTAAAAACGTGCGATTTCACTTTAAAAAATTTTTATTTTATTTTTTTTTTAAATCTCATCTTTTTACCGTACTTTTTAGTAATATATCGCTATTTTTGAGTCCTGTTCTTCTTAAATATTTTTAAATTTTGCCCTTAAAAAGTAATGCTTATCAACAGACATCTTTTTTTAAAAAGTTCTAAGCTTGATCTCAATATTAAGAATGTGTGAGTTTTTTTATGTGTTGTGATTTGTCATTGCTTTATTAAATATAAACATGGAGTCTAGAATTTTATATTCTCTGGAATATGTATATATTTTTCTTTTAAACATATTTCTGAATTTAATCATTATTTCGAATATTCTTCCGCTATTGCTGAAAAACGGATATTAATACAACGCGTATTTAAAGAACGATTTGATAAGCCGTATTTATTTAAATTTTTGATTCGCACATATATTGTATTTTGTGAATATGAGCTAAATACATTTGGTATGTTTTATAGGAAAAGATTGATATGGGAAATGGTAAAAAGAAGGAAATATATATATATATATATAAAGAAATGATCACTCTTCTTATAGTTGGAAAAACATTTTTAATGTAAAAGGTAGTTATTTATCTCTTTAAAATATGTTCAATCTTATATTATATAAGTGATACTATGACCTTTTTAAAAAAATATAGTAAAACAGTTTTATCTATAAACACCAGGCATAAAAAATATTTTATTTCAATGCCTAAATATCATGTTTTAATTTTTAGTGCCAATAATTACGTGTATCAAAAACGTAGAAAATGCGTTTACAATAGAAGGAAATCTAATAATTGATTCAGAATGTCTATAATTAAATGTTTGATTAAAATCACAAACAGCAAAAAAAAAAAAAAAAAAAAAAAAAAAATTGCTTGCTTACAATTTAAAAAAATAAATATACCAATTTGAAAAACATTAAAAATAATAATTAGTATTTTATAATTGTACTATTAAACAACAACAAACTACAATAGATGAATTTCATGCATTATTAGTTTTAACAATTTCTCAAAAATCTTGCGATATGTTATAAGAAATTCCTGTTATTTTATAAATTTGGCAAATGTCAAATCTGAAATCATTGGCATGAAAATTTAGCATTGTAAATAATAATTTAAAATATTATTAACAAATTTAGAAAAATCTTTCAAAATTTCTGTAATATGTAAAAAGACATTTTTCCAGTATAATCCTAATTTCTAGTCTGAAACCGTATTGTAATATCGCAATAATCGAATATCAAATTTAACTCCAAAATAATAATGACGATAAATACTGTAAGTGTTAGTAATCAGAAAACAGTAAGGAACCAAAAAAATCTAAATCACTGTCTCAACATATCTTCAGTCTCAAGTAACAGTAAATTATTGTTTACATTCTACTATGAATGTAGGTATGAATCAGTCTCTGCGTCAAATTTTTTTTTTCGAGCGATGACAGATTAAGATCGCAGTATCGAATAGGAAAAAATCGTTTCTGAAAACAATTCCTGATCAGTCTTTTTCTATATAACATAAAGCTATTTAATTCATGATCATAATATACGAAACTACAGGAATAAAAGATTAAGATTAAATAAGACTTACATTTACGTTCATAAATCTTCACTTTAATAACATTCGGGTATTTTTATCATAAAAATGGCGGATGTTTTTCTCTTATCTTAAAAAAGCGTTGTAAATTTGCTGTTCTGATTGCCTGATGGGTAATACCAATACAACGATACACACTCCTTCGTAAAGCGACTATTGATTCAAAGCAGGAGTGAGTAGTCACTCTAAGAAGGAGTGACTATTCAAGAGTGAATAGGAGTGCGTTTTAGTACCAAATCAGCGTAATTTCCAACGTTACATTATGGAGTTTTTGAAAATTAAGAGTGACATATTTTGGTGCTTTTCATTATTTTACTCCATATATATCGGTTCAAAGTTGATCGGAAATTTTTTTAAATGTATAATGCCAGCCTTTCACTCTCGTCAGCTGAGTGAGATATTTCATTCTTGACAACGGAATGTGATATGTCCTTCTCCAGAATGGTGTGAAATATTTCACTCCTTTCTAGGGAGTGGAAAATTCCACTCTTTAAGGAGTATATTTTTATAAAATTCACTCAAAAAAGAGTGAAAATGCCTGTCACTCTTTCAAAGAGTGAGCTTTTCACTCCTCTCAATTTTAGAGTGTATATATTAAATTTCAAACCATTCAGTTGAGTAGTTTTTGCATTGTAATATTCGGACAAACGGACAGACAGGCAGACAGAGGGACCAGACGACGACTGTAGCTGCTACGTATTTATATAATTACGAACGCACCTGAAAAGTTGACAGAACACCCCATTCATGTTAATCACCAAAACGTACCAGAAAAAAAGGAAAAAAAATGGAAATAGTCATTTGATTGAAAAACCCGATCATTTCTCAACTGGATGTAAAGTTACCACGGAACTAGTCAGTCCATCAACCAGATCACATTTATATCTTCTTTGAAATTATGTTAAAAAAATAAGCTTAGAGTTCTCATTCGTACTGAAATTGTACCAAATTCTGAAATTTTCAAAACGAAGAATTTTGGCACTCTATTTGGCTTTTTTAGGTAAATTTTATCACAGGATACCGCACAAAACGTGACTCGATCAAGCAGTTTAAGAATTATGAACGTTTAAAAGTTTCAAATTAATAAAGTCATATTCAGTTGTAATCATAGCAAACACATTTTAATGCGAGTAGGATTTTAAGAATCAAGTAAGAACTATTTGGTGGAATGAGCTGTAATTTAAGATTCGCATATTTGAAACTTCTAGAAATCAATTTGTGTAAAAAGAGTTGTTAGCTACAATTAGCAATTATTTCGGAAATATATATATTTTTTAATTAACTTTTGCATTAAATTTTAATAGTAATCTTTGAAATTTTTTAACGCTAATCGATTTCTAGAAGCTTCAAATATACAAATCCAAAATTAAAGCTCATTCCGCCTAGTACTTGTTGAGTTATGTTTAAGCAACTACCGCATTGCCACGATTACAAATGAATTTAAGATTAGGAGTTATAAAATTTAAACCTTCATAATTCTTAAACTTCTTGACTGAAAGATTACCCTTTTAGTATCCTAAGAAAAATCCAATCATGCCAATATCATGCTATTCAAAATGAGATGTTTGTACTGGGTAGTCTATCTGTTGGTTCTTTTTCTATTATGACTAGCGGGACTCCGCCCCCCTGCTCGCGACGCTCACCAACCCCCATCGTAATAGCTTTGCGATTCCATTCGGTATCGCAAAGCAATCCGTATTTTCTAGCTAACCCCAGATTATTGTCTGTGCTTAAAAATCATGTAAACAGTTCAATTAAAGGTGATTCGAAAAAATGTTTTTCCACCCTCAACAGCTCGAAATTTTCTGAGGCATTTTCAGACTCATTTTTAAAAGTAAAAAGATGAAACTTGCTGGGGGTGATTTTTGAAGACATGTTTAACATGCCGTGTGATTTCATTTTCAGCTCAATTAATTAGAATTTGATTTTTAAACAATTATTTTCTCAGTATGACCATTTTTTTCATTCCCAGATCGCCCGCTTCGGAAAATTCGGTTCAAAACGCCAATTTTGACAGCGTTTAATACAGTATTTTCTGCATTTATCAAAAAATCGAGAAACACGGCACATTATGTAGTTTCTAAATAAGAGAATTTCCCAGTTTGATGCGTTTGAGAGCAAAAACGAATTTTAAAATGAATCAGAAAATAAGCAGTTTGGATCGGAATACACCCTTAAGCTCTATTCATAAGCTAATATTAGTTTTCGTTGCATTGAAATATCTTAATTTGTTGATTTTCTGCAAGCAAGTAAACCCTATTGTATTCCAATGGGAGCCTATGGAAATTTGGCGAAATACCGGAAATAGCGTCAAGTTGGCGTCACTTCTGGCAAATAATTTTGGTCGCCAAATTTGGCGATATATCGCCAAGTTGGAGATGTTTTGCGACAGAACCGGGTCCCCCACCCCCCTGGTAACCCCTCTTATAGCGTCAGAAAGTTTGACAAATCAGATGCGTTTCGCGGTATCTACGCAGATTTTCATTGGTCCATTTCCAAAGCGTTACTTTTTTTTATACATAGAAGGATAGAAAACGCATTTTTTATGAGTGAAAATCGAAATTCTTTATTGAACATGGAAGATGGGTCTATGCCATTTATGTATGGAATACAATATCACACATGTGGCCACCGCGGCTCCGGTTACATGCTATCATCCGAGCATCAAAATGTTCGATGACTTTTCCCAGAATGAGAGGATCCATGGCCAAAATTGGCCAAAGAAAATAATCCATTGGGGTTAAATAGCACGATCTTGGCGGCCAATTCACATCAGAATTTCTTGAAATTACACGATCTGGAAATTTCTCATACAATAAATTGATGGTTTGGCGAGCAGTGTGTGTCATTGCGCCATCTTGTCATACAAATAGCATACATAATTACAAATGGCATACATTTGACACTTTATACATGCATGACACATGACAGCTGACACAAATAACCTGTGAAATATTCATAGTTCAAAAAAGAACCAACAGGTGGACCACCTTATATTAAAAATATACCTGTTTGGTACAATTCCGTTCTTTTCTGTCACAATCTGTAGATTTTTTTTTTTTTTTTTTGGGGGGGGGGGAGGGTCGATTGTACATGGGGTTTTACTGCTTGATTAACAATTGCTTTACAGTTTTTGAGCCGCATGATCATCTTCTACATACTATTTAAATATTAAATAGCAGTGTAGATCAACTTAGTAACACTTGAATTCTTACACTTACAGTTGAATGAGGATACAGTGTAGACAATGTACTGTACATAATTTTTTTCAACATAGAAAAACAAAGAAAATCATTATTTGAACGTAACTTTATGGTAAATAGAGCTGATGAGAGGATCTTAGGAAACGAAAAAATTCTTAACTGATGAACTACTGTTGGAGTCACGCAAATAACAAATCAGGCTTCATAAGTAATTTTTAAAATTAACCTGTAACATTTATTACTATAAAATTGTCCCAAAGAAATAAAAAAAAAAACTATATGTGTATCAGTAGCAGTAATTCAGAGAAAAATAGGCCACCGAAATTAAGTGTTTCGAAATTTGCAAAAAACACCTAGCATCTTCTAGACATTATGCATGATTTTTCGTTCGTATACAGCGCATTAGCTCTGTACTTATAGTGCATAAAATAAAATTTTTAAACAAGGAGGAGTGCAACATTGGAAGTTTTTTGGGGGATCAATTTTAATACATAATAGCAGACACGTAGTTTATGAATATATACATATATTGCAGCAAGCTTACATTACATTAATATTTGCAGCAGAAATAATAACAAAAATCAGTAATTTCATTATTGTACAAGCGATACTCAGCTCATAATTCAATAGTTAAATAAATCTAACATGCATTATATGTGTATCGGTTTTGATTTATACTTTCCGGATATATATATAGAATCAGAAAAGCATTGTATTTGTGATAAATCTTGTATGTTGTAAACATCACAAAACTTTCTTCTATATAAATCAAATCGTCTGCTGCCAAAATTAAATGACCATCTATATATTACTGAGATATAGCTATCGAGGAAATCGTGGAAAACAGAGCGTATCAGTGACACTTGTTGGGCGGTGAAATTAGAACACTTAGCTCTGCATGCAGGAATGAAAATGTGTATAAAAGCGTAAAACACTTAAGAATGAAGATGTAGGATAAGGTTTGGAGGGTTGGGCAATTTTACCTCCCCACATAATACACCGCTCTTATGTGGTCACAAATGGGCATATAGCGTAATAAAGTGATTTTCCGTATAACTACACTTATGAAAGTGTTTGTGTAGCAAGACACACCTATGACAGATCTATATTAATGGAATAAAACGCAAAATGAATTTTTGTGAGATGTGCCACTTTTCTTTCGGGTGAGCTATATGTCAAAGTCTAACAGAATATGAAGTTTAATGAAATTCGAGTATTAATTTTTGAGATATAGCTAGGGCTGCCAGATTGTACGTCTTTCCTGAAATTTGTACGTTTTTTAACGTTTTTTAGGCGTATCGTATGGTGTACGTTTAAATTTGTCAAGCTTGACTATTTCTTCCTTTTTTCTACAACATTTTTCTTTTAACAGTTTAAAAAATATATTTTTTCAGTTTACTTCTAGGTTTCACTTTTTGCCAAACAAAAGCTATATACAAAAATGTAAAAACGGCTTGTTTCCGATCAGGATGACAAAAATCTTGGTAAAGTCGTGCAATATTAATTGCATTCGCGAACAACGTTAGATCTTCTGAACTTAACATTATTATAGACTATAACTATCTACATTATAAAATTTTTAATTTAGTATATCTGTATCTTAAGTTTTACAATTTTGTTTGATTTACTATCTCCTTTTATACTTAAATACAACCATTTATTTTTGTAGGGTTTCTTTTTACTAAAATTTTCATGATCATCATTGATTTGTAGGATGTTTTGGTTTAGTTTTGTTCTTACAAATCAATTATTTTTTCATTCAATAATGGGATATAGGACAGCAAAATTAGTTAAACAATGTTAATAAAATAATGTAATGCAAATACAGTTGGAAAATAATGATGAAACCGATTAATTAATAATCTCTTTTAATACAAATTTGATTTCTAAAACATTACTGGCACGTTCTACATAGTTTAGTATGTTATAAAAAAGGACGATATCGCGATAAAACCAAAAATAACTAATATCAATCAAAATCTTCCGTTTTTTTCTAAGATAAATCTGGCAGCCCTAGATATAGCTGTCGTAAAAAACGTGCAAAATGCAGCATAGAAGCGCTACCTGTTGAGCTATCTACACAAAACCTAATCAGAACCAATTTATGTCAAGGTCTGATACAATATGAAGTTTAAAGAAATTCCGTGCAGGATTCGAAGAGAAAAAATTCGGAGCGCTATTTCAAAATTATTGTTGACTAGAAATCGCTTCAGAGTCGTGGGTCTAGTTGGTGATTTAATACAGTGATGTTAAGTGTATTAACTCACGTTCTATCCATTTTCTTCGCATGAACCTGAACCGGAAAGGAAATGTTAATGCTTTTCAGAAACTGTAAGAATATGTTTAATACTTTCACGAACCGAAATAATATCATAATTTCATGAACTGGTATGTCATTCCGGTTTGATCCGGTTCTTTTCGAGTCCTGAATCGGAAAGGAAATGTTATTGCTTTTCAGAAACTGTAAGAATATGTTTAATACTTTCTCGAACCAAAATAATATCATAATTTCATTAACTGGTATGTCATTGCGGTTTGATCCGGTACATTTCGAGTCCTGAATCAGAAAGGAAATGTTATTGCTTTTCAGAAACTGTAAGAATATGTTTAATACTTTCTCGAATCGAAATAATATCATAATTTCATTAACTGGTATGTCATTGCGGTTTGATCCGGTACTTTTCGAGTCCTGAATCGGAAAGGAAATGTTAATGCTTTTCAGAAACTGTAAGAATATGTTTAATACTTTCACGAACCGAAATACCATAATTTCATCAACTGGTATGTCATTCCGGTTTGATCATTTCAAGTCCTGATTCCGTTCTTGAGATATAGATATTGCGGAAATTGCGAAAAATGCATCATAGTGAGGGATTTACAGCACCTTTGAGGGATTTTGAGCAAAATCTAATAGTCATCAATTTATGTTGAGTTGCAAATAAATATGAAGTTTGATTAAATTCCGTGCATTAGTTTTTTGAAATATATCGCCCGCAATATTTGTGTCATATTCAGACAGGCACATAAACTCACCCACAAATATTTTCTATAAACAATCAAATCGAGTCCTTCTAAAACGTATAAATCCGTTAAAAAACGGAAGTCGAATTTTTTTAAGAATCCAGGGCTTTTTTCTTGAAAAGACAGAAGAAAGTAACAAAATATCATATTTTATGAAAATGCACGCTTAAATTTTGAAATACCTTGAATCCATTTCCGTTAATTAAAAACATTGTTTGTATGTGTGTTACATGTATGCGGTTTCATTGGAATTTTCTCACTTTTCTAGCCCCTCACAACTCATTTTTGCTATTGTTATAGTAATGTTATGTATGTGTTTGTGAATGAACAGTGTAGCGTCCAAATGACAATGAAGTGCGACTATTTACTTCTATTTGGAGAAAGTGTTATAAGCCACAGCGGCGAGAACTGTATTCGTTTATGTACAAATTCGACAACAGGTTTAGCATCTAGATGATTTTAAACTATTTTTTTATTCTTTAGCAACCAGAGAAAACCAATAAGTATTTTGAATTTTTAACTCAAAATTTTAATTGAACATTTTTTTTCTCATGTCTGTCTTATGTAGATACGACAATCATGTTTCACCAACGTGACTTAACCCATGTGCATCCGATGATTGCATTTAAGGAATTTATTTTTTATTCATAAATTCCGAATTCAAACCAGAAATTATTATTAGTATTTTTCTGTATTTAATGACAGACATTTCGCGATTACACATTCTTTAAAAAAATTCTTTAAATCAATAAAAATTCTTTTTTTCGAAATTTTTGGTGAGGATTTTGAATTTCTCAAATTAAAAAAAAAAAATAGTAAATCCTGAGATTGACGCATGTATGCGCTAATATTGCAAATGGGTTAATTTAGCAAAAAAAAAATAAATAAATAAATCTTAAAAATAAAAACAAATGAGAAAAATACAGGCAGTTTTATTAATTTGATAAAAGCATATAGAAATTTAAACATTGCATTGTGTTAGGGCAAAATTCCGAAATATCTGTCTAAATTTTAAACAAAACCCTCAAACTCCCATTAGTATGATTATGTAAATTCCATTTCAATATTCATTTTAAATTACAGTTTCAGATTTATGAATGAAAGCATACGCTTCCTGTAGAATATGAGGTTATTTTCATCAGTGGAAACTTTTCTCCTTTGTAAAATTAGTATCTAAGTTTTAGGATTAGGGGCTGTACAAATATAACGTTATCAACTTTGTAGTAATTTTGGACACCCCCCCCCTCCCCCGTACGACATCATGCATTATAATTTCACGATCCCCCCTCCCCCTTCCTCCCTAATGATATCTTTAAGAATGTTTAATTTTAATATTTGTTTTGTTTTCAGTGACATATAGATTTCGTTATACATTTATTATTCTCACTCTTTATTGATTCAAATGATCAGAAGTCAATAAAATATCATTATTATATATGAAATAACTTTATATAATTCAAATTAATCAATTATTCAAATAATACTTAAAATAAATAGGTACCTTTTAAAAGTATTTAATAATAGTTTTTTGTTACATAATACATTCAATAGTAATAATGTCTTCTTGCACTTGCTCTCAAACAGGGTCGCGGGGGGAGGCAGAACTTCTTATCAACCAAACAACAGAAGAATAGGAATGTCACACGTTGGGGTATTTCACATTTTGGAATTAAATAATTTTATAATCATTTAATGATTTTAATACTAACCTTGTATTTTCATAAAAATAGTTATCAGACTAAAAAGAAGCTAACAGACTGTTTTGAAGTAAAGAACAAGTTTACAAGCAAAAAGAGAAAACTTTGGTTCCATCAAAAATGGTAAGGATATCAAAAGACAAGATATCCTAGAGATATCTTATGATATGCCAGACCCACTCTCCCCCTAAAGTGATAACGTTATATATGCACAGCTCCTTATATTACTATTTATTTTAACACAAAATATTCAGAAAAATTTTCGGAAAGTCGAGTAAATCCGGATTTTTTTTACCGTATAAAACTACACATACATTTTTCTCCATTTAAATCAGTGTCTTGAAACCTGAATAATATCCATTTTTTAAATTTAGATAACAAAACTGGAATCTAATAATATTAATTAACCGCATTTCAATATGCCCAAAATATAATAAATTATTTTTTATTACTTATAATTTTTTAATTCACTGCGAAAAAAAAAGCTGATTAAACTATTGTTTATATCATATTGCATTTAATTAAGCATTAAGGCAATTTTCATTGACCGGCATTAACGGAGATTATTATTTACGTAATTATAAAGAAAAAAAACACAAATATGCAACGTCAATATATAGAAGTAATATTCATATTAGATTTCTTATTAGAAGTAATATTGATTCTTATTAGAAGTAATATTCATGTACGACGGCCTATTGTGAGAATAATAAGTCATCAATAATAAATTTCATCATAATAACGAAATTAAATGTTTCGAGTTTTGACAAATGGCCTGACATTAGCTAGACGTCTTGCACGAAATTTCATTCATGCATGGATCAGCAGCTGTATAATTAGTGTACACCAAATACCATTCTATGAATAATGGAGACTCCGATAGATAAATTGCTTTGTTGGTGCAACTTTCACCACAGAAGCATATACGAATACAAAACAGCAAGTTTGGTATATTCCATCGTTAAATACAGTAAAAGTAATGGTAATAATTAAGATAATATTAATTTTGTTATTTTATTATATTATTTCCACAGTTAATAATTTCACTATTTTTGCTAACATCTCACAAACATGTTTACAATGTATAATTATTTATTACTATTATTACTCTATAAAAATAAACATACTTGTTTTCAAGTATAAATTATCGACTTGTCACTTTTATATCTAGTTTTAATCTTTATAATTTAGAACTATTGGGTTGATCGGAAAGTAATTTCGTTTTTTCCAACACAGGACTTAATTGTATTTTTTACAGCCAACTTCACGCTTAAGTCGTATTGCCGTTATATATTTTGACAGCTCATATAGCAAGGCTTGTTTGTGAAGAAGTGTGTTTGATCCTGCGCAATACTTTTTGTTTCGTGCTCTATCAAATATGGAAAGTCGAAAGCAGAATGTTTGGCATATTTTCCTTTTTTACTATCGAAAAGGTAAAAAGACTGTTCAAGTAAGATTAAAATTATTCGATGATATGGAAAAAATGTATTGAAAGAACGCCAATGCCAAAACTGGTTTGCAAAGTCTCGTTTCGACTATTTTGATGTTGAAGATGAACTACGTTCTGGAACACCAGTTGAAGCTGTTGAAGGCAAAATAAATGCATTGATTGATGCAAACCGCCGAATAGCAACTGATGAGATCTCTGAGAGATTAAATTTATCGAATTCGTCCGTTCATGATCACGTGAAACAAATTGGTTTATTTCAAAACTTGACATATGGGTTCCACATGTTCTTGCATAAAGACATTTGCTCCGTCGCATTGACTTCTGTGAGTGGATTATCAAACTTAAAAAATGATCCATTTTTAAGGCGAATCATCACTGGGGACGAGAAATGGGTTGTCTACAACAACAATGTTAAATGCAAGAGATCATGGAGTGATTAAGATGAAGCAACTCAGAGCCATTCGAAAACCGATATTCATCGAAAAAAGGTGTCTGTTTGTTGGGGTTTCAAGAAATCTTTCTAATATATCTTCTACCGGACAATACCACGATCAATTCTGAAGGGTACTGTCATCAACTGAAGAAATTGAATGATTGACGCAAACGGAAAAGGTCAGAATAGATCAATAGAAAAGGTATAGTGTTCTACCAAGATCATGCGAGATCTCATGCAAGTTTGATAACTTGCGAAAAGCTTTTACAGCTTGGACGGTATGTACTACTACATCCCCCATATTCTCCAGATCTGGCATCTTCAGATTATTACTTGTTCCGATCTCTACAAAATTTTTTAGATAACAAAATCTTTACTTCAAATGAGTACGTCAAAAATGACTTGGATCAGTTTTTTGACAGCAAAGATCAAAAGTTTTATGAGCGTGGAATCATACAACTGCAAGAAAGATGGAAACAAGTATTGGACCAAAATGGAGAATATATACTTCAATAAAATATTTATAGACTATAAGAAAACCGTCTTTGATTTTCACACATAAAAAAATATTTTCCGAACTACCCAATATAATAAAAAAACAAATATTTAACACATTTTATGATGTCCAAAATGTAATAAGATATTCTTTTATAACCAACGTGTCTACTCGTATTAGAATTTCTAGGGAGTATGCCACCAGATTAGAAAATTTCTAATCTGGTCCCGTATTTCAAAATTATTCAGATTACAAATTTTCTATTTAATATTCAAATCGCAAAATTTGCAATCACCTTATTTAATCGTACAGTTTGTAAAATTTTTCCGCGATTAAATAAGCTCAAAAATTCTGCTCAAAATTTTTGGTAGAACTACGCGCACACTATATAATTTATAATTTTTAATTCCCTGTGAAAAGAAGATAATTTTGTTATCTTTTTTCAAGTGGTATTTGATCTATGACATTTTCATTAATCGTTTTTAACGTCATTTATAATAATTTTCTTGTTTGTGTTTGGAAAGTTTAATTATAAAGAAAACATAATTGTGCAACAGCGGCAACTTTTATTCTTTACATATGATTTCATTTAGCTTGTTTGCGAAATGAGAACCGCTGCTACTTAAGCATCAGTAATTCAGTGCCGGAATCAACGATTTGTCGCTTTATTAAGCTCTTCTGGCGTCGAGTTTAATATAGTGACTCTCGGCGCGTAATTGGAAAAATAAGAAATATGTAATTAGAAAGCATTAATAAACGATATCCCAAAAGGTGTCTGAAAATAACTTGTAGATAATTTCGTAGATAACTTCTTTCAGATATTTTATGCAAAAGCTCTATTTATTTTTGTAATCTATTAACATTTAATAGGCACATTTAATCATACCCAAAATATAATAAATTATGTTTATAAATTATATAATTTTTAATTCACTGCGAAAAAAAAAATACGAAAAAGGATTATTTATAGCAAATAATGCCTGATTTGCTACATGTCATTTTCATAGAACGTTATAGAGAGAGACCATTTATAATCAGTTTCTTTTGTATGCTTGAAAAGTTTAATTATAAAGAAAACAACTGTTAAAAAACAGCAATTTTTAATTTCTACGGCTGATTTTATTTAACTTTCTTGAAAAAAGAACATCGGTGCTACTTAAGCATCAATAATTTAGCGTCAGAATCAATTATTCGTCACTTGATTAAACTCTTCTGGCGACTGGTTTAATTTAGTGACTTTTGGTATATAATTGGGAAAATAAGAAATGTGTAATTAGAAAGCATTAATAAAAGACATCCCAAAAAATATCTGAAAATAACTAGTAGATATTTTCTTTCAGAAATTTATGTCAAAGCTATATTTATTTTTACAATTTAATCACATTAATTAGGCACGTTAGTTAATTATGCCCATAATACAATAAATTATTTTTATAACTTTTAATTTGAAGGGAAGACAAATAAAAAAAAATATATCTGTATCAAATAGTATTTCATTTACAACTTGAACATTTGTATACATCATTATTAACGTCATTTATACTAAGTTTCTTGTTTGTGCTTGGAAAGTTTAATTATATATATATAAAAATAATAATTGTGCAAGAGCAGCAACTTTTATTCTTTACATATGATTTCTTTTAGCTTGTTTGCGATATGAGAATCGCAGTACCGGAATCAACGATTGGTTGCTATGTTAAGCTCTTCTGCCGTCGAGTTTAATGTAGTGACTTTCGGAGCGTGATTGGAAATATAAGAAATATGTAATTAGAAAGCATTAATAGGCGACATCCCCAAAAATGTCTGAAAATAACTAGTAGGTAATTTCCTAGATAACTTCTATCAAAAATTTATGGCAAAGCAATATTTATTTTTGTAATCTAATAACATTAATCAAGCGCATTTAATCATGCCCGAAATATAATAAATTATTTTGATATCTACTTTATATTTTAAATCGCAGCAAAAATATGTATACCAAAAGGGATTATTTAAATTAAATGGTGTTTAATTTGCTATATGGACATTTTTAAAGAGCTTTAAAGAGAACATTTATAATAAATTTATTTTGTATGTTTGGGAAGTTTAATTACATAATCGTGCATCAGCACACACTTTCATTCTTCATGTCTAGTTTCATTTAGCTTGTTCAAGAAATGATAGTCGCTGCTACTTAAGCATCAGTACTTCAGTGTCAGAATCAATGATTAATCGCTTGATTAAGCTTTTCTGTAATCGGATTTAATGCAGTGACTTTCAGCGCATGACTGTAAAATAAGAAATATGTAATCAGAAAATAATAATAAACAACCCCCCCCCCCCCCCAAAAAAAAAAAAATAAATAAATAAATAAATAAATAAATAAATAAATAAATAAATAAAAATAAAAAAAATAAAAATAAAAATAAAATAAAAATAATCTGAAAATAACTAGTAGATAATTTCGTAGATAATTCCTTTCAATGCTTTATCGTACAGCTATATTTATTTTTTCAATATAGTAATAATAATTAAACACATTTTATTATTCCCGAAATATAAATAATTCCTTTTATAACTCACATCTTTTAATACACTATGAAAAAAAAATACTTAAAAAGGGTTGTTTATCTAAAATGGTATTTAATTGCAACATAAATATATTTACAGACCGTAAAATTCATTTTTAATAAACTTCTTTTGTACTCTTAGGATGTCTAATTATAAACAAAACATAACTGTCCTACAGCAGCATCATTTTTTCTTCACATATGATTTCATTTACCTTGTATTCAGTGTCGGAATCAACTATTCGTCGCTTGATTAAGCTCTTCTTGAGTCGGGTTTACTTCAGTGACTTTCAGAGCATGACTGAAAAATATCAAATATGTAATCAGAAAGCATTAATAAATGACTTCCGCCTCCCCTTCCCAAAAGAAAAAAAATCTGATAATAACTAGTAGATAATTTCCTAGATAATTTCTTTGAAAATGTATGGCACAACTAGATTTGTTTTTTAAATATAATAGCAATTATTAAACACACTTCATTATTCTCAAAATATATAATAAATTATTTTTATAACTCACAACTTTTACTACACTAAAAAGGGTTGTTTATGTAAAATGGTGTTCAATTGCAAGATAAACATTTTTATAGAGCGTTACGAAAGCATTTATAATAAACGTTTTTTGTATGCTTCGGAGGTTTAATTATAAATAAAACAAAACTGTGCTACAGCATCAAGTTTTACCCTTTACGTCTGATTTCATTAGTTTGTTTGAGAATTGAGTATCTCTACAACTTAAGCATCAGTCATTCAGTGTCGGAATCATCTATTCGTCACTTAATTAAGCTAATTAAGCTCTTCTGGCGTCGCGTTTACTTCTGAGACTTTCAGGCCATGGCTAGTAAAATAAGAAATATTTAACCAGAAAACATTAATAAATGCTGACCTCCAAAAAAGAAAAAAATCTGATAATAACTAGCAGATAATTTCATAGATAATTTCTTTCAAAACTTTATGACACAGCTATATTTATTTTTTCAATATAATAACGATTATTAAACACTTCTCATTATTCTCAAAATATAATAAATTATTTTTATAACTTATAACTTTCAATACACTGTGACAATAATACTTTAAAAAGGTCGTTTATATCAAATGGTGTTTAATTGCAACATAAATATTTTTATAGGCCGTTACAAAGGCATTTTTAATAAAATTCTTTTATAAGCTTGGGAAGTTTAATTATAAAGAAAACAGACCTGTGCTACAGCATCAAGTTTTATTCTTCACATCTGATTTCGTTTAGCTTGTTTGAGAAATGATTATCGCTGCTTCTTAACCTCCTCGGTCCCCGGCTCCCCATACGGGGACCTCTGTTCTTTTCCTTATAAAAACTAAAACGTCAGATTTTTTTGCTTTTTCACATCACTTCTTAATAGCTGAATGTTTTTTTCGTTCAAAGCAAACTAATAAATGGCAGCATCTAAGGTGATTGGCATGGTAAGGTGATTGGCTAAGGTGATTGGCATAAGGTGTTTCAGCCATGGCCTGAAAGATTCCCACATAAAATAAATGTTATTTTCATCTGAGATTGCAAAATTCCTAAAAATGCCCCAAAGACAGTATGACCAAGAATGTGAGAAATTTTCAAAAGTATTTAACTTAAATCTTTTCAATAACAAATTTTGAGGATTTGTAGATTATTAACTTGTTTAAATTTCTTAAATTTGTGATTGCGTTAATTTTGTTAATGGTTATTAAATTGATGTTTTTAAGGGACTTTGAAGTTTTAGATCTATATTTTTTAACCTAAATTACTAGGATTAATTTCAGAACTTATAATTTTTTCTGTCATTTACGATGTCATTTTGTTTGGAAAAAACAAATTAAGCACTTCTATTATTATTTTAGCTTCGGAACTGAAGAGGTTAAGCATCAGTCATTCAGTGTTGGAATCAATTATCCGTCCCTTGATTAAGCTCTTCTGGCATCTGGTTTAATTCGGTGACTTTCAATGCATAACTGAAAAAATATAAAATGTGTAATCCAAAAATTTTAATAAACGACAACAAAATAGCAAGTAGATAATTTCTTTCAAAGTTGTATGGTAAGCTATATTTATTTTACAATATAATAACAATTATTAAACACATTTCATTATTGTCAAATTATAAGAAATTATTTTTAAAACTTATAGCTTTTAATGGACTGTGAAAATAATACTTTAAAAAGGTTGCTTATATCAAATGGCATTTAATTGCAACATAAATATTGTTATAGACCGTTACAGAGGCATTTATAATAAACTTCTTTTGTATGCTTGGGAATTTTAATTTTAAAGAAAACATAACTATGCTACAGCATCAAGTTTCATTTTTTACATCTGATTTCAGATAGCTCGTTTAAGAAATAAGTATCGCTGCTATTTAAGCATCAGTTATACCGTGTCGGAATCAACTATCCGTTGCTTGATTAAGTTCTTCTGCCGTCGGGATTACTTCAGTGGTTTTCAGAGCATGACTGGAAAAATAAGAAATATGTAATCAGAAAGCATTAATAAATGCCCCCACCCCTCCCCTCCCCAAAAGAAAAAAATCTGAAAATAACTAGTTGATAATTTCATAGATAATTTCTTTCAAAACTTTATGACAGAGCTATAATTATTTTTTCTATATAATAACATTAATTAAACACATTTCGTTATTCCCGAAATTATAACCCACAGCTGTGAAAATAATACTTTAAAAAGGTGGTTTATATCAAATGGTGTTTAATTGCAACATAAATATTTTTATATGCCGTTACAAAGGCATCTATAATAAACTCCTTTTGTATGCTTGGGAAGTTTAATTATAAAGAAAACATAAATGTGCTACAGCAGCAACTTTTATTCTTCTCGTCTGATTTCATTTAGCTTGTTTGAGAAATGAGAATCGCTGCTGCTTAAGCATCAGTAATTCCGTGAAGGAATCAACTATTCGTCGCTTTATTAAGTTCTTCTGTCGTCTGGTTTACTTTAGTGACTTTCAACGTATTACTCAAATAATAAGAAATTTGTAATCAGAAAGCATTAACAAATGCCCCCCGCCTCCCCTTCGCAAAAGAAAAAAGAATCTGATAAACTAGTAGATAATTTCATAGAAAATTCCTTATTTTTTCACTATATTAAAATTAATTAAACCCATTGCGTTATTCCCGAAATATAATAAATTATTTTTATAACTCACAACTTTTAATACACTATTAAAAAAATATTAAAAAAGTTGTTTATCTCAAATAGTGTTTAATTGCAAGATAAACATTTTTATAGACCGTTACAAAGGAATTTGTAATAAACATTTTTGTATGCTTGGGAAGGGTAATTATAGAAATAAACGGTCAAGTGCGAGTATTACTCGCGTACAGAGGGTTCCGTACAATAATATATGAATTAGTATATGTATTATTAAAAAAATACCGTTGCTAAAATAATACGACTTTGTAAAAACTATACAACGTAGGGTTGGGTATAGCTGTATAGTATACAGGGTGCCAAGGAAAGTCTCTTTAACCTGAAAATACTTGCGAACGGAGAAAGCTACAGCTATACAAGTGAGGTAACGGTACAGTAAATCGACTACGCCCGACCTAATGCAAAAGACAGTAGCACCCCCTAGTGGCGAAATTTGGAAGATAACCATTGCAAATCGAAAACAAAAAGAGGTAGCGCAAATTTTCCAATTAGACAATTTCAGAGCATCAATTAACCCCATACGTGCCGAGAAAAACTTACGAGATTCACTCCCCAGTGCCACAGTTAGAGCTCAGTGGCCTTACAAAATGGGGCGTGGCTTAAGAACGTGCGAACTCTGTAAATAATCATTGAAAGATGGAAGATGTTCCATTAAATTTTTAATTTTTGTGGATTCACTAATAACTGAAAGCTGTACCCTTAAGCTACCGATAGGAAACTATTGTATATATCTCGAATAAAAGAGTCAGGAGTGAGTTTTACGTGAACAAAACCATATTTCCGAAAAAAAAAAATTTTTATGTAAAAATTCATCTAGGTAAATAATTCATATTTTTCGAATATGAATTATTGATTCTCTTCCGATAAATAAGTACGCTTTAGAACCAACAATTTGTTGGTAACAATATTGGTTCTATTCGTTTCATCATACGAAAAAAGTTTTTCTTGCGCTCATTTTAGTCGGATTCTTTATGTCATGTCTTTATGCATTATTTGATTTTTTTTTTCAAAAAAATGATATGTGATTTAATGGAAGGTTTATTGCACTGCAAAAATAATGATAAAATCAGAGATGTGTTTTTCGTATAACGTCAACTTTTTTCTTGTACTGCACATCTGCAACACGAGGAAAGATTACTGTCATAAGTAAAATATTAAACAATTAGTAGTTATTGTAATCTCTTACCTGCCGAGAAAAACTTACGAGATTCATTCCCCGTGGCACAGTTTTCCAAACAGGTGCACGTAGTTATGTGGTGTATTGGGGGAAATAAGAGACAAGCTATTAATATAAAAATTGTGTACTTCCACGAAAATATAAAAAGAAACGAAAATACAAAAATTATGTACAAAAATTATACCAAAAATGTAAAATTATAGTGTAACAATATGATAAAAAAGATGTTAGAACTTAGTGGCCGTGTGATATATCCTGAAACATGGTTGGGCACATAAACCAACATCACATTCAGTGCATTGATAGCGGGATTCACGGCGAATTTTTTTCATTGAACAAACCGCACATCTTCTGGATGCATTTTTCTTTGAAGACGCTGATGTTACTAAGTCCGGAAAATAACTAGCAGAAAGTCGTAAAGGACAGCCACTTTCTAATTTCTGTCGTTTGGCAGGTTGTGGGGGAGTAATATGAAATTTCTCAAATATACGTTCCACCAAATTCATGCGGAAGCTGTAATTATCAACGTTACGGAATTGTTTCTTTTGTAATGTGAAGTCATTCTAAATAGCCATATCTAATAGATGGCGAAATATTGTTAAATAATACCTCTTCTGTCTTTTTCGTGTTGTTGAATAACAAACTAATGCCTGATTCGCTCTATCAACCCCACCTATCTTCAAGTTATAATCTATAACAATAGGCTTCATGTCATTTTTTTCATTTTCTGAGCAATTTGCTGTATGGATAAAACTAAGAAGCGAAACATCTTTTTTGTTACGCCATCTCAACACGGTAATTTTGCCTCTTTGGAAAGCAGCTATTTTGCCTTTCTTCAATGTAAGTTTGTTGAAATTTTCCGGCAAATCACGTCGATTAGGACGAAGAGTTCCATATACGTCAGTTGAATTTCGGATAAGAAGGTCTGCTAATTCTGTTGAGAGATAAAAATTGTCCGCAATTACACAATAACCTTTTCCCAAAACAGGTTCAATAAGCGTCATCACTGCTTTTGTTGCGACTCCGTAGTTCTCATACTTTTTATCAAAGATAGTAGCAGTACTCTGCCCTGTGTACACGATCGTATTGTGAATATATCCTGTCTCTGCTTCAGAATGTACAAAGAGTTTTACTCCAAAGCGAGTTCTTTTCATCGGTATGTATTGTACCCATGATAGTCTGCCTTTGAAAAGCATCAAGCTCTAATCAATGCTCAGGTCCCTTTCAGGTGTATAGACACTTGAAAATTTCTTCATCATGTCAGAAAAAACAGGCCATATTTCACTTAGTTTTGGATTTGGATGTGAATTTTTATCAAAAGTACTGTTATCAGAAAAGTGCAGAAATTTCATGATAAGTTGAAAGCGATTTCTGCTCATAAATTTCCCAAAAATTGGAGTTTCAATCAATTTGTTTTTAGACCAGTAAAGCGCAACGTGAGGTTTTACAAGTATTCCTTGCAGAATAAGTGTACCTAAAAAAAACATATATTTCTTCTAAAGTTGCTGGACGCCACAAATTCGTCCTTGATTTCTCTTTTCCAGGATGCTGGTTATTATACTGGTCTGCAAAACGGTTAGTTTCTGTAACAATATGAAGCACCAGCTTCTGATCGAAAAATAATTCAAAAAATAAAAGTGGGTTCGTAACATTTGTTACATTTTTATTTATTCCTGGTTGTCCCGAAAATGGAAACCGTGAAAGTGGCATACGTAAATTTTTTATATCCAATCGTACCCAGTTTCTGTCATCTTTCATAGAATAGTCGTTATCTGAATCCTCTTCATCTGACATATCATATTCTGACGTCTCTGATCCAGAAGATGACGGAAAGTCGTCATCCAACTCACTATCATCAGTATCGGACATACTCCTACGAAATTCGAGAAACTGAACGGCTAAAGCTATGAGACTGAGGTAGTGACATCAAAATAGCAATGCGATAGAAAGGGAAAAGTGAACGGCAAACCAAACATTTTCTCTAAAATAATAGTGGTGTACAAAAAGGGCGGAGCCTTGTCAAATATGGAAAAAAATTCGCTTGTATTTTCACCTCACTAACTCAGTGCGATAACCTTTATGAATGTAGTTCCTTCTATCCTTTCTCCTCTGAAATAGGCCAGTCTTTCAAAAACACCTTCAAAGTCTTTTTTATTTTTCTCTTTTTTTTATTCCAAAGCCGTGGGCGTGGTTTTACTGGTACAGCGCAGTATAAAGGACAATATTTTAGACTGACGTATATATACGTCAGTGGCACTTAACGCATCGACTATGCGCGACGGATATATCGTATGTGGCACTTAAGGGGTTAATTAGTATGAAACGACATTTGGTCCACACGGATAAGATAAATCGTCGCCTGCATACCCAAAAATGTCCGAAATCGATGACCGACGATTCTACTTTGTCTATTCACATTCCGGAAATCTAGCAGTGCTAAATTGCAGATTGTGACGTTGTACTGTGTTGTAACGTGTGTAAAGATTTAATTTCCAACGCATTTAAAATTTTAGAATAACCCTTTTAGGGCCAGAAGAAATCTGTTCGTTTATTGATGAAATAATTGACTCTGGCACAAGAATATTCAAACGAATTTCTCAGAAAACAAAAACCCGCTAATTTGCACTTTCATTACAAAAGCAAAATTTTATTAAAATAGTCTTGGTGCCATTTGTCAGTTTTGGAATTAAAATTAGGTGGCTAGACCGTCTAGCGACAGCTATTATAAGTGTTAAATCTATGTCGTCGTATTGAAGAGGCTTGCAATAGACGTTCCATGCTGAGAAATGTGCAGTGCATGCAGAATTACGAATACAAACGTGTATCACGAGCAATGGCAAACTTTTCGAACATACTGAATATTAACTTTTTGTCTTTTCGAACATACTGAATATTAACGTTTGTCTTTTTTTGCGTGATGTTATCAAAATGTATTGAGATAAGTGCGTATTTATAGCATAAATTGTGCGTATTTCTTCATACTTCTGACTATTCCATTCAAACGTTTACACAAAATGGAGTGCATCGATTTCGGACATTTTTAGGTAAACAGGCGAAGATTTAACTTATACATGTAAACCAAATGTCGTATTCTACTAATTAATTGATGCTTTAAAACTTTCTAGCTGGAAGTTTTTCTTTATCTCTTTTCGTTTTCGAGATGCAGTGGTTATCTTCCAAATTTCGCCACTATGGGGCGCTGCTGTCGTTTGCATTAAATCGGGCGTAGTCGCTTTACCACACCATTACTTCACTTGCATAGCTGTAGCTCTTTCCGTTCACAAGTATTTTCAGGTTAAAGGGACTTTACTTTGCGCCCTGCACACTAGAAAATTATAAATGGATATGCCATGAAAGTTCAAAGGTATATGGAACCTAAGTAATAGAAAATATATGTATTCTGTATATTAGTTATTCCATATAAGTTTTTAGTTAACCTTTAAATACATAGTAGATATATTGAAAGAGCCACTCAATGGAAACTAGTCGCGAAGCCCATACTATTTATGTGATTAATTCTCATTGAATTAGTCTGTTTTTAACAATTTGACGTTTATTGCTTTTATACTGCTACTGGGCATTGCATTACATAAAAATATCCTTAAAATTCGTTATCTAGGCTTTAAAAGCCGACGGAGCACAGAATACGTCCCTGTCATTATGTATGTCCAAACCGTCCGTGTCCTTAAGTTTGTTCACAAATCCAAAGGGTCAACTTTCAGACATAAGTTATAATTCATTTTTATTCGGAAACGCCTGAAACTAGAGGGTGTTGTTATTCAGAAACTATGTCATCGAACTGTTTTTCCTGTTTCCTTGTAAACGCAATAGATCTTTCAGAAAATACTCACAAATTTGGCATTTTGAACCGAACTTCCGAAAGAAAGAAGAAAATCCAGTCAATGAGGGGAGAAAAATGACGTGTCACGTGATCAAAATCGCTTATAACTCAATAGCTAATTGATTGATTAAAAAATGGAAAAAACAGTTCGATTGCAAATCGCTTCCATGGTCAGGCTTTCCAATTTTATATCTTTCCGTTAAAAAATGAATTTGTAAATGTGTCAAAGCGTTTTGCGCTTGTAGAGCAGAGCAGTTCAGAACAGCCTTAAGGGTTAATATCTTGGCTAATTATCGACGATTTTTTCCGAAATTCATGATCAACAATGCTTTTGTACTTTGGCTACGGTAGGTACCTCCAGCTCTGCTCAGAACTTCAGCTTAAGCTCGTAAATCGAAATTTGAGTGTAACGGAAAAATGCGATTTTCTCAAAAACTATGTGACCTAAGGCAATCGCTATAATTTTTCTGCAAGGTTTAAATTAATATCTACTAATTTTTTCATAATTTTAGTTTCAATAGATTCGGAATTAGATGGGAGGGGGGGGGGACATATTTTTGCACTACATTTTACACCATAACTTTGAAAATATAATACTTAAAATTAAATGAAATATATTTTTGATTTCAGCGTTACGAAAGCTTTCACACGATACCCGATATGCAAAGAAAATATTTTTTTTTCAAGTAACTTAATTAGCCCCTGTATATTTTTTCCTAAATAAATTTATGAATATTTATATTATCTGTAAATATGCGGGTCAATAATCTTTATTACTTCCCCCAATTTGAACTTTCCACGTTGCATAGTTTACGAGTTAAAGGGCTGTGACAGACAGACAGACAGGCAGACATAGGAGTGGCCTTATAATGGTTCCATTTTTACTTTTCATGTACGAAAACCTAAAAAGAGAATTGTGCTACAGCATCAAGTTTTATTCTTCACACCTGAATTTATTTAGCTTGTTTGAGAAATGAGCAGTCGGAATCAACAATTCGTCGTTTGATTAAGTTCTTCTGGCGCCTGGTTTAATTCGGTGACATGCGGCGCATAACCCGAAAAATAAGAAATGTGTAAGTAAAAAGTGTTAACAAGCGACAACCCCCCTCCACACACACACACAAACACACAAATCGAAAAATATTTCTGAAAATAACTACTATATAATTTCTTTCAAAGCCTTATGACAAAGCTACATTTATTTTTTCAATATAATAACAATTATTAAACACATTTTATTATTTTCAAAACATAATAAGCTATGTTTGTAATTTACAACTTTTAATACACTGTGAAGATAATTTTTTAAAGAGGTTGTTTATATCAAATGATGTTTAACTGCAACATAAACATTTTTATAGACCGTTACAAAGGAATTTGTAATAAACTTTTTTGTATGCTTGGGAAGTTTAATTATAGAAAAAAGAGAATTGTGCTAAAGCATCAAGTTTTATTCTTCACACCTGAATTTATTTATCTTGTTTGAGAAATGAGAATCGCTGCTACTTAAGCACCAGTCATTGAGCGTTTGAATCAACTATTCGTCGTTTGATTAAGATCTTCTGGCATCTGGTTTAATTCGGCGACATGCGGGCAATAACTCGAAAAATAAAAAATGTGTAAGTAAAAAGTGTTAACAAGCGACACCCCCCCCCCCCATACAGGCACACAAACACACACAACAAAAATATTTCTGAAAATAACTAGAATATAATTTCTTTCAAAGCCTTATGACAAAGCTACATTTATTTTTTCAATATAATGACAATCATTAAACGCATTTCATTATTTTCAAAACATAATAAGCTATGTTTGTAACTTACAACTTTTAATACACTGTGAAGATAATTTTTAAAAAGGTTGTTTATATCAAATGGTGTTTAATTGCAACATAAACATTTTTATAGACCGTTTCAAAGGAATTTAGAATAACCTTATTTTGTATGCTAGGTAAGTTTAATTATAAAGTGAACAGAACTGTGAACTGTGCTACAGCATCAAGTTTTATTCTTCCCATCTGATTTCATTTAGCTTGTTTGAGAAAAAATAATCTCTCTACTTAAGCACCAGTCATTGTGTGACGGAATCAACGATTCGTCGTATGATTAAGCTCTTTAGGGGTCTTGTTTAATTCGGTGACATTCGGCGCTTAACTGGGAAAATATAAAATGTGTAATCAAAAAATGTGAATAAACGACAACTCCCCCCCCCCCCTCCACACACACACACACAAAAGTAAAAAATAAGTTCTGAAAATAACCAGTACATAATTTCTTTCAGTGCTTTATGGTAAAGCTATATTTATTTTTTTCAATATGAAAATAATTATTAAACAATTTCTCTCTGGTCTCTCAATCGCTCTTCTGGTGTCTTGTTTAATTCATTGACTTTTGACTCATGACTGGAAAAAAAGAGCGTGTAATGAGAAAGTATTAATAAACGACAACTCCTGCCCCCCCCCCCCCCCCCTTAAAAAGTCCGAAAATAATTAGTATATAAATTCGTACATAATTTCTTTCAAATATTTACGTCAAAGCTATTTTTATTTTTTTAATATAATAACATTAATTAAGCACATTTCATTATTTCGAACATGTAATAAATTATTTTTATAACTTATAACTTTTAATACATTGTGACAAAATACTTAAATAGCGTTGTTTATATCAAATGGTGTTTAATTGCTATTTAAAAAAATTATAGTCCCTTACAAAGTCATTTATAATTTAAAAAAAATTTGTATACTTGTGACAATTAATTAAAAATAAAACATAACTGTGCTACAGCAGTAACCTTTATTCTTCACATCTGATTTCATTTAGCTCGTATTCGGTGTCGGAATCAACTATTCATTGCTTGATTAAGCTCTTCTAGCGTCTTGTTTAATTCGGTGACTTTCGGCGCATGACTGAGAAAATAAGAAAGATGTGTAAGCAGAAAGCATTAATAAGCGAACCCCCAAAGATGTCTGAAAATAACCAATAGATATTTTCGTAGATAATTTCTATCAGAAACTTACGGCGAAGATATACCTATTTATTTTTGTAAACATATAGCTGAAGAGCGTAATGGAAGAAAATTTTATACAACATTAACACATACTGGACACTTGCACCATAAAATACAATAAATAATTAAACAACCTTTCTTAATGGCACACAAAACAAGAACTTTAATAAGTTAAAAGTTATATTCTACGTTTCGAACTGTTTCTACTGCCGTCATCAAGAAAAATATGATGGTTAAATGGCTAAAAGCTCAGAGATGAAGGCTTCCTCTGCGAGAGATAATTTGTCGAACATTGACTAAAGTTATAAAAACAAAAATGTAGTGGTGCCATCCAGTGAAAATAAATACTTATTAATGAAATGAATCCAAATAAATCAAAAGTTCGATTGAAGAAACCAGGAGTGTCGCCATTTACTCATGAGGGCCAGAACTACATTCAACAAAGTTTTTGGCAACATGATTCAAGTTTAAATTGAAATATTGCAATTAGATACAGAAATATGACTTTTTGATGTTATGCCAGGTTTTTGGAACATTATAGGATAAATTATCGTTACAAGATTTATTCTCACGTGCAATGATTTCAACTGATTCTCTAATTTTACTCTCAAAAGTGTTATTACACGGAACTATAATTTTTGCCTCATCAAAATTAATATAACTGACTTCATTAGCTAAGTAGAACCTAGAAAGAGCTGTATTCTGTTTAGGTTGTTTAATGTTTTTGCGATGCTCCATAATTCTTGCTGAGAACTTACGTTTTGTCATGCCGATGTAGACTTTTTCAACATTATTAGATAAAGTGATAGAGTAAAAATGGTATATATGAAATCACAGAAATTGACATATATATATATATATATATATATATATATATATATATATATATATTTTTTTTTTAATGAATGAAGATGTTACTCGGTAATCTGCCATATGGTAAAATTAAAATACTAGAATTTTAATTAGTTTAGAAAATCTGACACATTATCAACTATATATGGGAACGTTCACTGTTACTCTTGTGGCCATTATAGCAAATTTTTATAAATACATACACTTATTTTATTACAAGATATAATTAAAATAAAAATTGATATAATCTCTTAGATACCATTGTGCTCCACTTACATAAAATGTATCAAATTTGTAACAAAAAGTATTTTGCGTGTCTATATAACAAATCAAATTTTTGTTTCTCTTGTGACCAGAGTTTCACCAGAGTAACTTAATTTTAATTTAATATATAGACAAGTAAAACGCTTTTTGTTAGAAATTAGATATACGTTACGTGAGTGGAAAACAACCAATTTAGCTGGTGTTTAGCTGGTTATATCAACTTTTATCTTAATTATATTTTGTTAAAATAATTGGATGTATTGGTGAAAAATTGCTCTAATGGTCATAAGAGTAACGAATGGACGTTTTCATACAAAATATGCAAATGGGAATTTTGATTCTGCTGACTATAACTTGAATTCTGATTAATACATTTTGATGGAACTTGCAGTGTTAGATAATTTTTCAGGGAAAGTTTTAGTACATTGCATATCGTTGTACTTTGCTTAGGTATAGAAATAAGGCATACAGTGTTACAATAAGGTGAACCCGATTATGAAAGATTGACCTTTTAAAAAGGTTCTTCTGGATGGATTTGGATGGAACTTGGACTGTTAGTAGAATATTTTTTTCAGGGAGCGTTTTAGTATATTGCATTTTGTTCTACGTTTCTTAGTTATAGAATTATCGGAGAAAGTTTTATAATCAGGTGAATCCAATTATGAAAAGTTAGACTTTTTAAAAAGTTCTGCCTGGCGGATTTTGACACAACTTGGACTGTTAGATGATTTTTCAGGAATGATTTTAGTATACTGCATATCGTTCTATCTTTCCTTACCAAATACTACTGAACGTTATCAAATAAAAGAGTTGGTCCTGAACATGTCCTATTTTCTTTGATACTTTAGGAAATAAAATAGCGCAACGGAGTTCGTATAGTTTTCAACAATACCAAAGAACATTCCCCATAAAGGATCGTATTGCTTTAAAACACAAAGCCAAATTCACCGACATATTTCATTTGGAGAAACCTACCAGCATAGCGAGCGAAGCCTGTTAATTAACTGATATTTCCTATCTTATTACTTAATAATTTAAGTAACATGAATATTTTTTATTAGTTTTGACAATTAATTTTAATAAGTTTTTCTGAGACAGTTTAGTACCATCTGTAAACATGTTAAACATACAGGACATATCTGTACACCAAACATACCTGTATACTACATCCCCCAAAATAAATCTATAAAATTTACAACAAAAATCCGTTCCCTTCTTCCTTCTCGAAATTTAAATTTTCTTACATTACCTCTTCTTCTACTAAATACATCAATTGTTTACACATTATTTACATTCTTTTAATACTTTCGAAATTTAGCTTTAATAACATAAATTCTGTTCCGACACAACATAGTAGAACAAATCTTTTCATTAGCAAATTTGGTTTCTGTATTTAATCATTCGTTATTATGCATTTTTTAAAATTTAATTTTGCTAAACGTTCGTAATATATTACATTAAAATCTGCCTGGTTGTTCACAACTACTTCTCCTAGAGTTTAAAAAGTTGAGCGATTAATGTAACGCCACTTATTCACCTGGATCCGAGAATGTCATATAAGGTCTCGGAATCTTCAACTTTACAAAGGAGTATCAATAAGTTTTTGCCCTCATAGAAATAATTGAGTAAAATTTATGGAATTGTTACATTGTATTAGTCCTTTTCTATATATTCACCGTGCACAATAACATATTTCTGCAAACGGTATATCAAAAAGAGAGGGAGGATTTATTCCAGGAGGCGTGATAATAGACCCAAAGGGGGCATTTTTCTAACTTTACCGACCCCCACATGCGACATATTTTTGGAAAGGTCTATAACCACTTATTCATATTATGCACTTCCTGAGACCTTCCCCCAAATTTGGCCTTAGGGGAGTGCATAACATGAATAAGTGGTCACAAATCTTTCTAACAATATGTCACATGTGGGGGTAGGCAAAAGTTAGAAAAATGCCCCCCTTTGGGCCTACAATCGCCCCTCTTGCAATACATACTTGCCCCCTTTTTTTAAAATACCGTTTGCAGAAATGTGTTACTGTGCACAGTGACTATATGGAAAAGGACTAATACAATGTGACAATTTCATAAATTTAACTCAATTATTTCTATGTGAGGGCAAAAATTTATTGTAACCTCTCATAAATTAGTTTACGAGACATTAGTTTCTTTGTAATTTTAATGGAATTTTTGTAATGATGGCAACTAAATTATTCCATTTTGGCGGATAAAAGGGGGGAAAGAAGAAATGAAAGGGGTTTTTCGATTTTTATTTACGTCAATTTCTTATAAAAATCAAAAAGAAAAATTATTTCAGTTTAAATAGATAGTAAAAAAATTAACTTAATTAAATTACATTTTTCGATGAATTTAAAGAAATAAAAACAAATTTGCATATTGAATCGTCGAGAATATGTTTATTCTAGAATAGAAACAAGTCGCAAATTGCACGTCAAATGAAGTGCGTGGCAAATGAGGTGCGTTCGTCCTATAACTAGTTTTATAAATATTCAGACCTTGGTGAAAAAGCTGTTGCACTCTTATGCAAAAATGATTTAATACAAAGTTTATTACGATTATATTTATTAAATTCAGTAATAATAGGAAAGGAATACGGAAAAATGCGGAAATAATAGGACTCCATCTTAAATAAGGTGTAATCACCATGGCAACCTAGAATCATTACCTATCATGGGATATCACTGAATTAATACGTATGATAGGATTGAATAGAATGATGAAAACTTTTATTAATATCTTTTTGATTCGATTTTCTTAAAATATGAAATGACTCGACAAAATTTTGCAACGATTATATATATTAATTTCAAACATTCGGTTGAGTAGTTTTGCGCTGTTACATGCGGACAGTAGGGCTGGACGATATCAGAAATTTAATATTGCAATATATCAACGAATTAATATTGATGTTGGTGATATATCGCGATATCTACCTTAAATTGTGCAAAAATAGAAATATTTCTAATTTCGAAACGGTAAGTGGTATATATATATTCTCGTAAATGGTATAATAGCAGCAATTTAAGTAAAAACAGATGTAGAGAGAGCAACGATTAAATGTATCAGACCTATATGTTCACAAAGAATCATTAAAATAAGTATATATATTTATATAAAACTAGGGGGCTCTGCCCCCTGAGTCATTCCATGTCAATTCAACCAGACCTTGTAACCCGACCGACAGGGATTTGGATGAAACTTGGTGTATATACTAATTCTATCATGATATGAATACATCAGAAAATTTTACTTCCTAGACCTCATAGTTTGTGAGATATCGGGGGTCCAATTTTTGGATATTTCTCAAATCGCACATTTCTGAGTCTGTATTTTTTGACTGCAGTTCCATTTTCAAAAAATTGTTTCTCTGGATCTAAAATGCGAATCATCTTAAAAATATCGCCGTAAGTACATCAAAAGATGCAGATTTTAATAAAAAAATAAAAAAAAAAATAATTTCAAATATTTAGGGCCAAAACATTAAACCAAAGTTGAAAGTTATGGTTATTTTTCCAAATTTTTGTGCTTTACGAAAAAGGCTCTACATAAAAAGGCAAATGAAATTTCCAATTTCTTTTTATTTTAAATAAAAGTCTACACTTTGGGCTTTCTATTTATGAAATAAAAATGATGTCTTTCTCATGGCTTATGCAAAAATTTTGACATATTTTGGGATGCTGTACCTATCAAGAGATAAAAATCCTTAACTTTGCTTATGGTACCTAAATAATTGCTGCACATTTTAAATTTAAATTTATTAATCATTTTGATTTATTTTCTAAAATGAACCCAAAAAATCAGACTGATTTATTTATTTTTATAACAGTAGAAAATTTGTATAATATTGGTACATATCACACATTATCTGAAATTGTGTTGTTCTCCATCTTATCGCATTAATTTGTCACATAAATGTACATCTGTCATTGGATTCAGCGGTATAGTATTTCTATAAATACTTTCACAATGGTAGTATGTATAGAATATGTACAATATTTAATGGGGGGGGGGGGGTGGATATTGAAATCATAGATTTTTTTCTCATTTTACTCAGAAAAAACAAAGCAAAAACTTTACTTTGTAAATAAAATAAAAGAAGCACTTATATTAAATAAATTCAACAAGTCACAAGAACCACAGTATTATTTAGGTACCACAGTTTAAATTAGACATATTAGAGATTTTTTTTTCTTGAATGGTGCAATTTCCTAAAACAGGGCAAAATATTTACATAAGCTAGGAGAAAGACTTCATTTTTATTAAAATTGAAATAATCATTAATTAAATCTAATACATTAAATAAAATTGCGTATAAATATTTTAAAAATTTAGATTGTTTTAAACTTCCAATTTCTTTTTGTTTTAAATAACTGTTTACACTTTGGGCTTTCTAGTTATGAAATAAAAATGATGTCTTTCTCATGGCAAATTTTGCCCTGTTTTGAGAAACTGCACCAATCAAAAAAAAAAAAAAAAAAAAAAAAACTGCCTAATTTTAGCTGTGGTATCTAAATAACTACTGTGGTTCCTATGACTTGTTGAATATATTATTCAATGTTCTTTTCTTCCTTTATTTTGCAAAGTAAAGTTTTTGCTTTGTTTTTTTTCCTTCTGGGTAAAAGGGGGGAAAAAGTCTATGACTGCAGTCTATCCTCCCTCCACTAAATTTTGTGCATAATCCTTATGTTTTCTTTATTTATTCATTCATATATTTTCTTTTATTATAAGTATTTTTTTTTATTTAAACAATCCCTGAATTTTGCTTTTACAACATAACTGTAAACAAAAAATCTTTTGTTGGTATAGAATAAGAAAATGGAATAATGACTTTTTACCAATCACATTTTCAATATGTTTTTTCCTGTGTGTGTATGTGTGTTTGAATTAAAATATTTTATTTGTATTTAACATTTTTTTTTAAATTTTCTATCTCATTATCGTGGGTAATTTTAATCATTTTAAATATATTTTTTATAATTTGAATACCTTATATTTAACAAAGCCTAGTTCATTTTTACAGGATGAAACCTATTTCTACGCCTGCCTTGTATAAACAAATTCTGACAAAGGCAGGATAAATTTTTTTAGTAAAGGCAGGTCTTTTCGAAACTCTTAATCAAATTATTATTAGTCTGCTGTTTCTAATAACAGAAGTGTGATCTATTTTTCCGTGTGCTGCAAAAGAAAATAATAGAGGAATTTGAAGTAACTAATTATGCTGCAAGACCTCATGACAACTTCTGAGAGAAATAAGAATCTTGTCTATGCCAGAAATAAGAAAAGGTAAAACCACAGCCACATCTCCAGAAATAATTGAACTAATTAAAAAGTTTTATAATTGTAATGAATATTGAAGAATCATGACTGGAAAAAAATGTAGTTAGCATAGCTAAGAATGTACTATGCACAAAAGCGATTGATATTATGTATATCTACATGAGTTGTATTCTCTTTTTAAACAGTAATTTCCAAAAAACTTGAGGATTATAACTCTAGGTATTCAATCCAGTATTAGCAGGACTGTTCCTTTAAATGAATTTGTGACAAGCTAAGTAAAATATTTGGAAAATGTTATTCCACTCTTTTATAACGAAAGCTAAATTTAATTTCTTAAAAGAAACTAAACCAAACTTTGGCCCTCAAACAGCTATCGTTTTGTTGGATTTCAGCAAAAATTTTACTTTTCTTATTCAAGATGAGGTTTAAAGTTACCATTGGACCAAAGAAGCTGCACTCTTGATCCAACTGTTATGCACACTCAATCTCTCAGTATTAGATTATCAGCAAGCAATATACACATTTTATCTTATGATATGCAGCATGATGTCACTCTTGTATGTTTAACACAGAAGGAAGTGATATCAATTGTAAAATAGATATTTTCTGATGTAAAGAACGTCTTTGACTTTAGTGATGGGTGTTCTGGCAATATAAAAACTGCAAATTTTCATAAACATTTACCAAAATGAAAAGAATTTCCCCTTAAGATATTTAACTTTTTGGGGGGGAGGAGGGGGATATCCACCGATTTTGAAATACAAAGACATTTTAGATACTAAATCATGAAGATCTTCCTAATATACCGATATTTTGTTATGTTATTAAGTTTGGAGTTGCAGTAAGATAGGAAAATTGAAATATATATTAGAAAGTTCTCAATTTTGCTTATTCATAATAAATATATATTTTAAATTGCACAACGAAAGAACGTTGCAAAATAAGTGATTCTGCAAAGTACGTCATTTATTTCTATATTTATATTTAGTTCAATTATATTTTTGAATTTCAATCTTTTAAGTATAATGTTTATTCTGATTTTTAGCTTTAAAAAATTGCATATAATTTAACAAATTCTTTATTTGTTACATAGAAAAATTACAACAATTTAAATTTTTAAAATATTTATAAGCAATTTTATTTAATGTATTAGATTTAATTAATGATTATTTCAATTTTAATAAAAATGAAGTATTTCTCCTAGCTTATGTAAAATTTTGCCCTGTTTTGAGAAATTGCATCGTTCAAGGAAAAAAAAATCTCTAATATGTCTAATTTAAACTGTGGTACCTAAATAATTACTGTGGTTCCAATGACTTGTTGAATTTATTTAATATAAGTGCTTCTTTTTTTTTTTCATTTACAAAGTAAAGTTCTTCCTTTGTTTTTTCTGAGTAAAATGAGAAAAAAATCTATGATTTCAATATCCACACCCCCTCCATTGAATATTGTACATATTCTTTACATACTACCATTGTGAAAGTATTTATAGGAATACTATACCGCTGAATCCAATGATAGATGTATGTGACAAACGTATGCGATAAGATTGAGAACAACACAATTTCAGATAATGTGTGATATGTACCAATACTATACAAATTTTCTACTGTTATAAAAATAAATAAATCAGTCTGATTTTTTGGGTTCATTTTAGAAAATAAATCAAAATGATTAATAAATTTAAATTTAAAATGTGCAGCAATTATTTAGGTACCATAAGCAAAGTTAAAGATTTTTATCTCTTGATAGGTACAGCATCCCAAAATAAGTCAAAATTTTTGCATAAGCCATGAGAAAGACATCATTTTTATTTCATAAATAGAAAGCCCAAAGTGTAGACTTTTATTTAAAACAAAAAGAAATTGGAAATTTCCTTTGCCTTTTTATGTAGAGCCTTTTTCGTAAAGTCACAAAAATTTGGAAAAATAACCATAACTTTCAACTTTGGTTTAATGTTTCGGCCCTAAATTTTTAAAATTAATTTTTTAAGTATTTTTTTATTAAAATCTGCATCTTTTGATGTGCTTACGGTGATATTTTTAAGATGATTTGCATTTTAGTTCCAGATAAACAATTTTTTTGAAAATGGAACTGCAGTCTAAAAATACAGACTCAGAAATGTGCGATTTGAGAAAAATCCAAAAACTGGACCCCCCATATCTCACAAACTATGAGATCTAGGAAGGAAAATTTTCTGATGTATTCATATCATGATAGAACTAGTATATACACCAAGTTTCATCCAAATCCCTGTCGGTCGGGTTACAAACCTTAAAAAAACTGGTTGAATTGACATGGAATGACCCCCCTACGAGCTACGCTCTCCAACTCCGTTCCGACACTCCCAGATTCTAAGAGCAGGTTAATTTCCTCGGCTTTAAAAAGATTGAATTATGATTTTAAAAAACAGTGGTAATCTTCCTGTAAACGAGTTTTCATTCATATTCCTTTGATTGGAGATTTTTAAGGCGAAATCAGTGTTTGTTAAGGGATACAATGGCTGTTTTCATCTTTGATTTTAAACAAAAATTAGTTAAAAATTAGAAAATAAGCTAAAGTAAAATGAATTAAGTAAACAGAGTCTTTGTCTCTCGTTTTTTTAACAGCTCTATAAGAAAGTTCTTTTAAATAACACATTTGAAAGGTATCGTTTTATATCTGACGTAATTTTCACCAAAGCTTTCTCTATCTTTTTAACTTTCACATGAAAATACTTTTGTTGTTAGAAAGGAAATATTATTTGCGCTGTCTTAGAATTCACGATAATAGTTGGAAAGATTATCTCAAAATATGAAATAAGTGTCTCGCACAAATATATTTTTTAATTTAAACTGTTTTGCCAGCTGTCAATTACTTGACCTTTTTAAATATGACGTAAATTTCCTCTATTTGCGATTTTTAACGCATAATAATAAATTCATTATTTAAAAATTTTCTTTATCTTTTAAAATTCATGTGTAACTATAGTTTTTATGACGTAATTTTCAATATTTTCCTGATTTTTAACAAGTAATCACTTAATTCTCATTTGAAAGTTTTTTTCTGATTATAATAGCCACGCGTAAATAAATTTTTAATCTGAAGGAAATATTATTCTTTGCGCTGTTTTTAAAATTGGCAACAGTTTAAAATAATATCCTTTTCTAAAATATGTAAAAAATATCTCTCGAAATGTTGAAAATTTGAATTTAAAATGGAGATAAATCCTCAAAAAATGAGTCAAATAAAAAAAAATAAATGCAGTCTGCACAACGGGAAATTCTAATGTATTAAATGATGTAAAATGTTTAAATCCCTATGTATAGTTTTTGCTCATATTAATTTTTTTATTTAAACTATTTTGACCAAATTTAACATTAAATATCTCTTAAAATAATTATTCTATTTAAAAACTGTCTGCATCAGCGTGTTTAGCAAACATTTCTCTGTAATAGCACCAATTTTCATATTTTTGTATGAAACAGTTTTCTTAATGTGAACGAATAAAGACCCCAGTTCACAAGAAATATGGATGCCGATCTAGGAGTGTAGCGGGAAGATCTACGCATATTTTTATTGGTCCATTTCCAATCGTTACTTTTTTTTTTTTATATAGAAGGAAATATTGTAGAAAAGAAACCAATGTTTAATATTTGTTTACACTTATACCATTTGTTTCAAAGTATTTTACTTCAAAAATAGTATGTTTCCTATTCTTCCTATACTCAATGCATTATTTATCAGTAACATTTTAACTATTTAATTACATTGCGAAAAACTGAGAAAATTATAAAATACAAACTAAAATAAAATATTCTCAAATTTCGGCCGTTCACGATCTTATTTTAATTAGCACGGGAAAATAGGAAGCCCGGAAAACTAAAAATAATTTAATGTCACATGTCACGCTAATATAGTTGTTATTAAATAGGTTTCAACGCAGCAGAAATGTTGCTTTTCAGTCTGAGGGTTCCGTACAATAAATATGTGAATTATTAACTAGATTATTAAAAAAATCTTTGCTAAAAGAATGATAAGACTTTGTAAAAAACTATACAACACAAGGTATAGCTGTATATACTATAAAAGTATGAATGGGTTTACCATAAAAGTTCAAAGAACCTAAATAATATCAAATATTGCTATTCTGTATAACTTTTTTTAATCTTATCCTAATCTGTTTATGATTAACTTAATTCGGTACTGATAATAAAAGTAGTGCATATTTAAACTTCATTTGGCATTTCATAAAACTAAATTTAGCGTAGTAATAAACTTTTCTTTTTACAGTGCATCTAAAACAAAACCCTTGTCCAAAGTCTAAATTTGGCATTGTGCTAAGCGCGCTTCGAAATGAGGTCGCAAAGTTGAAACGTCGCCTTGGTCTGTTCCGCGTTTTTCCCGATGGTTTTTAATTAACTTTTAAAGACATGGGAGACGTATTGAGAAATCCACTCAATGCAAGCTAGTCGCGATTACCATAGTATTTATGTGATTAATTCTAATTAAATAAGTCTGATTTTAACAATTTGACGTTTGCTGTTTTTATACTGTTACTGGACATTGCATTACACAAATGTATAATTAAAAGTTGTTATCTACGCTTTAAAAGCCGATGGTACATGGAATATGCCGCCCCTGTCATTATGTATGTCCAAACCGTCCATGTCTTAGAGTTAGGCAGCCTAAGAGAGACTGCTCAGGGCCGGCTAGGCCTGCCCCTTAGAGCTTAACGTCTCTCCCGGTATGTTCCCCGACACGTTGGGGCTCGTTAGTGAGTACAGCCCTGTCCGGCCGTATGCAGACGGACAAACACAAAATGCTCAAGGGGCGACGCTCACCCGCTAAGGGCGTCTATGCACCACCGACCACAGAACCCAGAATTTATTTAAAAAAGAACAAAGTGGGATTACAAAAATTAGACGAATGCCTTCCCGCCAGGAAAACGCCTACTCGCGACAGAGGGCGGGAGTGTGAGAACATTTAAAGTAAAAATAAAATAAAATAAATAATAATAATAATAATAATAAACATCACTGATCCTGGCCGCCGGGGTAGGAACCCCTCTCGCGACAAGGGGCGGCAGGAAGGGAAAAGAATGGAATGCGTGGCACAAGTAAGATGGCACGAGCAAATACTCAAGCGTCCATTGGAGATGTAATGATTTGCGTGGCACAAATAAGATGGCACGAGCAAATACTCAGCGTCCATTGGAGATGTAATGCTTTGTGTGGCACAAGTAAGGTGGCACGAGCAGATACTCAAGCGTCCATTGGAGATGTATCTCTTGATAGAATGGTCAGAAGCACGAGCAGAGGCTCTTGCGATCGTAGGAAACCACACATTGATGAGTAGAAGAATCTACTGGAGCCTACAAAGAGGACTGGATTCTGGTGCTGTTTGAAGATTGATATGGTGGCTGTGAGACTGGATAAGCAGAACCAGGGCTTAAGTTAAGTTTGTTAAGTATGTAAGGAAATTGTGAATGTGTTTTAATTTGTTGAGTAGGAGGGTGCGGGAAAGGACGTTTTGGAGCCAGTTGACTGGCAGTATGTCTGGACGCCTCAAGTGCCAGCGTTGCGTGAGATGTCTTAGAGTTAATATCTCGGCTAATTACCGACGATTTTTTTCGAAAATCATTATCAAAAATGCTTTTATACTTCTGCTACGAAAGGTATCAACAGCGCTCCTCAGCACTTTTGCTGAATTCCCCGGAAATCGAAACTTGAGTGTAACGAAAAAATGCCTTTTTTCTCAAAACTATGTGACCTAAGGTAATCGCTATAATTTTCATGCAAGGTATACGTTAACACCTACCACCTCAATTTTTTTCATAATTTTAGTTTGAGTGGGTTAGGAAATAGGGGGGGGGGCATATTTTTGTACTACATTTTCGACGATATCTCTGAAACTATAACACCTAAATTTAAAAGAAATGTATTTTTGAGTTCAGCGTTACGAAAGACTTTACACGATATTCCACAAAGAACAGATTCTACAAAGAACAGATTCTTTTTTCTTTCAAATAGCTTAATTAGCCCTCTACTTTTCCCTAAATATTATTGTGAATGTTTAATAATCTGTAAATATGTGGGTCAATAGTCTTTATTAATCCCCTAATTTGAACTTTTCACGTTCCATTGTTTACGAGTAAAATGGCTGTGACAGACAGACCGACAGACACAGGAGTGATCTTATAATGGTTACTCTTTTACTTTTTAAGTACCGAACCCTAAGAAATCACTGTAGTTATATTCTCCTACCTTTTACTACAAGAACATAACATTGAAACCTTTTTTAAAAAAATATAAATGCTCAAATCAAATTTCGGAGTAATTTTATACTAATTTAAATTTTGTTTTTTTATAAATATTCATTCATAGCTGAAAAATATCAAGACAGGATATAGTAAATTCACTCCAGAAAACATTGTTCTAACGACAAACCGCGAAGAGGAAAGAGCAAAGTATAATATGAAAAAGCATTATTGACTGGGGAGGCCCATCTTAAAAGCAACCAATCATCGCTGTGAATGACTGTTTTGACTTTGACCTTGAGCTTTTCACCAACTTGGTTGCGTAAACAAAAGGCGAAACTTTCCCATTAGCGGACTCTGATTGGTTGTTCTCAAGCCGAGAAATTCAGCTGCTCGGGTATAGACTCGATCATAACCAGCTATCTTCTATATCAAACGCGACAACGAATAACTAGTGCTCATTTGATTATTCATAAGGTATCAATATCTGAAGTTATTGCAATACGTGTTGGTCATTCACAGTTAGGAGAGAAGAACGGACAATAAGTGTTATTCAGTATTTTACGCAGACAGTCGAACGAAATCTAGGTTTATAGTGAAGGAAAATATTGCAATGATTGAGATAATTTCTAACGTAGATAATCAGCGGAAAGAAAGATTAACGAGGTAGATTTTCTGTTTTGCATGTTGAAGACATTAATGGAATTATTTTTTCGGGGCTCTGGCGGTGAACGCGAAACATTATTATTTTATTGAGTTTTGAGATATATAACGATATTTTTTTCTGGGCTCGTGCTCATAATTGCAGTGTTTGCTAAACTCTGTTATTTTATTGGGATGTATCAACAAATTTAATGCTTAGATATTGTTATTGCGATAGTTCAGAAATATCAATATCTATCTATATATCGATAAATGATCGAGCTCTAGCGGACAGACGGTCAGGCAGGCAGACGGACGGACCAGACGACGACTATAGGTGCTACGTATTTATATAACTACGAACGGACCTAAAAATCGTCATCTTGGAATTATTATATCATAGATTTTTTATTTATAATTATTTTTTTTTCATTGAACCAAGAACACTAAATAAAGAAAAAATTAAACACCTTGCATAGCCTAATAAAAACAATATAATTATCATAGAATTTTCTCTTGAATACACATATTTTTCTTTTGTTTGTAATATAAATAGGTATTTATATGCTACTTTTGGTTTCTAAATACCTTATTTTATCACATAATTTGCACCACTGCATATTTTATGAGCCCCCTTTACCTCTACTTTTGAAAATTGTTTTAAATATTCCATGTGTCAAAGAAAGAAAAAGTTCGCTATTTTGTTTTAAACAACCTCTAACTGAGATAGAACATACACAGAAAAGTATTATAAGAAAGTTGAAATGTATAGTGCCATTCAGTCGAATGTTACAATCACCAGCACGTAAAATGGTTCATTTTTTGAACATTTCATAATTAATATTAATTATTTCATAAAATATTAGATTCATCTTAAAAACAATCATCTATTTATTTTCTCTAAGTTTTTCTTCCAGAAAAGTTAAAGGTCGTTAAACCTTTCAGGGGCAAGTAATTGTGTTTCTGTAGCATTGAATTCACACTGGAATTTTAGAAAAATTTTACTTCAAGAAAAGGAAAATTAATTTGAAAACTTTTTTCCACCAAAATTACAAAAGTAAAATTTAATTTAAAATTCTCTGGTGCAAATGTTCATTAAAATTATCATTCCATCGCCCCTCAAAGGGTTAAAGAAATAACTCTCGCATTTTCAAAACATCCATTTTCGGCACCGAAAAAATATCAAAAAAGTGCGTAAAATACGAGATTAAATACGGCATTTTCTAACTGCATAACAACATTATTTTGCAGAAGGATACTATTTGTAAACTGGTATTAAATGGTCTCATTCTAAATAATGAATATGTTCGACGGCTGTGCTATGTGTTGATGCATTTTGTTTTAACTTCAATTGTAAATATGTTCAATAAAGGGGATTTCCTTGGACACCGAGCTTTGCAGTATAAGGTCATTGCAGCCATTCTAACAAGAGAGTGATTGCCGTACCCAGCCCCTGATTAAAGAATAGGCACGAGAAGCACGTGCTTCTGTTAAAAAATTTTGAAGGGGCCCAAAATTGAGAAAACATGGGTCCCCAAATTTTAAATAGAATTAATTCCATTCCAAAATTCTAATTTCTTTTCTAATTATTAACTCATTTATATATATATATCAGTGGCGTGGCATGAAAATTTTCGGTGTTCATCGCAATTATTTAAGTTTGTGGTGAAAAATTATTAACTCTAAAATTCAATGGTTGAATGTTCAAAAAAGAAACTTTAAATCTTACCTTCACTTATACATGAACTCCAAATGTTCTGCTAAAACTGGATCGTATAGTTTTAAAAGCTTATTAAGAGTTTTAAAATATTGCTTGGTCATCGCCGCATCCAGCGATGACCGGACGCCACGCCACTGATATATATATATATATAAATATATATAAATACCTTTCATAACAAATTAGTTTTTCATACAATAGATCAGTTTCAACCACATGATCTTAATTCCTCAGTTTTTCCAGCTAACCAAGGCTGTCAATTTATCAGGCAGTATTATCGTCCAACCAATCAAAATCTAGAAAATCTAATAATATAATATTTGTAGTAATTTGAATAATACACTGGAGAGTTTCCGAGTATGTCAAATTTCTTCTCGAATGAAAAAGAGCCCCGAAATGACATTGTGCTTCCCATAGCTTCAGAGATTCATCGCGCCCTGGCCGGGTTGATTCAAAATAGAGTTTATGCTAATTACGTCTTAAACCATTGATGATAAAAACAGAATTCCTATGACAAAATGTATCCAAATCAAGTATAGGTTTAACGTTTTGTATTAGTTTTATAAAAAGCTGTATACATATTAAAATACGAAATTTAATTTTTTACATAGTCTCTGCAGGCTCTATAAGCTATAACTGCCTCAGGTATTTGAGAACTAATCAATGACTGCCTTCAAACAGGAATGTACACGAGAGATGGAGCATTGTTTTCATTTTAACGATTTTTACAGGTAACCACATACACACTAGATGGCATCATTTATTGAAACCGGCTGCCAAAACTGTCTGCAGGTAATGAACAGATGAGTGTTGGGAACATTTGCCACTGCATACACAGCGGCCGCCTTGAGGGCCGCTACATTGTTGTTTGGATGACTATTGGAGTCCCTCTCAACTGCGCCACATGCATAATAGGCCATTCGGTTAACATTTGAATAGCCGGGGGGCCAACAAGTTGAGGTTGACTTTGTCATGAATGTTTTCGCCCTCCATTTTTTGTTTGTATGGGCTGTATGGGATAAGGAAGACCCTTCACTGTAAAAAAAAAAAAAAAAAAAAAAATTACAGTACGAAGTACTGTTCATCTCGCGCACAAACTCGATCACAGTGAATGTGTTGTATCTTTCTTTGGTTTCCTGACTATATTAACATGGAATATACCGTAGTTGCTTAAAATTAACAGCACAATGTGCTGGCAATTTGGACGTCAGCAGTTTGTGCTCTAAAAAAATGCGTCCAAATTGCCAGCACATTGTGTTGTTAATTTTACGCAACTACTGTATTTTCCGTGTTAATATAGTCAGGAAACCAAAGAAAGATACAGCACATTCACTGTGATCGAGTTTGTTCTGGCAAATTTACAGTAGTTTTTTTACAGTGTTGTTAAAAAACGTACGACCTACCACGTGTTAGAGAAATAAGTTAGTGCTTTAACACCTCGGTATAAGCAAGGCGTTGACTCTGGCATATTTGATTCATGCAATGCGGCGGCATCAGATTTGTTCTTGTTTTCAGGAACCCCCGAATCGTCAGTGAGAAATTTTCTGCACATGTCTATCAGAACTTCTTCCGCGATTTTACACCATCACCGACTTTTTTGCGGTTCCATTTCTTGACCTGGGAAAAGTTTTTCCTTTTGGAAAGGAGCAAGAGCATTCCTGACTCCTGTTGATTTTTCAGCTTGTTAATTAGGCGCTTGTCTCTGGTCAGGCGGTTATCCCTAGCTCTGTCGGGCAAGAACTGAACTCTCCTCATCACTTACGACATCTAACGAAAATCCTCATGATTCATCAGATTGTGGCCTCATCAACCTGCATCTCCCTCGCGAGTGCCCTCGTCGATTTCGTAGGATTTTTATCGACTTGACTGACAAATTCCGGTGTCTTGAGGATTTCATATTGCCGATAATGTCGTTTTCAACATTAAACCTTTACCACATGAAACCTGGCAGCCTTCAGTTTTCTCCTTGTATATAAGTTGAATGACCGGGAACTTCAAGAATGTGGCAATCTCTAAATCGAAGTGTTCTTAAGCCAATGAGCCAATAACACGATGCCTCTTGATATTTTCCAATAATTTAGGTTCTGGCATGTATACAGGTAACAGAAAAAGGTTTGTAAATATGATATACAGGGTGGTATTTCACCTATAACTTATGTTCTCAAATACCTGAACTACCTGTACTTAGAAAGAAATATCTTTGCTCTGAGAATCAAAATAGTAAACATTTCGTTTTTATATGACTAAGTCATACCAAGTAATGATATATATATATATATATATATATATATTTTAATACAACGTTTTCCGGTACTGCAAAAGGCATATTTTCGGTTTTAGTGCTAGAAAGCGCTGAAATTTTATTACATTTAAAGTGTCATACCTCTTTAAGTTTTGATCACAGAAAAATGGAATTTTTACTATTTTACTTCTCAAATCATGGAAAATATATTTTTTTAAATACCACTTCTAACACACAGGGGCAGTATAAAAATTTAAATATGCATGCAGTTCTTTATTATGCAAGTGCTATATCTAAAATCTATATTTGAGTTCAATACATTAAAAATTGGAAATATGTTTTTATTACCTCAGCGATATAAGCGAAAGTCGCCATAACGTTTATTTTGTATCATACGCTATACAGGGAGTTCTCTCTCAACGGCGTCCCAATGGCTAAATTCAAAGCCTTTAGTCATAGACGTAGTTCCAATAGCAAAAATGTTTTAAATGAGAAAAATAAGTATTTTATTAGTCGTTTTGATCATCAAAAAGATTTCTTAAAAATTTGCGAAATTTAAATTTTTATACTGTGTCGCGGTCCTGTAACTGACATTTAGTAAAAATTTCCTATTACACTAAAAATAGGGGGAAAAGTTCTATTCATCTAACACTAATATTTACCTAGTTATGAAACTTTGAATTGCAGGACTTACGCCCATTTTCCGCATCTGAACACAGATGAGTTGGGCCATGCTTAAAGGAATCGTACACAAAGTTCTTAAAGTATTAGAAAGATTTATTTCGCGTGCACATTTATGGATTGCAGCTGAAGGAAGTCACTCCTATCAAGTTTTAAGATAACTTTAATTTTTATTAATTAAATTTTAGATTAGATAATCTAATAGCATTTTAAAATCTGTATGATTTTGTAAAGAATTGGGACTGTTGCTTTTCAACATTTAACAAAAATTTTGTTATTTTTAACTTATATTTTTAGTACAAGTTGTTTATTTTTCTTTAATATGTCAGAATGAAAATAGATTTCAAATTTATATTGTGATGCTAATTTAATTTTCAACTGTTATTATTATTATTTTTTCTATCTGAAGATTATTTATAATTCTAGTAAATTTGTGAATGACCCCTTTTTCGCAGCAAAAATTATACTTCACCTTTAGCAGGCTGTTGACAGGTCTGTTTAATCTTAGAAGAATGGGACTTTTTTTGTTTTACGTCTTAGTGTAATAGGATATTTTTACTAAATATGACTTATAGGACCAGGCAACATACAAAAGTTAAAACTTCATAATTTTTTAAGTAATATTTTTATTGACCTATATCACTTTTAAAACACTCCTCATTTAAAACATTTTTGTATTTGAAACTATATGTCTATGCCTAACGATTTAGGAATTAGCCATTAGACACTGTTGAGAGTCGACACCCTGTATATACGCGTATGTATCACTTAAAAGAACAGAAGATTATGTGAAAGAAACAAAAGACGAAAAGTAAGAAAAGGTTAAAATAGAACACAACAACAATAAGATAATTGAAAGATAATTAAAGTGCGGGAATAGACAACAATATTAATAATAAAATATCAAAGAAGTTGAGATTGTAATAAGGTAGAGATTGAATAATTAAATGCGCAGTTACATTTTGTGAGATACTAAAAACTATTTAAGATGCAATACTTTATTGATGAATCATTAACTAAATAGAAAATTTGTCTTTGGATATTAATTTATTCATTGTTATCCCATACTAATCTAAGAAAATGCAAGAATTTAGAAAGCACATTTCACCAAGATAAGAAGGTTTACATTCTTGTGTCTAATTTTGGTAGTTTTGTTTGTGTTAAAATGTCTAATTTGTGACAAAATCTGAATATTTTGTAACGATAAAAATATATATGTATTTTCTAGTTGAAAATTTATCAATGTGGCATGAATATTTTTGCTATCAGCGTAGTAAAAAGCCTAATACGTTAACTTTGCACTAAATGATATATACATATATATTTGAATTATCATTATTTGCTTATGTAGATTCTCGATTATGTTAAAAATAATGTATCATCTGAGATCAAATACAAATTTTGTAATACATTATTTTACTTTTGATTACATCATTTGACACACATTATTTCACCATACAACTGAATTCTGGTCCCATGTCCCAATGTGAATTCGGTTATTTCTCTGATGTGCCATCTTTACAGTATTTGAAGCAATATTGAAAGTTCGTACTTTTTATTCAATTTAGTCAGGAAAAAATAAATACACAATTTCATAAAATCGATGGACAATATAAAAAGTTGTTTTTAAAGATAAGTTTAATTTTTAGACATTCGTTATTTTCAAAACTATAACTTTCACAAAGACTCTATTCACTAAATATTAAAAATTGCCAAGGATGTTTTATAAACATATTTAGTTATTAAAATATTTAAACTTCTCTTTCATATCTGTAGAAGTACAATTAATAATGCTTAAAATATGTATTGTGTAACCAAACATCCGAATTCTGAAATGTATCAACAGATTTAATATCATTCATTCAAACAACCATTATCCTACTGAATCTATTTATATCTTGATAAAGGCCTGACAAAAGCTTAAATTATTATTCATGAGAAACATTTTCTCAAAATGATACATGACTCTGACACGAGTTTTCACCGTTATGAATCTGACTTTATGAATCGCGATAGTTCTCTTTAAATAACACATTTTGTGTAACTAGTATATATTTTAACTATTCCAATAAACTTATTTGTTATAAAATATATTGATTTGCGAATTTAAATTTTGGGATAAAAATGAAATGGATAACGTTACTCTTTAATACAGAAAGGCGAATTGAAAATGTATAGCTTATGACAATTGTATTTCATTATAAAGGTTGCTCCAAAATTCATGCAAGAAGTAATTTTGATAGAAAACATCGGTTTATAATTGATATTGTTAATGTTTTATTCATTCATAAAGTATACAGTATAGAGTGGCGTAGCTACAGATATTTTCTCGGGGGGGGGGGGGAAATTAAAAAATTTCCCAACTTGAAACAAATTGCTTTATTTTCCAACTGAAATGATATATGCACACTGTAAAAAAAAAAAACGGACCAAAAAACGGAAATACTACTGGCAATCTAGACGCCAGTACTATTTCCGTTTTTTACGGGAATTTTTACCCATAAATTACAGAAATTTTTCAGTTTTTCTGATTAAATACGGAAACTTTTCTGTAATTTATGGGTAAAAATTCCCGTAAAAAAACGGAAATAGTACTGGCGTCTAGATTTCCAGTAGTATTTCCGTTTTTTGGTCCGTTTTTTTTTTTTACAGTGAATGTGTGTTTATGATAATGATACTTATACGAAAAAATCCTTTCCAAAGAAAAATACTGAAATTAAAAACATAAAAATTATAATTATTGGTTTGTTCAATGAACGTTTAAGTACACCTCTTTCATTTAAATAATTAAAATCAAAACTATATTAATTTCTATTTTCCTATCTTGGAATCATTGAGAATGAAAATAATAAGATACCCAATTGCTAAATGAATAGTTAAGGAAGCAATTTCAAACGATACAGTAAATGTAAAATTTAAATCTACAAAAATTGCATAAATTTAGAGAAAACCAGCATTAATTTAAGATTTGCAATTTTTTTTTACTTCTGTTACGTACGAGTCATAATCGCACTTCATATGAAAATACCGTCATGTTATTTTGAAAAAGGAACAAAGATTTGGAAGAAATAAAAACAATAGATTAGAGGCACTGTTGGTGGACAACAGTAGGGAAATTCAGGTCTGGATATGATGATATTGATATTTTCGTGGCACAGAAAAACACAGTGACAAATTGAGTCTGGCTGCTTTTTGTACTTCTTTTGATATTTAACTTGTTTGCTATTACAGAACTCAGAAAGGCAGTTCAAAAAACAATAAAAATTTCATACTTTTTTACTATTATTTAAAAAAAAAAAGAAAAAGGTCTTTCAAAAATCTACAATTTCCCAACTCTAAGCTCAAATTTCCAAAGTTCACATACATTGGAGGGGGAGGCTCCCCCTATTACCCCACATCGCAACGCCTCTGTATAGCGTTATGTATGGAATAGCATATCGGGTAAATGCGGCCTCCACGGCTTTGCTGGTTCATACGTACTCTTTTGCATAAATTTTTCATGACTGCTTTGCATAAAGATTGCTGAATTTCGTTGATACAGAGCTCAATTTCCTACTTCAAGGAGTGGGTTGTCGTGGGCTTGTTGGCATAAACCTTACACTTCAAAAAAACCACAAAGAAAAAAGTGCAACGGCATTAAATCTCATGATCTCGGCCAATTCTGCTCACTAAAACGGGAAATTACAGGACCAGGAAATGATTCATGCAGTTAATGAATTATTTTTCGGCCTGTATGGCATATGGCAGGAACAGCAAACCTTTTCACGTCAGCTTGCCAATTTTTTGCAAAAAACATTTACATCAACATGGCGTGCCAACAAATAAAAAAAAAATAGTGGCTCAAAGCAATTTAGTTTTTGTTTATGGGAATAAAAAATGTAGAGGAAACCCACAAACCCACATTCGCATCGCTGCCAACTTTTACGCTTTTTTCCTACTGCTATCTTTCAAAAGAAATATTTGCCTTATTTAATCCTAAGTTTTCGACGATTAAATAAGACTAATTTCTCTGTTGAAAAATAGTGGTAGGAAAAAAGCGTAAAACTTGGAAGCTATGCATTTGGGTATTATACGGTAGTAATTATGGTAACAATTTTAGAAAATAATAAAAGAGTAAATACGATTTCTGTTATTGTATTTAGGATGGCAAGTAAGTAATATCAGATTGATACCGAGTATTTTTACCATAATTCAAGCTGAATTGGAGTCATCTGAGAAGTGGTTTCTATTTGTGTTTTTCATATTGTTCATTTTCGAAGATAGTGGTTAGCAGTCGTAAGCAGAGAGGAAAATTGTCAAATTGACAAGTTTCATAAGAAATCGCTATAATTTCAGCAATGGCGTTTTCTTCTTATAATGCCTAATGATCTGTCTTTTTCATTTTCTCCATATCTTCTCCTAATTTGACAAAGTATTAAAAAATATATGAAATCCATATTTAAAACAGGTTAGAATTTAATAAATTGCGTTTCAACATCCGAAAAAAAATTAAACAATTAGAAAAATTCGTCTTGTCTAAAGTCATGTAAATTGTTTAATTGCATTCTATTTTGCTTTAGAACATCCTTCAAAGCAATGCCGAGAAATTCTGACGCGTGCCACTTATGGTACGCATGCTATAGGTTCACCGTCCCTGGCATCGTCTTGTTGAAACCACATATTGTCCACATCCATATCTTGCAATTTAGGCACAAATGACACAAAATTCAAGTCTTGCATGAATTTTGGGAAACAATTCAAGCTGAATTGTAGTCATCTGAGAAATGGTTTCTATTTGTGCTTTTCATATTATTCATTTTTCGAAAATAGTGACTAGCAGTCATAAGCAGAGAGGAAAATTGTCAAATTGACAAGTTTCATAAGAAATCGCTATAATTTCATCAATGGCAATTTCTTCTTATAATGCCTAATGATCTTTCTTTTTCATTTTCTTCATATCTTCTCCTAATTTGACAAAGTATTAAAAAATATATGAAATATTAAAATAAGTTAGAATTTAATAAATTGCGTTTCAACATCCAAAAAAAAAAATTAAACAATTAGAAAAATTCGTCTTGTGTAAAGTCATGTAAATTGTTTAATTGCATTCTATTTTACTTTAGAACATCCGTCAAAGCAATGCCGAGAAATTCTGACGTGTGCCACTTATGGTACGCATGCCATAGGTTCGCCGTCCCAGGCAAATGGCATCGTCTAGTTGAAACCACATGTTGTCCACATCCATATCTTGCAATTTAGTCACAAATGACGCAAAATTCAAGTCTTGCATGAATTTTGGGAAAAAATTACAATTTTTAATTATAAACCTTAGTTTTCTATCAAAATTTCTTCTTGCGTATATTTTGGAACACCCTTTTCATAGCGGTTTAAAATGAATAAAACAAACTTCCCGAGGTGAGTAACACATCGAAATATATTTTCATAGTACATTACAAAAAGTAAATAAATAAATAAATAAAAATACAAAATTTATCTTAATCTAAGAAAATATGTAAATAACTACTAGAGAAAATATAGAATAACCTTCTCTGAGTTACCCACGGCTCAAAAAAGCATAGTTGTCTTTAGAAAGAACAGAAACCAAGAGACCAATAGATTTTAAAGATTTCAAGAAACAAAGTTTTTATATTATTATTATTATTATTGCTTCCACTGATATTCGGAATGTTTCCAGGTAAAGGTAATTTTATAGCGTATTAATCAGCTTTCTCAAAACGGAATATCAATTTTAACGATGCTATCTATAACAATGCTATCAAACTTGTTTTACGCACAAATATGATAAATTAACAGCATTAACATTAAAAAAAAAATATTTTGTTACTCTCGCATATTTAAATCCAGCTAAGCAGCTAAAAACGTTTAATTGATTAATATATATATATATATATATATATATATATATAATAGAACCCCGCTAATCCGAAATTTCAGCTAATCCGAACCGATTTTATTTTCGAAAATTATACCTTAGCAGATTAAGTAAATAGAATAAAACAGAACAGAATAAAACAATACTCAATAATATAAAAGTACAACATATGTACACGAATATAAAATGAAAACGTGCACTGTATGCATACTCGTAGAAGGCATCTTAAAAAAATCTCGAATATCAGTTTGTTTGCCAGTCATTATAAAATTCTTTTCTAAAATGCAAAAAGCATTTAATTCAGATTATAAAAATTTATTTTTCCTTTCAACAGTTTGATATCGCAAATTATCTAGAGTAATATTTTATCTTCCCCCCTCGTCGACGTGGTGACTGAGCTATTTATAGATTCGCGATTTTGGACCGTTTGTAATGGGTTGTTACGTAATTTCTCATTCTGAATTTCCAGTGGATTATCATAAACATCAGGAGTGATTAAACAAGTAACACTATATTTTCCGAAAGTCGTGCCGAATTATCCAGCACACAGGACCTTGGGATGCCGGATTAGAAAGTGTTTACTCTACTACTGAGTACTTTAACTTACATGTTTTTTAGCACGCATCTTTTTCTTTTCTATTTTTAACGGAATTTCGGGAAATCCGAATTTTTTTGTAATCAGAACAGGCACCAGTCCCAATTAGTTCGGATTAACGGTGTTCTACTGTATAGCAATCTGGTTTGTAAATACAACATCTATATTTTTACAGAATTGGATTTTTAATAATTAAGGACTATTTGAATAGATTTCTAGCATTATTGCTTGCTTGCCAATAATATTTTCAAATCTACGAGGGTCACCCAGAATGTAAGTTTGCCACCGCCCCTAAAAAGGAATAAAGTATAAGATCCTATTTTCTGGGACATTCAAGAAATCACTTAAATTATACTAGCAACCTGAGTGCCAATACAATTCCCGAGAAATGTCCTCCATAAAGAGCGCATTCGGTGAGGATATTTTGGAGGAAAACTATAGTTTTAGTAATTCAAGTTTACTTGAGAGAGAGTATACTCAATTATACTCAAGAGAATTCAAGTATATTTGTATTCTTGTTCTCGTGATAGATGTCAGAAAGGGATAATTTAGAAGTAATTTCCAAAAATTTTGAAATAAAAAACGGAAGATACAAATTATTAGTCATCACACAATTTTCAATTTCTTTTGCTTTTAGAGGATCGCATTTAGGCTGAACATTTGGAAGGGAAAATACCTGAATATTTTTTTTTCGTCTTAGATATCCAAATCAGATAATTAAAAGTTTTACTTAAAAATTACCAAAATAGCACAAATTGAAAGGAGATATAACTTATTAAACATTATATAATTTTAATTTTGTTGCTTTTAGAGAATCGCATTCAGGACGGATATTTTGAAAAAAAAAAAACTTGAATTCTCTTTTTCATGTTAAATATTCAAATGAATTGAGTATATGTTTTACTCACTGATTACGAAAAGTGCCCAAATAGAAAAAGAATAAAAGTATCAAATAGTTGTTTTTTTTATCTATTCTATCGCCTATTAGTCAGTGGAGTTAGCGACAAATTTCACCAAAACATTTCACTTCCGGATACCAGTATGAGATTTCGCACAGCGCTTATATACATACTAATAAACAAAAAATCCCCGGGAGGCAATCGATCAGGTGTCAAGATCCCTCCCCCCCCCCGGGGAGCATTGTGTGACATATACTGAGCACATTTTATTTTTTTTAAATACTTATCTTTATAATAAAGCTTTAAAATGTTTGTATACTATGTAAAATATGTATCCAATGGCCATGTAAGATTTTATTGCAGATCTATTGATATTTAGGGTATAAATGGCCTATTTGAAAAAAAAATCTCAAAACTTTTTTTGTATTTCTCAAAAATCTTTTTTTTTTCCCCAACAACTTGAAAGTATATATTAAAGCTTTGAAATTTTTATATGTTAAGTAAATCATTCTTATATTAGCAGTGTTAAATTTTGGTGTATTTACAATGATTTCTAGGGTATAAAGCGATCAGTCGAATATTTTCGCTTTACCCAAATTTACACCTGCTTACAAATTATTTCATTTAATACTCAGAGGGACTCTGTTCACTACGAGCTACGCTCACTAACCCTTGTCTAGATCATGCAGGCTCTAAGCAGTCTAATTTCCACAGATTTAAAAAAGGTTATCCGATTTCGCGTTGCGAATTCGTACTCTTTACTCTTTAATCGTGACTGTAACTGTCTGAACCAAAAAGAAAACAGAACAGAATCGAAACGTGAAGGAAATACAGTGTTTAGCATCTAAACGAACAAATAAGAGCAATTGGAACGATAGAATAAAATTGCAAGTAATGTCTCCACATGTGCAGCAATAGATAATGTAGATCATGACACTTCATCGAACACTTCATTCAAATCTTTTCACGGTACTTCCATTTCTTTGATTCAATATGTATCCGAGAACACAGAAATTTCAGAGTCCGTGAAACTAGACTTGAAGAACAATTCCAAGGCTCCCAGAAAACTATACGACATTGCCACCAACTCCAAACTTCAGAAGCGAGGTTCCAATGAGTACAGTGAACATTGAGCTGCAGAATGTAAGTGTTGAACTTTCACCTAAACTCGCCGAGTGGTTGAACGAGGGTAGGAAATTTGCGGGGTGTGAAGCTGTAACACTGTGTGCTTCCTACTTTTCCAAAAAAGAACAGATGAATTCAGAGTTAAACAAATGCAGGACAATCTTGCTCCCAGTGATCAATGAAGACATCAACTCGTCATCGGTTATCCGACATGCAACAAATATTGTGTGTGCTATTGTTCGCAAAGTTAATCCCAACCAAATACCTGTCATCACAGCTGACCAACCTGTCTATGTCTTGCTGAAATCTCTTCAGTGGGCTATGCCGTATAAATATGGGGAAGACAAAATCATAGTCATGTTAGGTGGCCTCCACATAGAAATGGCCGTTGCATCTGTGATAGGTATATGGCTTGAAGGAAGTGGATGGGCTGATAACCTTGTAGAAGGTAACGTAACAACATCAGGAATAGCGGATGGAATATTGAAAGTGTCGCACGTGAAGAGATGGCGATACGCTCACGAGGTTTCGATTATGACTCTACAAGTCCTGTTGGAGAGAGCCTATCAAAATCGAACAGAAGAAGAAGTAGATAAAATATTTGAAGATTGGATTCAGAGAATATCAGAAAAGTTGGCTCAGTTTAAGTATTGGCATACCACTAAAGCGTTAGAATTTTTGCTTTTAGATCTGGTGCGGAGTATCCGTCAGGGCAATAAGATAAGTTCCATTTCCACTTTGGAGGAAATATGTCCATGGATGTTTGCTTTTGATCGAACCAACTATGCTCGATGGCTGCCATTTTTTTACACAACTTGAAGCAACTACCAGAGATGCATCCCGCTGTTTTCTGTGAGTTTAAAAAGGGAAATATGTCTGGATCCAAAACTAACAGGAAATTCTCCAGGATGGCACATGACCAGTTGCACGAACAAAGCAACAAATTATTCAAAAACATTTCATATAATTTATCACGTCTAAGTGAAGAGAAGGGACTAATACAATGGATGGTTGCGGGACCCGAGGTTGCACGAGTGATTGAAGAGTTCGAAGAAAATCAAAACCTAAAATCAGACATCACTTCTGAAGAGCATCATGAAGACACTGCAAGCTTTTGTAACAGACTTCAGACCCATGTTTCTTCTCTTGTTGATGTATTTCAAGAACACGGCAATCCCTTCAAAGACCGAGAGTTGACTACCGTCAACAGTAGTAGGATTGTCCCCCCAGAAGAATGTGCGAGGTCTGTTATGTTATCGAATGTAATAGGGAAAAGACAGTTTGAAGAATTTGTCGAAGATCGCTTATCACTAAGAAAGGTATCAATCCATAACGTCATGAAAAAAAAACTTACCCCTGATGAGTGGAAAGAAAGTTTCTGTTAAGTCCAAAGACAAGCAAAAGATTCTTGACCTGAGAAAAGACCGTACGCTTTTCGCCAAGCTATACGTTGCTACACAAGCAAGACAAATGGATGTCAAAGAATTTTTCGCACATGAGTGGAGTTTCTGAAACGACTGTCATTGAACCTAATGTTTCTTGCGTCATTATCGATGGAGCTGCTTTGGACCATATGCTTATCCCTCAATCCAGTCGAACCTTACAGCAGTACTGTGATCAGATTGTTGGACCATACGTTTTATCGACGCTAAAAACTGCAGATAGAGTCGATTTGGTTTTCGACCGCTATCTAGATGGAAGCCTTAAAAATGACAAGAAAGATGAGAGGATCTGATTCATGGGTAAATGTCAAATCCAACGTTATCATACCTAAATCCTTCAGTAAGTTTCTTGCTCACAGCAAAAATAAAGAAGATCTCTTCGGATTTTTAGCAGAAAACCTTGTCAAGATAGATCTGCCCCTTGGGAAACAAGTCATTTGCACCTACAGAAACAAGGTAATTGGTTCGCATAAGGGCATTTTTGCAGGCATTTCTCCAGTCTCCCATGAAGAAGCGGATGCCCGTGTTTTACTTCATGTTCGACATGCTTTTGAATACTCGGGTCATTCAAAGATCACAGTAAAAACTGTTGACAGTGATGTTGTAGGGATTGCCATGTATGCTTTCTCTAGACTACCAAATCTAAAAGAATTGTGGTTGGAGTATGGAAGTGGAAAGCATCTCCAATACCTTCCCATCCACGAGTTGCACAGGAAAGTTCCACAAGAAATTCCAGATCTTTTACCTTTCTTCCATTTCTTCCTTGCTGACACGGTGTGTAGTTTCCAAGGTATCGGTAAATCTACTTTCTGGAAAGTATGGATGACATTTCGAGACGTGGACAAGGCTTTTTTGGCCTATTCCAAAGTTCCCAACAACATAACAGAGGATCACAAATATTTTTTACTTAATCAGCGATTCGTCGTCCTTTCATATTATGCATCAAGTTCAGTGGATACCGTAAATGAAGCCAGGCGAGTACTATTTACACAGCAGAACAGACCCATTGAAAATATTCCACCAACCAGAAATGTTCTCCTACATCACCTGAAGAGGGCTATCCTGCAGTGTTCTTTGGGGACAAACTGCCTTCAAAGCAGTTTTCCACGTTTGAATCCGTGTCAATGGGGATGGAAAAAGATGGACGATGGCTACGAGCCCCTCTGGTCTTCAAACACAGAAATCACCATGGAGAAGCTACAAGAATTGATTGCATGCAAGTGCAAAAAGATGTTCACACGTTGTCGATGTGTAAAATCAGGTATAAGTTGCACTTTACTTTGTAGCTGTGAGGGACAATGCAGTGAATAAAATGGTTTTATTTTGCAAATTTGTAAACTTTTTACATTATAACAATGGATTTGCTTTAAATATGAGGTTTGTTTAAACTCAGAGTCACGGTTATGCTTTTGCTTTTTTTCATTTTTACTACTGCTTATGGGAATTAGATTTACAGAGAACATATTCATACAAACAATTATATAAACATGCTCTCTAAGATATATCTAGGAGGGGGTAGGGAGGAGAGTTTAGAAGTGAAAAAAGTGAAAAACAAATCCACAAGTGACACCCAGTGCAAAATGAGTACCGGAAAACATCGTAACAATGTAAAAGTTGGCTGAGTGTTATGTTGTCGCCGCAAACACGTCTAAACCGTTTGTCGTAGAACAAATTTGTGAAAACCATTTTGTAGCTTATTTCAAGAGCTTTTAAATGATATATCACAATATCATAATATTATAATTGTGAATGAAGATGTGAGCATTTTAATGAACTTATATCCATCGTCGCGGAGGCCATTTTGATGACGTCATTATGGAGGGTTTTGACGTCTGATCGATTGCCTCCCGGCAGTTTTCTATTTCTTAACATATATATAAGCAATGCTAAATAGCTCATACTGGTATCCGGAAGTGAAATGTTTTTACGCTAACTCCACTGACTATATCGAGTAAAGCGTTCATAGAAGACATTTTGGTAGTAAAACACTCGAATTCTCGTTTTGCGTTAAGGGGGTCCGGGACAGATTTTAAAATAATTTTTATTTATTGAGTTAAAATTCTGAATTTTTTGTGATGGTTAATCTTATCATTTGTAAACAAAATCAAATGATAAATCTTCTCATATATATATTTTTTTATTTAAATTAAAATTTATTAAAAAAAGTAGGGTAAATTAAAATCGTTATAACCCAGAATATTATTTCTAGAATTTCATTTTTTTTTCATTTAAATAAACACAAATATATAAGTTTTAACTTTCATTCATGATTTTTAAAAATATCAATTTATAAAAAAAATTAAAAATATTTAACGAAAAAAATTTAAAAAAAGTGCTGCAACTTAAAAAAAAAAAAAAAAAAAAAAAAAAAAAATCATATTTTCAAAAGTAAATATTTTTTTCAAATATGCTGAATCAAAATTAAAGTAAAACAATTGAAAAAGATATGTTCCATGTTTGAGCCTGTTATCTTTAACGGCTCTCGAGTTATAAGAATTTAAATACGAGAAATGGCGAAATAACCTATCAGGAAGAAAAAGACGACAACAAGAAGTCGTTTTTACAAGAAGTCGTTTCCGTGTCAGCCATTGCTTGAAAGCTAAATTTTGAAAACAAACTAAAACGAAAAAAATAATATTTTGTTGTTCTAATTCAGATAGAAACATGATTTAAATGTCGTTTTAAGCAGGAAAAAACGGAGAAATTTTTAACGAAATAAAATGTTTTTGAAAAATTTGAAGATTTTTGAGTCCCGGACCCCCTTAAATGACCAAAATAGATAATTAAATGGTTTACTCGGTGATTACCAAACGGGAAGAAGATATGAATTATTAATCATTGAGCAGTTTTTTATTTACTTCTGCTGTTTTTAGAGGAATATATTCAAGGTGCACAATTTGAAGGAAAAACACTTGAATTCTCCTGTTAGATGTCCACAAACGATGATTACAAGTTTTATTTAATGAAAAAAAAAAGCGATGAAATGGAAGTTGAATATAAGTAGCAAATCTTCATTTATTTTACACATTAATTAGAACACATTCAGGGAGGACATTTGGGAGGAAATCAATCTAATTCTCGTTTTTTCGTTAGATGCCGAAATGAAACAAACATTATACTCATTGATTAGTAAAAGTACTCAAATGGAAGGGAATTATAAGCTATTAATCATTAAACAGTTTTTAATTATTTCTGATTATTTAGAAATTCCCATTCAGGGTGCACATTTTAAAAGGAAAACACTTGAGTTTTCGTTTTCGTGTTAGATGTTCAAAAGCGATAATTACAGGTTTTACTCGGGATTTAACAAAACAGTTCAAATGCAGGAGATATATTCAGTAGTTTTAGTATTATTACTATTTCTACTGCTTTTAGAAAAAAGGACATTTAGTGAGGACACTTCAAAAGAACAAGGTTACTATATCTAAAGGTTGCGCCATTTCACCCCGTAGCCAATAGGGAGCGACTCGCTGCTTGACGTCACTGCGCGTGCTAAGATGAGTTTCCCAATTGACTTTGCATTAGAAAGGCGCTATTTTTAATTAAAAAATTTCAGTAGAAATTTTTGCGTGAAAAGAAGTTTAACGATTAAAATATATTCCTTATACATAGGACAAACATCACATATAAATTTTAAGCTATTATCTCTTTTTAGCTCTTCGAAATTTAATTGTTAAATTTGCTGTCTTTTTCATTAAGTTTCGTTTACGATTCAATATGGAAAAGTTCATTTACATTAAAAAAAAGTGTAAAATAATATTTTTTATAAATAAAATCTTAAAGACCTACAAAAGCAGGAAATTTCATCGTTACACGACTGCAGATAATATTTTGTTAAAAATTTTTAATATAGTGTATTTATGATATTCGATTGGTATTCAATTTGAAATCTAAGATAATTCTAATATTATTATAATTTCGATATGTCTTTGATAAAAACCCATAAAAAAGGTTTAAAAAATAATAAGTTACGTTTCAACTTCATAGCAAGATTACACAAGATTGAGTTTTGAATAATTAGATTTAAAAGACAAATAAAATAGAAACTTTAATAAGTAAACATATGAATATTTAATATTTTTAAACGGAAATATTTATACGGTATAATTATATGGTTTGGTGGAAATAATTTTTGAAATTCAGATTAATATAATTTATAAATACATTAAAAAGTTTATTTAAAATAATAATTTAATGTTATATAATAATAATAATAAATATAAATCTGCATACATAATTAAAAGAAATTAAGGCAAATTATTGCGTTAAAGTGAATTTAACGTTTAACCCATTAACCGCCAAAACTATAAGGTTGAAATTTTCAACTTTTTACCTGAACGGCGTTTGCCACCACAAACTCTGAAAGATAATTTTCGCTTTATATGGTCTTAAAATTTTATGTCTTTAAGTCAGGCCAATTTTTTAATTGAAAAATAGCGGTGGGTATGTAAATAACTTAAATAAGTGTATTTATTTTGACTGTTGCGTGAACGCAACACCAGCGGGTAATGGGTTAAACAAAATTTTTACATCCAAATAAAGTGCCATATTTAAAATTACAATTCAGCTTTTTAAAACTTAATTTTAAATGTACTATTGTTTTCTTCAGATGCAGCTTATGTGATTAAATATTAAATTGATTTATTTTTTTTATATAATAAAAATGAGGACAGCAGTATTTATAAAGGAGATTTAGAATACAAATAACAGAAATTTTAATTTTTAAATTGCCAAATATTTAAAACTGAATCATTTATGCGATATAGAAAAGTTAAAATTTAAAATTCAGAGCACTGTACGTTTATAAATACCTTCCAAAAGAGCTATATAAAATTATATTTTAATGCTGTATGGGGATAAAATTATATAAAATTATTTTAATATATATTATATTTTAGGTTTTTGCCCTCAGAATATGCTTTCATTCCCAGCATTTGATTTCATCACAGGGTGAAGATGTATTTTAATGTGTGCTCCTTTATTTGCTATTTCTCGTACTGTTTTATCATGCAATCAAATTTGACTTACTCACATTTTTGATTTTCTGGCAACGTATCTCTTTTTTATTTCTGATGAATATATTTGATTAAAATGCTTCAATCGAATAAAAGTCCTGGTTTTCACAAATGTTTTTATTATGGATATAGTAACATTGTTTTAGAGAAGCAATTAAAGCTTCGTGTGAGGGCAAACTGCCCTGGGTGTCAAAGAAAATAACAAGAAAGGTTTACTTCCCGCCTCCGTCCCTTTTAAAGATCGACTGAAGATAAGAAGCAATAAAAACTCATCTTAGAAAAGAAAAAATACACGGCTATTTGAAGAAAAAAATCCCTTCTAAATCGTTTTATTCCTAGAAAAAAATACTTCCGTTAAAGAAAAATGTTTTATTTTGAAGAAACATGCTCTCCTCTGACCAAAGATACAATTTTTTTTAGCATAAATTCTATTTTAAATAAGAAAATAGGTTATTTTCTGTTGCAAGACTCCTCCTTAGCACGCGCAGTGACGTCATGCGCACCGAAACCTTGATACCAGAAGTAAAGGGAAATGGCACCCCCCCTGCAAAAGAAGAACACTCGAGCTCTCGTTTTGCTGTTAAATATCTAAAAAAGATGTTTACAAGTTTCACCAGAAATTGCCAAAATAGTACAATAGATGTAACTTATTAAGCTTTAAACAGTTTTTATTTCTATTACCTTTAAATGATCACAACCAGGATGTACATTTCGAAGGGAAAATGAAATCCGAGGGACTCTTGAAGGGACTCTTGAAATCCGAGTTTCGTGTTACACGTCTAAAAGAGTAATCACGTCTAAAAGTTTTACTCAACATTTTCCGAAATTCTCAAGAAAAAAATACGAGCATCAAACAATTTACTATTATTATTATTATTATTATTTCTGTTAGTTTTAAATAAATACATTCAGGGCATTTAAAATGAAAAACATTCGAATTATTTTCATGTTAGATGTTCAAAATTGGTAATCCTAAGTTCTATCCTGTAATTCCTAAGACTACTCAAATAGAAAGAATGCATTAAGAATTAAACAGTTTATATTGTTATTGTCTTTATATTCAGGATTAATATTTTAAAGAAAAAACACTTGAATTCTCGTTTTTGTGCTAGATGTCCAACAGAGATAATTAAAATTTTACTTGGTATTCAGTAAAAGTGTTTAAATTCTCGAGTAATATAAGCATCAAACAATTTTTTTAGTATTATTAATATTTATACTTCCTTTAGTAAAAGCACATTCAGTGACGATCTAAAGAAAATCGCCGGAGTTCTTGTTTTCCTCTTAAATATACAAAAATTATGTTTACAAGTTTTACAAGAAATTGCCAAAATAGTACAATAGATGTAACCAAAAGTGTTCAAACACAGGAGGATAATCATCAAGGAGTGCCTTTTTATTGTTATTCTTATTTCTATTGCCTTTAGAGAGGCTCATTAGAAAAAGACATTTCAAGAGAAAAAACATTTGAACTCTCATTTTCGTATTAGATATTTTTTTAGATATTTAGTAAAAGAGACCTCTTTTATCTCTTTTATCTAAATAATTTAGATAAAAGAGGTAATTGCAATTTTTTCTTAGCAATTGCCGAAAATTCTCAAATGGAGATTATAACTTATTAAGAATGATTCAGATTTTTTTTTTTTCTGTTGTCTTTAGGCATGCACACCGAGTAGAAGATTTCGATGGAAAACAACTACAATTCTCATTTTAGTGTTAGATGTCCAAAAGAATCACCATTTAATTTTTTTTTAACATTCGATTAACAATAATTTATGCTGCATAAAGTTTGTATTTTGATTTTTTTTTATGAAGCTAATTAATTTTAAAAATGTGCTCATTTCTGTAACGATCTTGTTTCACACAAAGGAAACATTTTGTAACAGTCCATTCTTGCCTACGAGGATCGTATAAGTTTACTTTTCAAAAATTAGTTTTACAACTGTTTCATAAACACAGGCTTATACACTTTTTCAATTTATTTTATCTCCCAAACTCCAAAAAAATGAAAAGTTATAGCGCATTTCAATCTCTTTAAGACATCCTTTTTAAATACATAAGCATAAAAATAAAGTATCTTATCAATTATTGAACAATAAAGTTCATATGCTGCATAAAAATGTACATCGAATGTTTTCCTGTTATAAAATACAGCGAACAAAACAAATAAATATAATAAAAACTCGATTTAATTGTTTCGTTTGACGTAAATGACAATGCGTGAAAAAGTAAATGCCTTCGTTGTACTATAATATTATTAAATATAACTAGATGCAATTGTAATATGTTAATTTCATAATCTTAAAATATCATTTAATCCTAAAGCAAGTATCTAAATTTAAATAGAATATTTACAACTTTTAATAAGCAGTCAATATGTTTAAATGCCGACTGCCTCAAAACAATGATTAAAAATAGATTTTTTTGAATTAACTACGCAATTCTAGAACGCTTTGGGATTTTATTTTGTCAGATATAATTAACTTATTGTATTTTCAGAAAATTGTCTTTTAATTTTTCGTGGGCTTAAACCAAGTTAAATTAAATTGCTTAATTTATAAAATCAGTTTTTTTTTTCAATATTTTTTGCATGAACTTTCCTTTCAATTGCGGGAGAAATTACCGAATCATTTACGATAAAAGAAACCCGATAATAGAAAGAAACTTTGGCCATAGCGATTATTGTGTTTCTCTATAGGATTATAAAAGATTCGTCATTCGTCACTATTACTTTCACTTGTAAAAAAAAAAAAAAAAAAAAAAAAAATCATTTATTGAATGTACAGAACCCCGATCACGGAAAGGGTCATAACTTAAACTTCTATCACTGCTTTCAAATGTACTTGCACAGTTAGTCAAATACTTTTGCGAGGAAGCTTTTAATGTGTGGAGAAATTTCATACTCCTGTATAAACAAGAAATATTTTGTGATCTATTTGAAGTTCACGAAAATATAATAGAACCTCTTTCGAGTTACCCACAGTTCCGAAAATCTTCAGAATTATCCTCCTTTATCTTTAGAAATAACTAGGGGATGTGTACCCTGGCTCCCCGGGTCATAGAATATAGGTGAAAACATTTTTTTTTTAATTGAAAACTAATAATTTTTTTATATGCAATAAATTTTTTAGACTGCCCACTTACAATAAGAAAGCATTTTTCATATGGAAAATACGAATTATACAATCAAATAAATTTTTGAAATTTATCAAAAGCGACATTTTCTTATTAGCCGCATGCTAAGACTTATTTGACCAAGATTTTGCTACTTATGGCATCCTTTTATATTTTGATAATTTCAGAGCTTATACATGTCTGTTAAATTGTGTTTTATTTATATTATTTTATTTATTTATTCATAGGGAAGTTTTTCGAAATGGATATTAGCCGTAAGAAAGTGATGAACTCTTTATTTATTTATTTTTTTAAAGGCAAACGAATTAATATTTCGTAATCGAGCTCCGCGCGATATAGATAATTTAAAAAATATATCATGCTTTAAAATTGTTTTTAAAACCATAGGCAATCAGTCAACTGAGATGCACTTTGCAAACAAATTCCATTTTATTTGAAAATTTTATTTGAAGAAAAAAAAAATCCTATTTGGTGATCTAAAATTTTAAATTGTACGATTACAAATATGTTAGATTTATGTTTTTACAATATTATTATTTTATTTGTTTATAAAAGAAGCATTAATTTCGTTAATTTGTCTTTAACAAATATGTTAGATTGGTGGCTTTTTTTAATATTATTCTTTTATTTGTTTATAAAGGAAGTATTAATTTCGTTATGCAAAAATAGTTAGAAACAAATGCAGAAAAATGTTTGTTGCTTTATGTGCGAAATGTTCATTATCATTATGTTTTGAAACCGGCACGTGATAAGATAAACTTTTAAAAAAATCAAGCTTAAAAATTATTTTAGAAAATATAATACATCAGTCAATTAAGATACAGTTTTTAAACAAATTGCATTTGAAAGTAAATTTTTTCCTATGCGCCGAAAATTGAAAATGTACGATGGTCAGAAGATTAAAAAATTGCAGTAGTGAAAATTTCAAGACCGAAATTTGATTGTGAAGTGTATTCGCAAAATGACGTCAGCGTTACGCATAGATACGTTTGTTCCTTATTATATAGATACTTAATCAGTAAAATATAATAAAGATCAGTTATTAGGATGCGGTTATCAATTGAGGCTCTTATTCCGGTATTCCGGAATGAAAAACTGCAATTTTCACCTTCTCAAAATTTGCATACGCACTTCTGATATCCATATTTATCATTTAAAAAAAACATTGTATTTTGTTTGATCATATAAAAACCATTTTAACTCAAAACTTGAAGTCACGATTGTCAGCAACATCTTTTATGGGAACAGGCGCACCCTTTACTTGAGATTCTAATGTCAATTCCGGAGAGAAAAAAATTCCGTAATTTATGTTTTTTGACGCATCCTTTACTTGAGATTCTAATGTCAATTCCGGAGAGTAAAAATTTCCGTAATTTATGTTTTTTAGATGCATTTGTGTTAAAATGTATAGTTTTATCTAAGAAAATAATCGTTTTCTTTTAAATATGACTTCATTTTCACTTAAATAAGCATTTCGCATAAGCATGTCTGAAACTTAGTATCAGTAAATATGCAGAAGGAAAAACAATATACAAAATTTATGAGGAAAAATGGATGTTTTCAAAAGCAGTATGTCGTTTTCCGTTATTATGCCCCTAATATAATATTCTGCTCCTAATGGGATTTTGCGACACTAAACCCTATACAACAATTTTTATCAGAAAATAGCATTAATAAAGAAAAAAAAACCTCATTATTTCTGTCTTGTCTGCAATAATGAAAACTATCTAATTTTCACAATTTTGAAGAAATTTCATAAATTCTTTTAAAATTAAAATATAAAAGTAGGGATATTTAAAAGAAAAACAAGAGATAGTGCGATCACATCTACAAATGAAGAGCTTTCAGTTTAAAAAATATATTAGCAAAATTGGTTCGGCAGAAAGATCAGGGCAGATGTCTAAAAAACACACTTGTGTTTTAAATATATAGATTATATAAAATTAGGGAAAATTAAATTAAGCAAATTACGTTATTTTGATAAAATTATAGTAGAATGTCCTAAAGAATAGCACTAAAATTTTATTATTCGAGAGAATTTTGGACAGAAACTTCAGGTACACGATATTATTTTAAAACACGAATTATTTGTTTGCTTGTCTAACTCGAAGACGCAAATCCATCTAGGCGAGAATCATCAATTTCTATAATATTAACCGCTATTATTTGCATGTGACCTCTCTTCTATAAAGACACTCTAAATTTTTGTAAAACATTGCGTTTTATCAGTGTGTGATTTCGATTACATTATTTTCAAAAGTGAACCATTTTCAACTGTGAAGAATTTCAAAGCAGCTGGGCTGTGAAAATGACGCACTTCTACAAAACATAATTCAGTTTTAAGAATTAAAATACACGCTTTTTTTTTATAAAATGACGTCATTTGCATCCGCTAAAGCAATCCACTTTTACAATCCACTCTTAAACTTCGTCTATAGAAAAGTATGCATATGATGTCATTATCACCAAATAACAGGCAATATTCTTGACATAGTCCCTATTTTAATTTCAATTTTTTTCAGGTTTTATGAGAAAATGGCAACAAAAAAATACAGTATCTCCTATTTTTGACTGTTTTCCGTTTACTTTCAATGACTTTCAATAGAAATGGGCTAATTTTGTTGCCACAATAAGAAAAATGATATGAAAAACTACAAAAAAATTAATATCTCAAAAATAAATTAAGGTACAGCTTTCAAACAAATTGCATTTAAAAGAGCAATTTTTTCCTTATACGACGGTGTAAAAATTAAAAATGTGCGATGTTTAGAAGTTTAAAAATTTTCAGTAGAGAAAATTGCAAAGCCAAAATTTTATTTCAAATTTCAAAGTGTTGCCATTCGCAAAATGACGTATGCGTTACGCACAGATATGTTTGTCCTTCGTAATACAGATAGATAGATAGATAGACATCCTAGATTTAAATAAGCATTTATGAAACTCAAGTCTCTTTAATTTTGTGAAACGTTGCAATATATTTTTTAGAATGCATTAATAATTTTTTTCAAACCGGTATCAACACGAAATATCGGTTTTTAAAATGTTATCAAATCACAATCAAGCATTTTTGATAGGGAAACATGATATATATGCAACAGTAACAAAATAATGTTATCTTACGCTGCCAATTTAATATGTTTGTTTGTTGAACATGAAAATGTTTACATGAGAATTGATAGCATTCGAAAACCGATATTTTGTGTTAAACCAGGTTGAGAAAATGGATTAAAATACTGTTAAAACTACTTCGTAACGTTTCCAAAAATTACGGACAGCAAAAGGGACATGTTTCAAAAAGGCTTCTTTAAATATTCCAAATCTGTTGATTTCTGAAGGTAAAGGAATGCTTTTCTTAATCGTGGGTCACTCATAAGTGATTATATCATATTTTAGTAAACCTTCTTGCTAGATCAAAAAAATATTTCTCTTTTTAATAAAAGAACTATGGAAGAACTTTTATGAGGAAAATCTTGGGAAAAGCATGCAACTCACGATGACAGGCACGTTTACGCCTCAGTCATGGCTACAAAAATAGTGAAATTTCCATGATAGGTGTATTTTGTAGCCATATGTGGTATCCATCAAGGAGGGCTTTTGGGCTTTTGAAACGTATTTAAAATAAAAGTAATTTTAAAAACATAAAAGTTTTTATTTATCATAATTACTATGGCACGAAAATAAAGTAATTCTTATTTTCATTCTTGTTTGTATCTTTGTTTATAATATTTTTGTAACTTTAACAATACATAAAAATATAGGAAATCACATAAACCTAGCAGCGCTAAAGTATAGTTTAAATGGCCACTCATCAGTCTCATTCAAAGCTCCCCAGGTGTCTTGATACTGATATCCTTTTGAACAATTTCTGACATATGAGATACGACGCATGAGATGATATGGTTCTGATATGAGATTCTGACATATGACTGAGGAGATAAAGAAAATTTCATTATGAAATGAGATCGAAATTATCACATATTCCCGAAGAAATTGCGAATAGATCAATTTTCAAAGACAAATGTCGCTCAACGGTAAACTAAAGCGACGAACGTTTCCATCCAAATTTCATTGGCTTCTGATCATAGTTTGAGGGAAACTAGATCAAGTATTTCCGATGTGTTTTTGATGAGAATTTGTTTTACGATCCCTGGCCATTGATTTTTCATTGGTTGCTGATGTAAAAGTATTGCATTGTAATAACAATTGTTGCTACGAGGAAAATTCCTCGGATTTCTGATGTGGCATCTTTTAAGCTCTCGAGGGGCGGTGGCATATATTATATCCCACCTAATTAAACAAGATTTGCACCAGAATTTTTTAACTAAATTTTATATTTTTAACTTTGGACGGAAAATGTTAAAAAATTGCTTTTTCTTATTTAAAAATAAAAATTTTCGATTATTCCGGTGAGAATTCAGTATTACAGAGACATTATTACTTGCCTCTCCGAGGGTTAAATGAACTGTGATGAAGAGTCTAAAGTTCGACCATTTTACTTTGCGTGATAATTTTAGGCAAGGAACTTCTACAAATACAAAACTGTTGTAAACTATTCCCTCCTTTCTTTATACACATATAACTTCATAAAGACGAAGGTTGAAAATAAAATGAAATAAAAACTTTTCAATGCATGCATAATTTAAGGTGTGGCCGGAAAATAAGGGGAAACATCACATAATTTGAAAAAGGTCCCGGCTGCATGTGTGAGGCGATCTTCGGAATATCGACTGACATCTCCAATTGTTTTTCAACATTTCATATGTGGTTGCTGCTCTTAATGTAATTGTAATGGATCAAAGAATGATAATGAAATTCAGAATATTTAAAATCACAATAGGAACACACAAAACACTCAAAATATAGGAGAATATGAATTTACATTTTGAAACACAATATATGAATAGACTAATGGTTTCTGTGACGGACAGCAAACATTTGACGAAAAGCTTTGTTGTTGGAGTCAGCTGGTGAGCCGATCAGTGAGGGATGGAGCGTTCAAAATCAAATCGAAGTCAGCATCTACGTCCGAATAAAATACATTATATGGCCATTAATCATCAGACACTTAAAATTTTAGACATTTTTGTCGAATATTAAAAGATGTGCTTGTCGGATTTTTCTGGAACTTCAGGATTATGAAGAATATGTTTGATTTCATATTTGCCAACGGCGATTTGGTCAGCGGAACAATTTGGAGGCCATCAAAAAATCACAGAAAAATAATAATATTTAGGGTCACCTTGTAAAATAAAATGCACGAAGTGATATATCGCTATAGCTTACGAATATGTGGATATTGTACAATATGTGTATTCATTTCTGTAAGAATAACAAGTACGTATATTCATGGAGACATGTCGATTTTTTTTTAGAAGTTAAAAAAAATATTGCATGTTTTTTGATTATATCATTCAAGGTTTTCTACCAAATTTAACACCAGTTTCTGAAAATTTGACAAAACGTAGTAGAAATAATATAGTGCAATTGGAATGTAAATATATTAAACCTTTGATGAAATATGAATAGTTGTATGAAATATTTTTATCTTCGCATGTGCGCACGATAATAAATATTTTTTTTCATGATTTCGTATTCAACTCTATGGAGCAACTCATAAAAAAAGACAGTGAAATATCTCGAAAATTCAGAAAGTTATCAGCGATTGAGTGAGATGATTTTTAGTTGTTCTCTAAAAACAGGTAAATGATAGGGGGTTTTCCTTAAATTGCCATTTTTTATTTATTTATTTTTCATTTTTCATTGATGTTTTAGTTCTTCTTAAAAACCACCAGAACAACCTAATCCAAAAAAAAAGTATCAAAATCTGCGTATTTCTTTAAAATCTATTCGTTGATATTCATTAAATACAAACACCTTTGCTTAAAGCCAATTAATAAAAAATGATAATCTGTAGAAAATACCTTATCATTCAGCAGCTTTTAGAAAGCAGCTAAAAACTGGCTCATTCTATTGCCGATATCTTTCTGAATTTTTACGATATTTGACTGGCTATTTTTATGAGTCGCTCCATAGAGTTGACTTTTACATCATGAAAAAAATTTATCGTGCTCGCATGCGCTGATAAAAAATATTTCATACAACTACTCATATTTAATCAAATATTTAATATATTTGCATTCCAATTGCAATACATTATTTTTACTACAGTTTGTAAAATTTTCAGAAGCTGGCGTAAAATTTGGTAGAAAATTCTGCATGATATAAGCAAAAAAAATGCCAGAATTTTTTTAACTTAAAAAAAAAAAATCGATGTAACACCATGAATATACGTGCTATTCTTACACAAGTAAATACACATATTGCACAATGTGAACATATTCGTAATATATAGCGATATATCGCTTCGTACATTTTATTTTACAGGGCTACCATAAATATTATTATTTTTCTGTTATTTTTTGTGCGGCCCCCAAATTGTCTTTCTGATCAAATCGCAGTTGATAAATATGAAGTAGAACATATTCTTCATAATCCTGAAGTTCCAGGAAAATTCGACAAGCATATCTTGAAAATTATTCGACAAAATGTCTAAAATTGAAAGTGTCCGGTGATTAATGGCCATATGGTGTATATTATACGGAGGTTATAGTATATATTTAACGGATGTAAATTTAACGAGCTCCATTGCATATCGTCGCCATTGTAAATGATTTCATATACATTATCGACGTAAAACATGTGCAAAGAAATTATCTGATGATAACATTTAATAATCCAAATGAAAAATTTTAGATAATATAACACGCTTACCCTATATATAATAAAATATTTTGTAAACCTCAATTTATGTTTTTTTAAATGTAACGTTGGGTAAACTATTGTATTTCTTTAGATCAAAACAATTTTAAAAGAATGATTATGAAAGGTTGATTTATAGAATCTCAGGCAATAGCTGAAATAAATTTTAAAAATAAATCAAATTTGACGTCTCCAAACGAACTTTTATTTTTATCTATTATAATATCCATTTGCTTGTAATACGAGTATACTACATTGTAAAAAAAATCCGTTAAAATACGGAAATTGTATTGGCAATCGAGACGCCAATATTATTTCCGTATTTTAACGGAACTTTTTCCCGTAAATTCGTAAAAAAATTCCGTTATTTCACAAAATTTACGGTAAATAAATTCCGTTAAAATACGGAAATAGTACTGGCGTCTCGATTGCCAGTACAATTTCCGTATTTCAACGGAATTTTTTTTACAATGTATCTGGTTATGAACTAAATTTATATCCACATATTATTAATTTTGAAATACCCTTTATTAATTTAATTATTGTGTTTTTAATCTTTGAGAAAATATTGTACGACTGAATATTAAAAATATATATATAAATGCTATGATATACACTGCCAGTGTATAACTTATTTCTTGTGTACATTGAGAAGTTAAATAGGTGTGCAAGGGGAAAATGAGGATATATAGCAGGATTATAGCATATACTTTGCTGAAACAGAATAGGTCTTATGGGAATGGTTTTTCATTTATATTTTCACTGGCGGCCAATTTCTCGGTATGCGGCTCGAATTGAAATTATGAAGTGTATCTGCTAAAAGTATAGATAAAAATTCAATGAATAGTGATAAAATCAGTAGCAGACGTGACTACGGTAGATCATCTCATAAAAATGTCTGTAAAACACATTTCTCATGCGGATTTTTTTCGGGTTTTTTTAGCAATATTCTACAGCTCAATTACCCCTGATTACAGTATGTATTTTTTTTTTTTTTTTTAGCATACAGTTTGACAACTTTTCCATTTGCCGATATGGCACCGATAAATCTTACACGATCGTTGATGCACGCAAAATGCATTCACATACACTTCGCTTTTTTTCACCAACCGATTCAAAGAGGTTTTTGTCGTCGTAGTGCACAAGAATACAAGTTGCGTGTAATCGATGTCGGATAACGACAATCGCGTATGAATTATCAGTATCGCGCGTACAGGGTGTTGCCGAATTCGATCGACAAATTCAGAGGGGTGATAATAGGAATCAAGATGATGAAAAATAACTACAGTAAGTAGTGTAATAAACTACTTATTTAGTCATAAATACATGGTATTTCAACCTAACTGAACTCGGGTTCACGGTATTAATTTAAAATAAAAATAAAAATATTGCAATGACAATGTTATTACATGTACCTCGTTAGAAATTAAATGTGATAACCCTTGAAAAGTTCAGGAAAAAACAGGGTGCCCCCGCAATCGATGATACGGTGGAACTGGTAACCGCAGTCTAAAATGTGTAGCTTTAAGTGCATACTGCTAGGGCGTATAATGGAAAGTTCTACTGCTTTTTTAAAAAATCTTATCACACTTACAACAAAAGTGAGTATTTCTATTAAACGTTTCGTTAAGATATACTTCAGTTTTCTGAACGTTATTACCGGCAACTTCTTAGGAAAGAAGACACTGTATTTTTTATTACATAGGTGGTTTGCGACACCATGTTCCAACACGATTTTTGTTCGTCTTGATGTCTACTCTCTCCTTTAAATTTGTCGGTCGAGTTCAGCAACACCTTGTATAAATGGAAAAGTACTCTATTAGTATAGAATATGTGTCGCCCAATAAAGATTTTCTGTTCTATAGGTAATATTGATATTGAGCATACAGGTACTATTGACAAAAATAACTGTTTAGATGACTTTCTTGTTTTTAAGCTGCATATACATGAATTTATTAATATATTTCATATTTTTTGTAAACAAATTAAATGAAACTTTGAGAATATCAAACATGAATAAACGCATTATAACTATGAAATATATTAGAAGACATATCTATTTAAATAGTCACTTCATTATAGAAACAGATTCGCACCTATAATATAGCCTGAAAAAAGATCTTCATTTCATTTTTTATAATTATAGAATCATGATTAAAGGGAAAGGACAACACAGAATTTCCGGAACAAGGCAAAAGTCTCGAAATTAAATGCAAATGTTAATGAGTGAATATAAATAAACTGTCATTTACAACATACTACAAAGATATCACAAACTAAAACGTTCGAAAACTTTTCGTGAAAATGTTGCATAACCAAATTTGTATAACAGTATTAATAATAATTCATTTATCAACTGTCATCTGAGGGTTGCAGCACAGAAATTAATTTTGTGATCAATATAGTACTAAAATATTTTGCCTGTGCGAATGTATTAAAAATTATCCTGGTAGCAAATTTTTAATTCTTTAAAGAAGGTTATTTTTTAAAGATAAAGTATTTTTGCTTTAAAATTTTCTCTTTCTTTCTTTTTTTCTTTTTTACAATTAAAAACTTTAATATTTACATACAAATTTTTAAAAATGTTGCTTATTAAGCTACTTCCAAGAAGAAATATTATACCATTCATATGTATGCTTTTTATATATGTCCACGCATAACTTTTGATAAAATGCTCTGATTTTGATAGTTTCTTTGTTTGTTTTTAAGGACTAATTTTAGTTGTTTTCCCATTGTAAAATTTATCTGAATACAAGAATGTTATGTCAGTTTTCTTGTCTTTTATTTTACCTTGTAGGATATATGTTTCATGAAAATTGGAGATAGTCGCGGCGAAATTTCAATATTGTGTTATGGAACGCATTAATTTATGTTTCTGAAATATCCATCATATTATACATATTTTTTTGACAGGGATACTTCAAAATTTTTAATATTTAATATATGTTCGTCTATGTCTCGTCAAAATAAGTATTATTACAAGAATGGGATAAAAAGTGAATTCGGATTACAATAAAGCCACAAAAACGATCTGTTCAGTCGAAGTAATCTTCATAAATTACGCCAGTGGCCTGCAATAAACAAGTTTAAGTACAATAACGAAAGAAACAATTATTTAAACTCTATTTCATTTTTTTTTATAATAAATGAAAAGTGTAAAAGGAAAATATACATTAATTTAAAGTTCTGAAATAATTAGAAGCATGCAGATCTGTATTTACAGGATTATATTCTTTAAACAAACATATATTGATTAAACAATAGCACTTTATAAATCATTTATTATTAATGATACAAAACATCTACAAAACAGCACTTTCATAGAGACAACTGCTTTCAGAAAATGAAAAGATTTACAATATTTGATAAAGGGAGCTTAAGTATTGTGAAACAGATGAAGAAGATTGCTTGATGTAAAATGGATATTTTTACAGTAAAAGTTTTACACAAAAATGTGTCTTCTCCAAGCTTGAAAGATGCTGCAGGAACATCGCCAGTGTAATAATTAATACTTTCACGTTTTTATAAGTATCAATCATTTAAGAGCCGAAAAGAATACAAAAAGTAGAATACCATAGTTAATGAAAGCGATGGTTCACTGATAAAATAAAGAAAAGTAAAAATTAGACAGAAAAATGAGATTTAGTTATAACAAAATAAATTCTGTGAGTCTAATAAAAGAATATTTTACACAGTAAAAGTTATATTAATTTGACGCTCTGAAATAAAGATAATTAATTCAAAATATTTAAGAACATATACCAGCACTTTATTTTCTTCTTTATATTCCTTCAACAAATGTAAATTCATTAAGCAATAGAGAATCATCAAATATAACATCTATAGCGTAGCGTTGTCATTATTACTGCCTTCAGTCGAAAAAAGATATACGATATTTGATAAAAGGATCTTAAATATCTAGTAATAGATGGAGAAGACAGCTTCATATAAAAAGAATATTTTTCACGACCAGAAAAATGTGTGTTCTTCAAGCTTGAAAGGTGTTTCAAGAAAAGCACGGATCTAATAGTTAATGCTTTTTCCCTTTTTTAAAGTAACAATCATTTAAGTATCGAACAGATTACAAAAAAAAGTCCCTGCCGGCCCGGCCTACAGGCGGAGGTAGATTTCGAAGTTGAGTATACTAATTTCACAAACAAAAACCAAATCATAATTAGAGATAAATCCACTTTAACAATTTTATCTGGCCGCTTTTGACGAGTTTTTATTTCATTTTTATATAATAACTGGTTTTCTCAGAATCATGTTAGGGCAGTATTCAAAAAAAATACTTTTTCATGCTCAACAACTCGAAATTTTCTGGCATAACTCCAGATTCATTTTTGATAGGAAAAACATGAAACTTGTTGACGTGATTTTTGAAGAGATTTATAAGCGACCTGTGTTTTTAATTTTCGTTCAATTAATTAAAACTTGATATATAAACAATTATTTTCTCAGTAAGACAATATTTTTCGTTTCTAACACAATCGCTTCGGGAAATTCCGTTCAAAATGCCCACTTTGACATCATTTTTTGAAATATATTCTGCCTCTGTAAAAAACATCGATCATTACGGTACATTATATAGTTTCTGAATAAGCCAATCTACCAATTGGATGCGTTTGACAGCAAAAATGAATTTAAAAATGAGTCAGAAAATAAGCAGTTTGGATTTGAATACTCCCTTAATACGATGATTTTTCCAACACAATCCGCTTCGGGAAATTCCGTTCAAAAGGCCCACTTTGACATCATTTTTTGAAATATATTCTGCCTCTGTAAAAAACATCGATCATTACGGTACATTATATAGTTTCTGAATAAGCCAATCTACCAATTGGATGCGTTTGACAGCAAAAATGAATTTAAAAATGAGTCAGAAAATAAGCAGTTTGGATTTGAATACTCCCTTAATACGATGATTTTTCCAACACAATCCGCTTCGGGAAATTCCGTTCAAAAGGCCCACTTTGACGGCATGTTTTAAAATATATTCTGCCTCTATCAAAAAATTGACCATTACGGTACATTATATAGTTTCTGAGTAAGAAAAGGTACCAATTGGAAGCCTTTGAGAGTAAAAATGAATTGTAAAATGAGTCAGAAAATAAGCAGTTTGGATTTGAATACACCCTTACTAAGATGATTTTTTTCTTCAACAGCTATGTATTTTTAATTTGTTTTTGCTGTAAGAATTGGTCCTATCCAAAACTTGTCTATATAGATGTTGTAGACAATATTAAGAAGATATATGATAAATTCATGGGGATTTTATATCGTTTGAATTGACGGAGTTATGGATTTTTTTCTTCTTCAAACGCCCTTTTTGTTTTCGTTTTTAATTTTTTATTGCGGTACGAATTGGTCCTATCAAAAACTTGTGAATATAAAAGTTGTAGATAATGTTAAGGAGATTCATTATAAAATTAATTGAATTTGATATCTTGAGAATTGACGAAGTTATGAATTTTTTTCTCCCAAAAACCCTATTTTTTGCGCCCCTTGAGCCCATATTTAACTTTATCAAAAATCTGTGATGCATAAATTTTTGGCCCTATTTTTAGAAGTAATAAAAACTTTAAACTGATTCGATATGTACAAAATTTAAGAAGTTATGGGGTTTTTCAGTTTTCACAAAACCCCTCCCTATTTCCACCCCTTGGTCCGATTTTCCCATTAACGAACTTGACCGAGATCTTATGCCCCTGGATTTTATGTATCAGTTTGGAAGAGATTGGTGCAGAATTGTGGAAGTTATCGTGCCCAGAAGAAAGTTATATATATATAGATAGATACATAGATAGATAGATAGATAAGGTTTTTTACTGAGGGTGGTTTTGGGCTCTAGAGGTCATGATCGGTGTAGATCTGCAAAATTTTTTCAGAAATTCCAACATAGGAACAACGCCAATAGGTAGTATTTCATACGAAATCTACCTAAAAGCCCAAAACCCTAATTAATAACAGTACTGGTTCACTGATTCGATAAAGACTGTATTTGGACTGTAAAAATGAGGTGAAGTTATAAAAAATGTAATGTTCATACATATGTGCATACATACATGGCTGTGATTTATCTTATATTGGTCAAATTAAAAGAAATCTTGAAATCCGTTTAAAAGAATACTCTCATTATGTAATTAATCAAGAATTTTCTAAATCTTCTATTGCCAAGCACTCTTGGGATTCCGGCCATAGTTATCCCGGCCATAGTTTTAATTTTCAGAATTCTAAAATTATCTTTAATGCCGATATTATCTCTGAATTGGACTTTCTTGAAAGTTTAGCTATTTATCTTAATAGTGAAGTTATTGTTAATGATAAATCTGATTCCAAAATGCTCTCTGCAGCTTGGAAAAACATTTTTAGTACTACCATATAATTTAGTTTTTGTATTAATTAATATTAGTCTGTTTTTTATATTTTATTTATTTATTTATTTTTTTCAATATGATGTGTTCCCATATTTTAATATACATGTGTGTTTTCATTTTATTAAAATTTATTTTTTATTTTATTTTCATGTACTTTCCCCTCCCCTTCCCTCCAATTTGCTTCCTTAATCCCCTTCTATTCTGTGTTCTTTTGTTTTGATTATACTCTTCTGTGATTGGGTGTTGCTTTCTGCTTTTCTATTGGCTGTTGGCTTCTAATTTCCTATTGGCTGTTTCTTCAGCCTATTTCCCTTCCCTTATCTCTCATCTCAGTCTTGCTGCTGCTTTCATAGTAAAAGCAGGTCCTTCTTTGTGCCTGACGAAGAAAGACTCAAATCTATCGAAAGGCCTAGCGCATTTAAAAGTTTTGATGGTGTTTTAAGATCTTTTAGTTCTTATTGATTAACACCCGTTTCAACTTATTTTCTAATTGGACTTTCTATTAGACAGACTTTCTTTCAGACTAGGCCTTTCTGGAAAAGCCTAGCGCATTTAAAAGTTTTGATGGTGTTTTAAGATCTTTTAGTTCTTATTGATTAACACCAGTTTCAACTTATTTTCTTTGTATGATGTTCAGTCTAGTAAGATGAGATTTCATTTTACAGAGTAAAAGGACACATTAATTTGGCTCTCTGAAATAAAAAAACTGCAAATAGTTAGAAAAATATGCTAGAATATTTTATATTACACTCGTTAAACAAATTTAAAATGATTATATAACTGTTCATGACCAATTATACAAAATATTTACAGATTAATTAGTATTATCATTGCGTCGATTGCTTTCAGCATAAGAAAAAAGAAACAATATTTGATTAAAGAGTCATTAGGAGTAGTGCTTTTGTAGAACAAAAGATTTATTTTGGTTGATAAAAGAGCCTTCACTATAGAGTAACCAATGAAGATGACAACTTGATTTACAATCAAAATTTTTTCAAGAACACGAAAATGTGTGTTCTCCAAGCTTGAAAGCAATTAAAGGAAAATCATTGATCCAATAGTTAATATTTTCCTCTCCTTTTTAAGTAATAAACCTTTAAAAGTCAAAGAAGATGCAAATAAACATAAAATAATTATTAACAGCAATTGTTCACTAAAGCAGTCAAAAGAAAGTAAAGTATATTTGATATAAAATTTATCATATGTGACTATAAGTAAATGAAGGTTTCAATCAAATAGAAATTTTACTAAATATTTAAAAAAAATGATTTGTTTTATTAGAATGTACATGTAAAGTAAAAACAACTAGAAAACGTAGACGTAACAAAAGAATGATTTTAAAAGTTTACAATAAATTTAAAAACATAGTTTAATTATAAACAGATATCAGAGTTTTAGTTTAAAAAAAAAATAGATTGATTAAACATTTGCAAGGGTTTGTTATACATGGATCTGCATAATAAAATTGCGTTTACGACAAGGGTTTATTGTTAGGGGAAAAAATTAACACCATTTGATAAAAATATCTTAAATATTAAATAACAGAAACAAAATAATCTTGATGTAAAAATAAACATCTCTCATAAATTGAAAATTACGCATGAAATTATCAGTACATAATTCGTATTTCCCCCTTGTTCTGTGTAAAAATCATTAAGAATCGTAGAGGTCACAAAAAAGCAGAAAACTCTAATTAATAACAGCGATAATTCACTGATGCGATAAAGATAAGGCAAAGTTAGACGGTAAAAATTAAATTCAGTTATAACGAAATGAATCGTGTGCAGTCTAGTAAAAGAATTTTGTTTTAATAACGTAAAAGGAAAATATACCTACATTAATTTGACTCTCTGAAGTAAACTTACTTACAATTAATCAGAAATATATACTAGCACATTACTTTCTGCATTATATTTCTTAAATAAAAGTAATTGATTAAGCAGTTGTATATTATCAATTATTTACATTAATGATAGAAAACGCTAACAGTAACTAATAACATTGCAGTCGCGACGACTGTTTTCAATAGAAGTAAAGATTTACAATATTTAATACAGATATCTTAACTATGGAGTAACAGATGGAGAAGACAACAATCAGTAAAAATAAGAATTTCAATGAACTCTCCAAGTTTGAAAGAAACTGCAGGAAAATTACCAGTCTAACTGTTAATAATTTTACCTTTTTCTAAGTAACAATTCTTTAAGAGCTGAAAAGGCTACAAAGAAAAAAAAAAGAGCTGAATTCCCTAATTAATAACAGCGATATGGTTCACTCATGCATAACGGTAACCCTGTTTGATTGTAAAAATTAGATTTAGTTAGAACAAAGTGAATTGCATGCAGTCTAATAAAAGAAGATTCAGTTTTAACCATTAAATCTACATTATTTTTTTTAAATAAAACAATTAAATAAATAAAATAATTAATTAACCGATAAATAATTAATTGATCAAATAATTAGAAATTTACAGAGTGCCAACTAAAGCCATGTCCATACCTATTAACTCTAGAGCGGCGACATCTATTGTCAAAAACATACTTTCTATGTAAAGCAACATGACTATGACAGCTTACAACACCACTTAGCGGCAAACTGGGGAGTTAGCTTTCTTACATAGAAATCTAACGTATTTTTTATTTCGTACGACATACGAAAAAAAAAAAATAGAAAGTGGTATAGTGTCTTTAATTTGGCACATAGAGGTCTTCACGGGCCCGGGATTGGCCCGAGGCCCGTACCCGGCAACATGAAGGCAAATTTTTAAACGGGCCGAGACTACAAAAAAAATTAAACGGGACTGCCGTGCACATAAAAAAAATTAATTGGGCATATCGGCCCGTTGTAAAGTTTGAACGAAGTCGATAAAATATGAACCATTTTCAATAGATATGACTTTCGCGAGAATAAGTAAACTGTGTATCAGGAGCCAATATCAGTTTGGCAACATCGTATCTGAGTCGGGGCTTAAATTTTCAGCACACTCGTAACGTGCCCAGATCAAGCTTACATTTTTCTTCTACATAGTCAAGCTAGGCCGCAACTAGACTTAATTGTTCCCAGAATGTGTCGAGCAGGCAATATGTTTTGTAAAACTATTAATAGCGATAATGAGCTTCTGTGAACGGAATCTTTGAAAATATATCATAAGGTGGTTCTCAAATTCACCGCTCAACAACGCGAAACTTTCTGACCCATTTTCTGAGTCATTTTTAACTATAAAGGCATAGAATTGATAGGTCTGATTACTGAATCGATTTGGAATCAAATAGTGTTTTCCATATTTTGATAAATAAATTAATTATCGAGTTAAAGGTGACTTTTGTCACGTGACGGCAGGTTTTTCTCTTTTTCCCGTGCTATCGCATCCGGAAATTCGATTCAAAACGCTAACTTAGACACTATTTTCTCAAAGATCTATTCCCTTTTTCAAAAAATGTATTCGGTGGAATAGTTTCTGAATAAGAGCACTTGCCAATCTCATCGAAAAAAATGAATTCAGAAATGTATCAGAATGTAGCTCCTTTGGATTTGAGAACATCCTTAATAAATTACAGAAAAATATTTTCACAAATCTACTTTTTATTATACAGTTAAAAAAGTTATGATGTTTTTAGTCCTCTTTTTTTCTTTTATTCTAAACTACATTATTTTTTTAAAGAATCCTTATTTAAATGCTGAAAAGTCTAAAAAATCATTAATGTTGCTATTGTGTATTTTTTATCTTGCCAACAAAGAATAATTTAAAAAAATACTATAAAGTTATCCCATAAATATGTATGAAGCATTCTTAAAAAGAATCTTTATTGTATGTTTTAAAAAAATCTAAATTTTATGTAGAAATTGAGTTGGGCAGGATAGCCTCTGATTTAATTGATTTTTGCACTGCCGGGCCTATCGAGTAATAAATGGAAAAGATAATTCAATGTAATTCAAAAAGTTATTTTCTAACTCTAATAGTTGAGTTTCCAAGCATGCTTGACACTCATTTTATTAACACTTAAAGGAAGACAGGTTGAGTGAATCTTATTTGAATGCAGAAATGAAACTTCTACAGATAGTGTACTAGCTCAGTGCTTTAACAACTGATATACTGGGCATTTTTTCAATCCATAACTGTATATAATTTTTTAAAAGTCACAGTAAACTTATATAATTGCCCATTGTTTCAGCTTTGTTCTAACATCAGGTTAAATCTGAAAAAAAAAAAAAAAAAAAAAAAAAAAAAAAAAACCTTTCGCATGTATAAGCTTAAAAATTTCCGCATACAAGGAGGTCCTTCCCAAGGAGGCCCTTCTTTCTGTACCCCTTACTCTCAGTTTTCTCGTTCTCCATTGTAAAAAAAATCTGTAGTTCTACAGATGTAAAGTTACATGCTTACTAAACTTTCATCTGTAACTGTACAAAAAAAGCTGCAAATCTACAAAACTAGTTTTCGTAAAGCTACAGAAATTTGTAACTTTACAAATGAATCTGCTAAAATTACAGTAATCTTGCTAAAATTTTATCTGTAACCCTGGTTGCCGTTACATTAAAAGTTCTGGGCACCCCAGTTTCCTAAAAATTCTTAATAACCTTGTAGATTTTTTGATTTTCGGCACAAATGTTTGTCTGTTACATGAATTTTTGTTGTTGCCGTTACATAAAATGTTCTAGGAATCCCAGTTTCCTAGTAAAACTTTAGTAACTTTACAGATATTTTTTTTACAGTGTACCCTACAACTTTCATGATCAAGACCGAAATTCCGCCATTTTGCGAATTGTCTTCGATTCCTGGACAAAAGTCCTAGGGACGAAAAATGAACAGTATGTATCTTATTTTGGCTGGTCAGTTCCCTAAGTGACTGAAATTTCCTGGTCAGAAATCAAAATGCTGATTCAAAGTTGTCCGGTATGTGGCAATGGCAAGCACGAAGTAGAAAAGAAGGCATCATGGATGTATTATTTGTATTTGTGCAGTATTTTATATGAATATTGCATACGACTATTCTATATTTATTTCTTCTCTTTGAGGCAGGATAAACAAAATGCACATTCTATTATTTTTCCTTCATAAAACAATGACTTACAAAAACCGGTACTTCTTTGTTATAGCGGTCCACAGAATTATGTTTATGCCAAGATTGCATTTACAGTTTCGTCATGGTTATCTCCAAGATTAGATAAGCATCATTAATAATCAGATATATACTCCAAACGTTCATGTATATGTCAATATACATGCAATATTTAGGTCTTATATGTCTTATATACGTGATATACATCTTATATACATACCATATACACTTTATGGCACTTTCAATTTTAGATATTTTGTCAAATATTTCAAGATATATTTGTTGAACTTTTACGGAACTTCAGGTTTATGAATAATACGCTCGACTTCATATTTATCGTCGGCGGTTTGATCAGAAGGATAATTAGGGGCCAACAAAATATCAAAGAAAAAGAATAATGTTTGGGATCATCCTGTAAAATAAAATGCACGAAGTGATCTATCGCTTTAGCTTACGAATATACGGATATTGTACAATATACGTATTCATTTGTAGAAGAATAGAACGTATATTCATGGAGATATATCGATTTTTATTTAATTCAAAATTGTTTTGCATGTTTTTTGTTTATATCATGCAGAGTTTTTTTACCTAATTTAAAGCTAGCTTCAGAAAATCGGACAAAATGTAGTAGAAATAATATAGCGTAATTGGAATGTAAATGTATTAAATATTTGATGAAATATGAGCAGTTGGATGAAATGTTTTTTATCTGCGCATGCGCGCACGATAAAAAATATTTTTTTTTTTCATGATTTGATAGTTAACTCAATGAAGCAACTCATAAAAAACGCCAGTGAAAAATCCTGAAAATTCAGAAAGATATCGGCAATAAACTGAGCTGATTTTCAGTTGTTCTCTAAAAACAGCTAAATAATAAGGGGTTTCCCATAATTTGTCATTTTTAATTTTTACTTTTTTTACTTTTCATTTTTTATTGATGCTTTAGTTCATCTTGGAAAATCACCAAAACGAGCCTATTCCAAGAAAAAAAGAAGTATAAAAATCTAAACATTTCTTCTAAATCTACTCGCTGACATTCATTAAGTATAAACTCCTTTGCTGAAAACCAGATAATAAAAAATGACAATTTGGGGAAATCCCTTGTCATTCAGTAGCTTTTAGAGAACAAGTAAAAATTAGCTCGCTACATTGCCGATATCCTCCTGAATTTTCAATCTGTAGAAATGAACCTGTAGAATTTGACCCTGTAGAAATGAAAAAAAATATTTGTTCAGTTATAGAAAACAATAATTAAAGTTTTAATACTGTACGACACTGTTAATATTGCAACGTTTGCCATGATTATGAAATCGATTTATGAAATCGATATTTTTGGTGGTTATTTCTTCTTTATACTGCTCATTACGTTGTCTCTCGATTGTATAAGGAATCACACCGATTTTGGGAAAGAACTTCACACTTCTCGAAATCATTAAAAGATTGTATTGAAGAATAATCTACTTATATGAAATATTTTTAGTAGAACTTAATAGAACAGTATCAATCGCTAACTAACTAATCATCGGCCACCAAGAGAAAAACTCTCTCATTTCAACTTTTCTTGGTCTTCTCTCGGGCTCCTTAGAAAGCAGCTACCTCTGATGTCAGAAGTAGGATTCGAACCCGTGCCCTCAATTACACCTGAAATTTAAAAAAAATATTAATTATTTTATAACGTAAAAAAGAATTATTCTATTTCTTTTGTAAGCAGTGTGAAGTATTAGTTTGTTTTGTAAGTAGAAATTGTGAAGGATTTAATAATAAAAAAAAGAAACATGTAACTCCGATCCTTTTTCAAAAGTTGCCTTGATAAAACCGCAGAAAAAACTGTTTAGAAAATTTTAAGTTTCGCCATTTGTAGGAATCTCGTACACCTTAATTTTAGGATTTTTCTTATCGGATCACTTGTGCGACATTCTTAAAGTCTCTAGCATTATAAAAGTAATAATAAAAAAAGCACTTTTTTTTTCAACATTTCAAATCTTTCTAGTCCCTTTAAGTACAGATAAGTAACAGCTTTGGGACAACTGCAACGATACTAAATATCGGTGACACAAGCAGTTATTCTGGTAATAATTCATTTGCTATTGAAAACTATTGTGTCTCTTTACGTGTTTATTTGAAAAATGCGTCATGCTATTGTCGATACATTTCGAATTGTTGAATTTTCATTTCTTTTGTGATTTTGCAATCACCAAGCACTTGCCTGGCGTTGCACCACTATTAAAATTCGTTAAGCAAACTGACTGGTATTTTTTCATCAAACCGTTGCACATGACACGTTGCTAAGTTCATATTAGACCAAATTTCAAGATGCCCTTTGTTTGGGCGATAGAGGTCACAAAAACAGTAAGGCTTGAATTTGATAATATTCGTTTACTTACTTAAATGACTTAAGTGCTTTTCCAGAAAACCTTTAATTATACATTTAATTTAGTAATTATAATAATTATAATTATGTATTAGTTCACAAAAATAAAACACTCCACTAGATATTAAGAAAGTAGGTAAGTAGGACAAAACCTCAGAAGAGACATGTGGAATTGATCAAACTTTGAAATAATATTATGAATTTTCAATTTTACTTTGTGTGTCTCTTATAAAATGCTTAGTGCATTAAACTATTATGCTAAAAATTATTGTTAAAGGATTTTCTCGCATAGACTAAACCCTTTTTTTTTAATTTGTACTTTTGCCATATATTCATACACGTGCCTTTTTGAATATCTTAGAAAAACCTCTATCAATAACATAATATCATCGATGTAGCAGAAAATTCCCGAAAAGTCATTAACCAAAGTGTCGCTTAATGGAGAAAAGGATAATTTCATTACTATATTACATTAAACGCAACAAATGGTATACTGCTTTCAGCACTGCATTGTGATTCCTTTTCGTACTCTTTAATCTATTTTGTATTTGGATAATGTACAGTTTTTAGCGAAAGAGTCCTACAGCATAAAACATTTCCGTAACATAACTTATGTAATTTGTTTATGTTAACTTTTATGTACTACATGTTACCTTTCGTGCAGCACATTTTTGTACGTTAAATGTCTACAGAAATTCATGCATACAATTCTGAATTTTTATGGGTAACTCTAAAATAGTATTTTCTAAGCAGAGTATACAGTAAACAAAGCATACAAATTTAAAATTTTTTGGTGAGAAATTTTGAAAACAAAGCCCACAGGATTAACATTGGTGATTTGCTGTCTGACTGACCACCAACCTTAAGGAAACCAGATAGGTTTAAAAGGACGAAAATTGACGTACGTTTGATGGTGGATTACGAAGCCTGGAATTCTTTTAGACTTTTACTTCTTTTTACATTTATTTATTTATGTTTTATAGAAATAAAAAATGTTTGTTAAATTGTAGAAGACACTAATTAAAGTTTTAATATTGTACGACAAAATTAATCTTCCAAAATTAGTTTTGCCACGATTGTCAAGTCAAAATTACATCGTAGATTCTTCTTTATATTGATCATTACTTTACGTAGCCTAAACCTATGGGTCTAATTTATTCTATTACCATATATTCATATATGTACCTTTTTGTATAGCTTTGAAAAATCTATATTAATAACACAATACCACTGCTGTAACAGGAAATTCCCGGAAGGTCATTAACCAACGTGTCGTTTAGCGAAGAAAAGGATAATTTCATTACTTTATTGCATTAAACGCTACAAATGGTATACTGTTTCTAGCGCTACGTTGTTACTCCTTTTCGTACTCTTTATTAATCTATTTTGTATTTGGATAATGCACAGTTTTTAGCGAAAGAGTCCTACAGCATAAAACATTTCCGTAACATAACTCATGTAATTTGTTTATGTTATCTTTTATATAGTACATGTTACCTTTAGTGCAGCACATTTTTGTACGCTAAATGTCAACAGAAATTCAAGCATAAAATTCTGAATTTTTATGGGTAACTCTAAAATAGTATTTTCTAAGAAGAGTATACAGAAAACAAAACATAAATATTTATTTTTTTTATGAGAAATTTTGAAAACACGAGTATATTCAAAGATCACGGGATTAGCATTGGTGATTTGCGGTCTGACTGACCACCAACCTTAAGGAAAACATATAGGTTTGAAAGAACGAAAATTGACGAAGTTTGATAGTGGATTACGAACTTATATAATAACTTATACTTATGTAATAACTATAACTTATGTAATTTGCTTATGTTAACTTTTTTGCAGTACATGTTGCCTTTTGTACAGCACATTTTTGTATGCTAAATGCCTACAAAATTCACGCATAAAATTCCGAATTTTTATGGGTAACTCTTAAATAGTATTTTTTAAATAAGAGTATACAGAAAACAAAAGATAATTTTTTTTATTTTTTTGGTGAGAAATTTTCAAAAATCGAATGCGCCCACAGGATTATCATTGAAGAAAGCGAATCGAGAGCTGACTGTTCAACAATCTTAATGCAACCAGATACGTTTGAAAGAAAAAAAATTGATGGAAGTTTGATGGTGGATTACGAAGACTGCAATTTGTTTAGACTTTTAGTTCTATTTGCATTTGTTTATTTATGTTTTATAGAAATAAAAAAAAATCTTGAATTTTAGAAAACAATAATTAAAGTTTTAATATTGTACGACAAAATTAATCTAGCAAAACTAGTTTTGTTATGACTGTGAAGTTGAAATTGCATATTTGTGAATCATTGTTTCTTCTTTAAACTGATCATTACGTTGTGTAGTCTAAACCTCTGGGTCCAATTTGTACTATTACCATGTATTCATATATGTACCTATTTGTATAGTTTAGAAAAATCTCTATTAATAAAATAATATCATCAATGTATCAAAAAATTCCCGGTAGATCAATAACCAAAGTGTGGTTTAGTGGAGAAAAGGATAACTTCATTACTATATCACATTAACCGCAAAAAATGTTATACTGCTTCTAGCGCTGCATTGTTACACCTTTTAGTACATTTTAATTAATCTCTTTTGTATTTCGATAATGTTCAGTTTTTAGCGAAAAAGTCCTACAGCATAACACATCTCCGTAACATAACTTATGTAATTTGTTTATGTTAACTTATGTGCAGCGCATGTACCTTTTGTGCAGTAACTTTTTGTATGCTAAATGTCTACAGAAACTCAAGCATAAAATTCTGAATTTGTATAGGTAACTCTTAAACAGTTTTTTTTTTTTAAATAAGGGTATACAGTAAACAAAACATAAAAATTTAAATTTTTTTGGTGAGCAATTTTGAAAAAACGAATACATTCAAAGCCCACAGGATTAACATTGAAGAGGGCGATTCGAGAACTGATTGATCAATAACCTTAAGGAAATCAGATAGGTTTGGGAAAACGAAAATTGACGGAAATTTGATGGCGGATTACGAAGACTGCAATTCGTTTAGTCTATTAGTTCAATTTGCATTTGTTTATTTATGTTTTATAGAAATAAAAAATGTTTGGCCAAATTGTATTAAACACAAATTAAAGTTTTAATATTGTACGACAAAAGGAATCTTCCAAAACTAGTTTTTCCGCGATTGTGGATTCGAAATTTCATATTTAAGAATCCTTAATTATTCTTTATACTGATCATTACATTACGTAGCCTAAACCTATGGGTCCAATTTATACTATTACCATATATTCATATGCGTACCTTTTTGTATAGATTAGAAAAATTTCTATTAACTGCATAATATCATCGACGTAGCAGAAAATTCCCGGAAGGTCATTAAACAAAGTGGTGTTTAGTGGAGAAAGAGATAATTTCATTACTATATCACGTTAAACGCAACAAATGGCATACTGCTGCCAGCGCTGCATTGTTATTCCTTTTCGTACTCTTTAATTAATCTATTTTGTATTTGGATAATGCATAGTTTTTAGCGAAAGAATCCTACAGCATAAAACATTTCCGTAACGTAACTTATGTAATTTGTTTATCTTAACTTTTATGTAGTACATGTACAGACGTAGAAAAACAAGTAAATACCCGTACTAACTCTGCAACAAATTATCGTAGAAGAACGTTACTGGTACCAAACGATTGGAAATAAAGTCTACTTTCAAACGATATACAGTAAAACCTCCCTAAAGCGACCACGTTCCGTTCCAATAAAAATTGGTTGCTCCGAGAGGTGGTCTCTTAATGGAGGTCATGTTTAAATGTAGATTTTAATTGTCGAAAAAAGGTGAAAATTGATGTTACTACAATTTATTTTTCACATTAGGAAACAATATGAAAATTTAAGTATCAAAACAAAAGTTAATTACATAAGTTAATTAGTGTAGAGTTTAAAAAATGAATATATTGACGTTTGCTTTGATTTTACGGTTTCATCTTGTATAACTTTTATTTCCAAGTCCTATCCTAATTCAGTAAATAAATGCAATTTTTATCCTTAATTTGTCATCAGAGTTAAATTCATTGCCTAGAAAGGCACAAAGGGGTTTAAACACTTAAAAGTTACGGAATAAATAAAAATCTAAACTTAGTTTGGAAATTTGATGAATAATGCACTCTCCGGAATTATTATTCTAATAAAATCTTCTTCAAGCGACCAGGAAAAAACGGAATTTGTTTCATTTTCTTTATTGAGATGGGTCGCTCATGGAGGGAATTCAACTGGGATGGTCTCTGAATAGAGGTAAAATTTGTATTGAGCCTTTGGAAAAAAAATTAGTTTTATGGAAAAATGGTCGTTCAGGGAGGTGGTCGCTTAATGGAGGTAGTCGCACAGAGAAGTTTCACTGTATATGAAATCTTCTTATGAATCTTCTTAATTTTCTTCATACAAAAGCAAACCCAAACTTAGTTTCTTTTCCAAAAGCATTAACCAAGTTTGACACCACAAATTAATTCTATACCCTTCAATTAGACTAAATACAAATTTTCATGAAATTCGTACGATTAGTTTCTTAGAAATTAAATGTTTTAAAATGAGCTTATTTTAGGGGCTGTATCTAAAATGAAGTTCGGTACTCGATTGTTGAAATACTACAGAATGACTAATTCACTTCTATTATTAGTATTATTTCTTGCCTATATGACAATTTCACTCACTTAATATGTTTCGAATATTGCCAGCCCTAATGTTTCAATAAAGTAAGTAACATATATATATATTTTTTTTTTCAAATTATGCTTTTCTACATAGACGCTTCCTAAAACCAGCATCTTGATGATTTAAAAATATAATTTGAAAACTAATTGGAAGAAAAAATTGAAATTGAGAATTCGCATAAAGAAGGACATAATAAATATAAATCTATAAAAAAAATTGCATGTTGTAATTCATATTTTTTTTCTAATATTAATTTTATAATTCATAATTTATATTATAAAATTAAAAAAATATATACCAATTCAATGTATTTAATAAAAATAAATTGTATAAAAATATCAATATGTAATTGAACATTAGAAACTCTAAATTCTGAATGTTTATAATTCAAAACCTTATCTTCCAAATGACTTAAAATTTCATAACTAGTCATAATTTGAACTGGGGATTTAAAACATATTGTCAAAATTGGATGTTGCAGTTGAAAAAAAAAAGATCGGGTTGATTTTAGTTTATAGCTTCCCTAGGCAAACATTACATACATCACTTAAAAGTAGACTTTATTTCCATTAGTTTGGTACCAGTAAATTTCTTCAACAATAATTTGTTTCAGAGTTGTGTTTACTTTTCCACCCCATCGACAGTACCTTTCGTGCAGTACATTTTTGTACATTTTTCTACAAAAATTCAAGCAAAAAATTCTGAACTTTTATGGGATAACTCTAAAATAATATTTTTTAACATGTGCTCATGCTATAAATTTACAAGGTTTAAATAATATTTTTATGGCCTTTCTATGAAATAAATAATGTCGTTTATAAATTAACTTGTACTGTCAGTATGGAAATATACAAACTTGCATGAAAATTATCTTTCTCAAAAATTTGTACAGGTCTAAATTAAAAAATAATAATAACAATAATAATATTTGAGAAATTCTTTGGACTTGTGACAGTCTTTGGAATGTTTTCGAGTGTAGAGAATATGATTTCATAAATGTTACAAGTAAAGAAATGAAGGAAAGAAGATCTTATGCTACAAAAATTAAATTTAGAGCAAATTGAAGTGAAATATTTTCCTTATGATTATTTTATTAATTTTCTTCTTTGTAAGATATGTTTAAAATTATAATTTTTACAAGCTGTACGAAGCTCTCTTGAAATAACTTATTAATATTTAATTATTAAATATCAAAAATTATTATTATTATTTAAATTATTAAAATAAAAATTATCACACATTAAAAAACAATATTTCATATATTCAAGAATAAATGGAATAGGAGTCGAAAAACGTTGAACTCGACGAATGAAAAAGTTTAAAGAAACTGATTTATTGAATTAATAAATAAATTTTCAACAATAATTACAATTAATAATCAATCTTATATTGCCTGACCTAACTCTTAAAACAAATATTATTTTTAACTAAAGTTTAATTTCAAGTTTTCACATTATTGAAAAATTAAATTTTTACAAGCTGTACAATGCTCTCTCGGAATAACTTATTAATATATAATTATTAACTATCAAAAATTATTATTATTATTTAAATTATTAAAATAAAAATTATTACACATTAAAAAACAATATTACATATGTACAAGAATAAACGGAATACGGGTCGAAAAACGTCGAACTCGACGAATGAAATGTGTAAAGAAACTGGTTTAATGAATTAATAAATAAATTTTCAACAATAATTACAATTAATAATCAATCTTATATTGCCTGACCAAACTCTTAAAACAAATATTATTTTTAACTAAAGTTTAATTTCAAGTTTTCATATTATTGAAAAATTAAATTTATTTCCATATGTAATCAGTAACATGCAATTTTGATAAGAAATTATGAGTTATTAATTGAGGCTTTGATCTTTGGTAATATATAATGAAAAATCTTCGAAAATTGCGCCACTATGTCACAAACATTTGAAATAAACAAATTTTAAAGTAACGTCGTTTTCACAGTCGCAAAATTTACATACATACTTTTCATATTCACTATTTTAAAAATATTTTAACGTGACAGATTCTTAATAAATATAGTCCCAAACTTGATGTCACGTTTGTCAGATGTAATTTTGCATCTGAACATTCGCACTCTTGACTTGAGGGTGTAATATGAAAGCCGACACGAAATCCAGAAATTTATGCCTAGGCGTATTCGAAATAAAATATTTTATTTTATCAAAGTAAATACTCATTTTATTTTTACTATGACGCCATTCTCACTCACCGAAACCCTCTGAGATTAGCATCTCAATCTCAGTATCAGCGGAAGGAAAAATATAAATAAATGTAGCAGCTTTATGAGTAATTTTTTTTTTTTTTTTTTTTTTTTTTTTAAATCTTGACATTATTTTCTGTTCAATATTTTTTTTTAAGTTATTTTTTAATTTAATGCGAAAATGGCATCCGTAATAATATGATAATCACTGTTGTTTCCCTTCTCACTTCAACAATAGAAGTAACCCGATTGCCAGCAATGTGCAGAAATTTCATAAAAAAGTTTTCAAATTAAAATTAAAATACAAAAATGGGATTTAAAAAAATAGCGAGTGTGGGCACATCTACAAATAAATTGCTTTCATTAAAAAAAAAAAAATAATTATCAAAATCGGTTCAGTAGAAATCTCAGACCAGATGACTGAAAAAACAGCCTCGTCTTTTAAATATATAGATCAGTACTTTAACTTTACAATATGATAGATTAATTTAAATACTTTGATACATAAAATAAAGCATTTTTTTTTCCTCCACCATCAACTGATACAACGGTATTGAAATATCAATAATTGAAAGAAAAGTAACAATTACATAAACTCTCTTCCACTCGTGCCTTGGAATTGTAATTATTAGTAAAAAACTGGACAGAAATTGAAGAAAATACTGCCATTTTCTGTAACTATCCTTTATATTTTTAAGGGATATACACAAAATTTAATTGTATGAATTCCGAATTTACAATTCAAGCAAAAGGAAACTTATTACTAAATTTCAGAATTATTAATGTCTAGAATTAAGGAAAACTTTGCGAGAAATTAAATTTATATCTCATACGAATTTTAGCTGCGTTCATACGGTATAGTCGTTATTTTCCTTGTTTTTATTTTATTTTCAATTTAAACACTTTTACTTCATAAATTAATTACACTTTTTAACCAGTAAAGTAAAGATAAATTAAAACAAAACATTCAAAAAGACTCCTAAAAAGAGTGTGAATGCAAGAATTTCAGTCCAGAAAACATTTTTAGCGATTATTAGATTAAGTAAATTGTTACTTTTTTTAATAATTAAACTGCGTTAGTAATTATTATATTAAGTAAATTATTTCTTTTTAATAATTAATCTTTTTTAGTGATTATTAGATTAAGTAAATTGTTATTTTTTTTTAATAATTAAACTGCTTTAGTAATTATTAGATTAAGTAAATTATTACTTTTTTATAATTAAACTGTTTTAATGATTATTATATTAAGTAAATTATTACTTTTTTCATAATTAAACTGCTTTGGTGATTACTAGATTAAGTAAATTATTAAATTTTCATAATTAAACTCTTTCAGTGATTACTATATTATAGGTAAATTATTCCTTTTTTACATAATTAACTTACACGAGAACGTCCCTAACCCGCAAATTCAAAATATTTTGAACCTTTAGGGATATATTGGCCTTTTGGGATACATAATTCCCAGCTATTCTTTGTTGCCCACACTTACATTAACGGTGTAAATTTTATCCCGGAATTTTTTTCGACCTTATGCTATTACTCATTAACGATCAGAGATAGAGAAAAGTTTTAAGTTAAAAAATGCATCTTTTCCATAGTTTTATAAAAAAAAAAAAAAACTAACAAAATATAATTTGTTAATAACTTTTTTTTTTAATTTAAACAAAAATTTTAAAAGTTACAATCTACATTTAGTAGATTACACAGCAATTCTTATTTTATTGCTAGTGAGAATTCTATCTTTATTGAATTGTTTAATTATAGTTCTTGTCTATAAAGGGATTGTAGATATTGCTCTGAGTTTAGTAAATAAAATATACTTATCAATATTAGTTGATATGATCATGCTTTATTTATTTATTTTCTTATTTTCTTTTTCTTCTTCTTCTTTGTTTTCTTCTTATTTTTATTATTCTTTCTTTATTCATTTTTAAAGATATAAACAAACATCGATCGCTAGTGAAGTAACATAAAATAAACCAATAGTATTAACATTAATAAATATTGTATAGTAATATTTTAAGAGTAATATGTTTGTGAGGGTGCACATATTTTTCCTCGACAATCAAACCATGAAGTTTTTGACTAGTCCATGGTGAAGTTTTTAAGTTTACTCCTCAATCCATAGTGGAACTGCAAAATTTTGCAGACCGTCAATTGTGAATGCACAAGGTTTTCAGAATGATGGTACTACATTGTTAAAAGCAACCAAAATTAGCGGTTTTGCTTACAAGAATGAATTGCCGAATTGTCTACAAAATGTACATTATAATTTCTTTAATTTTTTTTTCAAATATTTTAACGTTTTTAACAAATAATAGTTTGTTAGTTTTCCAAAAAGAAACTAATAAAAGGAATTGTGCCGGCTGTTGGTGGAGCCAAGTACAAGTACTATAAGTACTGCGTTGGCAATTTAAGCGAAAGGTCGTGTCTTTGATTATTAATGAGTAATAACATAACGTTAAAAAATATTCCGGAATAAAAATTTCTCCTTAAAATGAATTTGGCAAAAAAAAAAAAAAATATATATATATATATAAAGAGAAAAGAAAACGGGAGTGCGTTTTACTTACTCTCGTAGGCCTATTTCCCCAAAGTTTCACAAGTTTTTGAATTTGCGAGGAGTTGGGAACGTTCCATTGTTAGTTCATCTGTTTTTTATGTAACAAACTACACTAATTAATGTGTGAAATAAGATTAATAATTCAGTACTCGAAATGTGTATAACTATACAGTGTGTTCACTTTTAATGGTGTCCAATGCTTAATTCCTATACCGTTAGTCATAGACATATCGTTCCAATTGGAAAAAAGTTTTAAAAGAGATAAAAATTATTTCAAAAGTTGTTTGGATCAATAAAAACCTTTCTTAAGATGTTACGAAATTCAATTTTTAATACAATCCATCGGTCTTAATAGTGATAAACATTTCCTATTACGCTAATCAGTAATACAAAAAAAAAGTCCTATTCTTCTAACACTAAAATTTACCGAGCTATGAAACTTGGAATTGCATGACTTATACCAATTTTCTGCATCAGAGCACAGATGAATTGGGCCATGCTTTAAGGGATCGTACACAGAGTGCTTAAGGTAGTATTAGAAGAATTTATTTCGCGTGTACATTTCTGCATTGTAGCCGGAGGAAGTCACTTCGAGCCCATTTTAAGATAACTTTAATTTTATTTAAGTTTTAAATTAGATAATCTAACAGCATTTAAAAATATGTATCATTTTGTAAGGGATTGAGACTGCTGCTTTTCATCATTTCATGTAACGAAAATTCTGTTATTTTTTCCCTTATATTTTTACTACAAGTTGTATATTTTTCTTTAATATGGCTGAATAAAAATATATTTTAAATTTATATTGTAATGTTAATTTTACTCTCAGCAATTTTGTTTTTATATCTAACGATTATTTACATTTTTAGTAAATTTGTGAATGACCCCTATTTCGCAGCAAGAAAGATGTTCTTCAACCTTACACAGCTATTACTTGGTCAATTTTAATCGTAGAAGAATGGAACTTTTTTGTTTTACTTCTTAATGTAATAGAACATTTTTTACTAAAAATAACTTATAAGACCAGGGGACCGTATAAAATATTAAATTTCGTGATTTTTAAGAAATGTTTTTTATTGACCCAAATTGCTTTTAAAATAAATCTTTACCTCGTTTAAAACATTTTCGTAATTGGAACTATATGTCTATGACTAAGGGTTTACGAATTAGTCATTCGACTCCATTGAGAGTGGACAGTATATTTATGCGGAAAAAGTTCGAAAATAAGCATTGAAAACATTCATCCTCTTCCTGTGGAAAATAAAATTGTAGAGATTAGTGCATGAAGATGTTATGCAACAGAAATTAATTTTCGAAAAAACTGAATAAAAAAACTATTGTTGTAAATTATCTATTTTCTTCATTACAGCATAGGACGGAAATATTAACACGCGCCATCAAACTTTCTCAGAAAAACTTATTAATATTTAATTTTTAAATGTAAAAAAATAATAATAATTTTTAAGATATTAAATAATAAAAATATGTACTAGTCTTATGTACTAGTTAATCCAAACCGGCCCAACCGGGTCACACAATATAAGGCAAACCCATTTATTATTATTATTATTATTGAAAACTCTAACAAATTTGTTACATTTATTTATTTATTTACTTATTTTTTTTACCACCAACAACACCAAAAATCATTTTTATGTGAAAAATATCATCAAGGCATCCAAATAAAGTTCTGAAATTTCTTAAAAGCGATACTTTCGTATTGGCTTAGTGCCAAGAGTTACTGCCCTTCCTTCGTACACTTACAACATTAAATTTTATTCTGATAATTTTAGTTCTTTAGATGCCTAGTTAAATTACATGTCTTAAATTTGTGTTTATTTCTTTTTCATTATTTTATTCATTTACCAATGAAGTTTTAATTTCGTTATGGAATATAGGCTGGAAACAAATGCCGAACTATTTATATTTATACTATTTTAAGTGGAAACGGATTTATGTTTCATAATCGTGATAATCACTTATAGAGAATCAAATTAAACTAAAAATTTTTAAAAGTGATAAAAAATATATTAAAAAGGCATAAGACTTTTATTTAGATCGAGATATGTTTCATCGCACACACGGCGACATTTTCAAGAACCTTGTTAATGCAAATATCTCTGCAAGTATTTAAAAAACCAGAAATTGGTAAATAATATCACTATCACGAGACCTCGTGTATAATGAAAAAACAATGCAAACATAAAATAAGCCTCTGCCGGCTCGGCCTACAGGCGGAGGTATATTTCGAAATTACTTACTAATTTCACCAACAAAAACTAAATCAACATTAGAGATAAACACAGTTTAACAATTTTATCTGGCTGTTTTTGACGAGTTTTTAATTTCGTTTTTCTAATATACTCGCACACACACGTGTATATACATAGAATACATTCAAAAATAGCAAAAACAAATTCAGAGAACCTCAAATGTTATAATGTGCCAATATTTACATAATCGGGTTTTTATCATGTTTCAATATTTTTTTTTCAAACTTACATTACGTTGCATATTCACCTGCTGACGCCCATTATATTTCGAATATCACGTAATATTAACTTTTCTTTTAAATTCGTCAAACTATTTATTTCATTTTAATTTTTCATGGGAAATCTTGCAATAGAAAAGTAATTGTTGAAATAAGAATTTTATTGTGGTTTTTTAACTGTTGACAACTGCTATAATGAAAAATGTTTAAATTTTCCTATCTTTTTTTTGTAAGAGCTTGTTTTATCAGAATCATGTTAAGGCGGTATTAAAAAATTTTTAACCTTCCCATTTCCACCCCTTTGGACCACTTTTGCCCATTTGTAATCTCCCTCTAGATATTAGCCATCTGAATGTTTTTGACGACGATTCGTGCATAATTGCGACTTTTATTGTGCGGACAAAATTCAGTACATACATACATAGCATCATCATCATCATCAACCGTTTTCAATCCACTGCTGGATGTAGGTCTCCCCCAGATTTTTCCAATGTTTCCTGTCTAGTGCTTTAGTCATCCAATTTACACCGGCTACTTTTCTGATTTCATCACTCCATCTTACTTGAGGTCGTCTTCTTGGCCGTTTTACATCTCTGGGATACCACTGTAGGATGTTTGTGCTCCATCTATTGTCTTGTCTTCTTGCGATATGCCCAGCCCATTTCCATTTTAGCCGTTTAATTCTTTCAATGATGTCAGAAACTTTCGTCTGACTTCTTATCCAGGTTATTCTTTTTCTGTCTCTTCTAGTTATACCTAGCATACATCTTTCCATACTTCTCTGTGTTGTTTGTAATCTTTGTACCATCCGTTTTGTTAGCGTCCATGTTTCTGCTCCATAAGTTAGGACAGGCAAAACACATTGGTTAAATACCTTTCTTTTCAAACACAGGGGCATGCTACTCTTCAGAATAATATTGCTCTTCCCAAAAGCACTCCATCCATTTCTTATTCTTCTATTGATTTCATTTATGATACTATTATCAGATGATATTTTTTGCCCAAGGTACACATAACTTTGCACTTCTTTAATTTCAGTGTTGTTGTAGACGATTTTCTTTTTTGATGCAAATGAATTGAACATCACCTTAGTCTTTTCCAAGTTTATTTTTAATCCCACATTAATGCTAGCTTCTGCCAAATCTTTTAGCATATTTTCCAATTCTTCAGGACTGTTACTGAAAATTAAAATGTCGTCAGCGAATATATATATATATATATATATATATATAAACTTTTAGATGTGGGCGATTTTGAGTTCCTGGGGTCATATAATGAAAAGTTATGAAGAAATTTTTCAAAAGTCACACCATGGTAACGACTGCAATAGATAGGATTTCTTATGAAATCTACCTAATAAAATAAAAATGGATATTTATGAGTGTGAATTAACATCTACTATTTTTCTAATATACATGAGGTCTCGTGATATTATTTACCAATTTCTTGTTTTTAAAATTTTTTGCGAAAATATTTGTATCAACGGGGATCTTGAAAATGTCACCGTTTATGCGATAAAACATATGCCGATCTAAATAAAGGTATTATGCATTTTAAGTGCATTTTTCATCACGTTTAGCTATTTTTAGTTTAGTTTGGTTGAAATATAATGCATTAATATTATTTAAATCATTAAATAATAAAAAAATAGCATTATACATACTAATACGGAAATTTACTTTGAAATACCAATATATCATTTGAATAGAATAAGGAAAACCAATAAATGTACAGAATTTTTCAACAAGTTTTCTTACTAAATGGGATTTTAATGACCACTGTTGTTTTTTCTTTACGGTAAATGGACGAGGTTTATTTTATTCTAAACACTTGATAAAGTGGAAGTATAAAATGTTGAAACGCGCCTGAGCCTTTCTCCTGTTAAAAATAAGTAGGCAATATAGATTGCATAATTTTCAAAATAATGTAAAGAATAGAATTATGCTAATAGAATAATCCTTCCATTGACTTCAAAATGTTACAATTTTTAAATTTTTACACGACTTCATCCACTCTTTTCCATCTTCCGTACAAAAATACGTCAGTTAGATTCTTTTCCTTTTACGCCAAGAATATCATTAGAAAAAACAAGCTGAATACTTATATTTTTAAATTAACTTATTTATAAGCTGACTTAACCACTTTTTCATACCATTTGAACGATCATTTCAACAGTAGAAATAAGGACCATTCAAAAACTGATGATTGCGTTCTTGTTTAAAATATATTCTAAATTCAACAATATTTTAACACAAATAAATATGAAAAAGTATTACACGGCACAGAGACAAATCAAATTTTAAATAATGAAAACATAATTAATATAAAGTAATTCGCAAAGCATTTTCAAAGTATTTTCTCTCATATGGAATATATAACTGAGTTTGTATAATAATGCTTCTGAAAAAACTTTGGAGTACTTTACTGCTAAGGCAAGCATTGATCATCTTTTATTTAACTGCATTTCTTTTTTCTTGGAATATCTCACAGATTTACAATGGTAGCCACTTTTTCTTTCTTTATTTTTTTAGAGGAATGTGCATTAAAAGGAAAAAAAATTCTAATCGACCAATTTTTTTAGAAGATTCGTACAAAATTTAAAAAAGTAGCATTTGAAAATTAATTGAAGGGCTATTTCATAAATATAATCGTATTCCGTTTTTTAAACCCTTTCAAAATTTACTCTGCTTGCTTATCTCCTATACATAAAAAAATAAACTGCGTTTCAGCCTTTTTGGAGACATCGTATAAAAAAAAAAAAAAAACGGACTAAAAAACGGAAATACTACTGGCAATCTAGACGCCAGTACTATTTCCGTATTTTTACGGAAATTTCCCCCCATAAATTACAGAAAAATGTCCGTTTTTCTGATTAAAAACGGAAGTTTTTCTGTAATTTATGGGGAAACATTCCCGCAAAAAAACGGAAATAGTACTGGCGTCTAGATTGCCAGTAGTATTTCCGTTTTTTACTCCGTTTTTTTTTTTTTTTTTTACAGTGATGTTTAATAAAATAAACTACATAAACCATTATATATTACCCGTTGCTGTTGCGTTGACGCAACGGTAAAAATAAATGCGCATGCGTAAATTAATTATCAAGTTACCACTAATTTTGAATTAAAATATTTGCCTATTTAATAACATAAACTTTGATCATTAAATAAACCGGAGATTGTCTATCAAAATTTGTGGTGGCAAACGTTTGTCTGGAAAAACAGTTGAAGATCCCTACGTTATAGCTTCTGCAATTAATGGGTTAATATATGCATGAATCCATTCATTCATGCAGATATTCTATTTTCTTTTTTTATTAATTTTGTAGCCCACTTTTGACAACAGCTATTTTTTCTGTTTCCAAAATATATTTATCTTATCAATTAGCTATCTTATATATTTTCTTTTAACGTAAAAGAAACGGAAAGTGAATGGAGTTACATATCCATACTCTGTTCATGCATTTAATTTATTCAAATTACACATGGATGAGCGAAACTACATTCCCTTTTATAAAGGACGAATAAATATCGACATGAAATGTTTAAAAAGAAGTATTCGGTCTCTCAAAGAAAGAATCGAAGGAAATGTTCATATTTAATAGATCTTTATACGATATAAATAACTCTTCGATACAATGCTAATACCATAATTATGCAATTCAACAAATATACATTTTTAGTCATTTTTATATTTTAATATGCATATGAAAATGCATTTTATTCAGTAAATCTTGCTTTTCATGGTTTAAAAGCAATGTTTTATTTTTTCCCAGAAACTACATTTATGTTTATAGTAGTATTTCTTTTCAGCCAATGTAAAATAAAATTTCTAGCATATGTAAAAAATGTAAAATTTTAATACATTTCCTCTGAATCATATTATAATTTTATCTATTATAACAGTCTGTTATTTAAATTGACTTAGTCCATGTATGTAAATGTAGAATTTTGTAACCGATTTTTTTACTTACTTCCTAATATACGAGATTAAAAAAAATATATACGTAGTGATGTGTTTTCAATGACAATACACCTTTTTAATATTTTTAGAACTTAATTATAAATTAATGAATCAATTATAAATTAATTTTAAGGCGTTTTTCCGCCATGCGAGATCAAATGATAAATCTCCAAATATTCTTTAAGATTACAACTGCATACGAGTGACATCAACAATGGAGTTAATTATGCGCCAAACCACACTTGTTAAAAAATGACTACTTGCTGGAATCTGCAAGAAAGAAATATTTCAAATATTAAAAAGTAGAAAATGAAATAAAAATTTAAATAAAGAGTGTTATATATACATACATATATATACACATTTCCAGTAATTCAGTATGGTGACAGGAGTTAGTAATCAAATTCATCGTGTTGAGCATTAACCCTTTATGTACTGAATTATGAATTCATGAAAATTTTATCGCCTAAAGCATTTTACGTGAATTTTTTAAACTTCATTAGAAGATTTTCATAATCATTTAATAAATTTTAGAAGGATTTTAGAAAGATTGAAGGATTTAGAAGAATGAATTAAATTTGAATTCAGAGGGATTTTGTGAAATATTTATAACCCCACTCAAATATTTTATTTTAAATATTTTTCTTAGTATTTTGTAGAATTGGGAAATGTACAAATATAAGATTCTGACAATAGAAACATAGAAATATTTCCGAATTGATAAATCACCCCTCCCCCTCCCCAACGCCAAGAAAGCTGATAATGTGTAAAGGCAAAATAAATCACCCTTTTAAAAATATTTTTGTTTTGTGCAACTAATAATACTTTTGGAACAAGATACAGTAATGCATCTATAACTCATTCTAAACTGTATTACTACTAATCGATGATTATATGGATTTTATAACAAGTTATTTTAATGGTACTTATAAGTATCGTCAGTAGATAAAGAGTTAATTTTGTTTCTTTTAAAACCTGACTCCCGGAAAACATTGCGTTTGTTTTTGGTTTGACGCTATTCTAATATGTACTAAAGCTACATTCTATGCAGCAAACCAGCTGTTCATTTTTACATCGTTATACGAGGAGCCTATGAACTGGACTCTTTCGGTATATACAGGGTGTCGCAGAAGTAATGGGACAAACTTTAAGGGGAGGTAGAGGACATCACAAGGATTCAAATTTGCATAGCAACCCAGGGTCGGAAACGCTTTTCTGTCGCGGTAGTGACGACAGAAAACACAAGAAAGAAAGGACACGAACAGGGAGAGAAAACATGTTTATTATTCTTAGTACTGCAAAAATGCCGAGACAATGCTGGAAAGTGTTGAGGAACTTGTTGCACGCATCGGGGCAGCTGCTGGGGAAGTCCGGGGCACTCCCAGTATTTTCGTGAACATTAGATCTTCCATACGCCGGAGATGCGCTTCCATGCATCACGGCCCGGGGTCGTAATTTCGAACACCTACTTTGATGAAGATCGTTGTCCCTTTAATGTTCTTTCTTCTTAGTTTTTTGATTTACTAAGGATAATAAACATGTTTTATCCTCTTATTCGTATTCTATCTTTATTGTGTTTTGTGTCGTCACTACCGCGTCAGGAAAGCGTTTCCGACCCTGGGTTGCTATGCAAATCTGAATCCTTGTGATGTCCCCTACCTCCCCTTAAAGTTTGTCCCATTACTTCTGGGACACCCTGTATTTTTTAAGACTTTAATTACGGCCTGATCCAATCCTCGCATCTGGTGACAAAAACGCGGTGCGTATGTTTAAAAAACCCAGATTGTTCTTCGGGTGGGTTGGCCAGTTCTCTACAAATAACCGAAATTTTTAATGCATTTGTAAGTTTGTTTTCGTGCATCAATGAGACGGAATGATCACCCAGTGGTTTCCATATCCTCAGATCAAACTCTTTGGTGCATTTGTCATTTTACAGCGAATATTTTATCATCATAAACTTAATTATTTTGAAAAATAGTCTAAATTTGACCACATGGAAGATATCTCAACCAATATATACCTTACGAATTTTCGGAATAATGGTAATTTTCAAACACTCTATATCTTGGGCGTTTACTGTTGTCGCTTTCTTATTAATTTCCCCATTACTTGTATACGATTATATACCGGGTGTCCCGAAAATGATTGATGGATTTTAAAATTCCATGACTTGTAAACGGTGACAGATATTTAAAAAATTCTTGCAGGAGTGTTATGTAAGATGTCAGGAGTTTTTATGCTGCAATTCTCAGTTTTAGTTACAAATAGCATCGATAGATGGCACTGCAAGCAATAACCGCTAAATCCAGACTCGATTTTTCGGCCTCTCTCTTCTTCCATGCGAAAAAAGGAGATTAAAATGTTTTGAATGAATCTTGAAGTACCAAAAACTGGACTGAACGCCTATTGCTCTCAGCGCCATCTATTATTTGAAATTCGAACTAAAATAGAGAATCACGGTAAAAAAACTCCTGACACCTTACATAACCCTCCTGAAAGAATTTTTTTAATATCTGCCACCGTTTGGAAGTTATTGAATTTTAAAATACATCGGTCATTTTTGGGACACCCGGTATATATATATATATATATATATATATATATACTAATCGTCTAACCATCCACTTGACCGTTCAGATTTTCTGTTCTGAGTCTTTGATATCCGTGAAGCCTTCTGTTTCATTACTGGACATAAAGAGATATTTTCAAAGCTCGATCTCCAGTATACCATTCAAACAATATCCCTTATACGTCATCGTATTTCTTTTTTATCTTCATTATCTTGGACAAATAAGCAGCTGCAATTTTCTCGATTATGTCGGGATTCTTTTTAGCATAATACGTAACAATGCTGGAAATACTGGCCTGCAATACTGGAAAAAGTGTAAAATTCATATCTCAGTTTAAGAACTCGCATTTAAAAAGAGATTCTTTGCTTCTAGGGGCCAAAATTCTCTCACGTATTTAGCGGGGTCGCGTATAAAACGTGATATTTGTGATTAGTCTTATTTATAGGAGATGTATTCTATATTAGGCATGTTTTCAAAGCTTAGCCATCAAATTTTGTTTTTCTAAGTTATTTATGGTTTCGTTGTTTAATATTTTAGTTCCGGTTTGTTACTTGCTTTTGCTGAGTTTTGGGTTTAATGAAGTGGGATTTATTAATATATATATAATATATATATAATATACATTGTGTAAGAAAATTCGTGGACACATTTTAAAATCTAATATATAAAAGTGAAAATTTGTCTGTCTGTACAAATACTATACAAATCAACAGTTTGGAAGCCAGAATTGTGAAATGTTAGGTACATGTGTATTAAAACACAACTAAAGTGATCCGAAATCGAAGTAACAGTTAGTTTTTAATTAATAAAAAACCACCAATTTAACAGCAATTTCCTATCAAATTTAAACTTTTTTCGTTATACCAGTTGCCAAAAATCAAAAATGCACAGTAAAATTCTTACTACCACAGCTACTTTTCTATTGCAAGATTTTCCACGTGAAAAATGAAAATTAAATAAATAGTTTGACGAATTTTTTTAAAAAGTTACTATTACGTCATATAAGAAATATAATGGACATCATCAGGTAAATATATAACGTCATATGAGTTTGAAAATACATATTGAAACATAATTTTTAAAAAAAACCGATTATGGCAATATTAGCCTATTTGAACATTTTGATGGTCTCTAAATTTATTTTCGCCATTTTTAAATCTATTCCATATATATACGTGTGTGTATGCGTACATATTAGCATTTTACGAAGGTTTAGGTCTCTAGAGCTCATTCTTAATAAAGAACTGAAATAAAGATTTCAGGTTTTTTTTTATATTAATAGAATTTTTACCATTTTCGCTTAACCGTGAAAAGATTATTTAAATAACAAAATACTCTGAAACATCTATTGATCAAAAGGTTTTAATCTCGGTCTCAATCCAGATCACAGATTATATGAACTAAGTAAGTAGGTAATCTGTCCTCTGGATTAAATGATAAAAAAAGAGTGAAATTTGCAAAAAGTAACACGCAATCGTTGATTTTTCAAGATTGATTTTTCAAAACGAACATTCTTAAAATTCCGGGCAACGCCAGGTACTTTTGCTAGTTCAATATAAAATCAAGTAAGTGTCGTACAGGAGTGAGGTTTGGACTAAAATGCTTCTTAGGATAAAACAATTTCTTCAAGCAAATGAAAATAGATGACATAGATGACGCCAATTATCCGTATGTTTGCTTTCAAACAGACGTTTTTTTTTTCTGATTTACAGATTAATTTTGACGATGTGACTCTCCGTGGGAAATTATGACTCCCAGTTTTGATAGTCGTCATTTCTGCGCCACAGCAGTAGAATTAATCAGAAAATCTGAAAAAAATGCACGCAGTCATAATTTCCCACGGAGAGTCACAGCGTCAAAATTAATCTGTAAATCAGGAAAAACGCCTGTTTGAAAGCAAACATACGGACAAGTGGCGTCATCTATGATCGAAATTTGGAGTTAATAATTTGATTTGCTTGAAGAAAACTTTTCATCCTGAGAAGCATTTTAGTCGAAACCGCGCCCCTGTACGACAATTACTTGATTTTATATTGAATTTTACAATGTGTCCAGGAATTTTCGTACACCCTGTATATACATATTACATTAGACTTATTTACTACAGTGAAACTTGGATAATTCGAACTTGTTTAATTCGAAATTCTGGCTAATTCGAATTTTTTGCTTGGTCCCTAGAATTCTGTACTAAAATAATGTAAAATAAATGTGGATATTTCGATTTTAGTTTGGATAATTCGAATTTTTCGTAGGACTGGATTTCAAATTTTGCGGTAAATATTAATCCTGAGGCTTTTTTCAGCTAAGATTTGGAAAGTTAATAAGTGGGGATTTACAAAGAATTTTCTGACCCAATGAAAATCCTGCTTGGCAAAATCCTAAGACTTAGCCGCATCCTTTCGTCTGGGGAATCTATTTAACTGCGCATTGAAAGGATCGCAGCTTAGGTGTTGCAATCGCAGATTTTCGCCAACTCTTCCTCCCCGTTTTTTTCTCCAGAAGTGGAACTACATTTCTTTCTATCTTAGAGTCACGTGCACTTTCACGTGAGTGAATGATTTAATGCGGTTGTAAGTTTTTGTGCTTGTGCTTTAAGTATTATTTCTATGTTCTGTTACTATGGCGTTGTCAAAAGCTAAATCTCCTTATAAATCATTAACATTAGCTAAAAAGGTAGCGTTGATTAATAAATTGGAAAAAGGCCTTATAAAGAAATCGGAAATCGCCAAGGAATTTGGAATTCCATCCAACACGTTATCGACATATTTGAAGAACAAATATAAAATTTTGAATAGCGAAAATGGCACTGGAAAAAATAGGAAAAGGACGAGAGGACCTGATAACCCAGATGTGAACGGTTGTGTTCTTAAATGATTTAAACAAGCACGAGATAAGAACATTCCAATTAGTGGCCCTATTACGAGAGCCAAAGTTGAACAGTTTGCCGCTGCGTTAGGCATTCAAGATTTCAAAGCCAACACAGCTTGACTGAATGGTTTCAAAGATCGAAACGACACTTATTTCAAAGTAGTGCGTGGTGAAAGTGGTACAGTGGATATTCAAGCAGCTGATGAGTGAAAAAACATTTAAAAGCAATTATTCAGAATAAGGAAATAAAAAATATTTTTAACGTTGACGAGAATGGACATTTTTTTTATAAGTGTACCCCAAATAAAACTCTTTCTTTCAAAGGAGAAACATGCAGTGATGGAAAACTAAGTAAAGAGCGAGTAACGTTGCTTGTTGGAGCAAATATGGACGGGTCCGAAAAATTGCCATTATTAATGATTGGCAAATCGGCTAATCCATGTTGCTTTAAAAATGTTAAGTCTAAGCCTGTGTCCTACGATTCAAATACAAAGGCATGGATGACCACCGAAATTTTTCAAAAATGGCTTCTAAATGTAAACAAGAAATTTGAAAAACAAAAACGACAGATTGTCATTTTTATTGACAATTGTTCGGCTCACAACAGCATTCCCAAAATGAAAAATGTGTAAGTCATTTTTTACCCGATCAACATGACATCTGTGGTTCAGCCAATGGACCAAGGAATCATCAAAAACCTTAAACATTTCTACAGGCGTCTGTTAGTTGAAAGCATCCTCATCGGTGATTTTGACATTAAAAATCTCCACGTTCTTCATGCTTCAAGAACGTGTAGGCAGGCATGGGACAAGGTCAGTGAAAGAATGATTATGAAATGCTATCGTAAGGTGAGATTTGTAAAGAAATAAACGGAAGGAGTAAATGTAGTGCAAAACTTCTACGAAATTGATCCTGATCTTACTGTCGATAATTGGGAAGATATAAAATCTGATCCATCAATCTCGTATGAAGGCTACGTCAACGTGGACTAAAATGTGGCTGTGTGTGGCAATGCAACTCATGTGGACATTGTTGCTCAACTAGTGGAGAACAACCAAGCTGAAGGCGGCCTATCTGAAGATGAACAGAACAAGGAAATACAAGAGAAGCCCTTACCTAGTTCCTTAGAAGCTATGGTGCATATACATGAACTTCGACGCTTTTGTGAAGGTCAGTCCAATGTAAAAGATTCTATTTTTGTGTCAATTGGTAAGTAGGAATCATTGCATTCAAAAAGGCAATCAAAAATATCTGATTTTTTTTCTTAAAAGTGATGAATAATTAAGCTAGTAAAAAATGTTTGATTTAAAGAAAAAAAATGTAGCAGTATCCTTAGATAAAGTTTATGTGTTAAATATTTCATTGTGGAGTTACTTCTTTTTATTTATCACTTCTTTTTGAGCGAAAATATTTAATTCTAAATTTTGGATATTTCGAACTTTTATTTTGGTCCCTTGAACTTCGAATTATCCAAGTTCGACTGTATTAATATTTTATTTTAACCCCTTAATTCTCGCTCCCGTCAATATTACGAGCTGAGGGGTCGTTCATTATTTCTCGTGCCCGTCATATTTCCGGTCTGGAGATTTATTGCAGGAAAAAAATTCTATAAGCAGAAAAATTTAACTTTCCGTGTGAAGTCTTCGAATATTAGCATTTGGGTTTGGTTTTCAGCACTGATTGTGATGTTGAACGTGGTATTGGATGTTTCGAAATATATCACACTCAAAAAAAATTATTAATAAACAAAATTTAATCTCTATTATAATATTTCAAATATTATTTGTAAAAATTTGTTTGATGATGATAAATAAAAATCTAAGATGTGAAAAAAAAGGTCTTATTCGCATAAATTTGTAGGGTGTAAAACAAACATTAAAACACAGAATACTCGCAGGATGGCTTTTCCACAAATGTGAATTTGTTCTATAACATCTTTTTTTTTTCGTCTTAAAAAAAAACTAATTGCATATTTTATATAGAAACCTTATAATTATTAAATTTCTGTAATAATAAACAATTAAATTTAAAAAAATCAAAAAACCCGACTGCGAGCTAATTAATTATTTCTCATCAGTGTGAAACTATTTTTTTTTTTCAATTCCTACTATTAGCTCACACTCTCGCTATATATATCTTGTTCAAATTTTCAATCGTTAATAAAACACTTATTATTCATCCAATCAAGCTCAAATAATTTTTTTAAAAATTGTAGTGTATTATACTTGATGTTAATCCAGTTTTTTTTTCAAATATTAATTCATTAATTAATTTTTATTAATTAATTTTCAATAATCGAGAGAGCCCTCTTCTTGATCAAGGTATTTTAAGACGAGAGAGCCCTCTTCTTGATCAAGGCATTTTGAGCGCCACTCAAGGGGAAAGAAGAATGGAAGAAGAAAACATTCTCTTATTGACCTAAATAGGAATTGACTTAAAACATTTTTTTTTTATTACTTGCTTATATTACCTGTATATATTACTTACCTATTTTTTTTATTTACTTGTATTGATGACTTTTAAGTTGTGTTTAATTGTTAGTTCCTATCTATAAACACTGTTTTGATGAGGTCTATAGATGCCTATGATGGGTAGAGTTGCAGTAAAGCTAGAGATCCTAGGAAGTATTATACAATACTTCCAGATTGTATAATATTTTAACGGAGCTTCTGACTGCAAAATAGCCAATGAAACATCGTCTTCATTTTGAAAGACCTATCCAATTATATGCCACTCAATAGGGTGCGTAAATTTTTGTTTCGTCTCTATCGCCATTTTGTATTTTACGTCCGCCATTTTGAATTTATAAAAACAAACCTACCCTATAACCATCGGGCCGTTAAGACGAATTGATAGAGACCTCATTCATTAAAATCCATCCAGCCGTTGGGATGTTTCGAGGGTATAAAGAAATCCACATACACAGATACGCGTGAAACACATAACCCTTCTTTTCAGTCGGGTAAAAAAATAGGTACTTTTTTGATGGTTTTTCCAAATATTAAGCGACTTTTAAGGGATTAAATAGGGTATTTATCAATTTAATTTTAAAAAGATACTTAAATATAGAAAATACCAAGTTTGATTTCAACAGATTTTTATTAGAAATTTCCATTATATATTTTATGTATATTATGTGTCATTAGGACATATTTTTAAATATTTTCTTAGATTTAATTATTATCATCCATAATTTCATTTAACTACTGTGTTTATTGCTTCATTTTAAACAAAATATAATCAGGTATACTTTCCATTTTATTTACTAAATTCGTTATTTCGTATTTATTTTTTAACACAAATTCAACTAAAACTATTTTCTTTTTTAATCACTAGACTTAATTACAAATATTCGTATTTCCATTATAAATATTGAATTTGTAGCTCCTTCTTTTTAACAAAACATAATTGTGTCTTTCTCCCAGAAATGCACATTTCCAGTGTGAAATTTTCTGAAAAAGAAAATTGCAAATAAGGTTATCTATTTTTTTTTTTTAATCCTTTGAACTTAATCCGTGCCAGTACTTTCCCAGATAAAAAAAAACATTTTACTAAAATTGGATTTTTTCATGTGTACGCTCTCAAAAATATATCAGAATTAAAGGATTTTTTCCGGCTTTTTTTAATGAAAATGTATGCTTTCTTTAATCAGCACATTTTCCGATAAAATACAGAAAAGCCTCCAATTTAACGTAAAAATTACCTAAAATCCTCCAATCTGAATTTTTGCTCAACCAAATGTTAGTTTCTGCAACTGTACTGCATTTTATTTTTTCCCTTTCGAAACTACTATTACGCATGTCCTTTTCCCTCCAAAACCTGCAGAAATCGCGAACAGAAGTTCAAAATTTACAAAAATTCTTCAGTAAAAGAAACAAATTTCTTCAAATAACGTGAAAAAAATCTCTTCTAATTAAATGGGTCTTCCAGTAATTTGCTGCCTGTACTTTTTACTTTTTTAGATTAAAAAAAAATATTTTAAAAGAACAGACACTACACTGTAAAAAAAAAAAAATCTATAAAGTTACTAAGAATTTTTCTAGGATCCTGGGATGCCTAGAACTTTTTGAGTAACGGCAACAAAATAAATCATTTAACAGATACACGTTTGCCCTGTAAATCAAAAAATCTGTAAGGTTAGTAAGAATTTCTTAGGAAGCTGGGATGCCTAGAACTTTTTATATAACTGCAACAACAAAAATTCACGTACTTATCCCCAGGTTACAGATAAAATTTTAGTAAGCATACAGATTTCTTTAGCTTTACAAAAACTAGTTTTGTAGATTTACATCTTTTTTCTTTTTTTTTTTTTACAGTGTGCAGATAAAATTTTAGTAAGAGTACAGATTTCTGTAGATTTACATCTGTAGAATTACATCTTTTTCTTCCAGTGTATGTTTGTAACTATGATGTCCAAAGACCCGATTTCTTTTTCGTAAATTATTTGCAATTCATTAAATATTAGACAGATCTGGATGATACGGCTATATTAAGTTATGTGAAGTTAATTTTGCATATTATTGTATTTAATTATACTATTTCATCATACAACGTTTTTCATTTTGTCTACAAAACGACGTGATCTTTACATTAATAAGTTTTTTTACCGTTATTTCAAGAAAAAGTAAATATTTAACTCAGATAACACTTGGAATGTATGTCTACGCTTAAAGTTACTAGCAGGCTTTTAAACAGACAGTAGTTATTTATCAAATGATCATAGATAAACAGGGATTCCCTTTGAATTTGAATCCGATATTCGTTTAAAAAAGCACTGAATTAAAAAAAAAATAGAGTACCGTAAAAAAAAAATAAAAAATAAAAAATAAAGTAAACTTCATTTACCCCGTAACTGATACAAACAAGAATCGTGTCAGAGAACAGACATGATATCTATGCTCTGTAGACACATTATTATTATACGAAAAATTAATGTTTTTTATTATTTAAATATATAATCATGGAAGACGGTAGTATTTCGAGTGACGCAGCCTTAAGCCTAAAATCGTATCGTATCGTATCGTTAAAATCGTATCGTATCATAGAATTCGTAGATGGCGGAACTCATATATACAGCTAACTCGACATCAAAGAAAACGCGAAAAGCCGCCTTTTAATAACTCAGCAGATATATGTCTTATTGTTCTGAATTTTCTAGAACAGTCTTATATCTGCAGTCTAATCGTATACTGAAATTTTTGCATTTCTACGTGCAGTATATTTTGAGATCTAAATAGCCATTTTTAAAGTGAAAACGTTGGTATAATATCGAGGAAGTTCCTAATTTGAAAATCTCGAAAACGGTTCTAACGATTATTTTTAAATTGATACATAATATAAATGTGATTAAGGCGAGGTGAATAACACTTTTCTTTTTTCTGGGAAAACTCTCGTTCGTTAAATAATTCGATTTTTTTTTCTCTCGAAAATGACACGGGCGATTTTTTAAAAATCAAATAAATATGTTTCAGATGAACCAAATAACAATTTACTTGTTTCCAGCAAGACTCTTGTTCGTTTTATAATGCGCATGAAAAATCGGACTATATTTCTTCGCCATTCTATGGAAATTTCACCGAAAATGCATGACACTGTATTCATACACATGCTTTCTTTTTAACCACTTTTGGGGAGAAAAATTTTGTCTTCCCACTGGCTGAGTGGCTAAGGGCCATCGTTTACTGACCTTAGGATAGGCAGTTCGATACTCTGTGGTACGTGTTTTCACATGTGAATGTTTTTTTGTTTTTTTTTTTTTTTTTAAGTCTGCTAGTTGACCATTATTCTCAGTTCCTTTGTAATTTTTTTAATTGCTATTAAGTTAAATAAAATTACAATTATAATGACGCCAATTTGATGATGATTATTTCTTGGCAATTTTTCAACAATAAAAATGTTACCATAAATTTTATAAATATATTTAATTTCAATCACTTTACAAAAAATATACATTAATAATTATTATTTGAATATAAATCACACGATCAGAAACGTAAAAAAATAATTCATTTCAGCTCTTCTTTTTATAATATCATTTTTTATTATTATGACGGTCAATCAATATATAATCACAGACATCCATATTATTATTATTATTATAATTATTATTTTCCTTGCATAAAAGCTATTGTGATGTAATAATTCTTTTATAATAAATAATTTAGTTGAAATGTTTTATTTATAAATATCAATGAAGTTTGATAACCCCGAGACAATTCTTTTTATTTAACTTTGCAATATTTACAGTTTACATAATAGGGTCATTCCACGTAAAATGAGCAAAAATTAAAAAAAAATTGTGGCCACATACTAACCAATTTTAATAAAATTCGATGCCCAGGTTCAATTCATATTCAAGTAATGCTCTGCAAAATATCTTGACAAAAAATAAATTTTTTTAGCAGTTTTGGACATTTAAAAAACTTGTGATATAGAATGACATGTGCGCAATCGTCCAAAGTTGCAAGTTTGAAGTTCTGTATCTTGAAAACTGTTTAACAGAAAGGAATTTTTTTTTATAATTTTGTAAACTCTGAAAAATTATCTTCTTATTTACTGAGTTATAATAATCAAGTAACACCATGATTATTTATAAATTGGTTGCAAAAATTGAAAATTTGTGAATTTTGAGAAAATTAGAAACGTTATAAAAATCAAAGGAATTAAAAAACCTCTGTGAAATTAATGCCTGATATAGTATGTCATATGTAGATCGAATTCCCCAAGTTTTAAAGTGGCCATTTATTTCCATCATCTTCAAAAAAACTTAGAAACTTTTTAAAAAATTACAAAATCATGATTTTTCCTCTTCTGTATAAGCAAAACATAAATAAAGGACAGGCCCGACATTAACAATATTGCTCAGACATAAAGATTAATAAGTCCATGATATGTTAAAAAAAATTCAAGATTGCCTTTTGATTCCTATCATAAGAAAAATGGGTTCAAAATAGTAATGTTTTCTGCATTCCATTAGCTATACCTCTTTGAATTCGCCCGCGTATCTTAAAATATTGCACGATAGCATGGGAAAAAAAATTAGTGCTGCCATCTAGTTTTTTTATTTGAATTTAGAATTGATATATAGTTTTTCGTTTAGCTCAGTCTGATTTCTACTCTAATTTAAAATTCTCTTGAGGCAAAAATAAACTGAAAGCAAGAACAAAAGTTTCTGCATTTAAAGTATACACATTTATCTGTAATATAAAACAATTTAAAAGTTTAATAAAGCTTTCCTTGACTTATAAAAAAGTAATAGAAATATTGCATTTTACCCTCAACATTTTTTACTATTTATTTTTTTTTTCTCATTAAGGAATAAAAAAGGCATGAATGAAACTTCCGATATTTCAAATATATACTTTTAGCTATAAGGTGTAGCAATTTGCAGCTTGTCAAGGCTGTCCTTCGTGTGTAAAGGATTAATAGAAATATTGCTTTTTTCTCTTAAAAATTTTCAAAAATAATTTTTTTCTCGATACGAAATAAAAATACAATTACTAACTTACGCCAGTCTGTTAATTATCATTCATTCCTAATTATAAATAATTTTTAATATATTCTTTCCATTACTAAGGCTAATATTTGAAATTGAAATTTTAAGCACGTAGGCAATACCTCGATTTTACATTCACTTTTAATGTAAATTTTAATACTTAAATGAACAATCCAGAAATCTATTATTTTGCATTTACTCATAAATAGATATGATCTACTTATAGACTGATTTTGATTAAAATCTGTGACATGTGTGCCACAGCTGATTTGCTCATTTTGCATGGAATGACCCAATAAGCATATCAGAATTCTGGTGTCGCCATCTTTTGACGCAATTGCGTAGTATTATAGAGAAATGTTTGATAAAAACGTTGAAGCAGACAGTTTTTAAATCGAAGAATTATTTAAAGAGATATTTAATGTTAAATCTGGATAAAATTGTCTCATTAAAAAAGTCTCATAGGAAAAAAAATATACATGGGAATTTAATCATTTTCATTCAATTTAATCATTCAATAGAAACTCGAAGTTTGCAGAGTGCATTTATTATTCTTAACTTGCCTAATTTTTTGACGGTTTATTTCAATTTTAAATTAAAATTTTCAGAATTTCCAGAGATATTTTTTACATATTTTAGAAAAGGTTATTTTAAATTGTTGCCAAATGTTAAAACAGCGCAAAGAATAATATATCCTTTAAAATAAAAATTTATTCACACGTGACTATTATAAACAGAAAAAAATCCTTTTAAATTAGAATTAAATGATAACGTGTTAAAAGCAGGAAAATATTAAACATTACGTCATAAAAATTGTTTTTACACATGCTTACTTAAAATGAAAGAAAATTATAAAATAATCAATTATTTTCAAATTAGAATTAAATGATTACGCATTAAAAGAAGGAAAACATTGAAAATTACGTCATAAAAATTATATTTACACGTGAATATTAAAACAAAAAGAAAATTTTTAAATAATAAATTCATTGATATGTGTTAAAAGTCGTAAATGGAGGAAATTACGTCATATTGGCCAAAGTGCCCAAAACAGTTTACAAAACACATTGCAAAACATATTGCAAAACAGTGTAAATTAAAAAATATATTTATATGAGAGATTTATTTCAAATTTCGAGATGATATTTTTAACTATAGTTGCTAATTTTAAGGTAGCGCAAATAATAATATTATCTTTCTAATAATAAAAATATTTTCAGTTGAATGTTACAAAGAGAAAGGAAAGTTTGGTGAAAATTATGTCAGATTTAAAACGTTACATTTAAAATCTCTTATTTAAAATCATTTTCTTATAGCGTTGTTAAAAAATACCATAAAGCAAAAACTCTGTTGACTTAGTTCCTTTTATATTTGGTAATTTTCAAATGTTTAACTAATCTTATTTAATCAAGCAGGGAAACAGCAACTAACATCAGCTGATTCGGTTTTGAAATCCCTCAGTAAAAGGGAAACCCGTTTACAGTAAGATCGCCATTGATTTTTTAATTATACAGAGCAGCCTCGATTATCCGAGCTAATTGGGACTGTTAGTAAATCGGAATCGGAAATCTCGGTTAATAGAAACTGTGTGTAAAAACTCGCCGTGCTTGCGAATTTAACATCTCTTTTAAAAAAATATATAGAACGTTTTTTAAATAATAAAAGTAAATATATGTAAAGTTCTGTTTCACAGCTTAACAAATTTAAAAAGAAAATCAACTACCAGTAGTAAATTTTAAAATGCAAATTGAAAAATTTACGAAAGTTCACACAGCCACTGGAAACAAAGCATTGTTCGCTATTGACTTCTCAGGGTCCAATGTTTCTTTGGAGTTGAGGGCTTTTCGGGGCAGAAGGGCCTGTATAGCACGGACAGTGAGCTAAAGAGTGTGGTTATTTTTAAGGCTCATTCAAAAGGGAAAAAAAATCAGACTTTTTTATCGGCTCGGTTAACAGAAACCTCGATTAATCGAAGCTCGGTTAATCCAGGTTCTACTATAATTCAATCTTCCGTAATCTTTTTAAAACAGATCAAATTAATGGACTTTAGCACAAAGTCACATAGCTGATAACTGCCATGCTTGTTGGCCACCTTTTTTTCAAAAAGTTTGCTTCACCTTATTCAATTAATGAGATATCTCCGATAAAATAAGTCACATTTTCCCGTTCTAAAATACTGGTATCCAAAAATCGTAGCATGTAACTGACACTGCAAGTACTCATGGAACTAGACTATTTTAAGTCTGATTTTTATTATAGACTATATAAAATTATTAAAAATATATATTATGATAGGAACTAGCGGGCTTCGTCCGCTATTTACGTTACGGATATAAAAAATCATGTTTTTTTTAGGGAAAAAGAAATAAAAACCTATTTGACGATAGGTTTATAAAGACACATTTTGTATTTGTTATATTTCCGGGGATGAGGAGGGGGGGGGGGGGCTATTTTGATTAAATATCGCAATTAGTCTACATGGCAGATATAATTATGATAGACACTAGCGGGCTTCGCCCCTTTATGGCGCCTTATGGGTCCAGCTTCCATAACTCAGAAACTACCTTTCGGACATCAATGCAACTGATTCCAAACGTTATAATTAACTTAATAATCACCCTATATAGCATTAAAGTAAATTTATGAGTACTGCATACTATTTTTTTATCGTAATTTCTGAAGAGAAAAAATTATTTCAGTTCCATTCTTAGGTACTGGTCTGAAAAATTTTGAAAAAGGGGGGAAGGAGGGGACGTGAGATGCTGTTTGTCAAACAACACAACGGGCTCTGGCTTATTCAACTTGGTTTTTGATGACTTCAATTGGAAGGTGGTTTGTTTAAAAGAGTGCGTTCCCTGCCCCATGAAAATTGGAACTATTGGTGCTACATCTATGTAAGGATTTAATAATTATAAATTAACATTTTGGATTTATTAATTTAAGGATAAAGTGTTTTTAAAGGAATATCAAATGAAACCCTCTGTGCGATCTGCGATTATACTTACCCAGTTGTTTTTATATACAAACTGCTATAAGGAAAATTGTAATAAAGTAGTAAAAATTAAATCTGCATTAAATTCCATAAGTATCTTCTTTTTAATCATTTTATCCCTAACCTCAAAAAAGTAATGATATCAATGCAAAAACCCTTGACAGGTTAAAAGTTTCTGACGCAGCACTTTATCTTATGCTCTAAGAATTTTAAATATGGAACTTAAAAATACTGATATCAAATTTTGAGTGACATTATGCTATTTCTTAAAAATATATATTTGTATTTATTTCACCATTTTATTTTTGTTTTATTTATAATCGCATGTGCAAAAGTTATGTTCAACATGAAAAGCTGCATAAAATTTTATTCGCTGTTGCTTTATCATTTACATCTCTCATAAATTCAAAATATGTGTTTTAAAAGATATGATATAAAATTTAAGTGACGCCTTGATGTGACTTTAAAAGGTTTGTTTTTTAAAATTCAATTTAAATTATTTTTGACTTGGTTAAAATATTTTTTTTTACATCTACACAATACTTTTAATTTTCCAATTCACTGTTAAATATATCACTTTCATTGAATCTATACTATGCATTGAAATGTATTTATTTCAATACATTGATTTATCTTTTGTGTCACGCTATTCAAAATTGTGAGTAAGATTTATGTAAATGGTTTCTTTGCGTCATTGTGTCCAAACTACATGAAATGTATGAAAAAGGATAGTTTGACACAAATAAACCATTTACATAAATCTTACTCACAATTTTGAATAGCGTGACACAAAAGATAAATCAATTTATTGAAATAAATACATTTCAATGCATAGTATAGATTCAATGAAAGTGATATATTTAACAGTGAATTGGAAAATTAAAAGTATTGTGTAGATGTAAAAAAAATATTTTAACCAAGTCAAAAATAATTTAAATTGAATTTTAAAAAACAAACCTTTTAGAGTCACATCAAGGCGTCACTTAAATTTTATATCATATCTTTTAAAACACATATTTTGAATTTATGAGAGATGTAAATGATAAAGCAACAGCGAATAAAATTTTTTGCAGCTTTTCATGTTGAACATAACTTTTGCACATGCGATTATAAATAAAACAAAAATAAAATGGTGAAATAAATACAAATATATTTTTTAAGAAATAGCATAATGTCACTCAAAATTTGATATCAGTATTTTTAAGTTCCATATTTAAAATTCTTAGAGCATAAGATAAAGTGCTGCGTCAGAAACTTTTAACCCGTCAAGGGTTTTTGCATTGATGTATTATACAATCACCTGCATGACATTTCCATTATAACAAGTTTTCATTTACAATTTTTTTTTATATAAGGTAAAGTGCCCTAATTTCGTCCTCTTTCCAAATTTCGTCCCCCTTTATTTCTCCGCTTCTCCGAAAGTGACGTCACTTATCATACAAGGCACAAAGAACGGAAGGTAAAAGGCGTCAGTAGTCTAATTTTCGTTCGCCAAGATGCATACATATATTACAGACGCCAGATTTCCTATTTTTAGAAAACCTGATTTCTTATTACGTCATTTGTAGTACGTTATTTACTGTACTGCAAGTATTTATTTCCTATTCATTGCACGTGTTCTACGTAGGTACGATACTAACGTTTACATACAGTGAGTTTTAGGACGTTCAGTTCATCTCACAAGAACCGAAACTCCGCCATATTGGGAAATAGCATGGTTCTAATTTCGTCCCCCTTGCAGTTCTTATTTTCGTTCCGTGGACGAAATTAGGACAAATGTTTTTGAAACCTCATCCCCCTCCATCTGGCGAAAATTTCATGGTTGCTGATTAACCACCATCAATCTGCCAGTTTCGAAAACTGTTGCTGCCATCAGCCCTAAAGAGATCAGGGAAGTGCCAGTGATCATACCAGTAACTTCTGCCCGAAGAGGTTTAGCAATGTTTAGCAACACTGATCACTGGATCACCACATAAACAAGTTAGAAATTGCTCGTCAAACGTGGCAAATGAGGTGCGTTCGTACTATAACTAGTTTTATAAATATTTTTTGACCGCATATTGTACTGAATGTATATTTTAGTGCACTTCAATAAGTGCATATTTATTTCATTCTGTTCGAAAGGCTGTAACATCATTAAAATGCGCTTGAAATATTTTTTTCCCTTTGGCCGTTATGTAACGGAAAACTTTTGATTGTTCCTGTAATTAGACTATACATCCGATTTTCATAAAATTTGAAATGACTCGACAAAATTTTGCAACTATTATATATTTAAAATTTCAGACCATTCGGAAAGGTGTAACTTCATTAAAATGCACTCGCAATAATTTATTCCCATTGGCCGTAATGTAATGGAAAACTTTTGACTGTCTCTGTAATTAAACTATACATGCAATTTTCTTAAATTTGAAATGATTAGACAGACAAACTTTTGCAGCAATTATATATTTAAAATTTCAGACCATTCGGAAGGCTGCATTAAAATGCACTCGCAATAATTTATTCCCATCGGTCGTAATGTAACGGAAATCTTTTGACTGTCCCTGTAATTAAACTATCCATCCGATTTTCATAAAATTTGAAATGACTCGACAAACTTTTGCAATAATTATATATTTAAAATTTCAGATCATTCGGAAGAATGTAACCTCATTAAAATGCACTCGCAATAATTTATTCCCATCGGCCGTAATGTAATGGAAAACTTTTGACTGCCCCTGTAATTAAACTATACATCCGATTTTCATAAAATTTGAAATGACTCGACAAAATTTTGCAACAATTATATATTTAAAATTTCAGACCACTCGGTCGGGTAGTTTTTGCTCTGTTATATGCGGACAGACAGACGGACTGAACGACGACTATAGGTGCTACGTATTTATATAATTACGAACGCACCTAAAAAGAGGAAAGATTCCAGGCGAAGATGAAACGTTCAGCTGAAAAAAAAAAAAAAAAAAACTTCTGGCACCCACCCTCTTAAGAAAAAAGGGAAGATTCCAAAATGTAAAAAATCCAAACATGACATTCCCAGCGAATCTCATGACGAAAGTGACTCTCCTGTTGACATTCCTTATGATGATAATACAAGCGATAATGATGGCGACAATGATGTAGGATGCCCTATCTGCTTGAAGCGTTTTTCTGATGATATTATGGAGAACAATGGGTTCAGTACCTTCAAAGCTGCACTTGCTCAAGAAGCATGCTCAGGAGCCAAAAATAATACAAAGTTTATATCCTCCTCATGTTCGGATGACTATTGTTTCTTTATGTTATACTTCCTCTAATTAATAGTACATTTCTTTGAGCCTTAACTTAAGGTAAATTAAATTATTTACTCACTTTGAAATAAATTTCATTTAGTTATAAGTTAAGCCTCGGCTTTTGGGATATTTTGAGGGGGACGACAATGAGACTTTTTCTTTCTTTTGCCATACATAGATACTTTTGAAAAACAATTTTTGCATGGTTAAAATTTTTTATACGAGATTTGCCTATGTTTCAATGTGCGTGGGTAATTAGTCAATGTAAAATCCAAATTTGGTAGGTTTTCACTGAAAATTACAACTTCCAAGGCCTAAAAGTGACTGGGGGGGGGGGGGGACAAAAATAGAGTACCTTACCTAATATATTCTGTGACATCGTTTTATATATTTTGAGGGGAAAGCCACAATTAGGAAAATTGTTTACAATTTCAATATTCATATCTCAATATCTCATAATCAATCATCATATTTTTTACAGTATTATATGCAGTTTTAATATTTATATCTGTACTAGCAGCCTAACGCCCGCTACGCTGGTCAGTTTTTCTAAAGAAACCTTGAATCAAACGAAATATATCTGTAAATTTGATCATGCGTTTTAAAGCAATATGGACATTTACCTGGGATGCCCAAACATTATGAACGTTATTACGCTATTATATCTTTTGAGCCATACAAAAATTAGGCTGTTAAGGGCCAACTTCTTTCGTTGATCATTTAGTGTAGTATTCGGTGAAGAACGATAGAACAATATGTAATATACTGAAAAGGTTCATGAAAAATTATCAATGCAAGTCTCATCAGAATCTGTTAATAGGACATACTGAAAAGGCTAGTCGTTAATAATTTGGTTCGTCTGCTTCTAAAACATTCAGCCTTAATTCTACAATCAAGCAACCTGACGACCAAGCAACACCAAGCGAATGATATGTGCTTTATACTAAAACATTCACTGAAAAATTAACTAACCGAGCAAGTTAAATCGACATCCACTGAGCAGGATCTTTTAAACTGGAAAACGTACCGAAACATTTCATAAAAATAATATAATTAACAGTTTAAATCCCGTGAAAATTCATTCAGCGGAACATTAAAAAAAAGCCAATCTTTCGAAATTGGGTTCATCTGATTTAGATCTTTACGCATAATTATATAATTAAGCAACGTAGAACATTATATTTTATACTAACATCTTTTCTGTAAATTATCTAACTAACAATGTAAGCACCATCAAAATCAATTCAGTAGAAGTAAATTTAAAGAGGCCGGAATGAAATTTCTCTTTGCATTTTATATACATTGAGATAGTTAAATATAGCTATCATAATCGCGTTAACCTGATTATATAGAACTCTCAGGGATGTAGGGGTAGGTATACGTCGCATCATTTCTGGATTTTTAAAGAAACTCTGCACAACTTCCATAACTATAGCATTCTAGTATACGTCCTTTGTCTGTAGCGTATTATCCTCCAATTTTCTTTACTATACCACAGATAACTTTTTCCGCATAGCTTCGTAACTAAACAATTTTGAACGATATGATAAATATTGAAAAGAATCCCTGAAGTATTATCTTGCTAACTGTGCAACTGTCATTAAAATCAATTCAGTAAAACTTGAAATCTTTCCTAATCGAGTTCACCTAATTTTCGAACTCCCGTCACAATTACTAAGCAACTTGGAACGATGGTTTTTAGATTAAACTATTTATAAACCATATTTACTATCTAATAGTGTAAGTTCTGCAAAGTTATGTTCAGTAGAATCTGAGTTATAATCAATCGGAATGAAATAGGAATTTACGCTTTACATATAGTAATAGAAGCCTTCGCCCGCTACTCTGGTCGGTTTCTCCAAGCGAAACTTTAATCAAACGAAATATATCGGTGTATTTGATCCTGTGTTTTATAGCAATAAATACATTTATCTCTAATGATAATCCGCGTTGCTGAAAATAACATGAAATCCATTACGGTTTTATATCTTCTAATGTCTCAGACAAAATTTGGACTGTTATGAAGAAAATATTTAAGTTGATTATTTATAACTCAAGATAAAAAAGAACGGAAGAACAATATGTAGCATATTAAAATCATCCCTGAAAATTAAAAAATGCAAATCCCATCAAAATCAGTTCAGTAAAACCTTCTAATAAGACAAATTTTTCATAATCGGGTTCACCAGGTAATACAACATTCAGCTATAATTCTATAGCAAAGGAATGTAGAACAATATGTGTTATATACTAAAACATTTCCTGAAAAAATATCTAACAACAGTGCTAATTAACTCAGTAGAACCTTTTAAAAAGGCTAATATTTCAAAATAGGGTTCACTGATTAAAGAACTTTCGCATATAATTCTATAACTGAGCAACGTAGAATAATATGTGTTATATATTAAACACTTTCTTGAAAATTTATCTATCAATGAAAATCTTCTCAAAATCCATTGAAAAGAAATCAAGTTATAAGCGGTCGGACAGACATTGCCCTTTTTATTTTATATTTGAAGTTGATAGTTAAATATATGTTTCATAATCAAGTTAACGTGATTGTGGAATTTTTAGGAATGTAGCATAGACTATACGCCGTAGACCATCTGGTCTTTTTTAGAAACTCTGCACTCCATAGATATAACGTATATACTCTCTAATATATACCCTCTGCCTATAGATTTTATCCTACTTTTTTTTCAACTACACCACTGAGAACTTTCCTCATAATTCCATAACTAAAAATGTAGAATGACATTTCAAATATTGCAACAATCCATAATATTACCTAGCTGTGCAACTCCAATCAAAATACGTTCAGTAGAACTTTAAATAAAAAGTAATCTTTCACATTCGGGTTCACCTAGTTTTGGAACTTTCTCTTGTAATCTAATTTTCTGCAATCTGATTTGCTTCCAAATTTGTGCTTCAGAAAAACAATAACCCAGAAGAACACTTTGCTACGGAGAAGTACCAACCATCCACAAAAAATAATCTAACTAACAGTGTAAGTCCCATCCAAATACATCCAGCAAAACTCAAATTATAAACGGGTGGAAGGAAAAGCAAATTTGCATTTTAATGCTTTACACTAATGTCATTGAAAAAGATGAAAAGTAAAACAATAGGAAAAAAATGCAATTTAACAAATTACAACGACCATTTGGAAAATGATTTTTTCAAAGGCTAAAATTTAAGACATAAAAAATAGCACGGAGTTGATCCTACATTACGTACGCCATGAATTAAACATTAATAGCGTTATTACACGTAAAAGTTGCAAGCGACAGAAATCGCCTGCGACTCGTACATATTATCCACCTGAAACTTAAATATTATCCAAGCATTTCATTGGCTGTTCGGGAAAAGGCTTTTCCATCGTCAGATTTCCAAGAAATCTGACGGCCAATTTTAAATGAAATTTATTTCTTAAACTTCTAACCATCCCACAATATTATTTTTTATATCGTCGTATAGAGAAAAAAATGTACTTTTAAATGCAATTCGTTTGAAAGCTGTATCTCAATTTGTTTCTGAGTTACTAATTTTTTTTTTTGTAGTTTTTATTACTTTTTTGTCATAGTGGCAACACTCTGTTGTCCATCTCTGCTGAAAGTAAAGGGAAATACATATTACTGTATAGACCAATCAGAATACGAATAAATTGCAGATTAAACCAATAAAAAGCTTCAGATATGCTTTTGATTTCCTACCCTGACGAGGACAATAACCATTTTTCCAAATGGTTAATAATGCCATAACTTAAAACAAAGACTTTTTTTTTTAAATTTATGTACGCGAAATGTAACTACTGCTATTGGCAATTGTAAAAATGCTAATGGCGATATTTACATACGGATACGGCTGACATAAAAGTACCCATTTTTCCTTCTTATCCAGGAGCAAGTGATAAATCGCGATGCATTATTTCAATTTCAATTTCTTCCATTAAAAAAAGTAATACCTACGCATTATTCGGACCATGAGATAGTTCGCCAAAAATGGTTGACAATTGCCAATCTTGTTTATCGTTTGCCAATTACGTTCAAAAAAGTAATTTAACATTCTTAAATACATAATCTTGTTAAAAATGACAAATTGTTTTAAGTAAATAAATAAATAAAATATATAACATAAAACTACATACTATAAACTATAATAAATAAAAATTATAATAATAAAATTAATTTAAAACTATACTAAATAAACTATCAAATGGGCAAAAAATAAGGGTTGCTGTAATTAATGTAATTGCCATGCTTGGCGCAGTTGTATCTGACATGGCCCCGATGTAAGTACCACAAAATTTTTAAAGTCGTACAAACATTGCTTTCATTTTTTTATAAATATTTTCGTTTTATAATGTTAATTTCTAAGTGGATCGCTTCCTTGTATTTTAAATAAATCCAATATTTTTTTCTCTTTTTTTCAAGGCGTTTGTACTTATTTATTTTTTTCAAACTCATATAGCCGGTTCAATTCTTTAATCAAAAGATTTAACAAAAAGATTTAATTTGAATTTCTTCCGTTGCTACAGTAACGGATGTACAAGATGAATGAATATGGATGAATTATCACTTATAATGTTAGGTATTTCGAGGTTTTGGCTCCAAAGACATCGCCAAATTAGAAATATATGAAATATCTCGCGAACTATTGGACTTAAAAGAATTTAGTTAGTACCATTCGATTCAGCATACAAAAATACACCAAAATATGTTATCAGTTGAAAAATAGCTATGAAATCAGATTTTTAAGGAATTTTTTTAAAGTTCGTTCGATTTTTTACCCCCCTTAGGGGTGGAATTTTAGAAAATCCTTTCTTAGCGGCACTCTATGTCATAAGAAGAATTTTTACTCCAAATTTCAAGACTTTAGGTTCAGTAGTTTGGGCTGCGCGTTGATTAATACAAAATTCAGACTTTCTTTTATATATATAGATTATGCATATTACATTTACTATTTCATTTATTAAGAAACTGTTACCTGAGAATTATTTTCAGTCGTTTTTAATGTTAGATTTAATTACTAATATCCATATTTACATTATAATAACTGAATTTAGTCTTTCTTTTTTAAATAATATGTAACTAAGAAACATTGTTTTATTTTCTTTTGTTTTAAGTACTATTATTCATATTTCCATTATAAATATGAATTTAGCCATTTGCTTTTTTAAATAAAACGTAACTAGGGAATATTCCTAGTCTTTTTTTCTGTACATTAAATTTTTAATATATATATTTACAACACAAATACTGTATTTACTATTTGTTTTGGGAACAAAAAAGTCATTATACGGTGTTTTCATTTTTTTTTCTCGATCTAATTCAGAACATTTCAAATATAATTGAATTTCATCACAAGATAATATTTAGGTGTGATTTCATAACTTTAAGCGAGAATCATTTTTAGTTTTTAGTGCTAAATTCAATTACTAATATCCATATTACACTTTGTAACAATTGCACTTGGAAAACATTCCATTGAACAAAATGTAATTACAAAATAATTTTTCCATTAGACTTAATTACTAATATCTCTATATCTATCATAATAATTGCATTTATTGTTTGTTTTCTTTTCGAAAGTAATATAATTAGGAAATACTTATGGTTTGTTTTAACTACTTTTTATATTATTATCCATATTTTTGATATAAATAATAATTTAAAAAGTTATTTTCTGAAGAAAATGTGTTAGTAAAACATGTTCGGTTGTCATTTTCGGTTGTTAATGGAACACATTCGGTTTCCAACATAGTTGAAAATTGTTTATGAATTTGCGGTTTGTCTGACCGTCTGTCTGTCCGCGCTCTAACTGACGTATCTATAGACCGATTGCCATGGAATTGATATATATTGTTGGGGTTTACTATGGTCTCTTCGGTATTGAAAAAGAAGTGTGTACCATTTACGGTTCATCTACAGGGACACTCAAAAGAGCTCCGTTACACTGCGATCTATGGGGGGAAATCGTTTACGGTGTATTTTAATGATATTACAGTATTTTAAACAGATTGAAATTGCTATTTATCACCGAGGTGTACTACAAGGTTTGGTGTGTGTTCATAGAATTTATCGTTCATTTACAGGGACACACAAAAGAATTTGGCTACAGAAGAAAATTAACAATAATTGGACTATTGAAACCTACGGACAATAATTGTTGGAAGTGCGTTTTCAATTGTGGTATGCGTTTTTAAATTAATTTTATTTTATTTTATTGATTTTAGATTAGGGATAATTGATATGAGTTATAGCAGTAGGATCATATTAAAGAATCCATTTTATTATTATTAATAAATGTTTGGTGATTATTTGTTTTGAAATGGAAAATGCAATTTTAGTTAACTCAACTGCTCTGCTGAACAAGCGCAAAACGTTTTGACACATTTATACATTCATTTTTTTTTAACGGAAATATATAAAATTGGAAAGCCTGACCATGGAAGCGATTTGGAATCGAACTGTGTTTTACATTCTTCGATCCATATGTTACTTGTTGAGTTATAAGCGATTTGGATCACGTGGCAAACACGTTTTTCAGCCTTTCTTGAGTGGGTTTTCTCCTTTCGAGCCGAAATTCGTTTCAAAACGCCCACTTTGACACTATTTTCTGAAAGATCTATTGCGTTTGCAAAAAAACGGAAAAAACAGCTCGATGACATAGTTTCGGAACAACAACGCCTACTAGTTTCATGCATTTCCGAACAAAAATAAATTAAAACTTATGTCAGAAAGTTGCCCTTTTGGATTTGAGAACAGCCTTAAACTGTTATTTAAATATTACTTGGTGTTTATGAATTCTATAGATCATACACAGGGCCATACAAAATTTCTCAACAAGATCCGTTCATTGGCGGAAATCCCTCAATGGAAAATTTCAAGTGTGCGATGGGTTTAATTGAAGTAACTTATAGCATACTATGTAGTATACATACATATCCATAAATCATATACAGGGCTGCTCAAAAACTCGTATATTTTCTTGACTATTCATAGTAATAGCAGAATTTTGGTATTCAAATGGTTATGGGGTTTATAAATTTTTCATTTAGACATCATCTTTCACCTGTGGAGTTTTGTTATAGCATTGAGAATGTATTGGAAAGTGTTTCATAATCTATGCTGGGCGCATGATTTTACATTCTCGTTATTTTTTGTTTTTAATTATTAATATCTATGTTTCCATTACGAACATTTTCATTATTTTCTTAATTATAAAGCATTTTCAATTATTTTTTCTAGGCTTGAATCACATCCTAAACAGTCCAAATTTTAATAATTATTATAGCCATGCATTTTTATCTTTTCATAAAAAAAGGAGTCAAAACCTGTCAAATTCGACGAATAAAAATGTATAAAAGAACTGATTGACTGAATTTATTAAAAAAAATCAAAAGTAATTAGAATAATTAACATTATATTGGCTAGTCTAACTCTTAAAACAAATATTATTTTTAACCCAAGTTTAATTTCAACTTATCAAATTATTGAAAATTTTAAATTAATTCCAATATGTAATCAGTAACATGCAATTCAAATGAAATTATGAATTGCTTAATTGAGGCTTTGATCTTTGGTATTACGTAATGAAAAATTAACAAAAATTGTGCCACTATGACACAATCATAGTTTTTGTTTTGATCGAAATCTAAAAATGTCCTTTTCACCGTTGCAAATTTTACATGCATATTTTTCATATTCAGACTTTTTTTAAATACTTTAACGTGCAGTAGATTATTAATAAATATATTCTCAAACTTGTTTGTCAGTTACAATTTTGCATGTAAACATTCGCACTCTTTATTTGAGGTTCTAATCTGAGTGTCGGCGAAATCCAGAAATATACTTTGAGACGCATTCTTAGTAAAATATTTCGTTTTATCAAAGAAGATACTCATTTCGTTTTTACTATGACATCATTTTCACCAATCGAAGCCCTCTAAGATGAGTGTTTCAATCTCTGTATCAGCGGAATGAAAATCAGTAATAATGCGTTTTTTTTAAATCGTGACGTCATTTTCTGTTCAAAAATTTTAAAAGGTTATTTGGATTGTAATACCAAAATGTCTTCCGTAATTATATGGCAATTCCCATTGTTTTCCTTCTCGCTTCAACAATGGAAGTACCCGATTGCCACAAATGTTAAGAAATTTCATAAAAGACTTCTAAAATTAAATTTAAAATATAAAAATGGGATTATTTTAAAAATTAGTCAGTGTGTGCACATCTACAAATGAAGTGCTGTCATTTTATAAAAAAATAATTATGAAAATCGGTTCAGTAGAAAGCTCAGGCCAGATGACTAAAAAAAAAAAACAGTCTTGTCTTTTGAATATATAGATAGTTTAAATACTATTCCTGTACATTCAGATGTGACTTCAAAAATTGTTCAGAATTCAAAACTTTAAAGACAAAACTTCAGAAACGCCCGCATCGCCTAGTTTCTGAGTGTAGACCCAATTTGAACGTGAGCTGACGTTGCTAAATCCTGTTCAGAAATAATGAGACATTGCATTAGATTGTCAGAGCAGTGCGTGGAGCTTTTATCTCGATTCCGTTTGATTTGGATATCGCGTGTAGTTTAAGTACAAGGCTATTTCATCGATCTTAATATTTCCATTCAATTTGTAATAGTGACTCCTTATTTTGGGTTTTGGGTTGAATGGTGTGAAAAAGCTTCGAATCTCATTAAGATCACTAAATTAATTAAAATTTCACAGTTTAAAAAACTCTGAAATATACTTACTTTGAAAACTAAAGTGAAATTACAATTACCTTTGAAAATAAGAATTTGCAAGTTACGGTCAAATTTGAAAATTAATTTAAAGATATTTTGTAAGATAAAAAATTGTTTTCAGTTTAATTAATTAATTAATTAATTAAATTCCATTTTTTATCGATTTCGAAATAAGTAAGTTATTTAATCTATCTATAATTCAGAGATGAGAATTCTCCGTCCCAAATGGTTGGTTTTCACCACTAAATTTTAATAGAATTCCTTGTTTTTTTAAATCTCAGAAATTCTGTCATTAAATAAGGCGAGATATACCATTAAAATTTAGTGGTAGCAAGTAGTCATTTGGGATTCTCATCCCTGATAATTACAACGCAATATCGAAACAGGTACACTGAGAGAAAAAAGACATTCATTTGTATGCGTTTCTATAGATAGAACCACACATTTGTTATTATGATTATTATATATTTATTATTATAATTATTATATATTTATTATTATAATTATAAACAATAACTATTATAGCCGTGCATTTTTACCTTTTCATAAAAAAAAGCTTAAATACTATTCCTGTACATTCAGATGTGTCTTCAAAAATTGTTCAGAATTCAAAACTTTAAAGTCAATACTTCTGAAGCGCCCGCATCGCCTAGTTTCTGAGTGTAAGACTCAATTTGAACATGAGCTGACGTTGCTGAGTCCTGTTCAGAAATAATGAGACATTGCATTAGGTTGTCAGAGCAATGTGTGGAGCTTTTATCTAGATTTCGTTTGATTTGGATATCGCGTGTAGTTTAAGTACATGGCTATTTCATCGATCTTAAAATTTCCATTCAATTTGTAATAGTGATTCCTTATTTTAGGTTTTGGGTTGAAATGTGTGAAAAAGCTTTAAATCTCATTAGGATCACTAAATTAGTTAAAATTTATCATTTAAAAATACTCTGAAATATACTTATTTAGCAAGTTAAAGTAAAATTATAATTACACTTGAAAACAACGTTTCGCAAGTTACAGTCAAATTTGAAAATTAATTTAAAGATATTTTCTATGATAAAAAAAAATTGTTTTAAGTTAAAAATAAATAAATAAATACAAAAGTCATTTTTTATCGATTTCGAAATAAGTTACTTTATCTATAATTTCAACTCAATATCGAAACACGCGCACTGAGAGAAAACACACATTAACTTGTATACCTTTCTATAGATAGATAGATGATGCATGCATGCATTTATTTATTTCATTTATTTGAAAGGTTTACGCATATTTCAAAAGGAACGTACTGATTTTGATCAATTTTAATGCTCTATTTTCAAATATGATCCATGCAACTTTTACTAATATATAGTTAGAGATCGAGCTAAAATTCGGTTTCGTTTTCGTTTTAGGCCACAAATCTGAGTATCGAGGAAAATCTGTTTTTGGTGAAAATGCTTCTAAAAATTCGGTGGGGCCAAAACTATCTGTGTTCGAAGAATCTCGTTTCTTCCTTCGGAAATTTTTAACATTACTCATTGATTTGATCTGTATCGGTTCAAGACACTCTTTATTTATTGATATGAGACACTCTTTATTTATTGATATGAGACACTCTTTATTTATTGCTATGAACTTCTCAGTTTATAATTATCACTCATCAAGACGTGAGTGCAAATTATAAAGCAACAAATGCATATATGACTAAAATTTGAAGACGCTTTTCACTTGCTCATTAAAAGCTGCAGACTTAACAGTAATAGAAAATCTTTCGTTTGAAACCGCAGAAGTGTTGTTTTGAATTCTCTTTGAGAAAGTTCTAGTATAACAGGTGATCATTTACATTTACAAAAATTATTATAAGAGATAAATCAAGGTATGCATACCTAAAACATTTTTTTTATATTAGAGGAAATTCACATAATTAGATAATCATGTTGTGTCGCTGATGTATTAATTACATTTTATTTTACATCAAAATAAAAATTTTTGGTCAGAAGCATAGAGAGCCAACTTGGGCCACACGTATAATTAATTAATAACTATGTATATTTATGTATGTATTAATTACTTTAAAAATTAAGACATTTTCGTTTTCGGCTGAAAATAGGAAGATTACTGAAATTCGGTTTCGTTTTTGGTCTTAAAAACCTGTTTCGATTGATCCTTAGTCAATAGGGGAGGGTTTTTTTTTTTTTGTTTTTGTTTTGTTTTGTCTCCTTATCTCTAATTTAAGTTTATTTATCTCTGAATATGTACTATTTGCTGCAAAATCTACATTTTCTCTTTCAGTCATAAAAATTGGAAACGAAAACCATATATAGTGCGAGTCTTAATGCTGTCTTAAATTCCTGTGCTCTCAATACAGTGATTTAGACCAGCAACAATTTGGTGAAAACAACAGGGAAATATAATTTGAAAACAAGTGCGCTGTTGTATATAAAAAAAAAACTATGTACATGCGGGAACAGCGTGCGAACATGGCAGAACAATATATTTCTCAAATCTCTTTTAAACAGCGATTACAAGCTTTCAAGAGAAGGCAATTTGAATGTCATACTGCAAAATAAATCATGCATTTCAAGATTGTTAGATAACAGACGAGGAATTTGTTAAGACGAAATCCTGTCTAAAACGAAAATTTTCTTCGTTCCCTTCAGAGTTTGTTTTAACGGGTTTTACTGCGTTTCATAAAAGTCTGATTTTTTTTTTTTTTTACATTTTTAAATACATAAACAAATATAACTGAAAGGGCCAAAACTTCCGTTCATTTCGCATTCATTTACTGTTGAAGTTTTTAAAATTTCTTAAAAATCTGGCAAATATTTTTTTTTTAGAAATCCTATGCACAATCTATAAAATAACTATTTTGAATAAAATGATTTTAAAAATGTGCACTTCCTTATCCGTATATAGCAATAATCGAAGTTCTTTTTGTCCTAATGTTTGTTCTAACGCAAAATTTTGAATGCGATTTTGATTAAAATATTACGAAATGACTAAATTTTAATAAAAGAATAAACCTTAAACTTCAAATTACACTATGTGCAAATTACTTAAAAGATGAGGAAATATTTAAAAAGGTGTTAGATTACTTTAATACTTCTTAGTACTTTCAACTATATACATAGACTTCTTCAGAGAATACAAAAATACTGTTAATAGCGTCTTATTTTCAAATTTCATGTAGTTGGTGTCGAAAAGAGTGAAAGTGAAAGTCCATTTTGAGATGCGGAAAACATTCGGAAAATAAAAATATGGATATAGAGGGAAGTGGAATATTACGAGTTTTAAGATTTTTCAAGCAAACTGAGCCAAATTCTGGGTATGTTGTAGAATAAAACGTCATTACAAACAGCATTTCCTTTAGTAATAATTTCTATTGATTCATGGATAATTAAATCATGATAATTCTTTAAGGGGCATATAATTTTTGTATCTTCGAAATTAATTTGTATATTCTACTTCTGGTTAAGTCTTGACTGGGCTGTTGTTCGCAGGTTGTACTTCAAATCTCTCAAATGTTCTTTAATACGATCTTTAAGTTTACGAGAAGTCCTTCCTATGTATTCGAGATATCTCGAATACTTGTTTTTTATCTCCTTCTCGAGTCCATACCATAAAATACCCACAACCCACATCCGAAATGGCCCATTTCCTACAACTAGGGGGTCTTTCGGGCAAGGGCGGATCCAGCTCACCCTTTAGAGGGGGGGGGGGGGGCATGGATTTCCTTTTTGGGGGGAATGGGAGGGGATCATATCTCTTTATGAGAATTTTTTATATTGAAAGCTATTCCCAAATCTAAACTAACTACTTTCATGGTACTTTCGCGAAGTCATTTTCATTCATAAATATAACAAATTTGCACTAATATTTGTAAAAATATAAAATTCACCGATTTTGTTCAGATACCAAGAAATTAAAGAGTTTCTCATTTTTCTTATAAAGGCAAAAATTCATTCAGAAAATGTTGTCAAAGTTAGCATTTTTAGCCAAGTTTTACGAGTTGAAAGCCACAGAAATATCGTCGTAAGGGAACAATTGGCTGTCTTTTCCGGAAACTCAGTTTAAAAAGTTTCATTTTACAGAATTTTTTTGTAAGATTCTTTGCTTTTATCGAAAAATGAAAAACACCATTTAATCACATGCAGTATTCTACCGGCCCACCTTGACAACGGGGCATTATGTAGTTATTGGCCGCTATGTGATTCTAGTCTCATGAAAATAAAATTGCAGGTGTAGCCTCTTCTTTCTGATCAAAGTATTAATTTTTTTTTCAATTGAATTTATAGCTTTGGAATAGATCATTTTCTTCTGATGGACTGATGACTTCCATTATTATGAAACAGCCATTATAAATGAAGTGTTAGGTGAAGATGAAAGAGAAGCCGAAAAAAGGCCATTTTTTCCCCATTCTGACCAGAAAGTCACAGTTCTAACTTTTTATGACTGCTCTTTCATCTTCACTTAACATTTCATTTATAATGGCTGTTTCATAATAATGGAAGCCATCAGTCCATCAGAAGAAAATAACTCGGTTAAAGCGGAAACCCGGTTACGCGGGACTCGGATAATTGGGACTCTACTGTATATTTTATTTAAAAAATGATCTTTGGAATATTTTTGTTGGTATTCAGAGGGGGGCCATGACCCCCGTGACCTCTCCCTTGGATCCGCCATTGCTTTCGGAGCCGGTAATTTTTTTTTTTTTTCAGATCCATCTTTTATTTTACGAACGCATTCCTAACATCTTCATCTACCATAAACAGTTCTTTTAAAACGATTATATAAAAAATTCGACTATATTATCATCTAAAACCCATTATTACGTGAAAAATAAGTACATTATTGAAATGCAACATAACCCCATTATCTATGCAACATAAAGGCATAATAGTTAAGAGAGCCTTATTCATAGTGTTATAATGATCAATTCCGCTAAAAATACATATTCAGTTTTGGGTTTTAAAAATGCATATGACTTCAGCCCGACAGTTTAAAAAACAATTTTCTTTCCTAGCTAATGCATGTAATTTATTTCGAGTATGAATGCATAAGTATGTCTATTAAAAATATCCATACAAATTTATAAAGATTAAAATTCTACCTTTATAAATATTTATGAGTATTTATAAAGAATTTCAACAGTAAGTAATGAAAATATCCAAATTGATATCTTATTTTTAAGAATTCACACATATATATTTAGAATTAGAGTTTCGGCATTTTATCTACTTACTGCTTTATAAACAATACCTATGGGAAATGTACTTCATATTGTTAAATTTCATATTGTCAAATACCTGTAGGAAAACATTAGTGAATAAAAATATTCTTTTAAAAAACTTGTTAAGTTTTGGTTTAATTTATATGGAAAAGATATGCAATATTATTTTCTTTTTCAATATTAAACATTCTTTTCAATATTAATCATTTTTTTTTTCAACATTAATCCGCTAATTTTTACTTTTGGTGATAGATTAAACTTATAAAATGAAAAAACTCTTTAAAAATGCATGAAAAGTGTAAATATTTTTATTGTTTTCTATAAAGTGTCTTAATTGCAGGCCTTGGGTGGGTCACTTTTTAAGCCACCACTAATTTGTTTTAATTATTTTTATGGCAAATTACTACAAGAATTGCAAAAAAAAGCTCACCACGAAGTAGGTGCCTATGACATTTCCAAGATAAATGTAAAACGTTTTGTTTATTAGTTAGTTATGTGTTTCAAAATCTTTTTATTTTTGCCCAATCGTATTTTTACCTTAGTTCGGCAGCACACTTTTGTACGGCATCCTTGCTAATTTTCATTTTACAGAATAATAAAAATTCGTAACAATTAAAACTTCGAAGACATTTTGCCTAGGAGCCTGTGGTCAACTGCCAAATATTCCTAGAGCATAGCAATTTTAGGATGTTAATGTGGAATGAAAGTCCTTCAACTAGTAGCAAAAAAGAAAAAATGGGAGGAGAATGTGTAATCAGATAAAATTGATGTATTTTACTTAATAAATATTTCATTTAATATTTTCCGGTGACTAAGTTTAATTTTCCGGTAGGTAGCTTTAGAATTTTCTATGTTTTATTATTTATTTATTCCTTTTTAACAAAATTGTATTTTATACGTACAAATTTCCTTCTGCGCAACAGCAATATAATAAATTTGCTTTTTTGGCATTGGTTTTTATAATGTGTCCCGTATCTTATACAATAGTACATTTGACCCTCAGAGGTAAACGAGTTTGACTTAATTGGTCTAGGATAAAATGCGCCTCGTCCGACCGCAATACGTTAAAAGGCCATGCATTGCCAATGGCTATTCTGGCCAAAAACATTCTCGCAAATTAGGTGCGTGTATCCGGGTTTACAGGGTTGAGTGCTTCCACAACGTGAATATCGTATGGATTCTACTTTACAATGGTTCGAAGTACCTTTCGCATTGTAGACCAAGGGAGAGACAAATCACGTGATACCGCTCAAGCACTTGTCGAAGAATATTGTGAACCGGGCGCTCTTTCGATCATGGCAAGAGCGACGTCTTCGGCAGTTTCCCTTGAAATGTGTTTCCATCCTCTTCCTTGCAGCACACCGAAATTCCGTGTCTCTTCGAATATAGACATAATCTTTTTCAAAGACTGCTTCGACTTTGGTCCTTTTCGTAAGCCTTTCAAGAGTCAAAATTCTCTTAAATGCAGTTGACAAATTACCGCCTTTCTAATAAAACAAACTCACCAGTAATGCTCCTTCTGTCTTCTTTAACGGCATGGTGCATAATGACTTTACGGCAGCGATTACTGGTTTTTAAACCGCTCGAAATTTGCACAACGTCCGTTTTCGTAGATGAACACCGCCATCTATCGATAGAAATTTGAACTACTATTTTTTTAATTGCAGATTTCGTTTCCCCGTTCTCTATATAACGCATATATCAAGTTTCATCTGTATCTGTCTAGCAGAAAAGATTCTACGTAGGTCTAAACATAGTAACTTTAAATATAACCACCCTGTATTTAGAAAACAACTCGCAAAGCTACATAATTCCATACACTCTAAAATTGGGAGGAGTGAAAAGTTCACTCTTTGAAAGAGTGACAGGCATTTTCACTTTTTTTGGACTGAATTGTACATAAAAATACACTTCTTAAAGTGTGGAAATTTTTACTCCCTAGGAAAGAGTGAAATACAAGGTCCGGCTATTAATTTCCAGTACTTACGTAACTGTACGAGAACGAAAAGCCGGAAGATGGCGCTAATGATTGCATATTGAAGAACGTTTTCTTGCGCACGTGCAGTGCACTCGGCGCCATTCTGAAGTAAGTGGTTCTCGTGGAAAAGCGCATTAAAACGTAGCTCTTAAATTCCTGTTGTCGAAGTGAATATGGAGCAAAGAATTAACATTAAATTTTGCTTAAAATTTGGCAAGACAGCTGCGGAAACCTACGAAATGTTAAAATAAGTTTACGGCGAGGAAGCATTATCCCGCTCAAGAACTTTTGAATGGTTTAAACGCTTTCGGGACGGGCGCGAAAGCGTCAAAGATGATCCCCACACAGGTCGGCCGCAGTCTGTACGCACGCCGGAAGCAATTCAAAAAGTTCGCGATGTGGTGAAATGTGATCGTCGATTGACTATTCGAGTACTCGCCAATTAATGGAACATGGACAAAGAGACGGTTCGGCGAATTTTGACGCAAGACCTAGGCAAACGCAAGATTTGTTCCAGCAAGATTTGTTCCATTGCGTTGCCTGTGAGGCGATTCTTAGCCCAGCATGGTGTCGTTGAGATGCAGCATCCACCATACTCTCCAGACCTCCACCCGAAGACTTTTTCCTGTTTTCTAAGATGAAAAATTTTCTGAAGGGAACAAGATTTCAAGATGTCAAAGCCATCAAGAAAACTGTAACGTCACTATTAAAGAGTATTCCAAAAGAGGACTTTAAAACTTCTTTCCGAAATTTGTACAGCCAAGCACAGGCCTGCATTACGGCTGATGGGGATTACTTCGAATCATTTTAAATGGCTATGTGTTTAACCTTTTTTTCTTCTGAATTATTCCATGAGTCCTGGAAATTAATAGCCGGACCTTGTATGCCATTCTGTTGTCGAGATTGAAATATCTCATTCCGCTGATTATTTTTAGTGTTTTCCAAATTGGTATACTTATTTTTTTTAATTGTATGTAAGCATTTTTCTGCTATTTATGATTTTAATCAAAACATTTAATTATAGACATTCTGAATCAATTATTAAATTTTCTTTTATTGCAAACTCATTTTCTACGTTTATGATACGCGTAATTATTGGCACTAAAAAATAAAACCTGATATTTAAGCATTGAAATAAGGTGTTTTTTTTATGCCTCATAGGAAATTTATAGATTAAACTGCTTTAGTATATATTTTTAAAGTTTCATACTATCGTATATATAAGATCGAATGTATTTTAAATAGATAAATAACTACTTTTTACATTAAGAGTGTTTTTCAAACAATAAGAACAGTACATATGTAGTCATTTTTTTTCTTTTTATATATATCCTTCTTTTTTCTTTTTCCTAGATCAATCTTTTCCTATAAAATATACGAAATCTATTTAGCTCATATTCACAAAATACAATATATACGGGAATAAAAAATTAAAATTAAATATGGCTTATCATGTCGCCCCATAAATAAGCGTTGCATTAATATCAGTTTTTCAGCAATAGCGGAAGAAAATTAGAAATCATGATTAAGTTAAGGAATGTGCTTAAACGAAAAATATAAGCATATTCCAGAGAATATAAAAAATCTAGACTAACATGTTCATACTTTATAAAACAATGACAAATCCCAACACATAAAAAAAATGAGTGAATAGTCACTCCTCCGAAAGAGTGATTATTCACCCCTGTTTAGAGTGAATATTCACTTCCCAGGAGTGACTATTCACTATTTCAGAGAGTCGTCAATGATTCCACTTTTGCTCAGAGTGAATAGTCACTCTAAAGAGGTTGGGCATATTGTGACTCCGCGATAGGGTGAATAGTCCCTCCTTTTTTATTTAGACTGTAAAGAATGTCGCGCGCAAACTGTTCTAAACCAATCAGAGCCATCGCATAGCGCAACACCCGAGGATTTAACAAAACTAGGTGATCAAGTTACGAAAAAGAGCGCGAAAAAATGATCTAGAAACTTCCAAAAGATTTGGGCCAAAATAAAAAGTTCAAATCGCACGCAGTGAAGCAGAAAAAATTGCATGCATCGGATCAAAAATTTTGCAAAAGAAAATAGAACAAGAAAAAAAATATGCCGCTTTGAAATAATTAGATTTTGAAAAGGGGAAACGGGATAAAAATATTTAAATATAAAAAATTAAATGAGAAAAATTTGGAATAACTTTAAGAAAGGTTAATACTTAAAATGTATTATGTCCATCGTAAATATTTAAAATTATTTTATATATTTAAGGTAATACTTACATAAAGCGATTTTTTATGCCTACTACAGAAAAAACACCCTTTTTCTTCAGCCAATGAAAGAAATGGTGATTAATAAGGAAATTTCCCTAAATCTTATTTGATTAAAACTTAATCAAATTAATTTTGTAGTCAATAAGGTTCAGTTTTACCAACTAATATTTACCTGTTAATTATAAGAACGTTACGGATTTCAAATTAATTATATGAAAATTGCTGGAGTTTTTTTATCACAAAATTTACTACACTTTCATAAATTAAAATATTTTCCTAAAAATATTTTTATAAAAGTTTATTTTATACTGATAATTCTTTTTTAAATAAAAGTGATATTTATCAAAATATTCCTTTAGTTCAAATATATTCTAGCAACGAAGTGAAGATAAACCATTATCCGCTCGTCATATTGAGAATGTCACTATATCCCATTATAACTTGAAGTGTTTATGAACTTGTGAACCGAATATAAATTTTCTCCCCACTCTACTTTGGGCGCCTTTATTAATATTAAATAGATAATCTTTGCAAAATCACAGACGTCTCTGAGGGGATGCTTGATTTCACCTTCTTAGAAAAAGGACCGAAAATTTCCTCTCAAAATTTATCTTAACCAAATATCTTTTTTAATGCTTGGGTAAAGTTTTAGAAATTTCTCAAATGTACAATGAATGCCGTTTATTTAAAAGATTTATCTGGTAAATGCAATTTATTTATATAGCTATAATGCTATTTATTTCATACTTGAAAAAAAAAAAATAGCACTAAAAAATATGTTAAATAATCTATACATATATTACGCTATCGTATGTGACACAGAAGTCGCGATTATTTGTTAATTGTTTAATGGCGACGCTCGAATGAAACGCATCTCATTGGTTATTGAACAGCATTCAATGCATGGTAACCTATAAGGAGGGTTACCATAGAGAGAACCCTGTTCTGTCGCAAAATGCCGCCAAATTTGGCGACCAAAATTAGTTACCAAAAGTGACGCTAAATTGGCGACATCTCTAATATTTAGCTAAATTCCCATAGACTCCCATTGTAAACCAATAGGGTTTACTTGCTGACAGAAAATCAATAAATTGAGATATTTTAATGCAACAAAAACTAATATTATCTTAAGGGATTATATTAATTATATATAAGGGAATCTAAGTAAATTAAACTATGAATAAAAGTACCATGATACAACGCTTAGCATGCTTTCCCAAACATAAATTTTAAGAGAGACCAAACTGGTCGGCAAGGGCGGCTAGTTTATATAATTTCACTATAAATCATCAATTTAAAAAGGCATGGGATGTTTCGATTTTTAAAAAAAATCATTTTCTAAATATAAGACATTTCATAAATGCTCTCTCGAAGCAGTTTTTTTAAAATTTATGCATACGGGGTGTTTCAAAAATTGACCCACAAATTCAGATGGGTAATAGTAGACATCCAAAGGATGAAAAATTACCAACGAACATGGGGTCGCAAACCAAGTATTTAATCAAATATACTGGGTATTTCATCTTATTTCAATTTGGGTCGACGGCAATAACTTTCAGAAAACTGAATTATATTATAATTAAACATTTAACAGGCATTATCACCTTTGTTGTAAATATGATAACATAAAAAAAGTGGTAGAAGTTTACATTATACACGGCAGCAGTATGCAATTGACGCCCCACATTTTGGACTGTGATTATCAGTTCATACGGTATCATCGATTGCTTGAGCAACATATTTTGCAAATCTTTTCGTGATGTTATCACATTTCACATAAGACAAAGTACGCATCGTTGCATCTTCATTGCAATGTTTTTATTTTTCTCGAAATTATTACCGTCAAACCGAGTTCAGTTAGGATGAAACAGCCCTGTATTTTTTACTAAAAACGTGGTTTGCTGTCCTATGTTCTATGGTATTTTTTCATTCTCTTGATTCCTACTATCACTCCTCTGAAACTGTCTGTCGAATTTCGGAACACCCTGTATATAGAAGGTATAACTATTCTTGTAGCTCAGTTGAAGAGTGGGAAAAAATTTAAATTACCGAAATGGAGAAAATGCATATAAATTAATGTAACATATAATTTAAGAAGTTAGGTCATTGACTGTGATACAAGTCTTATTTCAAACTGAAATTGCGATGGTTGTGGTAAAGTACGGATTTTTACAACACTTACATTATCAGTTAGTTAATTTTGGCGGGGAGGTTTTAATGTATAACACATCGTTCTATTTTTATTAGTTATACAGGGTGTTAATTATAAGTCAGAAATGTAAAAGCAGGTAGAGGGGGCCTTAGTAAGCAGATTTCGTATAGGAATGTGGGTGCGGAAAGGGCGCAATGAGGCAGTAGAGGACGCTGTTGAGTTCGACTGATGAAAGCGCTTCGCCGACTTGAATCGTCATTCCTCGCACGGATTACGTGCAACACGCATCGTTACACTTGCCGAATGCGTTTCATGTCGGCTCTTACCCAACGCAAGTCCAATAGTTCTCGAGCTTCTGGAAGGACATTCTTCTATTGTGCAGAATATTGCTTTTTCCACTGCAGGAATTCTGCGATATTTTCCAGTGCCTGCATCACGCCTCGAGGCATAAAATGATCCGCTCGCGCACAACTCCCGATGAAGACACCCAAATGTTCGGCGATCCGGCAGATTCCTACTTGGAAATCGTTCCATTTACATCCTTTGAACAGCCGCTCCATTTTCTAGCGCAGCCTCATACATGAAATGCATGTCGAAAATCTCCGCGTTAGTGTAACGACGCATATTGCTCGAAATCCGTGCGGAGAATGACGATTCAAGCCAGCAAAATTATTTTATCTGCGGAACTTAACAGCGCCCTCTATTGCCTCAACGCTGCATTTGCGCGCCCACATTCCTATACAAAATCCGCTTAATAAGGTCCCCTCTACCTGCCTTAACATTTCTGACATATAAATTTGAAAGACCCCGTAGAGCTATGGGAGAAGGTTCTATAATTAGGTGAATTCTTATCAATTGAAACCTGCTGTTTGCATTCCGAATTGAACTTTCATTCTACATGAGTGAAGTCGCGTGAAAAGCTAGTAAAATAATAAAATACAAAAAAGAACAAACAAAAAAATATGACTTATAATTTTCTAACTGAGCGAAGTATTTATGCTATATATTTTTATTTCCAATGTCGAACATGCCATAGCAATCCTCATCAACATATATCAATTACATGGCAATCTGAGTGTAATTATGCGAGTTACAGCCCGAGAGATCGACCAGGCAAACCAAATTCATAATCACTTTTTAACTATCTTGGAAAGTACAACAGTTGTAAATTTCCAAGTAGGTGAAAAACGACCGAGCCAGGATTCGAACCATGGATGTCTAGGCTGAAGCTGATAATTCTCTACCAATTGAGCTATCACGGACGAATCTGGAGGACCTAATTCACCCAGTTAACCTTACTGATCATAGCATCTGGTCTGATATACAGGGTGTCCCTAATTAAACGATCCTACTTTAAAGTTGTCTACAGACAAAACTATTGTTCATGAAGTTATGAAATTTTGTAAAAGACATAATAAGGGTATGGGAATTTCTTTAAGCAGAAAAAAATAGTTCAAAATTTCGCCACCAGAGGACGTTTTTTAATAAACTATACATTTCGCATTACAATAGTTTAGAAATTTTATTTATTAACATAACCTCATTCTAAAGACAGCATCTCACTGCAGACAACTTTAAAATAGGGTCGTTTAATTATGGATGCCCTTTAAATAAAATTTATAAACTGTCGTAATGCCAAATGTGTATAAATGTCTCTTCATACATATGTTGTAGAGGTGAAACGATATGCACATGTGTGTATTCGTAGGAATATGTTAATAAAAAATATGGAAATATCAAATCTAAATTCAGAGAAATTCAAAATACTTATGTTGTACAAACACACATACAAAAAGTCACATTTAGATGCGCAAATGACGCTAGTAACAGATGCGTTGCGGAAATTGTCATTTTTTATTTAAATTTTATTAATTCACTAGTTTTTATACGCATTTCTGCTCATGTAGAATGTAAGTTTTTTAATTCGGAATTTAAATTTTCAGGTTTTAATTTATAACAATTCACCTAATTATATAACCTTCTCCCATAGCTAACTAAGCAACGTAGACCGATATTTTATACATTTAAACCTTCCAGCCAAAACTACCTTACTGATAATGCAAGTCATAAAATTCCGTTTTGCAGAACATATGTTATAAGCGTTCGGGGTGAAATTTCCATTTGCGTTTTACATGTATAGTAGACAGAACTTTCTCCTATAGTTCTGCAACTAAGCATCATAGAACTATGTGTTACACATCAATAACGTCACCTTAAAGTTACCTAACTGACAATGTAAATCTTATAAAAATTCGTTTCGCAGAACGTGAGTAATAAGCGTTCAGGGTGAAATTCTCATTTGCATTTTATATACTATTAGGTTGAGCAAAAAGTTCTGGGAAATTTTTAATCTAATAGTTACCAGAATTTGTATCATATATAGGAGTAGTAGTGGTATATCTACGGTAGTTCAGGAATTTCGTCTCTAAAATACCTATTGAACAGTATGATTTGCGTGTGTTGATCTGGTATTATTTGAGAAAAGGTCTAATGATTCTGAAAGCCGTCGATGAGATTAATGATGGTGAAGGTGCGGTATGCCATGGCACTTCCAGAAATTCCGGAATCTGGCAGAACGATGACAGAAAGTCGTGGAATGTGATGGTCTCTACTTTGAAGAATAGTCCTTGTTGCTTTGGTTGTTAATTTGTGCATAACAACGCAACTTTCACAAATTTCCCAGAACTTTTTACTCAACCTAGTATATGACAGTTAATACCCAGCAAAGAAAGAAACAGTGGGCCATCAGATGGAAAAAGATGGCAGCCAGCAGTGCCATCAGCGGTAAAGTGCAAGGGTGCCGTTACTTAAACCTGTCGAAAAGTATCCGAGCCGAATGCAGCTGGCCCATCAGTGAGGGCCAACAGCAGGCCAGCATTGGTATGCCATCACATTACTTCAATCTGACACTTTTCCTGCAGTGCTAGCACCCATCCCAATGCTATTCCTTTGCTGGCCCAGCACTTTCCCTTACAAAAATTTCTTATAGAATTCTATATAAAAAACAAAGGATTATATAATTATTGCTCTTTTTTCTATAAGCTAGTTTCACCAACAGCTATAGAAATATCTGTAGAAGTGTCTATAGAATTATTTGAACTTTCAGCGGTTTCCATGTGGTCACCCTCCCAAGTACTAACCACGCTCGACGCTGTTTGGTTTTCGTGATCGGACATGAACAAGTGCTTACAGCGTACGCTACGACTGCTCGTAGTTTTCAAGCTCTCATTACAATATTTCAAGTTTGTTGCTTTTGTGATTTACGTTCCCAATCATTAAATTGGTATAGAAATTATTCTATTGTGTGGAAATCCTATGTATTTTATACGCTTTTTTTATTATTGATTCTGAACTGCGTAAATTCTGAAAACCGAAATTCTTTGTAACCTAGTAAAACCAGGTTTAAGGAGAAAAAAAAAGTGCGTTCAAATAAAGAATTTATTTATTTATTCATTTACTTATTTATTTTGTTGGTGGCAGTGGTGCTATATTTTTTACAATTAAAAAAAATTAGCTTCACAGCTTAAAATGTGTTAAGATATTCATTTCAGATTTGTGTTCAAATACTCAATGTCTTCGATATCCGCAGCGCCAACTAGCGTAAGGGTTCCCAGCAATAATACTGCAAAAGTTCGTGCACTTCCATGTAGTTGTGTGCCAGTGCATGAGATAAAATGGATGCCCACCAGAATTTTATCTGATGATTTCCAACAGCAAAGTTGACTGAAGCTGTCCAGCAGTGGTCATGCAATGGTAGACCATCAGCCAGCACTTCTCCAACATTGCCACCACCTATCTTGCTGCTGGCCAGCAATTTCCTCTTTGCTGGGTAGATAGAACTTTTCCCCATAGCTCTATGACTAATCAACACAAAGCAATGTATTATACACTAAAATATAAGCACAAAAATTTGCTAACTGATAATATAAATCTCACAAAAATCCGTTTCGGAGAACGCTAGTTATAATCCTTCGTAATGAAATTCTCATTTCCATTTTATATATACAGGGTGTCCATTCAGAACGATGTCCAAAGGCTAATCCTTAAACCGTTAGGCATAGACATATAGTTTTAATTACAAAATGTTTTAAATAATTTAAGGAAGTATTTTAAAAGCGATTTGGGTCGATGAAACGTTTCTTTAAAACTTATGAAATTTAAATTTTTATACGGCGCCTATAAGTTATATTTAGTAAAATTATCCTATTGCACTAAGCAGTAAGACAAAAAAAGTTCCAATAAAAAGCTAAAATCTTAAACAACGATTTTTACGCACAAATAACGCACAGAACGATAAAAAATACCCATACGATCGTTTCGAGGATACCTGGATTCTCTTCCTCAGTGAGAGAGAAAAAAAAGAATTAAAATGGGTTCGAAGAACCCCTCGGTTATAGCCTTGAGAACTGGCTTATGGATTGATTAAAAAGGCAGAAGCAAGAGTTTATATATCCCAAAGAAATGACGTAATTGAACAGAAATAACTGAAAAAGAGTCACTGCGCAGGATCTCTCCACACTGGTAAAAGAAAGGGTTGCTGGTCATATCATTTACTAAGGTGGAAGTATGTTTATGAATATAGTGAGCTTCGTAAAAGTCTAGATCAAAAACTGAGTTACATTTTTGAATAATTTTTGCCTCTGGATAATTGAACTGGTGGCTGGAATTCCAACAATGTTTCGATATTGTAGATTTCTCAATTTCCTGCTTTCTAAGGTAATTCTGGTGTTCTTTCAGCCTAATTCTAAGTGCACGCTTCGTCTGCCCAATGTAAGAGAGGCCGCACTCATAAAAAATTCTGCAAATGCACCAGGTATTATGATCGTCAATAGGATCTTTAAGACTGGAGAAAGAAATTTTATTGTTTAGAGAGAAAACAACTTTAAAACTAAACCTATTGAAAATGCGAGAAATTTGTGTACTGATTTTAGGAAAATAAGGTAAGACAATAACATTTTTAAATTCTTTATTTGCTGGAACAGAATCGGTGATTATCTGAGGTTTAGATAAAATGCGGTTAATAATATTCAAACTAAATTCACGATCGATGGCGACTGCTTTTATATAGTTAATTTCACTATTAAATAAATCAGAATTTGAATAAATTTTACGTGCACGGAAAATAAGAGTATTGAAAGCTGCAAGTTTTTGATGTGGGGGATAACTGGACTTATAATGAAGGGTAAACTTACAGCAAAAGGTTTTCGGTAAACTGTCGTCAAAAACTCACAAACATTATGAATTACCAGGACATCCAGAAAAGCTAGACGTTGTTGAGTTTCAATTTCAAAAGTAAACTGTATACATGGATCAATTGAATTAAATAAATCAAGAACAGCGTTAACATTATGTTTAGACAAATCAAGCAAAGTAAAAGAATCATCTACGTAACGTGTATAAAATGGAAATTGTATTAATTCAAATAATTTAACTTCAAAATAATGCATGTAAATATCACTCAAAACAGGGCTTAAATGGTTACCCATACCTAAACCTTCCAACATTTTATAAAACTTCCCTTGAAACACAAAAGTATTTTGTGATAAACAAACGCTGGTTAAAGAAATAAGGTTCTCAATTTCATATTGAAAATAATGAAATTCATTTAATCTTTTTCTCAAACAATCTAGATCATCTTGTACAGGATTAAAAGTGATTTGACATCGAATGAAACTATAGTGTAACCTGTTGGATTGAAATTACTAATTCTATTAGAAAATTGAACTGAGTTTTTTGACGTATAAATATTGTTAACCATGAGGAGGAAAAACTTGGAAACTAAATGTTTTTTGCAAGCTTATAGAAGGCAGTACCAATATTGGAAACGATGGAGCAAAACGGAATATCAGGTTTATGAACCTTAGGTAAAGCATATAAACGGACCCAGTTTGCAACAGAGGTATAAGAGAGTACTTGCTTGAATCAGTAATAATGGGGGAAGAATTAACAGCAGATTTTATGTTTTTAAGTTCAGAGGTAGATGGATTTTTTTTAATATTAATGTATGGGCCTTCATTTACCCTTCATATCATTTCCTTAGTAAATGATATGACCAGCACCCCTTTTCTTTCACCAGTGTGAAGAGATCCTGCGTAGTGACTCTTTTTCAGTTATTTCTGTTCAATTACGTCATTTATTTGAGATATATAAACTCTTGCTTCTGCCTTTTCGATCAATCCATGAGCCAGTTCACGGGATATAACCGAGGGATTCTTCGAACCCATTTTAATTCTTTTTTTTCCCCTCTCACTGAGGAAGGGGATCGAGTTATCCTCGAAACGATCGTATGGGTATTTTTTATCGTTCTGTACGTTATTTGTACGTAAAAATCGTTGTTTAAGATTTTATCTTTTTATTAAAATTCGCACAAAGTTTAATCTATGCTTAAAAAAGTTCCATTCTTCTACAATTAAAACTGACTACATAACAGATGTTTAAAGTTCAAGCATCTTTTACTGAGAATTAGAGGTCATTCACAAATTTATTAGAAATATAAATTATCGTCCGATATAAAAAATAATAATAATTGAGAGTAAAAGAAACATAACAATGTAATTTTGAAATCTATTTTCATTCTGACACAGTAAAGAAAAATATACAACTTGTACTATAAATATAAGCTAAAAAAATAACAGGATTTGTTAAATGAAATGATGAAACGCAACAGTCGTAATTCTTTATAAAATGATATGTAATTTAAAATGCTATTAGACTATATAATCTAAAAGTTAATTAATACAAATTAAAGTTATTTAAAACTTGCCCGAAGTGACTCCCTTTGGCTGCAATGCAGAACTTTACACGCAAAATAAATCCTTCTGAATCTTTAAGCACGTTGTGTACAATCCCTCCAAGCACGGCACAACTAACCTGTGTTCCGATGCAGTAAATAGGCATACTTGATGCAATTCAAAGTTTCTTAACTCGTTCAATTTCAGTGTTAGATGAATGGGACTTTTTTTGTGTGTTTCTTGTTGGTGTCATGGAAAAATTTTACTAAATATCACTTATAGAACCAGGGACAGTATAAAAATTTACATTTCGCAACAGTTTAAGAAACGTTTTTATTGATCAAAAAACAATTTTTAAAATAATTGTTTACCTCATTTAAAACATTTTGTATTTGTAACTATATGTCTATGACTAACAGTTTAGAAATTAGCCATTTGGTATTTTTGAGAGTGGACACTCGGTATAGAAGATAGTAGGTAGAAATTTATATCATAGTTCCGCAACTTAGAGCTATGTGTTATTCATTAAAACCTCCCCCAAAAATTACCTAGCTTACAATATCAGCATCATAAAAATTCATTACGTAGAACGCGAGCTATAAACGTTTAGAATGAAATTTCCATTTGTATTTTATGTAGAGAGAGGTTAACTAGCTAAGATCTTTGTGGTGAATCTGCATGTATACTATTTAGAGGTTCAAGCAGGTAATTTTCTTAATCCTGATAAACGGAAAATGATACTTTTATAATTTTAAAACCAAACTAACATTTTTTTTATTTTATTCATGTCAATGCTTTATAAAGAAATTATTAATAACTTCCTTTACCAATCCTTTAAAAATCAGTTTGAATGAGAATTGTTATTGATGGGATATAAAGAGAAATAAGTAACTACGAGAATGCAGTTTAGGCTTATTAAAGTGTTTTGCAATCCTTTAAAAATCAGTCTGAAAGAGAATTGTTATTGATGAGATATAACAAGAAATATTCTGTCTGATTCTGAGACCTTGACGTGATGTTATGTTAGTAATCTAAAGCAGATGTAATACATTCCTCACCTGTCATCTCTTTCTGTTTGAAGTTCTTGCAGAATAGCTGCAAAATTAAACTCATATTTTCCTGCGATAACTGTACAATGATATTTTGAAGGAATAAGAATCTTGATTTTTGAAAATTTCTGACAGTGGCTGGGTATAAATAAGCAGTTTACTATTTTAAACAGATTTTCACGAGCATAGAAATCACCAATTGCCGTCATAGGTCAGTACTTAGGATTAATAGTTATTTCTACGTAAGAAGATATGAAATTATAAAATTAATTAAAAAAAAAATTTAAGATGTCATTTACAATTTTCTGTTGCGTACTCTCAGTATTGGTCAGAAAAAAAATTTCGGGCTCAAGCGAGCTTAGGTGTCCAATCTTCGAAAAAAAAAATGTCTCGTTAAGCCTTTCGCTACTGGTGTCCTTCAACAAGGACATACTTTTTATAATTTTTTTTAATGTCTAATCTAATTTAAAAGAGTTTTTCAAATTTTGTCTTTATTTTTAATCATTTTCCTAGCAAAAGCACAAATATTTTGAAATTAAAACAATTTATGAGGGAATTCTTTTCATGACAAACTTCGCCGAGTAATTTTTAATCAAGGTTGATGCTACCATCCAGGCGAGACTTTTTAAAATCACATAATTTTGATATAAGTTAACATCAGAAATAGGTACACATATTTGTTATTTTGTTAACAAAACTGGAAAATTTGATTTAAACTTATCGTGATAGTTCAACGTGATTACAATTTTGTTAATTAATTAATTAAAATATGTGTCAATGACGTTTGTCCATTTTTAACAACAAAAAAAAATTGCCAATTATTTTTATTAGATGATTTTACCTTATTGAGAGCATTATTAACAATGTGTGAAAACTTCATAAATTTTATTTCATTTTTAAAATGTTGGTAGTGAAAGAGCTAACGGAAAGAGAATTAATTAAATTTGTGTTATTATAAAAAAAATACCTGTACCTACATTTGACAGTAGCCATCAGTGCTACGGGGGAAAAGACAATAAAAAGAATTTTCTTATCATCATAAAATTTTAACCCGCGAGGCTGTTTAAAGATCAATCTTTTTTCATGTCCATAAAGGTATTGTATGTTCCTTTTTTAAATGAACTTTTGAAAAGGATCCTTACAGAAATTTATTCACTAAGCCAGTAAAAATAAGATTCTTAAAAATTTCAGAACAACTTACTTTTATACCTTTAAAAAAGGATGTAAATCAAGTAGCTCCTTTTATAAGTTTAAATGATCATAAATTATTCATGCCCCTCAAACAATATTTACCCACTAAAAAAGGATCATCTCCGAAATTTCAGCTACGTAAGGGAAAAATATATGAGCTCGGAATATTTTTGCCTTTGATGAATTGCCGTTATATATTTCGCATAAAACATACATTCCTTTTCATGGAAAAAAATTAAGTAGGTAGATAATTTTTAAGTTTGAACATTCTTGAAAATCACTTAGGAAAAGATTTTGTAACCTCATATTCTAAATTATTAGTATAGCTTTCATTTTAATTAATATTCCAAAATATTTCTTTGGATATGCATATTTTAACTTAATTTTATTATAATTTAAATCATCAATCACTCTTACCACTCACTTACCACAATCACTCTTACCACACATCATACTACTTAGATGCACAGAATTAATTTCTTTTGATGCTTTTAATGGACTCCTTAGACTTGATTTGTTTTACACCTTTTTGATAACTAAACTTTGCTTTATCTTGAAATAAATAGTATAACATGTAGTATATATTTAACTAAATGAATATTTAAAAAATATATAGATAATTTTTTTGAAATATTCTTAGCAATATTTATTTAAATATTTCACTTTAGAAAATTTATTATTTATTTGTGGTCAGCAATAAATCAATGAATGATATGTTCGTTTATAAGACGATTATAATTCCATATAGCCAAAGTGTTTAAAGGATTGTAGTTCTTAAATTTTTCACTTGCTTACATTAATAAATGTGATATTGAGAAAAATGTAGAATGCTTTGCTAGAATTATGCAATCATATTGATGCATTTACGCATAAAATTTTCCGATATTCCAATTTAATTTACGAAGTAATAAATCTGAATGTATGATGAATATTTTGTTATTTTTGTTGTTCTCTATATTATTGTCATATAACGTGGTTTTCATGTCCCTATTTTTTATTTTATTTTTTATATCAAATTTGGCATTGTCAAAGTGTCTTTCACAGTGAAAGATATTTTTATTTTATTGAGTTTACGAAAACTAATTCATTTAATAAACCTATACTTATTTTTTGGAATTTTTGTACGAAATCTCACTCGCCTTAATTTAGAAAAGCCTCTTAAAGCAACAGTAATTCATTTATTTCACATCCGCGCAGAACTCCATTCTGGTGTTTGCATACATCCCATCAAAGTATAGGGGTTAAATATCATTTTCGGCAACGATTTACAAGAGATGTTATTTAGTTTCCATTCAAAGAGGGAATTAACGAAAAATTTTCAGTTTTAACGATATACTATTTCTAATTGCTAAAAAAGTGTAAGATTAAAACTTTAAAAACAGTAAAATAGTTTTATTTGACTGTTGGCATGTTTTGACCCTACCCGAGTCATTTTCAAAACAAATAAGTTATAATATTCTGAAATAGCAAAGTCTATGATCTTCTATTCGTTGATGTAATGTTAACAAGAACATATAAGTCACAGAAAAGACATGGATAACCAGGCTACCAAATATTAGATTTGTACAAGACCAAATATTGCATGTTTTCCATTTACCTATAAAATTTCCAACTACAGAGTTGTCATAAGACGGGCTTTTCTAGTATGTACTGAAAATAAATTGAATAATGAATTATATAATATTAGCAGAATTGCTTATAATAACGGTTTTAAAGTTCAACATATTAATAAATTAACCACTTCCATACCAGTGGATCCACGTATGGATCCTTTGCCTGATTCTCCACAAACACCAGTGCATCCACACTGTAAAAAAAATTCCGCAACGTTCCTGGGAAAAAATGGGCAACTGAGTTGCCCATTATTTCCAAGAAACATTTCTTGAAAATGACTGGAACTTTACTGTATATGTTAAAAACTTTCTACAGAAATGCCAGTAAGTTTCCTGCGAAATACCAGGAATATTTCTGTTGACAGCAAAACATTACTGACATTTCACAGCATGCGGGATCCGCAGACGATTTTTACATTCCCAGTTGACAATTTTATTATCATTATTTATCATTACTTTATTATCATTATTTGTTAGAATGAAAAAATATTTTGAAATTGAAATCAAAATTATTATTTATAATTTACACGAAAAAATAAATTTTCAGTTAAAATTCAATAAAGTAAATATATATATGGTATATTGTTTCTGAACTTTGCTTAAAATATATAAATGTAAATAATAATTAGAAAAAAAATCTAGACATAAAATATTTTGGATTTTCGTTAGTAATTATGTTAGTTTACAAGTTAGATAAAATACATATAAATTTTCATGAAAAAAAAAATAAACCTAAACGTAATTGTATATTTTTTCCGAAAAAAAAAAAATTCAAATTTGCAGCAATTCAAAGTGTCAAATATATATCAAATTTAAATCAAATTGAAATAAAGTGTTAAAATATAACATTAATAAAAAAAGGGAAAAAAATGTCCAGAGGTAGCATCGAACTCGGGCCGTACGGGTGGCGCGCGAGCTTTCTGCGTCCACACCACGAAAGACACGTTGAGAGCTGCAAACTAATGGGTATTTGAAACGTATGCTAAACCTCGGCATCTAATTTCTGAAAATCTAAGTGCCTTTTGAAGAAATCCTTTCACAAGAATAATTAGAGATAAGAACTCTAAAACATACTTTAAATTAATCAAAATCGGTGAGAATCATGTTTGATGGTCTCCTGGTTAATGGAGATCCAAATAATAGGTTTATTTTTTTTACACTGTCTGCTCCTTAAACATTCCACAGACAAGTGCGAGAGATAATCTCTTAGCGATGTCACGGAGGTATTGTATTTTCATCTGAATTGTCTTGACAATAGAGACGTAAAGGATTATGTCGTCTGTTGATTTATTTGCATTCCATATTGATTTTTTTACATTCATTTAAGGAATTCTTGTTCGACACTCGCGCGCGAGCAACGGATTATAGCAAAAAAAAAAAATAAATGGCGGCCGCAGCGTTTGGCTGTTTCCAACTTTTGTTCAGGAACGTTTCAGATAAGAAAACCAGAATTTCACAGGAAAGAGCTAAATTATTCTGAAAACCTGAGAAAAGGCGAAACGTTCCTGGATTTTACATGGAACGTTACCATTTTTTTTTTTACAGTGCACGTACGGATCCACGTCCATTCATTATTATATTGTTGCTGCTAAAAACGGTATAGCACACTGAAAAAAACGGGTACTCAAAGTTGAGTAGAAAAGTACTCAATTTTAAATGCGGCACATACTCAAAATTAAGAAAGACATGTACTCATTTTTGATTCCATGGTTGTGTTCAAATATGAATCGTTATGTACTGCCCCCCCCCCCCCCTGAACCTACAAATTAAAATAAAATGTACTGACATTTATTTCCCGCTCACAATTATTAACAAGAAACGTTTATTTGATTATTTATTAAGGAAAATAGCAAAATTATTAGCAAGGTACCCGAATCGAATATTTTTATGAAAAGAGCATCATTTGCAAGCACTTTTAAATTATTTTAAAATGCTGTGCATAATTTAATATTTACATTAATAAGCACTTTTATGCCGCCATAAATGAAATAAACCATTACAGGGTACAAAATTATCGTTTTGTTTGGGTTTGATATTATGTGATGGATCAAAATTGAGAAAAGATAGGTTCATTTTTGACCCAAACATACTCAATTCGATATGAGTGCATCGATTTACTCATTTTTGAGTACTTTATTTTTTTCAGTGCAGGAATATATGTTTGTTTATAGCTGGTGTTATGAGAAACCTATTACCTATATCTCTTCTTATTAATGTAAATAAAAGCATCTCATTCTTCTGCAAACTACTACTTGATATTTTAAATCTAATTGCCCGAAAAACTGGTTCTACATGTAATCTTCATATTCATATGCTGGTACGGTAGGGGTTAATCGAGAATATTGCCAATAATAAGGAACCTGAAAATAAATTTGATTCGCAAAAATACAAACTTTATTCTATTCAACATTATCTAAGCTTTTTTGAGAAATTAAAATACAGTCTTAAGCGGTTCAATGTATGCTTAGTAGCCAAACCACCTCCGAAATTGAAGAATTATAGAAGCAACTTTTTCTAAGTAGACGCCACAATTTTAAATAACTGACACATTGCTCCAATTAGATATACCACTCTAAGATTTTAGTAGAAAAGAATGTTTAATGAAACTTTTGTACTATACGACACATTTCTATTTCACGATGGATGTGCATATTTACAAAATTAGGAATGACAGAAGAAATACGCGGGAAAACTATCGACAGGCATACATCTTCACCACCTGCGCCTTCTGCGTCTCATAGACAACTCCGCGGGCAAAACTAACCGCATGGAATGACGGGAAAATCTCTGACAGTAGCTAATCACGGAAAAAGGAGGAACTGCAGTTTAGTGCTGCCACCTAGTGTAATGATCTTTAAATATTACCCGTTACAGAATATCATTTGCACTAAAATTGATTCAATTAATTTTAAGAATTATTCGCGAGCATATGAAATACCATTTATTAGAGCAGACGGATCAAAGAGTTACCATATTGGAATGACTAGCAGGAAATTTAAGAACAAAAAAGGAGCATATAGCTGATATACAATATAAAAACCACAACCCTGGCAAGATTAAATCAAAAAGAAATCATCCAAGTAAATTTCAATGAAAGCAAGATAATTTTCAACTCCAATCTATATTATCTATCTATTATAAGAGAAACTACAGAGATTCTAACTCGTAAAAATTCCATATGTAACGATGCCGGAGCATTTAAATTACCAAAACTGTGACTCGGAGTTACTCAGTGATTATGGAAATAGAAATAAACATCCAAGTAAAGTAAAGAAAATAACGTGCGTTACATGAAAAACTGAATGATGGCGTTTCATCTGATTGCATCATAGACCGTGCAAATTCAGAATATTATTATTTACAGTCAAACCTCGTTATCCCGACACTCTTATGACCAGAAAAAAAATGTCGTCATAAGCGGAGTATCACGGTAACCGGAGTTGGAGAAAAATATTTTTATATAAAGGTGTATTTTTAATTAATTTAAGGCAATTTTAAATTTGCTAGATGTGCTTCCTACAAATCTCTTTTCAGTATCATACAATGAATTGTAATCAATATTCGTTGGTTCAGAAACGGATGTTAGATAATTTCTGATCGATTCAATGCAGTGCAATGCTTCAGTTTTAGTCGGATGAAAAACGCCGTGTAACCACAAGAAAGCGCCGCCTGACCAGAACAAAAAAACCGCGAGTAGACTGATACGTCTATCTGGAGCTTAACTGGGCCATTTATAGTGTGTGGGTTTATTTATTCAAATAAAGGATAGAAGTAAAATTTCTCATTTATCTCAATGGGTATTTTAAGCAGTTTTGTGAAAAGTTTGGCTGAGATATTTCTTACAGCTTAATTTCCGTGTTTGTAAGATGGATTTTGAAAAATGGACAATTTTCCTAAACCGTCGGGATATCCGGAGCTCAAAATTATTCAACGATGTAAAATCTGGAGTTTATTTACATTTAAATCATATACAGAAAATGGGGACTTTGAAAAAAGAACAGGATAAGCGGAGTGACGTGAAAACCGGCTGTCGGGATAACGAGGTCCGACGGTATTTGTTTTGAAAATGACTCGGTAGGGTCTAAGCATGTCAACAGTCAAATAAAGCTATTTTACTGCTTTTAAAGTTTTAATTTTACACCTTTTTAGCAAATAGAAATAGTAGTATATTATTACAAGGTGTTAATCTTTTATATATTTTAACGATATATTTTGGTAAACAGTTTATAAAATAATATATACAGTAGTGGCCAAAATTGTGGAAATTTTTTGAAATTTTCATGTTTTATAACTTTATGTGCTTATAGAATATATTAATTTTAACTTAAATACAAACGTTTATTTATCAAATTCAAAGAAATTTAATGTAGAATTTAATTAAAAAAACATAATTAAAATATCTGCATTACAAAAAAGTTACACTTACTTTAGTCTAAAATAGAAACACAATTAATCATGAATGCTGGTATATTTGTAATAAAAGCTTCCTAGCCAATCACAATGACTGTTCTGAGAACCAATCAAATGTCAGTAACTAAAGTATGTTTTCATTTGTAAAAGCGGTATTTTGCTGGAATGAATTTTGCAGAAGGGGAATACTAGTGTAATTAAATAGAATAATATATTTTTAAAAAATATTTGTATTTTTTTCTTAATGCAAATAATTTAAAACAATGTCATCAACAAGAAAACTGATTGGACACCTACAAAAAGAAGCAGAATGGTCATATTGAGAGAAAATGATTTCTCTTATGCTGAAATTTCAAAACTGGTTGGTGTATCAGTCACTTTATCTGGCGTACGAAAGTTGTGCTTGCGTTATGAAGAAACTAAATCAGCGATAAATAAGGCAAGATCAGTCCGAAAAAATGCATAAGTGCTTCTGACGATAGAAAGATAAAAAGGATATGCATCAAAGATAGAACAATTTCATCAGATGCTGTTAGATGTGAAATGAATGCAACGGGTATTTCAGTTAGTTCAAGAACAATAAGGAGAACATTAGCAGGTTTTGGACTGAAAGGTAGAATTCCGAGGAAAAAACTATTTTTAAATCTACAGCAACGCAAGAAACGAGTTCAGTGGGCAAAAGAATATATTAATTGGTCAGAAAATCAGTGGAAGCAAATAATCTGGAGCGATGAGAGTAAAATATCACCCTTTGGTAGTGATGGGCGACAATATATGAGACGTAGAGTAGGGGAAGAAATGTATCCTGAATGCATTGAAGCAACTACAAAGAACCCAACAAATGTCATGATTTGGGTCTGTATGTCTTCAGAAGGTGTGGGCCTCAGTCAAGTGATTGATAGCATTCTAAATGCAATAAAATACATCGAAACTGTCCTGGAACCAAAATTGATACCTTCCATCAAGGATCTCTTCCCCTATAAAGCACCATTTATCTTTCAGCAGGATTCAGCTCCATGTCATACGGCAAAAATATGCAAAGAATGGTTTAAAAATAAAAGCATACAATTATTACCCTGGCCAGGAAACAGCTCGGATCTGAATCCTATAGAAACTTTGTGGCGACGTTTGAAAATCCTTGTACAAAAAAAAAGCGTCTAATAAAACGCAACTGATTGAAGCTATAATTGATTCTTGGCATCATGTTATTAAAAAGTATGAACAGTCGTTTTCTCAATGAAAAGACGCTGTGAATCTGTAATAAAAAACAAGGGTTATCCTACTAAATATTGAATGTGTAAGTGTAACTTTAAAGTACAATGAAATCTAAGATACACTGTAAAAAAAAAAAATAAATAAATAAATTAAAAAAAAAAAAAAAAAAAAAAAAAAAAAAAAAACGGAAATACTACTGGCAATCTAGACGCCAGTACTATTTCCGTTTTTTACGGGAATTTTTACCCATAAATTACAGAAAATTTTCCGTTTTTCTGATTAAAAACGGAAATTTTTCTGTAATTTATGGGCAAAAAGTCCCGTAAAAAAACGGAAATAGTACTGGCGTCTAGATTGCCAGTAGTATTTCCGTTTTTAGCCCTTTTTTTTTTTTTTTTTTTTTTTTTTTTTTTACAGTGATCTTATTTTTTGTAAGCGTAACTTTTGTTTGTAATGCAGATATTTTAATCAAGTTTTTTTTTATTAAATTCTACATTAAATTTCCTTGAATATGATATATAAGCATTTGTTTTTAGGTGAAATTTATTATATTCTTCAAGCACACTAAGTTATAAAACATGAAAATGTCCACAATTTTGTCCACTACTGCATATATCATATTGATATATATATTTAACCATGAATAGGAATTTTTCCCTGATATTTATTTAGAATAAAAAACAAAACAAAACAAAAAATAATAATGCATTTCTATTACGTAATTTTTCCAAATCTTTGTTTAACAGAAAGAAACAGGATTATTACATTTTAAATATTTTCCTTTAAGTATCAATTTGGTTAATTATTTTTAGGAGATACGATTTCATTTTCATTCTACGAGTGAATTCCCGAAAACTTCTCACTTTAATGATACATATATTTTTGTAAACTATTTGTTTAGAAAATGTTATTTATATATTGAAGCATCAGTCATTAATTTTCCCACCTATTTTCTTAGAATAAAAAAAAGAAAAGAATAATGCAGTTTTAAAATGTTTCTAAAAATAACATTTTAAGTAATCATTTTTACGAGATGTTATTTAGTTTTCGTGTTCCGAGTGAATTTCAGAAAACTTTTCACTTTAAATGCTATTTTACTCGTATAGGTAAACACTATACTTAGAAAATGATATATATATCTATACATTTCTTTAAGCATCGATAAGTAATTTTTCCAGATGCTATTAACTTGGGAAAAAAAAGAATAACACATTTTTTAAATGTTTCTAACTTATTCTAATTCATTCTTAAGTAATACATTTCACAAGATCTGATTTAGTTTCCGTTTGACGAGCGAAATTCCGAAAACCTTTGACTTTAAACGTTATTTTTTAGTATACAGTAAGTTTAAAAAATTATATATATATATATGAAATATAATATGGTATTTTTATATTAGGATTTGTTGGGATATAGCAGTTGGTATATTATGAATGAATTAACTTGTAATAGCATAATCTTATGACAATTTGTTCATATAAGTTTCAAGTTAATATCATAGATGGCAGCACTAAAATTTAAATTGGATTCTGTCTGATGCTTCGAATAGAGTAATAATATCAATTTTTAACACATGGTGGAGCTTAATGTTGGCTATTTGCGATTTTGTAAACTTATAGTTTTGGAATTTTTTACTTTAGTTTAGAAATTAAAAAAAAAAAAATTAAAGTGTTAAGAGGTAATTCAATTATTATGTAATTATTTTCTATTTATAATATTTTAATTGCATTTATCACGGTATTTCAAAATAGATTAAATGTATATATTAGGTTTTAAAATCTGTGTTAACTTAACTGTAAAAATAACCTTAAACTTATCTAGCTTTTGGATACCATGTGCTGATGTGTATTTGGATAAAATAACTGGGATTTTATTAGGTATTTTGTGTAATATTACTATTTTTCCTTGCTATAAATTAATTATTTAAAAGGTTGTATTGCTTTTTCCATTTCATAGCATTTAATTTTATTCTGTTTTCATTTTGAAACAATTCTCTTGGTTATATTGGTCGTTAGAGTACAGGAGAAAAAAAAATTCAGCTTTTAGCTTTTTTTCTCACAGAAAACGACTGATTTTGCTTATATAATTGAATTCTGTACTATTGATAACGTAATTCAATATATAAGCTTGTCAATTATTTTTATCGAAATCCATATTCTTTTTTTCTTCATTATTAATTCTTGTTATATAGTACAAGGGACTTTATTTCATACATAGCAGCTTGTTTATTATGTTTTTGGAATCCATTCATTGTGTTTGGGGACACTGTATTGTTGTAAATTCATTCATACTATCACAATTATTGATGGTGTTCAGTAATGTTTAATTAATGGTTATATATATATATATATATTATATAAATATAATTATATAAATTATATATATATATATATATATAATTTATTTACGCATGGATAGTAATTTTCCCAGATACTGTTTACTTAGAATAAAAAAGAAAAAAGAAAAAGAATAATACCTTTTAAAAATATTTGTAAAAATATCAATTTAAGTAATAATTTTCCGGTCATATGATTTAGTTTTTGTTCTAAAAGCAAATTCTCGAAAGTTACACACTGTAAACGACAATCGTAATAAAAATGCCTCTTTCGAAAATGAGTTTTTTCGAACATCAAAAAATTTATCCAAATCTTTACTTAACATAAAATAAAGGAATACTGCACTTTAAAATGTTTCTTTAAGTATCAATTTTGGTAATGATTTTCAGGAGATGTAATTTCGTTATCATTCTACGAGCAAATTCTCGGAAGTTTCTTACTATAAACGATAATCTTTATGCAAATATTTTTTTATTTCCTTTTTAGAAAATGAATATTTTTAAACATATTTTTCCAGATCTTTCCTTAAAATGAAAAACACAAAAGGAAGCAACATTACATGTGTTAAAAGTTTTATACCTATCAACTTATAAAGCAAGGATCACAAAGCGGAAATTCAAACGTTTGCGAAATTTTGAGAATATGTAGGGCTTATGGCGGTATATAATTCATAGAATTATTTTTAGTTGCCAAAATTTGTTTTAAGGGGTTAATTTTATATTCGAAATATTTTTTCGACTTTATTTTAGGACTCACGAATTGAAGGACATAGAAAAAAAGATTAAAGGAAAAGTTAATTATTTTTATTAGTTCTGTCATGAGGACCGTTGATTTTAAAAGTGGGGAAAGAGCATTTTGAGAAGAAAAAACAATATAGTTAAAGCTCTAGATTTTATTAGAAATTAACATACAATTTATATTTGTACTCGCCGACTTTTAAATTTTCTGGCGAATCACTTTGGACGTTGATGGAGTTGAGACAAATACTCTCTACTTCATCGCTTCCAAAAGTACTGGAATAATCTGTATGCGCCAACGACGAAATCTAGAAGATGGAATTTCAGGAACATCAATTTCTGGAATAGCTGTCAAGAGAGCACCAGTTATAAAATGACCTTTGGATCATTTGACTGTGAACATAAAGGTCTCGAGTTCAAACAGGCTTTTTTGTGACAATAATGTATATAATTCTTCAATTGTAAATAGCAAATTTCCCATTGTTCTACTCAAATGATATTTCACGAATTTTATGTTAGCCTCCACAGGCCACCAAAATGTGGAACAGAAGGAGGAATAAATTTCCACCTGATACCTTCATTAGCCACATAATTCTGTAGTGTTTGATCTTTACTAATGTAGGATACGGTATTGTATAACTCACGCAATTCCTTACGTACACCCTTGACTTTCGTTGCACAATCACTGACTAATTCAGCTGGCATACATCTATGGGCAACAAATCTTTTCAGGAGCAGCCAGAAATGGTGAAGTTGACAAATCCGAAACCAATTCAAGGTGAATAGCACGAATTGAAAAATAAGTAAAAATAGCAATGTAATTCTTAAATATACAACAATCAATATCTTTTAATATCAATATAATTTGTTTACTACTAATTTAAATGGTCAACGATATTTCAAATGCGTTGATATTTAAATTGAGAATAGTCAACTTTGAATAGAATTAATCTTTATGTTGCATAAAATTAATAAGCGCTGTTAGAATTTAGAAGTTCTACTACAGCTGTGGTGAATTGGCAACATTGATAAAACATTCTTTTATTATAATTTATAATTAAATGCATATAACTTATTACTGAATATTTTTTTCTTATTTTTTTCCCTATTTTCTAAAGATGAGTTGAATATTGAAATCAAATAAAATATTCAATTTTTTTTTTATTATATTGCAGTTCCAGTAAAAAAAAAAAAAAATGAATGTTTTGAATAAATCATTACTTTTGAAAGTGAGAGAAATCCATTGGTGTATGCCAAAACCACGATTTTTCTTTCTCAGCTAATACGGATAACCATTATTGCGTATTAAATGTGCATAATATAAGACACCCCAAAATACAAAATAAGTAAATAAGGGTTTAAACATATTAGTTTACAAATATTTTAATTATCTCATTGTGCATCCCACGATTTCCACGGACAACGTAGAAGTAGAAAATTTGCGCAACCAGCGATTTCCGCGGGGATGCATTTTTTCCGTCTATTTAAAAGCAAAACCCGCTCTTTTCCCGTTCAGCGGTTCATTGCGGCTTTTCTGAAATGTTTAATTATTGATATAGTTCTATGTTAAAAGATTGCGTTAGCTGTCTATATTTCTGTGAAGTTTACAAGCTTCTTTTGCGAGCATTTCCGCGTGCTTTTTTGAAAGCTCAAAGATGTCTCCACCCCATGAAACTACTCGCTCGACATTTTACTAACCATATACCCCCAATTCCTTCAAGAAAGAGCCTCATAGACAGCGTGCTGTTGTTACAAAAAAACTGAAACTAGCGAAAAAAAAAAATCGCACAAACAAACATGCTAAATTAAAATCGTAAAATGAACATTATCTTGCCATTTTTGTATGCATTAATTCTGTTGTGCATCTGAAAATATTCACGTGAGAATTAATAACATCTGAAAAAGAGAAAGAGAAATGTTTCTTGATCTGGCAAAAATACTTTCGAAAAGATAATGTAACCTCTTCGGAGTTACTTACAGTTCTAAAAAACACTCCTTTATCTTCAAAAACCCCAGAACCCAATTAGATATCCGAGATTTAAAGTATTTCTAAAATTAGAGTTTCTTTTGTTGCCGGAATTTCAGGAAACATTTCTTAAGAGTTTTTATAGTATACAATCAGTTTTCTCAACCCAGTAACAACAAGAAATTTCAGTTTTCAGTATACTATCAATTCTTAAGCAAGCATTTTCATGTTAAAAAAAAAAAAAAAAAAAAAAACATGATTAACAAACAAACATGCTAAATCAAAATCGTGAAATGAACATTATCTTGCTACTTGTATGCATTAATTCTATAGTGCATCTGAAAATATTCACGTGAGAATTAACAACAACCGAAAAGCAAATATTTCGTGTTGATACTAGGTTGAGAAAACTGATTATGATCCTGTAAAAACTGCTCAGAAACGTTTCCGAATATTACAAGCAGAGAAAAAAAAAGACAACGAATTTTTGTTTTAGAATTTTTTCTTTAAATCTCGGAAACCTATTGGCTTCTTAAGGTCCTGGAGATAAAACAATACTTTTCAGAATTAAGGGTAGCTCGCAAAAAATTACATTCTACTTTCGAAATCTAGAAAAATGAACATTTCTCTTTTTATACACTTATTGTTACTATGTTATGTAAATTAATATTCAATCTCAAAGGAAATTTATTTTAAATGTTCTTTTGAAAGGATAAATAGCACAAGTAATTTCTTAGGAAATGAAGTGCATTCTTAAAAATCTTTTAAAGTAGAAATTTAGATAATCGTTTTCATCATATGTAAATTAGTTTTTACTCTGAAGGTGAATTCTGCAAAACTGTTCATTTGAAAAAATAAACTTAGTGCTAGAATTTTCTGAGAAAAAAAAAAAAAAAAAAAAAAAAAAAAAACGGATTTAAAGAAATCATTCAATGCTTTTTTTTTATATATATATGATACTATTTATTTTTTCTTAAAATAGGTGAAACTAAAAGAAAGGTTTTCTACACTGTCTTTTCAAAAAGTTTTTTAAAGTTTTTTTTTATCATAACAATTTAATACATTTTTATGCCTTTTTATAATTTCATGACGCAAAATACTTTTTTAACCCTTTCGCGACGAGCGTCATGAATACGTGACGTATATAATAAGGTTTGCAGAATCCTTTATTATACCTATCGGTAATTTTGAATAGAAAATTTTGCCTTATTCAATCTTACAATTTAAATTAGACAAAAAGTTATTTTTCTCAATTACTGGTAATAAAATATTAAAAATTCTCTAAAGGAGGCTCGTCCCTAAGGAGATGAATCATTTTAACAGTAGTTAAAGTCTACATTTACTATTCTTCAATAAATAAATAAATAAAAATACAATAGTTATGTAATTTCGAAAAACAAAAGAAGTCTAACCAACATAACTATTGCATTTTTTATTTTTAATATTTTCCAAACGTAGTTGAAACAGTTTACGAATTCGGTTTGTCCATCTGTCTGTCCGTGCTCTAACTCTCGTAAATACACTCGGATTGCCATGATATTTTTAAATGTTATTAAAGCTATCTATACAATGTTTGGTATTGGAAATTAAGTGCGTAGTATTCGTAGTTCGTTTACAGAAACACAAAAGAATTCCGTCATACCATGGTCTACGGGGGGGGGGGGGTCATTTGTAGTGTATTTTAATGATTTTACACTATTTAAAGTACATTGAAATAAAAATACATGACTCAGATGCACTACAACATGATTTTTCAAGAGTATAGAATAATTAGCATGTATAGTTCGTTTACAGGGATGCACAAAATAATTCCAACGTATCATTTACCGTTCATTTACAGAGATACACAAAAGAATTTAGTTACAGAACTAGCTAAAATCGACAATTGTTGGAAAGGCGTTTCCCGCTGTGGTATGCTTATCTAATTTTGAATGTATTAGGTGGTGTGTATAAATTCTATAGATCGTTTATAGGTATACACGAAAAAAATCGCACATATTGCCGAATATGAACAGCAATTGCTGAAAATGGGTTATTAGTTAATTAGGAGTTTTTTAATTGTTTATTTAGATATCTCATTTCGTTATGTAACAAAATATAAAATTTCTAATATTCCGTTTGTTTGTTTTTTGACGAAAAAGTTCAGCTATTGATTAAGTTATTTTGTTCTTAAAGTGAAAACGCTTCAGCAGTTCCCGAGAAAAGATACAATAATATCAGTTGTCACAATTGTAAGAGATGTTTATAACTGTTGTCATCCTCTTAAAATCTAAATTTTGTACAAGTAAGTTCTTAGAAACTAGAGTTAAGAACTTTGTCAGGAATAATATCTTATTTTTGCTTAAGCTTAATAAAATCAGAAAGTAAGTATATTGCCTTTTAAAATGTATTTAAATGTTAATTTATTTAATTGTTTTTATTATATTTAATTCAGTTTTCATTCCGACAATAATTGCTTCATAACCTTTCCTTTTAGACAGTAAATGCTACATAGAATTAACTTTTAAAAAATGAACGTTGAAAAAAATCCAAAGAATAGATTTTGCAATTCTTTATTGCTCATTAACGCATTTAAGGCAGGGGGTCGTATACGACCCATGAATTTGAACTTTTCCTTTGTTGCATTTTGTTGTTTGTTTGTTTTACATGGGTTGTATGATAATAGGTATCTTTTAAAGGCATATTGAAAAAAAAAACAAGAAAATTGTGACATAAACTTTACTAGAGTACTAAATGTACAAGAATGCAACAAAAATAGTTAAAAAATGAACGTTATGAACAGTTAAAAAATGAACTTTTAAAAAATATAGTCAATAGATTTTCCAATTCTTTATTGCTCATTAACGCATTTTAGGCCGGGTGTCGTATACGACCCATGAATTTCAGTTTTTTTCTTTGTTGCATCTTGTTGTTTCTTTGTTTTACTTGGGTTGTATGATGATGATTGATATCTTTTAAAGGCACCTTGAAAAAACGGGAAAATTGTCTCATAAACTTTACTAGAGTACTCCATGTACAAGAATGCAACAAAAATAGTTAAAAAATGAACGTTATCCATGAATTTAAGTTTTTTTCTTTATTGCATCTTGTTGTTTCTTTGTTTTACTTGGGTTGTATGATGATGGGTATCTTTTAAAGGCATATTGAAAAAAAAACGTAAAAATTGTCTCATAAACTTTACTGGAGTACTCAATGTGCAAGAATGCAACAAAAATAGTTAAAAGATGAACGTTATGAATAATTAAAAAATGAACGGTAAAAAAATCCGGTCAATAGATTTTCGAACTCTTTATTGCTCATTAACACATTTTATGCCGGGGGTCGTATAACCCATGAATTTAAGTTTTTTTCTTTGTTGCATCTTGTTGTTTCTTTCTTTTACTTCGGTTGTATGACGATGGGTATCTTTTAAAGACATATTGAAGAAAAAAAAATAGAAAATTATCTCATAAATTTTACTAGAGTACTCAATGTACAAGAATGCAGCAAAAATATTTTTTTGGACTTACATAGGACGATTTTTAAAAATTATTTTCGATTTCTTTAGATTACAAAACCTGTAACGATAGTTCTTACAAAGGCAGAATTTCACTGAACTAATGAATAAATGTTTGGTGTCCTACACGACCCAGTGGCCCAATCGCAATACTGACTGCAAGTCACAAAAATCTAGAATGTGTAATACATGTCAAATAAAAAGTCACTATAAACAAAAATTAAGTTTTTAAATTTATTTCTGATCTGGAACTAAAATAGGTTAATATAAAAGCCAGAAGCTAACGTATTTTGCATTTTTTAAAAGCTTTTTAAATAGCAAGTTGGGTGTTTGTTTTGAAACTAATTTTTAAAATTTCTAAAAACTTTAAAAGTGGTTTGAAAGAAAAAAGTTTTTAGATCCCAACGTAAGGTAATATTAAGGAGAAACTGAGAACCATTCTCATGTTACGAAGATTTTCATTATGTAAGTAACTTGATGTTTTTATGCTGGTTTAGCAAGCAAAACCGCAGCTTCGACAAGAGTTGATTATAAGAGATAAATCGAGATCATAAGAAATAGAGTACTTCGAGATTGAACCATTCTTCTATAAAATTCCCTCATTTTATTTCTTCTTCTTTATTACAAAATTTACATTTCAAAATAATTACTCAAGTGAAATAATTCTATCTTGATGCACAAGTTGAGGGGGGGATTAGCTATTCTTTTTTTTATTAAAATAATTCTGAAAACGAAAAAAAAAAAAAAAAAAAAAAACGACGGAGCAAATAAAAAATATATATTTGTATAAAAAAAATGCGTTTATTACGTAACCCACAATTAATCCATCATTTCAAAAAATACTTATGACAAAAAACAGAAACGCAATCAAGCGTCAAAATCCCTAAAATTAAGTTTGATCTGATTCATTAACAATAGAAATAAAAAGATTTTATTCATTATTTTAGTAATATGACAACTTTGAATTTTTTAATTTTTTTGACTTTTCTCCTGCACATAAATGCTATTATAGATAATGTTATATAGTTATGCCATAAGATATTCCCATGATTAAGCCAGACTTTTGTTTTAATAAATTTATTTTTTTAAAGATTTCTGCCATATGAAGAAGTTTACTTCTTTATTATTTGAGGAGGTGGGTTTCAAAACTCGCCTTATCCAAAAAATTAAATTTTGGAAAATCACGAAGAACCTCTAACTGCGACCCTATGCATCAAATTCCTCCAAATTTTTTAATACTTATAACTAGTTGCTCTATGATACCACTGTGTTAAGTTGGAAAATCTACTTTAATTAATTTAATTAATTAATTGGAAAAAGTTTCGGATAAGAAGAATTTTGTTGTCAATCGTCTATCATACTTGCTGACAGAAATTAATACCCGGCAAAGAGGAAACTGCTGGCCAAGCAGCACTATACGTGCTGGCAACGATGGAGAAGTGCTGGCTAATGGTCTACTACTGCATGACCACTGCTGGACAGCTTCAGTCAACTTTGCTGTTGGAAATCACCAGATAAAATTCTGGTGGGTTTCCGTTTTATCTCATGCGCTGGTCCACCACTACATGGAAGTGCACGAACTTTTGCAGTATTATTGCTGGGAACCCTTACACTAGATGACGTTGCTAATATCGAAGACATTGAGTATTTGAACACAAATCTGAAATAAATATCTTAACACAATTTAAGCTGTGAAGCTATTTTTTTTAAATGTAAATTATAAATAATATGTAAATAATAAGTAAATGAATAAATAAATAAATTCTTTATTTCAAAGCACGTTTTTCTCCTTAAATTTGGTTTTACTAAGTTACAAAGGATTTCGGTTTTCATAATTTACACAGTTGAGAATAAATAATAAAAAAATGGCGTCAAAAATAAAGCGTATAAAATATATAGGATTTCCATACAATACAATAACTTCTATACCAGTTTAATGATTGGGAACGTAAATCACAAAAGAAACAAACTTGAAATAGTGTAATGAGAGCTTAAAAACTAGGAGCGGTCGTAGAATACGCTGAAAGTACTTGTTCATGTCCGGTCACGAAAACCAAACGTCACCGAGCGTGGTTAGTACTTGAGAGTGTGACCACATGGAAACCGCTGCAAGTTCAAATATTTCTATAGGCATTTCTGTTAGAGACACTTCTACAGATATTTATATATCTCTTGGTGAAAAATAGCTTATAGAAAAAGGGCCATAATACTTTGATTTTTTTTTTATAGAATTCTACAAGAGATTTTTGTAAGGGAAAGTGCTGGGCCAGCAAAGGAATAGCAGTGAGATAGGTGATAGCACTGCAGGAAAAGTGCCGGATTGAAGTAATGTGATAACATACCAATTCTGGCCTGCTTCTGGCCATCACAGATGGGCCAGCTGCATTCCGCACGGACACTTTTGTACTGGTTTAATTAATGGCACCATTGCACTTTACCGCTGATGGCAGTGCTGTCTGCCATCATTTTTCCAGCTGATAGCCCACTGCTTCTTTCTTTGCTGGGTAGTTTCTATTTTTGGTCATGGGATGATAATATTTTGTATTAAAAAATAAACCTTGCGAAAGCAATAAATATGATTAAAATTTACTATTAAGTTTTATTATGAAAAATAAAACTTATCAACAATCAAATAAAACTTATCATAAGTAGATTATGATTAAAATAACTTTTTTTTAAAGAGAATATAATATAATATAATCTATATAACATATAATATTATATATGTATATATATATATATATATATTCATGTAAAATCCAAGTCTCTGTGTGTCCCTTACAATTACGGTTGGACCACTTCATTAATCGCGGCCATGTTAGGCTTCCTATGTAGAAATTGGTATCAGCTTCAACAATGAGTAATTGTTGAAAAGTACTAATACAGGGTTACTACAATTTTGACCAATGTGGCAAATTATTGACAAATTTGGCAACAAAAATAAGTTGTCATATATGCAACCAATTTGCCGATAGTTGGCTAATTTATCGAAATTTCCATTGAAACCCATTAATCTTTATAATCGAGCTCATCACAATTTAATTTAAACTCAGCGCATTTCAATTTTTTTTTTTAATCTTTGGGCCAGAATTTAAAGAGTGATATACGAAAATGTACGTCTTTACATCTTCATCCCGATGCTACTAATAAAATAACCGCAATGAATCTCATTTTCTGATGCCCGAATTCCGCCAATTTTTTTTTTTTTTTTTTTTAAACGCCAATTTTTTTGGCGGGCCATCTTTCTAGTATATATATATATATATATATGTATAATATAATGACTTACAAAATATACAAAAAATATTAAACAATTGAGTTTTCTTCTGGAATATCATCGTGATCCTCCTCAACCATTTCCTCCTGTTCTGGAGCCTTAGGAATAATATTTCTATAGAAAGTAAGCACTTCCATTTCTGACCAGTAGATGTCAAAATGTTTTTTAAAACAATGTGTGGACACCCTTAAGTTTATCTTCCTTCACGAGGACTCCCCCCCCCCCCCCCCCCGTTCTTTTTAAGAAGAAAGTGCGTTTTTTAGCAGAACTCTAGCAGAACTTTTGCACTCTGAATTTTGATATTCCAAGAATCTTCCGAAATACACTTCCACAAATTTGGAGATGGCCATGGTTCTTAGTCTTTATATAGTACCTTATTGTAATGCCTTTGAAAGCGCACTGAGATGCACTTAAAAAAACTTTCAAGGTGAAAATTTTACTTTCCTCGATGCTTCAAGGAAGGAAAAAAAACTGGACGGTTTCTTGAAGGAGATGTTTGCAATGGGAACTTCAAAATAAAGTTCTCTTATACGGTTTTGTCTTTGCTTGAAAAAAAAAGCTTGGTGGAAGCTCATTACATGTTGCATTGAGAGAGCTGATTACTCCAGGTTCTCTTTCTGGTGAGTGCACTTTGAGAGGGCCGGAAATGCCTTACGTTTATGCCTGTGAATAAAAATTTTATCTTTTAACACCTTCTGGCAGTAAGAAATATAGAAAGCGATTCTCCATTTTGAACTTACATTTTAATCTTCTTTTACGTGTATTCTTCACTAGCCCATGTGTTCGCCTTTCTTTTCCTCTTTTCCCCCTTCCCTTACAAAATGCATTAGTTTATTCACTGTCCGTTTTATATAAAACATGCTGTAAAACTTATTTAATTAGTTTGTATAAATAGAACAAATAAAAACTGTAAACGAAAATAACAACGGGTCGCAGAGAAATGAAGAAAAATTACTGTGATAGTAGCTTATTGCTCCTCTGGTCTACGCATGCGCAGGGATAAAGCTAGTTTTGTTTCCAACTCCCTAGTGGATAAGACGAGTTTTGAAACCAAACCAATATTTGAAAAACTCAGAAATAAAGAATAAAAATATTTGTGTTTGCATATTATAGTGTTTTTTCGGTACAGGTTTACCAATAGAATAGATTGGTAGAGAAAACTCGATTTTTTAAATTTTGGATAAGGCGAGTTTTGAAACTCACGTCCTCATTTTTAAAATGTAATTTTCTTAAGTGTCATTTTTACGCACTCCTTCCTCGTGAAAGAAAATTTCCGAACAAAAATAAAGTTTTCTCATCAAGATTATAAAATATTTTGAAATAATAAAACAGTTTGTATCCTCATAAGGTGACCGAGCCAGTAGTTGATCAAAAAACGTCACTGCTAAGGGTTTTTTTTATATATATATATTTCCTTTCTTTTAGGTTTTAGAAGTAAACGAACATCATTGTTACAATCCTCAATGATTGTCCTATAATGGGCAAACATGAAATCTGCTGAAATTAAATAGCAACAAAATTATAAATAAATAGTTTCTTTAACTGCCATTTTCCCAGTAGTTGATCAATCGAAGAAATCAGTCGAAAATTCAAAAATCAATCCTTAAAATATCATTCTTGGCCTGTGATTAACAATAATTCATATAAAACTATTATTTGAAATAAGCAAGATGGAAGTGTGTTATTTTAACTTAGCGTAATGGTCTCCTACCAATCAAAAAATAAATTTTTAAATTTTCTAATTAAAAAAAATCTTAAAATGGCTTCTCTTACAGCCGGCAGGTGACAACAATGTGACAACAGCTGCTCCAACATTCAAACAAAAATATTATGTCTAGTGGCAGGTGTAAAAACCATTTCCCCCTGAAATGGTGCAATATTTAAAAATTTTGACCAACTACTGGAGCAGTCACCCTATGAGAAAGTATGTGAGGGGGGAGTACTGTGGGAGTAGATAAAATAGATTTCTTTTAAATACACTCTCTACTTTTTTTTTTCAAAATGGACTTGGTCTAATGTAATTGTGAGCCCCTCATATATAAAGTATTAGATTATTAGTGATTGAATACTGTAAAAGCAGGCGCGAGGCTCCCATCGTAATCGCGAAAATTTAAGCCTCGCGAAATACTTTTTTTTTTCTCTTCAAATAATAATAAAAAATCGGAAATTTTTCACTTATAAAAAATTTAATGATTACAGTTACTTAATTAAGAAATAAGTATTAAATTTCTTGAATACTATACAACTATTTCTTGAATAAAAACAATAATACAACTACTGGAATGCAGCTCATTCACTTACAATATTTATACCAGCTTCTTTGAAGCCATTCAAAATTATCTCATGTTTGGCTTCAACGCCGTTAAATGTGCGCACAAGCCAAGAAGCGTAAATCGGTTTTAGTCGTGATATCCACAGGTCCACAGATTCTTTTTCCTTCTAGAAATTTAAGCTCATTAGAATACCACTCAATAAACTCATTCTTGAGCAAACGCTTAAACTCGCCGTTTACAGTTAAGTCCAAAGGCTGGAGCTCTCTTGTGCTGGAAGCGGGTACAAAAACTGGAATAATATTCCTCATCTCTAGAGCAGCCAGAAAAAAGGGATCTTGGTGTGCCTTAAAAACGTCGAACGGTGCTACACCAGGTTGTTCTGGAACTAGCCCGAGAAGCTCTCTCTGCTTCTCGTAATAACATACAAGAATATTTTCGATGTATCGAATCATTGTGTCAGGACAAAAGGAAGTTTCTTAAAATACCTTATGCAAACGGGGTTCTATTTAGGTAGTTTCGGGATTTTCCAACTTTCGGTTTGGTTCATATAATACTCGTAAAATTTTCAGCTAGCGAAATCACCGATATCTTCATTTTCGCGAAAATTACGGCTCACGAAAATAAGTGCTTTTACAGTAGATAATTATCATGTGATTGAAATATATTAATTTAAATATTATACTTTCACATACCACCTTTCTTTCCTTGATACTGGTGCCTGCGTAATCTGTCATACAGGTCTTCTTTGGTGCCATAAATACTAGCATTACTATGGCCTAATGTGTTTGTTTTGCCATGAAAGCCATCTGAAAACAAATAATAAAAAATAAACTCTAAAAATAAAAAGAGAAAATAAACAAAAGAGTTTTGGACAATTTTAAATTTTGGATTATTTTAACTTACCGTAATTGTCTCCAACTCATCAAAAACTAAATTATTACATTTTCTAATTTAAAAAAATCATCAAATGGCTTCTCGTACAGCAGGCAGCTGAAAACAATGTTATAACAGGTGCTCAAACATTCAAACAAAGATATCATGTCTAGTGCCACGTCTAAAACTCATGTCTGCCTGAAATGGAGCACTATTTTAAAAAAATTGATCAACTACTCGAGGGGTATCAACTACTGGCGTGGTGACCCTAGTTTTCATTTTCCAATATTTCAGTTCGGTTATTTAAAATAGTGTTATTATTTTTTTATTACGATCTTTTACCTTCAGCTGCAGCAGAACTGCCTACAGCTGGAATTATAACAATATGTGTGCCAGCACATTTTGCTGTAAATTTATGGCAATTTTGTTTTTCAAGCTAAACAACAAATTTGTGAATTTTGCAGCATTTTTTGCAGTTAATTTTAGGCCAATTATTTTTTTTTTTTTTTTTTTTTTTTACAGAAAAGTTGGCGGTTTTACAGCAATTTTTGCTGTTAATTTTACACCACTTTTAACTGAAAAATGTTTATCATTTTTTGTTGATATTCTGACCCCCCACTCTCTTTATTGCATTTTTCTCTTATTTGGTTATTTCATATTTTAAAGACTTGGGGCCCTAAGTGTTATCTTTTTGTTTACTTATATCACTGCTTTAATATCATTATTATGGAATTAATTAAATTTGCTGTAAGTATGTAAGATACATTTTTTTAGGGGGGGGGGGGGGGTTATTATATCAAACACAAAAATTTTAGTCATTTGCCTAGAGATAAAATATTTTCAATCAATTTTATCAAAGACAGATTTTACTTGTTTATCTAGCTTTAATTAGTTTACTTTATTATTCAAAATTTATTAAAGACTTTGTTTATTCGTTTGTAATCGGAAACACTTACTAATCTAAATCATATTTATACATTTTTTGTCTCATAATAATATTGTCAGGTAACATTAAAAAATAGCACAAGAAAAAAACTTACTAGGTCAAACAATTTTTATCAATTACTAATTAAAATGAAAGAGAAAGAATAAACACGTTCCCTTAAAAACAACTTTAAAATTAAGGGTAAAGAAAAAGGGGGAAGATAAAAACTATATACGAGCTGCTGCTAATTAATGATGCGATAATAGTAAAAAAAAAAAAAAAAACTCTTAGAATATTTTATGAATTAATAAAATAACGCATCCAGTTTAGTTATAATAAATTATTTCAAAATCGCAAAATAAAAATTAAAGAAAGTTGAAAATAAAATGTACAGAAAAACAAAAGCATCTCTAAAATCTAATAATCACTAGCTTAAACTCAGCTCAAAACTTGAAAATTTAGTACTGCGACTTGCAAATTCAGTGATTTATAGTTATATATTAAATAAATAAAGATAGTTAAATAAACATAGATATTGAACCGATAAATGTTAGAGGATAAAAAATATTTATAATATTTAGAAAGTATATTCCAACATAAACTAGAGTCTTGGAAAATATACAATAAAGAAGTAAGTATTGCCAAAGAAGAGGGATCTTTTTTAAAAAGCTGCATGCATAAAGTTTACCTGCTGTACTTAGTCACACATTATACATACATAATAACGAAGTCCTGTAAGAAAATACTAAGAGATAAAGAAAACTACACATAAACCAGATAAATATGGAAAAATCAACTCTTTTTGCGGTGAGCGTCTGAAGACCTTCCTGTATTTTTATAAATATGCTAATAAAACTAATATTAATTTTCTTTCCCTGCTTGTTTCTAAAATACACTTCCCGCTCCTTTATTTCACACACAGTTTAAAATACAATTCTGTTTAAAATATTTTTGCCTACAACCGATTTAAGTTCCTTTTTGGGAAGCGGAAAAATAGGGCCAAATCGCTTAGACGGTTAAGATAAAATACTTATTCTAGGCAAATGACTTGAAAGCTACTGTAATGTATTTATATATTGTAAATAATCCCTCAGGCTCCTAAACTGGACCAAATAATATTAGGTTCTTTTAATGACTAGGGAATATAACTAATTTTATTAAAAGCAAAGTTTGCGATTAATGAAACAATCAAACAAAATAACAGCAATGAAATATAATGAAATCAAATATCTGAAAATAAGAGTAATTGTATTCGAGGAAGAGTAGCACAGTTGAGTTTATTCCAACAGAGCGAAAAATGTCCAGACCAGGAATCAAACCTGGGTACTTGGCGCGCCGTGCCAATGCCTTGCCTGTTAGGCTATCAGGACGATAACTGGCTGACATAATTCACTCTTATTTGTTGGACTTGGCTGCGAACTGCAGCGCTAGTTTTATTCATCCGAGTTATAACTATAGCATTTACGTGATGAAAGTGCGTTTTAACACGGACACTCCTGTATACCATGTATTAGGTCATAATGAAGGGGGAGAATATTTTTTCCAACTGGATTAAATCATATTCGAGGATAGAGTAGCACAGTTGACGTTTCGATAGAGTAGCACAGTTATCGCCCGGATAGCCTAACAGGTAAGGCATTGGCACGGCACGCCAAGTATCCAGGTTCGATTCCTGGTCTGGTCATTTTTCGCTCTGTTGGAATAAACGTCAACTGTGCTACTCTATCCTCGAATATGATTTAAACCAGTTGGAAAAAATATTCCTCCCCTTCATTATAAGAGTAATTGTTTTAAATCAAAATGTATTCAAAATATAAATCAAAGTTATCAGTAATTAAGAAAAGAAATTATGGAACTAATTGTCAGTTACTTGAATATCATATAAGGAGTGATGCAAAGCTTATATATGAATTTTGTTTATTGTTTTTGTTTTCCAGCGCACACAACATGGAACCGTATATGGCAATCTGAATACTGAATCATTTCAGCTTTTTTATTTTTCTTACAAATTAGGCAAAACCAATCATTACTATCTAGATTTTTCTTTTTAGATTTTGATTTATCAGACCTTTTTTTTTTCTTGCAACAGAAGTTTTCTTTACATCATATTTGTAGTTCTTCTCTTCCATCATTTTCTTGCTAATTGCATTACGTCTATTTTTTAAAACTCAATGTTCCAATTGCTTTTATGCGGGGAAAACTTCCTTTTTGTCTTTTTTTTTCTTTTTTTCATTTCAAAGTTTAGTTTATATGGCATGATGTTAGCACAACTGTTTGTTGGCTCCCTCTGTACTTTGGTTTAACTGAATTTAGCAAGGGAAATAATATTTCTAATGATTTTATTTGCTTTTGTGGAGTATTTGTAGCTGCAGCCTTGTTGCAGGTCAATTTCTTCGCAACTTACTGCCTGTTTTTTGTTTCCTATACCTGTAACAGCTTTTGCTGTCACGGGTGTTTTTCTTCCAGAAAGTTTGTCAATGTCCTTTTCAATATTTTCATCAAGGTTTGAGATTTTATGCGTTTTAATGGGAAAAAAGTATAATTCCACCCTTCAGAACTGTAAAAAGTCTTCCATCACAAATATCCTGTAGAAAGAAAATGTTTGAATTCAACTCTGTAAATCAAATATGCCGTAGGAATAAAGAATTCAAAGAAAATAAATACAATTACAAGATAAAAGGCATTGCAAACAAAATTTATTGCATAGACATAGGCCTAAACTGTATAAAAAAATCAATCCAGATATACAAAAAAAAAAAAAAAAAAAAAAAAAAAAAAAAAAAAAACATGCATGGAGATGGTATTCTATTATAAAAAAAAAAAAAAAAAAAAATAGTGTACAAAGCGTATCATCCTTGAAATTCATTACTTACTTTTCAAATTTATGACCGTATATCTGGTCCAATTTCCCAATTACGGCAACTGCGCCATTTTTTAAAACAGTTAATTTCAAGACTAAGAACAAAAACGAAATCAAACAAATCCGCAATAAACAGATGATTTCATATATGTATATGAAAACATAACAACTTACCTTAGTTTTAAAATATTTACTTACGTTTAGTAGGAAAAAATTAGATCAAAACAGCTAACTTTAAGTTTTTTTAAATTGTCTGAAAATAGCACGTGGGAGGCGGCTGCTTCTTTTAATCATGAATGACGTCATTCTGATGAGTAGGATTTCAGTGATAGATGGAGTCTCTTCCTGTAATTAACGGCAGAATGGCAACGGTCCAATTAAAGCGGCGGTCCAAATATGGCTACTCTCCCCTACGTGCTATTCTTACACAATGAATACACATATTGTACAATATTCACATATTCATAAGGTATAGCAAAATAACATTTCGTGCATTTTATTTTACAGTGTGATCCCAAAACGTTATTATTTTTCTTTGATTTTTGGTTGGCCCCTTAATTGTCCTATTGATCAAATCGCCGCCGTTGATAAATATGAAGTCGAACATATTCTTCATAATCCTGAATTTCTAGAAAAATCAGAAAAATATATCTTTAAATATTCGACAAAATGTCTAAAATTGAAAGTGTTCGGTGATTAATGGACGTATCTGCATGATTCAATTCTTAGTAATTTCAATTCAATTCAATTCTTAGCATGCAAATTCTTAGTAATTCTGAAGTTCCAGAAAAATCCGACAAGTATATCTTTAAATATCCAACAAAATATCTGAAATTGGAAGTACTATTTATTCACGGAAATTGCTGAAAGGGAAAATTTTTAACTGTGCTATGCGTTTAATTGAACGAACTTTTAGCGTACTATGTAGCATGCATATAAACGTATCGATCATACACATGACTGCATAAAAAAAAATCGAGTAATTTTTCGACAATTAATGGTAATTGCAGAAATTGGGTTATGCATTTTCTAAATTCTTTATTTAGACATTTTTCATCTTAATAAACTTTAACGTTTTGTTACGGTATTCTGAATGAGTCGGAAAGTGTTACATAATCCATGCTGGACGCCTTATTTTTCGTTCTTGTTATTTTTTTTTTTTTTTTCACAGCGTAATTTTAGCTGAAGTATCACTTAATATATCATGCAATTTGAAATTATCATTAATGAGAAATTATATTTAAATAATGCAATGAAGGATGATCAGGGTTCGTATAGAGAGAATAATTTTGAATAGGGGAACCCGAGGCACAACGAGGTACCGGGGCAGAAGTTTGACGTTTTTCGGTTTCAAGGAGGCGCTGCCAGCGAGCAGTAATAAGCAGAAGTAAGAAAACCCGTTGTCGTTCAACTTCGGCAGCCATGTTAGTCTAGTTTCCTAGAGCGTTGGTGCCTGAATTTTTCGTTATGTGATTTTTTGCTCTTGTTGTAATTTCTGATGATTTTGTAACCAAGGTAAGGCATATATGCTTGTTTACATTACAACTATAGTTAGTTCATGCTTGAAGTATGTTTAATTGTCTTTAGTTTCCTGTAGATAAACGTTTGTTTACGTATCTTTCTCGAGTGACCTTATTTCCCTAACCTAAATCGTGTCCCTGGTGCGGAATGGGGAAGTACCCCATTCTGACCCGAAATGTTTTTAATTAACTTGGTCTGACTGTGAATGTTTATATTGCGGTGAATTTTATTAAAGGTCAGTTGAAGGTTGGGTCGCTTGTTCCATGTGCTAAAAAATGGGCACGTAATTCTGTGCTGCAATAGATAGCGAAAATGATGAGACTGTCCTAGGGTGTATATTTTGTCAATAGGGTTAACAAAAGGACACAATCAATGAAAAGTGCAGTTAAAGCTTTATAGTCATTTAAAACTAAATAAATATAGAGCAAACTTTTTTTTTCGCATTTCCACTAGTTTTAGGTTTCTATAATTACTTTCCCTTACCACTCTGTGCTGCCTCACACCCGGGAGAGAATGGGGTGGGGGGCAAATGACATAATGCTCTTTTCAGAAAAAAAATATATTGTTCTTTTGTTTTCTTATAATATTATTAAAGTTTTGTGATTATTACATTATAATGCATTCACGGAAAAATTTGCAGCTGTCTTAATTAAACCTTTTGTATTTTTGAAACATATTTTCATCTTGGTACCCCGTTCAGCCCCGGGTTTCCCCACCACTATTTCGAAAAATAATAGTCTTATTTAATATCAGAATCCCGCATTTAAATAAGCCGAAGATTGTTTTTCGAAAAGTAAGCAGCCGTATGAATCCTGATAAGTTAAAAGTAATTAAGTATTTTTTTCCTTATAGGTGCAAAAAATACTGATAATGTATTCGATTATCATTTCCAAGAGATAGTTGACTCAACCAACCAATTTATAAATGTAGAGTAAAAATTTTCATCATTTATTCATAAAATTCTAATTTTAAGCTTAATCATATTAGAAATTAATTATATTTAATTTTTTCGAAGTATTTTTTATTTCATGAATAATAATAATAAGTTGGATAATTGAATTTTTTGCAACATATTCAAATCATATACTTTGCTTTGAAAATTAAAATTTAAAAGATATTTCTAAATGGATACAGTTTTTAATATCATCAATATTCTTTTGTATATAAAGAAATAATAATAGAATTTTTTTATGTTTTAGAAAAACATTAGAATATAGAAATAAAAAATGTATCCTTGCAAAGATTAGGATATCAAAACTTATCTTTCATTATATTTTGCTAACGGCCAGAAGGAAAAGTCAATAGCTTTTATGTATTATTTTGCATTAAAATTTGATGATTTGATTTGAAAAGGATTTTTTTTTTAAGTAAATGAATGTAAATATGTATTCTAATCTAACTACGGATTTGCAAAATTAAATTTAAAAAATCAAAAACCCGACTGCGTAAAAAGCGAACTAATTAATTATTTCTCATCAATGTGAAACTATTTTCTATATTAATTACCTATTTTTTTATTTACTTGTAAGTGATGATTATAAGTTGTGTTTAATTGTTAGTTCCTATCTATAAACACTGTTTTGATGAGATCTATATATGTCTATAAAGGTTAGAGGTGCAGTAAAGTTAGAGATCCTACCTACACAACTTCCAGGTTGTGTAATATGTAAACGGAGCTTCTGACTATAAAATAGTCAATGAAACATCGTCTTCATTTTGAAAGACCTATCCAGTGATATATCACACAATATGGTGCGTAAAATCTTTTTTCGTCTCTGCTGCCATTTTGTATTTTACGGCCGCAATTTTGAATTTATAAAAACAAAACCTTGCCTATAACCGTTGGATGGTTAAGACGAATCGATAGAGGCCCCATTCATTAAAATTCATCCAGCCGTTGGGATGTTTCGAGGGTATAAAGAAATCCACATACCCAGATACGCGTAAAACACATAACCCTTCTTGGCAGTCGGGTAATAAGAAATTTGCCTTGAAAAATACCATTTTTATAACTGCATACTGATAATTTCAGAAATATATATATAGTCAGGATTAGTTCAAAATAATGTATTTTCTACAAGTAGCGATAACAGACATAAAATGAATTCTTTCTTACAGAAAAGAATTTTTTATATAAAATAAAGGTATTGACTAATATTTATAATTTTTTAAATATACAATTTGTAAAAAAAAAATAATAATAATATTTTCAATCGAATATTCGAAATACTAAAATTTTTCAGATCATTTTGTACCCATTTTTTAAACCACTTGTCATAATTTATCATTATACATTTTTTAAAAATATTTTCTGTTGGGAAAAAAACGCAATATTTTTAATATGAACAATATTTTTACAAGCTTGTAAATCACTCGCTCTTAACACTAGAACCGCCAAGCCGGTCCTTTTGACCATTTCGAAACTTTCATTGCGTACCAGTCTGTTTCTCTTTAGAGAATAACTTTCAGTTTCCGTGACTTTTCCTATAATTCGAAAAACTATGATATGCCAGTGATGAATTTTCCAGTCAGCCAAAATTTGTGAAGTATTGCAGTAGTATACCTAGAACCGCCGAAACGGTCAAAATGACCGCCGTCAATTTTAATGCACATTTTATCTAATAGATGTCGAAAAAGTCCGTACTTCATGCAACCACACTTTAACAAAGGTTACAACATTACCACAGATAACTTCTTTACTTTACTGCCCCTTGCAGAAAAGCTGAAGTCACTAAAAACAAGCATTGTTGGCACAGTCAATTGCGGACGAAAAACAAAATTCCACAGGCCATAAAATAATGAAAAAAGTCTTTGTACAGTAGCCAAATTCTTACAAAAGATGATATTACGTTGAGTTTATCAAGGGAAGAAAAATAAATATATTTGGATTCTAAGTTCCCGACATCTATCAGTTACATTTGAAACTGGTGATAAACACTTACCAAAAACTGTAAAGCTCAACAATTTTACAAAATTTGGCGTCGACGTGCTCGACCAAATGACATGGAAGTATTCTACAGAAGCTCGTTCTAGACGATGACCTCTACAAGTGTTTTATAATTTTCACAATCTAGCGGGCATCAATTCTGAAAAACACAGTCAAAAAAGGTGTTAAATACCAGTATTTTGTTAAAGAGAAATCCGCTTTCTTTTGTCCTGTTATATTATTCATAGTATTTTCTAGAAGAAAATACTGGTAGTTACCTCTTTTTTTTGACTGTGTTTTTACCTGACAACTGGCCACCCTGAATATTGTATTGCTCAGGGGATAAATATAAATTTTTGTTTTCACTAAGTTTATTCTTGTTTTTAGCAATTTCGATTTCTCATAAAAAATATTTTTTACTATAAAAATATTCCTAAAATAAACAATATAAGTTATATATATATATATATATATATATATATATATATCAATATAATGTAATTATAACTTAATAAATTATAAAAAAATATATAATAAAAATTATGAAATATATATTATTATATGGGTAATGATGTTAATAATAGCAATAAACGATAATAAGAGTAAAAAATGGCAAGTAAACAATATTTGAGCATGGTAATAAACATCGGTCAAAATGACCGCTTTGGCGATTATAGGTATACGTTTTTGCGGCAGTTCTAGTGTTAATGTGTCCAAAAAGTTCAAACAGCAGTAACGTAACAGATGTTATTTTATAGGAAAATTTTTAATACAGTATTTATTATTTTAAGCATTAAATTTATTAGAAACAAGTAAAAATGAGCATACATAGCGAGCATACTTATTATTTTACGTATGCTTTAATCAGTTTAAGCCTATACACAAAACTACAGACGCACGGAGGAGTATTTGAGGCAAAAACCTGGCCAAAAAAGCAAAGATTAAAATTTGCTGAACAACTGTAAAAAGCATATTTTATAACTGCTGAATAACTGGTGCATAGATCTATGTCTATTTCAGGAGCATGAGTCATAAAATCCGACGGCTCCCAGCCTCAGTTGAAGAGAAGGTTTTTTTGCGAGAAGGCGTGCTTTATTGTTACGTTTTAATTTCGTTAGTACGTTTAGTTATGTTTAAATGTACTGTAAGATGGGGTTACTTTGTGATACCTGGTCTAGTTCTAGTATTTCGAATTTCCCGCTCCGTCCGGTGTGGTAAGAAAGAAAACAGCATTGCCAACTCCTAGTACGGTGTGCCACATCACCTAACGACCATTTCCTGAAGCTCTAACAAGAAATATGCAAACTAGACCAGGTATCACTAAGTAATCCCACCAGTCACAAGTATCCTCCCCCCCCCCCCCATCTTACGGTATATCTTTTGTGGCTTCGTGAATCGTTGAGCTCAGTAGCTTTATTTTTAATATAATAAAAAGCAATTAAAATTCAAAATGTGATCTTATTAAGCTTATTTACCTCTTATTTAGGTATATCGATTTAGACATTTAGCTTTTTAAAGGTGTGCCTGAGTTTGCCAGACGATTTTTGAAATACAGTCGTATTGCATATAGATTTGTAGGCCAATAAAAAAAATAAAAATAAAAAAATAAAAATAAAAACTTCAGCATATAGTGGCCATTTTTAAATATAAATTGTTTTGGTAATCTATTAATGACTCTCAAAAATCAGAATCTCTATACTACAACTCAACTTTAGAGACACAATTTTGTTAAATACTAAATGCAAAAAATATATACAGCTCATATTCAAAATTTTAGAATAATTACTTTTTTTTTACAAATTGAAAATATTGTTTGATAATTTAATGTCTTTTAATGCAAATATGCAAACGATATTTTTATTAAGAACTTATTGTTGATTTAAATTATATTGTTGATGATTGTTGATAAACTTATTTGTTATCTTAAAATTAATATAATTTTTGAAAAGATTAATTAAAAAAAAATTATTTTGAAAAGTCAAAATATTAGAATATTTATTCAAGTGGTTCAAAATATTATAATATTTCACATTAATTCTCTTTTAATTATCACTAATTCATAACTGGTGGCATCAGTGATTAAATTAAGACGATTTTACGTAAAATCAGTATTATTTTTGCAGTTTGTTTGCTTTTTCGTCTTAAAATGGGTCGTTTGAGTGATATTCCTGAAACTTCGTATGGTTGATTTATTTCGGCACGGTAAAAATCAATGTTATATAGCGAATTATTTACATTTTTCGCGATCAAGCGTTAGTAAAATATTAACACAATATTCAAAAAATGAAAAATTTTAAAATAATCGCCGAAATTGCGGCCGAAAACCAAAAACATCTGCTAGAGATGACAGGAAACTGAAGCGTATAGTTAAGAAAAACCGTTTTAAAAGTGTGCGAATCTTTCAACGAAAATGGAAAGAAGAAGGAGTTGAATTTTCTACATCGACAACATGAAGACGACTCCATAGATTTAAGTTTGAATCTCGTGTATCGAAAACAAAACCAGTCATGACTGCAAAACAAAAGCGTATAAGATTGAATTGGTGTAAATCAAGACGTTTATAGAGCGAAGAAGATTGGAAAAATATATTATTTAGTGATAAAAGTATGTTTTGTATTTCATATGGCAATCAAGGTATTCGAGTTTGGAGAATGAAGCAAGAAGCATTTGATAAAGAATGCCTTAAACGTTCCGTAAAATTTGCTGCTAGTGTCACGGTTTGGGATTGCATGAGTGAAGAAGGACTAGGAAAGTTATGCATCATCTACGAAAAGGTTAACTCTCAGATATATCAAGAAATTTAGGAATATTACAGGATTCCATCATCAGAAGATTTATTTCAAGAGGATTTAATCATTCAATAAGATTTAGCGTCACCGCATAGTACCTTGGTGTCAACTAAGAATTGGCTTCGCCAACGCAACATTAAAGTACTTCCTTGGCCACCAAACTCATCAGATCTTAATCCCATCGAAAACTTATGGTGTATAATGAAGAAAAAACTCCAAGAAAATCTTCCTTCAAGTAAAACTGAGTTAGTGGTACGTATGAAGTCTATTTGGGCTAATATTTATAGAAATGTCTGTAAACACCTTGTATTTAGTATGCAAGATCAATTGTAGGCTGTTATGAAAGTTAAAGGGGATGCTACAAAATATTAACTACCATTTACTTCATATTCATAAGGTAATATTGTTGCGTAAAATAAAATATTCTAATATTTTGAACCAATCTAAATTTTATTCTAATATTTTAATGTGTTTCAGAAAGCTGTATACCTAATTTATTGTACTGCATTTTATATTTTGTAAATCTTAAAATCTTATCTAAACATTCCGCATTTAATTTATAAGAAATTTAATTGCATTTACTTAGTATCAAAAATAAACAAATAAAAAATATTTTTTGTTATTACTTTTTCTCAATTTTTCTAATATTTTGAATATGAGTTGTATATTAACACATTGGTTTATATAAATAATTAAAAGTTTTCATATATTTAAATAATCTACATTTAATTAACATTACTTATAAGTAAAACAACTATCTATCCATAATTACTTTTCTCTTATAATTAGTAAAAAGTTAAGTAAACTTTGTATTTTATACTTATTTTTTTAATTAAATGCATACTTGTATGTGTATATAAAATTAATTAATTCTATTTTCTAATAGTAAGTGAACAGCAATGATTTTACTTGTAAAACGTATAAAAAATAATTTTGGCCAGGGTTTTGCATCAAATACTCGACTGTGATACGTATAGTTAAAATCATAATAGAAGGCATTAATTTATTTAAATTTAATCTAAATAAAACAACCTAGCTTAATTTCAAGTATGGCATAATCCATCTTTGCCTATAAAAGTCAAAGTCTGGATGTATCTTCATTATACAAATTTAGAAATTTTTAAAATTTTTCAAGAATTATTATATGCGTACTTTTTAGAACCCGTGTATTACTAGCTATTTTACAAATTTCTTAGACAGCTTTTTACACATTTTTTTCAACTACCATCAGTAATATATCATAACACAATTTTTAAAAATTTTTAATGTAAATTTGCTTTCCTGTTGCCACGAAAATAAACTGCGAATAAATAAAATTTTTATATTCCCATAAAAATCGAGACTCACTCGCTATATTTTCGCATTCGAAACTGCCATTATTCTGAGAAGAAAATGCGCACTTTTCGTATATAAAATATAAAAAGTTTACTTAAAGTTCGTTAAATTAACGTAGTACCAACATTTAAATGTGTTTGGCGTTAAAACATCTACTAAACTAGACATTTCCATTTCAGGAAAAGAATTCAGGAGAAAAAAGTCCTTCCGGCCAGTGCCGGGAGGAAGAGGTAGCTTTCATAATCCTTATTTTAAAAAAGCCAACTTATATCATGCAAACACACGAAGCTCAATTTAGTGGAAACCGAATATAGGAGATTCAATACTAATTTTTATCAATATAATGAATGAGAATTTCGCGAAATTAGTCAGCTTTATCCAAGCTGCTTTTCTTTAAAGTAACTTATATTTGGCTGCCAAATTCGGCAATTTCTTAAAGTGCCTGTCATTTTAAGACAACATGGTGAATGAGGCTAAGCAGTGAACTTGGTCGAGACCTTAGTAATTGCTGTGCACATGCTCACTCACATCGGAATCGATTAATATATAGGAGTGCTGTCGCATGCAAAAGATCAGATTTTTCAAAATGTCACCCACAATAGAAATTGAAAATGATCTGAGCCATTTTTTAAGTTAAAGACAAACAAAAAATGCTCCTGAATCCTTATATCCAGATCAAATACTTAAGAAAGAAACCTTTTTCAATTTCTAATTTTTTTGCACCTCACTTTAAATAAATTTATTTTTTTTAATTTAATGGCCGCCATTTTGAAACAAGATGGCTGATGAATCTGGCCAGCGAACTTGGTCGAGGTGTTGATGTATACTATCCACATGCCTTCTTACATCGAAATAGGCGAATACGCGTGTTATCGCGTGACAAATACAAGATCGTTTCAAAATGTTAGCCATGCTAGAAATTCAAAGAGCTATAAATCAACCATTTTTTAAGATATCAACAAAAGAACAAATTTTCAGAAACAAAAACTGCTCCGGAATCTTTGTATCAAGACCAAACACATAAAAAAAATCTTTTTCATTTTCCAATTTTTTAATACCTCATTTTGAATTTTAAATTTAATTTTTTTAAATGGCAACCCTTTTGAAACAAGATGGCGAATGAAGCTGGCCAACGAACTCGGTCGAGACATTGGTATGTACTATGTACAAAACAAGTTACATCCAAATAGGTTCATAAATACGCCTGTTATCGCGTGACAAAAATCAGGTCGTTTTAAAATGTCAGCCACAAGAGAAATTCAAAATGCTATTACTCAGCCATTTTTTTTTTAGATATAGACGAAAGAAAAACTGTTCCGGAATCTTTGTATTAAGGTCAAACACATACAAAAAAAATCTTTTTCATTTTCCAATTTTTTGGTATCTCATTTAAATTTTTTTATTTTTTTAAATGGCCGCCATTTTGAAACAAGGTGGCGGATGAAGCTGGCCAACGAACTCGGTCGAGATATTTGTATGTACTATGTACACACCAAGGTACATCCAAGTCGGTTCATAAATACGCCTGTTATTACGTGAGAAAAATCAGGACGTTTCAAAATGTCAGCCACGCTAGAAATTCAAAATGCTATAACTCAGCCATTTCTTAAGATATAGACGAAACAAAAACTGCTCCCGAATCTTTTTATCAAGGTCAAACACATACTCCATAAGAAGAAAATATTTTTTCAATTTTCAATTTTTGGTACCACATTTCAAATTTAAATTTTTCTTAAAAATTTAAATGGCCGCCATTTTTAAACAAGATGGCGGGTGAAGCTGGCCAACGAACCCGGTCGAGACATTGGTATGTACTATGTATAAACGAAGTTACATCTAAATCGGTTCATAAATACGCCTTTTATCGCGTGACAAAATTCAGGACGTTTCAAAATGTCAGCCACGCTAGAAATTCAAAATGTTATAACTCAGCCATTTTTTAAGATATAGACGAAACAAAAACTGCTCCGAAATCTTTGTATAAAGGTCAAATACATAAGAAAAAAATATTTTTCCATTTTCATTTTTTTGATACCACATTTCAACTTTTACATTTTTAAAAAAATTTTAAATGGCCGCCATTTTGAAACAAAATGGCGGATGAAGCTGGCCAACGAACTCGGTCGAGAGATTGGTATGTACTATGTACACACCGAATTACATCCAAATCGGTTCATAAATACGCCTTTTATCGCGTGACAAAATTCAGGACGTTTCAAAATGTCAGCCACGCTAGAAATTCAAAATGCTATAACTCAGCCATTTTTTAAGATATAGACGAAACAAAAACTGCTCTGGAATCTTTGTATAAAGGTCAAATACATAAGAAAAAAATACTTTTCCATTTTTAATTTTTTGGTACCACATTTCAAGTTTTAAATTTTTTTAAAAATTTTAAATGGCCGCCATTTTGAAACAAAACGGCGGATGAAGCTGGCCAACGAACTCGGTCGAGACATTGGTATGTACTATGTACACATCGAATTACATCGAAATCGGTCCATAATTACGGGAGTTACAGTGTGACATAGGTCAGATATATATATATATATCAATTTTGAACGGAGGGTGGTTTCGGGGTCTGGGGGTCATGATCGATGAAAATATACCAAAATTTTTTGAAATCACTTTCCTCCGAACGGCTGCAATAGGTAGCTTTTTTGTAAAGAAAGCGACCTAAAAATTATCTTCTAAATGTGACCGTCACATCTGATAGAAGAATCATAATGTATATTCAAATTAGGATCCGTACAAAATAGAAAAAAAAGTAAATGACGTCATTTCCAGCAATTGTTATATATTTAATTTTTTGAATGAAAATATAAGTTTCCATTATAAAGGGGTGGTTTGTAATAGTAGAATTCATCTTAATCTTCTGAAATTAAAATCAATCAATCCATCTACATGTATAAAAGTCAAAGTACGTGCGTGTGTGTGTTACTTATACAAATCTACAATTTTTGACCGATTTACATGAAACTTAACAGACAGAATTTTTAGAACCCGACAAAATTTAATGCTTAATTAAACAAATTTCTCACGTTAATTTTTACCACTTTTTTCAACCATCTGACATAGTTTATCGTTATATAAATCTATTATTTTAAAAATTTTCTAGAACAATTTTGTCACTGCAGCTGTCCTATGGAATTATAAGATAGCAGCATTTAAGTCATTTATCCAACGTGCCTTATTGTTTGTTCCGAAAAGTTTTTGGATGATGAACTCAATTTCATCGTTAATATTGGTTTACGTCATGGTTATAATTCAAGTCTTATCTATAAATTGATTGATTAATATAAAGTTTCCGTTAATCCCTCCCCCTCCTCCAAATTAAATCAAGTTTGCCGAAAATTTCCATGTGTTCCCATCTTATTTGAAAAGTTAAAAAAGTTATGCATGCAATACAACATACAACTTGTAGCCTCTGATTCTATGACATTATTTAATTTTATGAGTAAAAAAATGGATCCAATTCCTTTTTCATCTTTCTCTGGGGTGCATGAAATTCCCTTTAAATTTACAGATGGGACAATCTCTTCCTATATAGGTATGACTAAACGTCGATTTTTTTTGAAAGACTAAAAGAACACAAAAATGATTTGAAGTTTCGTAAATTTTCTACAGCACTCTCAAGAAGTTTTCACAAAGAACTTATTTCAGTTATAGACTTTGACCATGCTAAAGTTATTGCCAAACAAGTTGTTCCGCCCAATGCTATTATTCATGAATCTTTAGAAATTCGTTTAAAGAACCAAGAAGTATGTAATGATAATGTTTCCTTTCACATTCCTGAAATCTGGCTTTCTATTTTGAAAAGTCGTTGAAAATTTCCATTTTTTTTTTACAGCTCTTCTTTCTTCGTTGTTTTCTTTGGTTAAAAAATGGCGCCACTGAGCTGTTTATTTGGGATATAAGAAATTTACATTAGACTGATTTGTATTTTGAATTGATTTTAAAATGTAGCTTTTAAAGAGTTTTTGTCTATTGATATTTTAGAAAATTTTTCTCCTGACGAAGGTTTTAAAGATCAAACCGAAACGTAGAGATTTATGTTATTCATATGTTTATTTTAAATCTTTTAGTTTGTGAATAAATAATACGTTGGATAGCAACACCTTATTGGGTCGTTCCACGTAAAATGAGCAAAAATTTAAAAAAAGTCGTGGCCACATAGTAACAGATTTTAATAAAATTTGATATACAGGTTCAATTCATATTCAAATAGAGCTCTGCAAAATATCTTCACGAAAAATAAATTATTTTAGCAGTTTTGGACATTTAAAAAACTTGTGATAAAGAATGGCATGTGTACAATCGTCCAAAGTTGCAGGTTTGAAGTTCTGTATCTTGAAAACTATTTAACTCAAATGATTTTTTTTTTAATAATGTAACCTCTGAAAAATTATCTTCTTATTTATTGAGCAATAATAATCGGGTAACACCATGATTATTCTTTAATTGGTTGCAAAAATTGAAAATTTGCAAATTTTGAGAAAATTAAAAACGTAATAAAAATTAAAGGAATTCAAAAACATCTGAAAAATTAATGCCTGATGTAGTTTTACATATTAAGATCGAATTACTAAAGTTTTTAAGTTGCCATGTATTTCCTTCACCTTTAAAAAATTTTAGAAACTTTTAAAAAAATGACAAAATCGTAATTTTTCCTCTTATTGACAGGTAAAAAAAACAATGAAGGAAATGTCCCACATTACAGTTATCGCACAGACATAAAGATCAATAAGTCCATAATCTGATAAAAAAAATTCAAGCATGCCTTTTTGATTCCTAACGTCACAAAATTGGGTTAAAAAAGGCAGTATTAACTATATTCCATGAGCTTTTTTTTTTTTAATTCGCGCCCGTTTCTTAAAATATTGCACGATTTCAAGATGAAAAAATTTAGTGCTGCCATCTATTTTCTGTATGTGGGTTTAGAAATTAATATATAATTTTCTGTTCAATTGAGCTTTTTTTTCTACTTTAATTAAAAATCTTATTGAGGAAAAAATAAACTGAAAGCAAGTATAAAAGTTTTTATGTTTAAAATATACACCGTTATCTATAATATTAAAAGAATTAAAAGTTTAAAAAAGATTTCTTTCACGTCGAAACAAGTGATAGAAATATTGCATTTTATCCTCAACATTTTTTACTATTTTTTTTTTCTCATTAAGGAATAAAAAAGGCAAGAATTAAAGTTTAAATATATAATATATGTACTTTTAGCTATAACGTCAAGCAATTTTGGTATTGTCAGAGGTGTCCTTCATCTCTATAGAAACGTTGCATTTTTCCCTCAAATTTTCTCAAAAATAATTTTTTTCTCATTAAGGAATAAAAATACAATTACTAACTTACGTCAATCTGTTACTTATCATTCATTCCTAATTATAAATAACTTTTAATATAGTCTTTGCATTCTTTAGGCTAATAACCAAAATTGAAACTTCAAGCATGTAGCCAAAACCACGATTTTGCATCCACTTTTAATATAAATTTTAATAAATAAACAATCCTAAAATCTATTATTTTACATTTACTCATAAATAGATATGATCTACTTACAAAATCATTTTCGTTAAAATCTGTGACATGTCTGCCACAGGTGATTTGCTCATTTTGTATGGAATGACCCTATTTGGTTTGTATTGATATTACAACGTAAAGTCCTTAATTAGTACAGATGTAAAACTTTTTTTATGTAATAATTTATTAAATTTTTTGTCTTATACTGGTGTATCTTACAGCTAAAAAGTTCAGGGACCTAGACGTGAGGCGAAAAGTGACGTATGTTCCATTTCACTTGCGTCACGTTCTATGTTATCTCTCTCATTTGCTTGCTCCGAGATATGTATGCAAAATGCTTTATATTATGTGTAAAGAATAATTTTGAATAAAATCTGATGCAGCCATTTAATGGATTTACCTCTACAATCTCGTAAAAGTAGTTTCCCAATCGTCTCTAAAATGAAATAATACATGGGTCAATATCTGAAAACTGGACTATTTCACTCCAGAATTTTAATTCTTTTTGAATTAATGTACCAACTTCCAAATACAATTATATACTATGATACATGTTTTGTCATTTGATTGTTGTTGTATTTTGAGATCAAGGATATATATTTTATGCGTAGGTTAAACTTTTATGGAAGAAAGTGTCTGTTAACACGATAATCAGTGTCTAATAATTAGGGCTGAGATGATGTGGACTGAGGTGATATTTTTGTCTTACCAGCTGCATAGCCATTTTATTGAATCATTTTGAACACATGTACAGGGTGGCAAGAAATAACTTGGACACACATGATACGTTATAACTTTAATGCTAATGAAAATATTACGACCAAACTTCAAAATAAATATGAATACATTATTTCGTCTAATATATTTAGAAATTTTCAAAGTGGCTGCCTTTAGCCTTAATACAGAGCTTTAAACGTTCCACAAAATTTTCGGCTATGGGCCGCAACTCACTGATATTTTATCCCATTCCTTGCAAAATGGTTTCTTTAGGGATGCCAAAGTTTTATGATATTTAGCACATACCCTTGTCTAAAAGATGGACCAGACAGAATAATCCACTGGGTTCAAATATTGAGAATACGGTGGTCATTCTTGAGCTCGAATGAAATCAGAAAATTGTGTCTTGCACCAAACGTGAGTGTCTTTAGCTCTGTGTGCAGGTGCGGAATCCTGTTGGAAGGTCCATCTTTTGTTTCCAAAGAACTTTTGTGACCAAGGTAAGACAACATCTTCCAAAATGAGTTTGCGATATGTTTGTTGATTAATCTTTTTCCCTTGATCAAAAAAACAAGTGGTGTTTTCCCACTAGCACATATCCCATCCCAAACCATTACAAATTGTGGTCGGTGACGCCATTCAACAATGCAAGAAGGTCCAGGTGCTTCTGCTGACCAAACTCTATCATTATGGCTATTGTCAGCTTGTTCAATCGAAAACAGTTTCTCATCTGGGAAGTCAAATGTTTCCCAACGATCACCTGCGGCCCGCTTTAACAGTTTTTTGCATCTTTGAAGTTTTGCGCGTTTGTTCTCTTCAGTTAGCTTTTGAGTTTCTTTCATTTCGTAAGGGTGGAGACCAAGCTCTACTCTTGCCATCAAAAGTGCGGTTTCTCTATTGATCTTCATCTCTCTAGCAACCTTTCTCATTCAAATCCTAGGATTTCGTAGAACTCGCTTTTTGATAACTACCTGGTTTCTTGATGTGTTAATTGTGCGCTTTCTTCCTCTTCCTGGCCTATCACCATCATGTCCGAGTTATTTAAACCATTTGATTGTGTATGAAACCATCTGCTTAGGCACTTTCAATCGTTGAACAGTTTCACATTGTTTCATTCCTTGCTCATGTAATTCAAATATGGCACATCGTTTGTTAACCATAATGGTTATCACAACTAACTTACTTACACCCGTTTAGTAGCTTTCTAGAATCAATTCCTTATGACAATAACTTTATAACTTTTGTGGTAGTTACAGATTTTTGGTTTGAAACTTCGTCCAAGTTATTTCTTGTCACCCTGTAAATGATTAAATATTCCATGTGACATTTGTATGTTACATAAATAAATTTGCAGTAAGCTTTATTTTTATCGATCAAAAGTTAAATATGGGGACATAAATGATGCTATAAGAAAATACTCATCCCTTTTCAGAACAAAAACTAAATATTTCTAAAAATGAAACAACGAGAAAAACAACTTACCTTCATCCATGGTGGATAGTTGAACTGTAGTTGCTATTGCAGTGGAAATAATTCTGTCAGCGCCTCCTAGTATCTGTTAACCTAAATATGTGATTAGAGGGACTGAGATGATGGTCAAACTCAGGGACAAATATATTTACTACAGTATTTTACTATGCAATCTATACGAGTAAAGGAGCATTATATTTTCCCATACTGTATATATATAGATATAAATATATAGTAGCAAAAGTTAAAAATATTTATAAAAATTTCTACAGCATAAATTTAATATTGGATATTTGTACCTGGGGACAGGGACTGAAAAGATGATTTCGTTTGTTTAAAACTTAAAATTATTTATACATCACCATATGTCCATTTATCATTGGTAATTGTTATAACACATGTTACAATATATTACATTTTTCAGTTTTTGGTTTTAGTATAATTAATGGAATATTATTGGCAATGGACGCAAATTGTCCAATTTTCAGATATTGACCCACATATCTCCACACGATTAATGAACACCAACCCACTTCCCCCGCCCGTCAACGGACCCCTGAGCTGTTTAGCTGTAAGAATTTCCGATAACGAAAATCTGAAGTATAAGCCAAAAAATTGTATAAGTAAAAAATAATGAATAAATTATTATGCTAAAAGCGTTTTCCATCATTTTATGGTATGAGATTTTGGTATCTATGGTATTATGGTATCTATTTTTGGACTTTTAACTTTGAAATTTACGATTTGCGAAAACTTCTGATGTGATGGTTAAAGATGAAGATCATTTTCGGATTTAGTGATAAAAAGTACATAAAAATCAGTTGCCATAAGTTAAAAAACATAACCGCCACATCTATTTTAATGTATCAGATTTACGCTTTTTTTTTTTTTTTTTTGCATTATATTTTTGAAATTTACCATTTGTAATACATCCTGAAGTCATGATTACAAATGAAGGTCATTTTAGGATTCGAAACAAAAACATACACAAAAATCAATCTTTAAAAGTTAAAAACATAAACTATCGCATCTATTTTTTAGTATCAGATTTTCGCTATTTTTTGACTTTTCAAATTCGAAATTTGCTATTTGCGAAAAATCCTGGCGCGTTGGTTAAAATTGAAGGTGAACTGATTTCGCACTGAAAAATACATACGAATCAGTTATCGAAAGATCAAAAACACAACCATCGAAGGCTTGTGTTATTTTTAAATAATCAAATTACAGATGATCCGGGTTTGTTAAGAATTCTTACTTTTGATTACCACTATTTTCTAAAAATTATCATTGTATATAATCTCAGAATCCTACATTTATATAAAGTGAAAACCACTTTTTGGTAATTGTGGTATTTAAAAGCAAGCACCCGTACGAATCCCGTTGATACTTAAATAAAATTAGAATTTTTTTCTATGTTACCTGTTAACATTAAAATACTGTTAATTTATTCCGCTTACCCCTTCCAAAAGATGGACAACTGAACCGACAAATTTTAATTTTAAAGTTATTACACATAAAAAAAAATCCCTGCCGGCCCGGCCTACAGGCAGAGGTAGATTTCGAAGTTAAGTATACTAATTTCACCAACAAAAACTAATTCATTATTAGATATAAATCCACTTTAACAGTTTTATCTCTCTGCTTTTGACGAGTTTTATTTCCTTTTTATAAAATAGCTGGTTTTATCAGAATCATGTTAAGGCGATATTAAAAAAAATATTTTTCCATGCTCAACAACTCGAAATTTTCTGGAACATTTTCAGATTCATTTTTAATAATAATAATAATAATAATAATAATAAATATGAAACATGCTGCGTGATTTTTGAAAAGATTTATAAGCGACCTGTGTTTTTATTTTTCTTTCAATTAATTAAAACTTGATTAATAAAGAATTATTTTCTCAGTAGGGCAATATTTTTCGTTTCTAACACAATCGCTTCGGGAAATTCTGTTCAAAATGCCTACTTTGACATCATTATTTGAAATGTATTCTGCCTCTATCAAAAAATCTATCATTACTGTACATTATATAGTTTCTGAATAAGAGAATCTAGCAATTGGATGCGTTTGAGAGCAAAAATAAATTTAAAAATGAGTAAGAAAATAGACAGTTTGGATTTGAATGCACCCTTAATAAGATGATTTTTTTCTTCAACTACTATGTATTTTTAATTTGTTTTTGCTGTAAGAATTTTCCCTATCAAAAACTTGTCTATATAAATATTGAAGACAATATTAAGAAGATATATGATAAATTCATGGAGATTTTATATCTTGTGAATTGACGGAGTTATGAAAATTTTTCTTCTTCAACCCCCCTTTTTTGTTTTCGTTTTTAATTTTTTTTTCGGTACAAATTGGTCCTATCAAAAATTTGTGAATATAAAAGTTGTAGATAATATTAAGGAGATGTATAATAAATTTAATTGGATTTGATATCTTGAGAATTGAAGAAGTAAGGAATTTTTTTCTCCCCAAAACCCTATTTTTGCGCCCTTTCAGCCTTTTAATTTTATCAAAAATCTGTAATGCATGAATTTTTGGCGGTATTTTTAGAAGTAATAAAAACTTTAAACTGATTTGATATGTACAAAAATTAAGAAGTTATGGGGTTTTTTCGGTTTTCACAAAACCCCTCCCTATTTCCATCCCCTTTGTCCGCTTTCGCCCATTAACGAACTTGGCCGAGATTTTATGTCCCTTGAATTTATGTATCAGTTTGGAAGAGATTTGTGCAGAATTGTGGAAGTTATCGTGTCCAGAAGAAAGTGATAACACAATTGCTTCGGGAAATTCCGTTCAAAATGCCCACTTTGACATCATATTTTGAAATATATTCTGCCTCTATCAAAAAATCGATCATTGCGATACATTATATAGTTTCTGAATAAGCGAATCTACCAATTAAATGCGTTTGAGAGCAAAAATGAATTTAAAAATTAGTCAGAAAATAAGCAGTTTGGATTTGAGTGCATCCTTAATTCAATGATTTTTCCAACACAATCAGCTTCGGGAAATTCGGTTCAAAATGCCCACTTTAACAGCATTTTAAAAAATATATTCTGCCTCTATCAAGAAATTGACCATTACGGTACATTATATAGTTTCTAGGTAAGAAAACGTACCAATTGGAAGCCTTTGAGAGCAAAAATGAATTGTAAAATGAGTCAGAAAATAAGCAGTTTGGATTTGAATACACCCTTACTTAGATGATTTTTTTCTTCAACCGCTATGTATTTTTAATTTGTTTTTGCTGCAAGAATTGGTCCTATCCATAACTTGTCTATATAGATGTTGTAGACAATATTAAGAAGATATATGATAAATTCATGGGGATTTTATATCTTTTGAACTGACGGAGTTAAGGATTTTTTACTTCTTCAAACCCCCTTTTTGTTTTCGTTTTTAATTTTTTTTTTTGCGGTACGAATTGGTCCTATCAAAAACTTGTGAACATAAAAGTTGTAGATAATATTAAGGATATTTATAATAAAATTAATTGGAATTGATATCTTGAGAATTGACGAAGTTATGAATTTTTTTCTCCCAAAAACCCTATTTTTTGCGCCCCTTGAGCCCATTTTTAACTTTATCAAAAATCTGTGATACATAAAATTTTGGCCCTATTTTTAGAAGTAATAAAAACTTTAAACTGATTTGATATGTACAAAAATTAAGAAGTTATGGGGGGTTTTCGGTTTTTACAAAACCCCTCCCTATTCCCATCCCCTTGGTCCGATTTTGCCCATTAACGAACTTGACCGAGATTTTATGCCCATTGATTTTATGTATCAGTTTGGAAGAAATTGGTGCAGAATTACGAAAGTTATCGTGTCCAGAAGAAAGTGATATATATAGATAGACAGACAGACAGATAGATAGATAGATAGATAGATAGATAGATAGATAGATAGATAAAGTTTTTTACTGAGGGTGGTTTTGGGTTCTAGGGGTCATGATCGGTGTAGATCTGCAAAAATTGTTCAGAAATTCCAACATAGGAACGATCCCAATAGGTAGTATTTCATACGAAATCTACTTAAAATTTTGTTACCTATACTGTTTTAATTTGAAAGTTAATCATATTTGAATTAATTACATTTAATTTTTTCGAAATATTTTTTATTTCATCCAGAGTGATAGATAAAAAAGTTTAAGTATCCAGAGTAATAGATAAAGTTTTTCTCAAACCGATCACCTGTTTTAAATATTTAATTCACATTCTTCGCGTTGAAGATTAAAACATCACGAATCTTTAAAATTAATACGGTTTTTACTACCGTTCTTTTATTTTTTTAGATATGTTGATTATTTATGTTTTTTATAAAGACATCAAAAACATGTTGATAAAAAATGAATCACGGCAAAATACTGAGATTTGAAATTCCTTTTTTAATCTACTTTTTTAATCATAGGAAGGAACGAAAAGTTAATTTATTTTATTACGCGTAATTTTTTATTAAAATTCGATGGTTTTAACTCAATAGGATTTATTAATTTTATTTTTTTTAAGAGAATTAATTTTAAGGACAGTTTCATCTAATCAGATTATGGTTTTCAAAATAGGAAATTTGTTTTAAAATTACGATATTTTTAATAAATATTAAAAAATTGTATATCCATCAAACAGATCCTTTTTTAAAAACTTTCACTGACAAAATATTTCTCTTGCAAAAATGTTGATAAAATTGAATTCCAACAAAATTAACGAACAAATTGATTTTAAAATAAATTAGTGACTTTCTGCACGTGCATTATAAAAACAATTATATTGATTTTTTATTTTTATGAAAACGTCAAAATATGTTTATAAAAATGAATCTCGGCAAAAGACTAAGATTTGAAATTCTTCGTTTAATCTGCATTTTAATAACAGAAAAGGAAAAATAATTTATTTTATTGTGTGTAGATTTTTATTAAAATTCAAAACTTTGAATTCAATAAGATTTATTTTTTCATTGTTTTTAAGAGAATTAATTTTAAAGACAGTGTTAGCCAATCTGATTATGGTTTTTCAAAATAAGAAGTTTGTTATTAAATTATGATATTATTATAATCATTAAAAAATATATTTTCGAATGAATTAAAAATATAATCCTTATCAATTGTGATAGAAGATTTCTTAGAAATATCAAACGAATCTCTTTTTTTTAAAACTATTAGTGACAAAATATTTCTCTTGCAAAAATGTTGATAAAATTGAATTCCAACAAAATTAACGAACAAATTGATTTTAAAATAAATTAGTGACTTTCTTCACGTGCATTATAAAAACAACTATATTGATTTTTTATTTTTTATGAAAACGTCAAAATATGTTTATAAAAATGAATCTCGGCAAAAGACTAAGATTTGAAATTTTTCGTTTAATCTACATTTTAATAACAGAAAGGAAAAAATAATTTATTTTATTGTGTGTAGGTTTTTATTAAAATTCAAAACTTTGAATTCAATAAGATTTTTTTTCATTGTTTTTAAGAGAATTAATTTTAAAGACAATGTTAGCCAATCTGATTATAGTTTTTTAAAATAAGAAGTTTGTTATTAAATTATGATATTATTATAATCATTAAAAAATATATTTCCGAATGAATTAAAAATATAATCCTTATCAATTGTGATAGAAGATTTCTTAGAAATATCAAACGAATCTCTTTTTTAAAACTTTCAGTGACAAAATATTTCTCTTGCAAAAATGTTGATAAAATTGAATTCCAACAAAATTAACGAACAAATTCATTTTAAAATAAATTAGTGACTTTCTGCACGTGCATTATAAAAACAATTATATTATTTTTTTATTTTTATGAAAACGTCAAAATATGTTTATAAAAATGAATCTCGGCAAAAGACTAACATTTGAAATTTTTCGTTTAATCTACATTTTAATAACAGAAAGGGAAAAATAATTTATTTTATTGTGTGTAGGTTTTTATTAAAATTCAAAACTATGAATTCAATAGGATTTATTTTTTCATTGTTTTTAAGAGAATTAATTTTAAAGACACTGTTAGCCAATTTGATTATGGTTTTTCAAAATAGGAAGTTTGTTTTTAAATTACGATATTTTTATAATCATTAAAAAATATATTTCCGAATGAATTAAAAATATAATCCTTATCAGTTGTGATAGAAGATTTCTTAGAAATATCAAACGAATCTCTTTTTTAAAAGTTTTAGTGACAAAATATTTCTGTTGCAAAAATGTTGATAGAATTGAATTCCAACAAAATTAACGATCAAATTGATTTTAAAATAAATTAGTGATTCTCTTCACGTGCATTATAAAAAAAATATATTGATTATATATTTTTTAAGAAAACATCAAAATATGTTTATAAAAAATGAATATCGGCAAAAGATTTGAAATTTCTCGTTTAATCTACTTTTTAATCACAGATAAGGAAATTTATTTAATTTATTTAATTTATTTAATTTAATTTATTTTATTGTGTGTAGATTTTTATTAAAATTCGATACTTTGAATTGAATTGGATTTTTTTTTTAAGATAATTAATTTTAAGGACAGTGTCATCTAATCAGATTATGGTTTTCAAAATAGGAAGCTTGTTTTAAAATTACGACATTTTTAATAAACATTAAAAATATTTATACGAATGAATTCGAAATATAATCCTTATCATTTGTGACAGAATATTTCTTAGAAATATCAAACGAATCCCTTTTTTAAAACTTTCACTGACAAAATAATTCTGTTGCAAAAATGTTGATATAATCGACTTCCACCAAAATTAATGAACAAATTGATTTTAAAATAAATAAGTGACTTTCTTCACGTGCATTATAAAATCAATTATATTGATTTTTCACGAAAACATCAAAATATGTTTATAACAAATTAATCTCGGCAAGATTTGAAGGCTAAGATTTGAAATTTCTCGTTTAATCTACTTTTTAATCACAGAAAGTGAAAATTAATTTATTTTATTGAATGTAGGTTTTTATTAAAATTCAATGCTTTGAATTTAATAGGATTCATTTATTTTTTTCTTTTTAAAGAGAATTGATTTTAAAGACAGTGCTGGCTAATCTGATTACGGTTTTTGAAAATAAGAAGTTTGTTTTTAAATTATGTTCTAAATATATTTAGGAATGAATTAAAAATATAATCTTTACAATTGTGATAGAAGATTTCTTAGAATTATGAAACGAATCTCTTTTTTAATTCTTTCACTGACAAAATAATTCTGTAGCAGAAATATTGATATAATTGACTCCCAACAAAATTAACGAAGAAATATATTTTAAAATAAGTGATTTTCTTCACGTGCATTATAAAAACAATTATATAGAAATTGGGGAGACTGGCGAGGGTTAACCAATTTTTTTACAAAATGATTTTTTATTTTTTAAATATTGAACCTAGAATAAAGTTTCATATATCATTTTATTTGTTATACAATCACTTATCAAAGTGTAATTATGACAAAAGTGTACTATATAAGAAACTTGAAAAATCATTGATTTTAAACATGAGAAAATGGTAGGTCAAAGCTCCCTACCTATGGGAGGCTTGACCCGCTTTCTTTTATATTGAAAATTTGTTAAAGGAAATAAAATCGGTTTCTAAAAAAGCAGAATATATTTATGCTGCATTGTTTAATTATTATTAAAAAAATATTTGCGAAAATGCCATTTGTAAACAAACCTGATTAGACGGAATTCAAGGCACAGGAGAATAATTCCGTTTTAAACACCCACTTTTTGTGAGACACGACATGGCAACACGACCTTGCCACATAGTTTGGCTTCATCTTACTGTGTACATCTTGGTGAAGTTTGTCTACATACCTTCCTAAAATTAATGTGTTTTGACCAATGCTGTGTTTTTCTGCAGAGGAATGAATACCTAACATTTCTTAAGGCTGCTGCATTCATGATTTTTAGTCTTTTCCATTTTTTTTTCTATTTACCTACTATGGGCACTATTTAAGTGAAATATAAGTTCCTTCAACTTTCCAATTTATATTTCATTAATTTTTTTCTTGATTCTGTAGCAATTTTTCACATGTTCGTTTAAATTATTTTAAGCATTTTTTTTCTATCACCTCATTTTATTGTAACTTTACAGTATAAATTTACATAATTTTAAAAATATACCCATTAACCTTCATTATGTACAGTGGAAATAAAAAGATTTCCAAAAGCACTTAATTAAAGAGCTTTGACCATTTGGTCAACCCTCCCCACATTGACTGGGTCAAGCCTTCCCACATAGCCACTTTTAAAAATATAGCACATGGTTATGTTTAGCCTACTTTACTCTACAGTCTTTATGCCTGGAATGAAAGCTTAATATTTCTGCATTACTTAAAACCTACTTACTTAAATTTCTATGATATATTTTATCTGAGAAAATCTTACAAAATGTTCTAGAAAATACACTTTTTAAGCTGAAAACTCTTCACAATAAATTTTTTCTCACCTGTTGCAATTATCTACATGAAACAAAGACTATTGTTTGATTATTTCACCAGCTTTAGTTGACACTTACTGACAAAGCTCTGAAATTCTTTTAAATATGAAAACTGAAGGGTGGGTCAAGCTTCCCGTATGGTCAACCTTCACCATTCTCCCCTACATTTACGGCACAATTTCTGAAACTTTTCGTAATTAAAATTAAGTGGCAAGTATACCACACAACTCCTTTGAAAGGGTTAACAAAACAGCTCTTTATATACAGTAAACACGGGATTAGTATTTATAATAAGTAATAATACAATTCATAAAATACAAATGATATTTTACTTCCTATAGCAGATTTCAATACTTTTATGTTAGACTATCGCAAATCTTGAGAGCAGAATTTTTTTCTCTGTAATAACGGCTTTTATTTTACGCGCGTGGTTAATTAGAAACAATGCTTTGATGTTGAAATAAAAATCCGATTATTACTATTATTATTATTATTATTATTATTATTATTATTATTATTATTATTATTATTATTATTCAATTCCTACTGTTAGTTCACACTCTCCCTATATATATCTTGTTTAAATTTTCAATCGTTAATAAAATACTTATTATTCATCCAATCAAGTCAAATGCATTTTTTTTTAACTTGCTGTGGATGACACTTGATGTTAATACATTTTTTTCAAATATTAATTCTTTAATTAAATTTTAATTAATTAATTTTAGTTTTATATGGGAGAAGAAATGACGACCATTGGTTAATGAGCAGCATTTAATGCATCTTCATACCTATAAGGGGCTTACCATAGGGGGACCCTGTTGTCGCCAAATACCGCCAAGTTTACAACCAACTTGGCGATATATCGCCAAATTTGGCGAAAAATGAGTCGCCAAAGGTGACGCCAACTTGGCGATATCTCTAATATTTCGCCAAATTCCCACAGACTTCCTTTGTAAGCCAATAGGGTTTACTTGCTTAGAAAAAATCAACAAATTGAGATATTTTAATGGAACAAAAACTAATATTAGCTTAAGGGGTTATATTTATTTTTTCTTTGATGACCTAAGTAGGAATTGACTTAATTTTTATTTTTATATTACTTGTTATCATTATTATTATTTGAATTTAAATGAATGAGCGAGACGCATACTTTTTCAGCGTGGAAAATGCATGTACTTTAATTGCATATATTTAAAATAAAAGTTATTTATTTTAAATGAAATGAGGAAACGGATTCAAACTTTGACTGGAAATAAATGCAATACAAATGATGGCAATGGGAAAAACATTCGGCGATTTTATCACCTGCGCGCAGCTCACATAAAAGTACCCAGATTTCTTAAAAATTTAAAATGTGCTTGCAAATTTTAATTTAATATTTAATACAATAGTTATTTACATACCATAACATTCAGAAAAATATCTATAATATTTAAACATTCAGTTATTCAGAATTAAAGAAAAATGGGATATATACTGTTATTTTGTATATTAGGTATTAGTGTATCGACACTTATAGTCAAATTTTAGCAAATATCAAAAACCTACAGTGTCTTAAGAAAATATAAGACCTCATTGATTTTGCAAACTGCAATCTAAACAGAATGTTCTAGTTCAATTTCAAGTATCACATAATGTATTCTGTAACTTAAAATTATTGTTAATGATAAATTACATTTAAATAACGTATCTAAAGAATTTAACCAAGATACGATTAGGAATTCAAGGCAAAAAAAAAAATACTCTTAATATGTTCATTTATCCTTTCCAAGCAATGGATAACTGAACCTACCGATTTATAAACGCATGGACAAAAAATCATCTGCTCTTATAATTTTGATTTCAGTGAGAATAATGTTAGAAATTAATTATATTTATTTTTTTTATAATTTTTACTCCATGCAGAATAATAAGTTAGGAAATAAAGTTTTTCGTAAATTAATCATCTGGTTTAAATATTCAAATCATATTCTTTGCTTTAAAATTAAAATATCCAGAATTTTTCTAAATTAATACAGTTTTTTTCTTACCATTATTTTATTATTTGTTTCATCTTTTATTTTTTAGGAAAGTAATATAATACTGTGATAAAAAAGGAATCGATACAAAACATTAAGATTTGAATTTTCTCTTTTATTCTGCTTCATTTTAATCATAGGAAGGAAAATTAATTTTTTTTTTGTTGTCTTTTATTAAAATTTGATGCTTTGATTTGAATAGGATTTATGCTTTTTTTTTTTTTTTTGAAAAAGAATTAATTAAAAAATTTTCTCCCAATATAATTATGGCTTTTCAATTAGAAATTTGCTTTGGACTAATGACATTCTAATAACCATATAAAAATATTTTTAAAAATATTTCGGGATGAATTCTAAATTTAATTTCTACAAGTTGCGATAACAAACATAAAATGAATCTTTTCTTTAACAAAATAGCTTTTTATGTACCGTAAAATTGTGACTAATGTTTTTAATAATTAAAATATACAAATTATTAAAACGAAATAATATTGCTTTAAATTCCAATACCAGAATTGTTAAGAAACATAAAATAAACCTTATGTCGTAATATAATTTAATAGTTATTTACATATAAAATATTTGGGGCTATTATATATAATATTTAAGAATCCAGTTCATCAGAATAAATAAAGATTGAGTAAATACAATGTTATATATATATATATGTATTAGCGTATCTACATCTATACAGAAATCTGGGGACCTACAGTATGTTAAAAAAAAAGCATAAAAACAGTTAAATTTTTGAAAATTTGAACCAAATAATCAATTTTTTTTATGCATCGCATAAATATTTTAAAATTAATATTAATGATAAATTATATTTAAATAATGCAATTAAAGCTGAGGTACTTAGAAATCGACTTACGCTGAAAATATTATTAATATATTTACTTACCTCTACCGAAAGATAGACGAATGAACTTATCAATTTATAAACGCATCGTAAAAAGTTTCATTTATTCATAAATATTAGATTTAAAATTAATCATTTTAGAAATATCTATACATATTAAAATAAATGTGTGTGTGTATGTTACTTATATATAAGGTGTCCTGGGGTAATAACGCCGCGTTAAGGTTCTACCAATTTTCAAGGATAAGTTTTAGATTTTTTTTCAAACAAATATAGGATTTGATACAGCAACTTACTGACTATGTATACAAGAAAGAATATTTTAGAAAATATATGTGTATTCATAAATGTAATGGCGGGATTTCTTGACTAATGCTATTTTGCTTTATTACCCACCTACGTGGGTAATAACGTCATGCAAACAAAATTATAAAATAAGATGGAATAATGACATGTAAATTGTCCATTTCTAAAGATACAAACTCTACAGCCATAGAAATTGACAAATTTCTCTTACTTACCATTAATTGCGATATCAAGATGCAGTAATAATTATTTGATATTTTATTCTTCTGACATGAAAAAATTAACATCACTTAGAACATACAAAATTTCTCTTTATACTTTTTGGTTTTAAACAACGAGAATAATGCTCTCTCATAAATAAAATAAAAAATAAACCCTCTGCGGATGTAGTTCCAGTACAGAAAAGAATCAGTCGGAGTAATAACTCCAGTGGATGGCGTTATTACCCCAGTGTACTTATTGCGCAGTATATTTTAAACTACAAACTACCTCGCGAACACATCCCAAATCTTCATCCCAAACACCCAAACACATCCAACATTTTGAAAGTACATGAAATACACCATTAAACAAAGTACTTCCTAATATATAATATAGTATTCAGAACACAAAACTTACCTCATAAATTTTAGATCGGGCTTTGGCTCTTACGTGCTTCTTCCATCGATAAGGTCTACAAATGGATCAATTTAACTTTTAGCGCTTGTTTGTGATTCAGATGCCTTAGAGCCTTTCTGTGCAGAACCCGAAGTTTCCATCTCCCGGATTCCTTAATAGTTACGTGTAATATTAGCACTTGGCGTTATTACCCCAGGACACCTTATACACAATTTTTAACCGATTCACATGAAATTTGATATACATACGTATCATAATAAAAGTAAAATTACTGAGTGCTTTAACATTTATCAGCCCACTTTTTATCCCTGTTTTAAACTACCTACATTTATGTTGCGACGAATTCGTTTTGGCACTCCTTTGATGTCGGATTTTTAACATAGCTCATTCAAGAAAGTGCGATTTCGAGCCAGATTTTATAAACAATCACGAAAGTGAAACGGTGACCAATGAAAAAAATTTCAAAACTTATATTGCTTCTTTATGTTATATATTTTGTATTACATTATTAATGTAAATATTTTTAAAAAAAAATGTTTGCGTATTTTATAAATTAACAGTTCATAAAGCTATAAAGATCTGGTATAAAGATGGCGTCTTTAAAACGTAAATAAAGGTTGAAAAAAATGCCTCTGAAAATTTTGCTTTTCTCGCAAAATTTAACCTCTCCACTTTCTCGCCTGTGCCAATGCCCCTATAATAAAGAAATGCCCCCTTTTTTTACATTTTCGAATGCAATTCTTTCTTTCATGTTGCCACAAAAGAACCTGTGTATAGATAATTTTTTTATAAACCAAAAAAATATATATATTAGACTCACTTGCTATGTTTTCCAACCAAAGTCGACGTCATTCTGAGCACATAATACGCATTTTTTGTAAATGGAAATTAAAAAATTTACTAGATAGTGCTCGTCAAGATTTGGCGGTAAATAACTTGAACGTTTCATTACAAAAATTCTTAAATTTTTAATTAGTTGCTTTTAAATTAATTATTGAAATCATGACAAATTTCTAGGTTGCATAAGTGATTCCTATTTCTTTAAGGCGATAGAGGGTGCTGTCAGTCTAACCTATCCAATGAAGTGAAAGAATTTTAAGTTTATAATTTAAAACCAGTGCCAACAACCATTTTAATTATATGCGCTTGCTTTTTATCAGAAATGTACCTAAAAATACTGGGTAAAGCATTTATTTTTACTTACTAAGGTCTTTCTTTTCCCTTCTTCTTCTTTCCTTTTTTTTTTTTTTTTTTTTTTTTTTTGAAAAAATAACAATATTTATTTTTATTTATTTGTTTATTTTAAACTGCACAACCATTAAAAGCTGCCATGAATTTTATTTTTATCAGACTCATTCTCTAAAACCTGAATTTGAAACTAACGATTTATAATGTATATTTTTTGTTACTTGAATTTTATTTTACATTTTTATTTATTTTTTAAATATTAAACCATGGATATCAAGGTAATTTCTTTTATAATTCTTATAGGAATATTTTTTTCTTTATTTCCGTTTTCTTTTTTACGAAAAAGAATGGTAAACTTTCCTTTCTGCCACACACACATATATATATATTCTTGATAATGGTCAGAAAATATAACAAAAATTGCAGATCAGCTCAATTTATTTAATTGATAATTACATGCAAAATATTTTAAATAAGAAAATATTATTTGTTTAAGTATTGTTGTGTATTGAATTTTATTTAATTTTATAAAGCATTCAAATAATAATAATAACAAAATAAAAATCATATAGCTTCTCCTGCTAATAAAGCATGTCATTATTAAAGAAAATTATCGACAAAAAATTTTCAGAAATCATTTTGCTAGACGTTGGTCTCGAATACTCCTCCTCTACAAAAATTCAGAGCTTAAACTGCTGCTTTTGACCGCTGCGCTAGCAGGAACTCGCTTAACATTCCTCTAAATTGAAGAGGTTCGAAAAAGAGTGGACGCATGCGCAAATGTGTCAATTTGGTTCTTACTGATCTTACAGAATTGCCTTTACGTTTTACTATATATGATTATGAGTGGGTTAAATTAACGTAATAGCATCATTTAGGTGTATATGAATTAAAAAATATATACCATACTATAAACATTTCAATATTAAGAAAAAAAATTGTTCAAAGTAAAAATATAAAAATTAATCTTCTAAATATAATGCCAGTTTCTATGAGATGTTTTCAGTGTGACGTCAATCGGACTCTAAACAAATGCTTGCTATGTTTTACTTTCTATTATGTTTGCATATTATAACTATATTTTATAGTTATACCTTTTATTGCTAAATACTTTATTACTATAATGGAGTGGTAACATTTCCTGAGATTTTTATTAAATAGAAAGTAAAACATAGCAACCGTATTTTTAGAGTCAGTTTTTTCTATTAAATTTCATGACTGACGTCACAACTGAAAATGTCAAGAAAAGAACTTCATTTTAATGTTGTCACTGTAGATATAGTTTTTATTAATGTAAACGTAAGTTTCTATTTTAAAATAACGCCATACAAAACAGAATTCTACTAAATGCTATGCATTTTTTTCTTTTTTTCCGTATTCTCAGGGAAATCTCTCTGCTACACGTGCAAATAGATTGACAAAGTTGACGGATTTTACTATGATTGCGTCAAAGTAACATAATTTATTTCTGATTTCTTTATAACGGTTTATGGGAGCAAATGTACTACATCATCTGTCATTGTGGTCGCTGTGGTATTATTTTTATTAACACTTTCCAACATAGTTTAAAGTATTGCCATTATTGAAAATAACGCTATACGAAACAGAATTGTATTAAATGCTATGCATTTTTTTTTTTTTTTTTTTTTCCGTATTCTCAGGGAAATCTCTCTGCTGCACGTACAAATGAAAACCTGCGTTCAGATTGACAAAGTTGACGGATTTTACTATGATTGCGTCAAAGTAACAATTTATTTCTGATTTCTTTTTAACGGTTTATGGGAGTAAATGTACATCATCTGTCATTGTGATGACTGTAGTATTCTATTTTTATTAATAACGCCATACGAAACAGAATTCTACTAAATGCTATGCATTTTTTCTTCTTTCTTCGTATTGTTAGGGAAATCTCTCTGCTACACGGGCCAATGAAAATCTGCATTCTCATTGGCAAAGTTGAGGAATTTTGCTATGATTGCGTCAAAGTAACATAATTTATTTCTGATTTCTTTTTAACGGTTTATGTGAGCGAATGTGCATCATCTGTCATTATGATCGCCGTAGTATTTATTTTTATTAGAACTTTCCGACATAGTTGAAAGGAGTGCCCTGTATTTTTCATTTGTTATTGCCGCTAACTATAGCACGATCTCTATTGAAAATGAAGTGTGTCGCATTTATAATTTCTTTACAGGGGTTGTCAAAAGTATACCGTTCCATTGCGATCAATAGAGGGGGGGGGGAGGGGGGAGATCTCAAGTGCATTCTAATGACGTTACACCATTTCAAACATAGTAAAATTGGCGTGCATTTATGAAGTACACCAAAACATGCATTCTGTAGAATATGGTGTTCCTGCATTTACTGGGCCTTGCAAAAGCATTTAGTTACGTAATGGTCTACAGGAAAAAACTGTTTGCAATGTGTTTGAATTATGTTACACTTTTTCAAATATAATGCTATTGATATGCATTACTGAGGTTTACTAAAAGACACGCTGTAGAATAAGATGAGCACCGTATTTATCATTCATTTACAGGGACACACAAAATTTTCGGATAAAGAACTGCATCCGAAATCTATAAGCGTTCCTGGGTATGTGTTTTCAGTTTCGGAATGCGTTTTAAAGTTTAACTGAATTTGTACACTACGTGCTGTGGATAAGTGCTATTGGTCATTCATATACAGGACTACACAAATCATAATAATTACTGAGTATTAGCGCGGATTGCTTAAAAGTTGTTATTAAATGAGTTATGCATTTCCAAGCTTAGCTACATTTAGTATACTAAGAGATGTTTGCAGAATATAAGTAAAATTGCATACAGGGCAACACAACGAACGGGATATATGACCGCCCATAAATGATATTTTCTGGAAGTGAGACTTCATTAGTTTTAAACGTGTTTTAGCCTGAATTAAATTTTAGCTCTTTATGTGACGTGTATAAAAATCTGTAAGTGATATAACAGAGCTGTACAAAGGAATTCAAACACGTTTCACTCTATTGATAGAAATTGTTAAAGGTGAATTTTCAACCTATTATGCGTTGCGTTTTTTTTTGTAAACTGAATTTTAGAATACTTTGTACAATATATACAAATCTATAAATCAAATACAGGCTGCACTAAAGAGTTGGAGTATTTCTTCGGCTATGGACGGTAATTTCTGAAATTTGATTTTCTAATTTGTTATTCGTTTTTTAAAATGTTTAGTTAGTTATCTCACTTATTTTGTTAAACAGTGAAGTTTTGTTAAATTACTCTTTAAGCGTTCTATATAGTTTCTTGTTCTATGCTTATTATTCTTTTTTATTTATTTAACACAGAAAGCCTCCAATGTTGTCACGGGCCATGACTAGTTGTTTTGTTATTTACTTATTTATTTATTATATTTTTCCTTTATGCGGAATAATGAAACAGAAAATGGACTTTTTTCGAAATTTATCATCTGTATAATGCTTTGGGTTTAAAATTAAAACATAGATAATTTTTCTAAATGAATACAGTTTTTATTGCCACTTTTTTAGAGATTATTTTTTTTTATATTTAAGGAAAACTTAAGAATATGACGATAAAAAATGAATCATGACAAAAGACTACTATTTAAAATTCATCTTTTATTTATTTTCTTAATCCCAGGAAGGAAAGAGAAGTTCCTTTTTTTTCTTGCATTATTTTTCTAATGAAATTTTAATCTTTAATTTAAACAGGATTTTATTATGTACATATTTTTTTACTTTAAAAAGAAGGAATTTTAAAAATTCATGGAGTGCAATTGTGGCTTTTCAAAGCAGGAAATTCCCTTTGAATTAATTATATAACTATATAATTATATTTGAAAAAATATTTTGTTAACAATTCAAAATTTTAAACAGTTTTGATAGCATTTTCTACCTATAATAAAACCATTATATGATACAATATGAGGCATCCTGAAGCATCTGTAGTACCAAAATTTAAAAGTTATCGATACTACCTGGAAAAACTCGTTATATGAATCCCCACAACATTTTTTAACCCTTTACTTCCCAAATTATAAATTCCTTAAAATTTCATCTTCTAAAACATTTTTCGTGTATTTTCGTGTCTAAAGCATTTTTTTTTTCTAGAATTAAAAAATGTACAAATATAATGTTCTTACGATAGCAATATAGAAATACTTCCGAACTGAACACCCCTTCCTACAATCTTTCAACGTCAAGAAAGCTGAAAAGAGGCAAAGGCAAAAGAAATTATCACTTATTAGCCTCCGGTCTAGTATGCTATTTCTTTCTCCCAGCTTATTTTGTGTCCAAAAAATAACGTTAGCTTACCAAGGCTAGCTGTAAAACAAATCATTACGATTAAATACTCTTTAGCAATTTTTTAAACTTCTAAACATCGCACACTTTCAGTTCGTATACCGTCGTATTGGAAAAAAAAAGTTCTTTTAAATGCACTTTGTTTGAAAACTGTATCTCCATTTGTTTTTGAAATATTAATTTTTTTGTAGTTTTTGGAGCCATTTGCTTAATATTGGCAACGGCATTTTATCCATTTCTGTAGAAATCAAAGGAAAAATAGTTTTAAAATAGTAATTATATATCTTTGTTGCCTTTTTCTCATAACAACCGAAAGAAAATGTAATTAAAATACGTGCTATTTTGAAAAAAATATAAACGAATGATTTCTGTTAAAACAATGGAGCTATTATGTACTATATTTAATTGTAAGTATCTATGAATCATTAGATAGCCGTTTTTTTTTTCGATTTTCTTGAATGACGATATCTTTTTGCTGCATTTGTGCATTATTTCGCGATAGTGATGTACTATGCATGCTTTACTGTCGGTCTGTGAAATTCTTAAGCGGATGCGAATGACGTCATTTTACATAAAATAAAACGTGTGCTTTAAGTCTTAAAAATTAAATATGTTTTGTACTGCAGTAGAGTCCCGCTTAACCGAGTTATTTTCTTCTGATGGACTGGTGGCTTCTATTATTATGAAACAGCCATTATAAATGAAGTGTTAAGTGAAGATAAAAGAGCAGCCATAAAAAACAATTATAGCCATTTCTTCCCCCATTCTGACCAGAAAATCAGAGTTCTAACTTTTTAAGGCTGCTCTTTCATCTTCACCTAACACTTCATTTATAATGGCTGTTTCATAATAATAGAAGCCATCAGTCCATCAGAAGAAAATGAAGTAATGGAAATGCCGGAGGCGACACTAAATTCTGATAAAGCAAAATTCCTGTTCTCTAGTTTTTTTTTTTTTTTTTTAACCAATAATGCTTTTGGAACACGATAAAGTAAAGTATTTTCAACCTCATTCTATACTGTATTACTACTAATCGATGTATTAAATGAATTTTATAACAATATATTTTAGTGGTACTTTAATGTACCGCCTTAAAGGGGTAAGTAAGAAAATTGTTAATTGCAAAGCATTTTGTAAGTCTCTTAAACCTTAAATAATAACAGAAATATAGGCGAAGATGGGAAGAATTTAATGCTATTTTCGAGAAATTTACTCTAACGAAGGAAGATTTTGTGTGTGTGTGTGTGTGTGTGAGAGAGAGAGAGAGAGGGAAAACATAACTTGAAATATTTAGTTAAAATATTTGCTAATAGAGGACATAAATTAAAATCTCATAATTCTGTTCTAAAGACCGTTTATTTCTGTTCAGTTAAAATTTTATAAGCTATTACTACACCAAACGCTAAATCTGCCCACCACTGTGAAAAATTACACATAATTCATTACGAAATATTCTGCATCCATCCAGTTATGCTGCTTGTTTCAAAAATGGTTTCAGTGGCCTGCCTCCTTGTGTGACATACATATTTAGCTTTTGGTGTTAATATATATATATAATTTCATATTCACTGTTATACACTGGCTATCAATTACTTTTCATTAATAATTTTTATTATTCGGTGTAATGTCTGTGTTATGAATATTAGCTAATTTATAAATTTAATTTCAATAATTGGAAATCGATGACGATTTGTTATATATAATGGTTATATATTATCATTCAAATTTCTATGTTGCTAATGCGCAAGTTATTATGCATGATCACTATTTGTTATTTTATTTTCATTTGGAATTAAAAAATTCTTTTTGAAACGCATTTTCTTTATTGAAGTATCTTTTATATATTATATAAATATATAATTCCTGTTAGCTAAATGTTTTTGCAACGTTAGCAAACAATATTAAAATTTTTTATACGCTTGGTTTATTGCTGCAATTGCGCACAAACTATGTGTATTATCTTATGATTTCTACTATTGTAGTTATTTGATACCTATCTTTAAGAAATTCCATTTTATGTTGCATTTTTGTCATCGTTCATGGCATATGTAAAACTTCATTTCATATTCACTGTTATACATTGGCTATCAATTACTTTTTATTAATAATTTTTATTATTCTGTGTAATATCTGTGTTATGAATATTAGCTAATTTATAAATTTAATTTCAATAATTGGAGATCGATGACGGTGTGGCCATAATGTGGGAGACGGTGTGGGAACGAATACAGGGTGGCCATAATTAAACTGCAAGTGTTCAAGGGGTGCTGGAGAGAAAATTACAGGGAATATTCCAGTGAAATTTGGTATCTACACGTTTCAGAACAAGCGCAAGTCAAATATGCAAAAAAAAAAAATCGCCATTTTTACCCGATAGATGGCGCTAAACCGTGTTTCAATGCTTGATTATATGCCACTTAAAATGTCATTATGCTCTGTCTATCGATTTTGGATGTTGAATATGCCACCGGTGAGCGTTTAAATACGGTATAGCGCCATCTATCGGGTAAAAATGGCGATTTTTTTTTTTTTTTTTTTTTTGCATATTTGACTTGCGCATATTCTGAAACGTGTAGATACCAAGTTTCACTGGAATATACCCGGTAGTTTTCTCTCCAGCACCCCTTGAACACTTGCAGTTTAATTATGGCCACCGTGTATATATATATATATATATATATATATATATAATACCAAAAAACACACACTACACATCCAATCCCAAAACTACTGAACTACAGAGAAAATTAACAAAATAACCATGGAAAAACTTACTAACAAAACCATGAACGAAAAGAAAACATTCAATGGAGACAGATTGCAAGGCTAAAGACTTGCATGCTGGGTTATACCGGTAATTACTCATGAAACTTCCCCCATATCTGTCGAGACCATACTGGCCAAAGAAAACTTTAAAACTGGCCATCCAAAGCAGTAACCGAATTCGAAAAGAACACTTTAAAACTGTCCATCCAAAGCAGCAACCCAATTCAAAAAGAACGACACATCCAAACAGAGACTCCTTATAAAGCCTACGATTATTTGGCGATGTTTTTAATCGCCAAAAGTAAAGCATCGCGGTAATCTTCATCCTTGACGAAATTGTTTGCCAAACTATTTAACAAACTAATAGGAAAATTCTGAATCATTGCATCTTGATAGAGATTTATAATGTCATTTATTATACTATTATGATTAGAGTTTAACTTTGCTATCCTTATTAAACTATTGATAATGATATTTCTGAAAATGGAAATATGTACATTGGAATTAAAATTTAATATTTTAATAGTTTCAAAGTTGTAATCCTTTCTCTTATCATAAATGCAAGTCCGTAATCCACCCCTCTCAATGTCGATAGTGAGATCCAAATAATTTACATGCTTTTCGTCATATGAAGTTTTTTTTAATGTCAAACCTTGGGGATAGTAGTCTAAATTTAAATCGCTATTGGAATCGTTAATCCTTACCAACAATACATCATCAATATATCTGAAACTTAAAAAATCCTTATCCGTTGTTTCTTTAACCTCGTATAAAAATAAATAAATATCTGCAAGTACCGAACTGCAACTACCCCCCATAGGTATACCCCTTATCTGCTGAAACACATGCTTACCATCGAATAAATAATTTTCATTAACTACGAAATTAAATAAATTTGTCAAATGATCCAAATTTTTACCCAAAATATTGTACCTCTTAAAAAATTCAAATATTTTATTTTTAAGATCATTTAAATCAATACTGTTATATAAATCTTCAAAATCATAAACATATAGACCTTTAATATTACTCAAACCTTTCAATCTATTAAGTAACTCAAAACTATTTTTTATAATACATGTGTAATTTTGTTTTAATGCCGCTTCAAATAAACTCTGCAAAATTTCCAAAAACTTTTTATTAGCTACTTCCAAATAAGTGCCAAAACCACATGTAATTGTACGAAAGGCAATGGGGTCCTTATGAAATTTAAGAATCAAAACCATATAAGGCAATTCCTTACTACGTTGTGTGTATTTTAACCTTTTATAAAAAGCAACAATTCTACTTTCTGTCTCTTTTACACTGGTATTTAACAACCTATAATTATGTGTATTGTTATAACATTGTCTTAATTGATTACAGTATAGCTCTTTACAAATAATAGCAAAATTTGTATTTGCCTTATCAATATATGTTATAACGAAATTACTCTGTAAATCCTTAATAGAATCCTTTAATGCTTTATATTCTTCCAACGAAATCCCCCCTGTTTTACCACAGTAAATTGAACTCAAATCCTTTAATATATTGTGTTTCCATTCCAGAAAAGTTATTTCTGGTAAGCAAAATTTGTTCATTAGTTTATGTATAAACATATCCACGTTGATTTTTAATCGTTTTTTTATAAAATCCTTAGTGTTTAATCTTTTTAAACGAAATTTTGTACCAAACCGCATATAATCTCTCAATGTCCTTGACAATGTCTAAATTACCGGTCAATACATGACCGTGATCCACATCCACATAATCACGATAACCCGGATCATGACAATGACATAAATTATTATCGTTGTTTCTACCAATTTCTTTTGAAAAATTATTATAGTTAAAAACCATACGACCTAAAGGTTTATCGTATCTATAAAACTTGACTATTTCCATGTTCTTATCTGGAAGCAAATCATTGTATTTATTTAATACCTTGCCCATATTTATTCCATGTTTTTTAATTTCTATGTAATCCATTACAAAATTCTATTTACTATTAACTATCATTCTATTAACTATTTTGTTGTTGTTGTTGTTACTTCTTCCCAGATTTTCCTTCAAATGTTGTGAACTAATTCTATACCTCAAAATGTCCAAAGCCAAATCTATATTATAGTTACTCTTATGTGAATACAATAAGTTTAACAAATCACCTATAAAACGTTTTTTCACGTTAAATATAATAAATTTTATATTTCTTACTATTCCAACGAAATCACTCTTAAGAATTGAACTTTTAATTTCATTGATATTGTCATATTCTTTTGCTATTATCTTGTGGTCCATCTCCTTATTTAATTTATAATTCATGGGATGTTCAATACGTTCGTATATTGAAACTTCTAATAAACTGTTTCTTAATTTTTTCATAACGTTAGTTCCATTGAACATAACATTTAACCCATATGGGTAAACCGTACCACATTTAATCATCATGTCACTTTCACATATCAATCTTTCTTTTTTGTTAGGGACAATCTTTAAAATCGTTAATTCCATATTTTCAATACCATGTCTGTTGAAATGTCTAATTTCAATCTCTTGTTCTTCTTTATTAGTTTTGCAATGTCTGATATCAGACTTATGGTTATTGAAACGCTTATTAATCGGGTCAGAAGTTTGACCTATATAAGACATTCAACATATCTTGCAGCTAAGTTTATAAACACTGTTGTAAACCTTACATACTTTTAAATACCTAATGTCCTCGATAGTGTTATACTCTGAGCCCACACTTGGGCATACTTTACAACGTTTATCACTACATTTTCTTAATTTGAGATTATTGAAAATCATCTCCCTTTTTAAGTTTGAATTATAGAACGTTCTAGTTTTATATTTTACATCGTTATCTCTACCTCCACCACCATCGTAATTCACATTAATTAAATGACTATTATAAATATATCTGGTATTATACCTGATCGATTTCCTTTTCCGTACACCATCAACTTCCCCTCTTTCCAAAAAAATATCAAACTCACAATTTTTTCCATAATTTTTTCCACAATTTTTATAATTTTTATATATTTTTTTATTTTTCTCAAAAACTAAACCTTGCATACTCTTTTTGAAAAAGCTATCATCAACTCCTTTACTCCCGTAGCCAACCAAATCCACTTGTAAATCATGGTTACTTTCTAACGATCCGTTCCCTACCATGCTATCAAGAACCGACCGAGCACAATGGTCCTCTAATGAATTACATTTCTTGCCGGTATCTAAAATTCTATTTTTTGTAAATTTCATAATTATAAATGTATATTCACACTTAATACAATTTTTTATAAAACTGAACAAAATGGAAACTAATGAATAAAACTAACACTTTAAACAAAACCATAAAATCTAAAAAATAGCATGAACGAATAATATATAACAAAGATAAACAAAAATAAACTGTACCAAACTGTGAAAACTATAACGAGAAATAATAAACAGAATAGGGAAAACTATAAAAAGAATACTTACAACGTCAAAATATGCCTGACAATTGCCTAAAACATATCTAACGTTTATCTAATCAATTCATAAAAACTTAAACCATACTCAAACTGAACCACTTGAAGACGTAACCATGCCATCGAACTTCAAAGGTTAATATAATACCAAAAAATACACACTACACATCCAATCCCAAAACTACTGAACTACAGAGAAAATTAACAAAATAACCATGGAAAAACTTACTAACAAAACCATGTGCGAAAAAAAAACATTCAATGGAGACAGATTGCAAGGCTAAAGACTTGCATGCTGGGTTATACCGGTAATTACTCATGAGACTTCCCCCATATCTGTCGAGACCATACTGGCCAAAGAAAACTTTAAAACTGGCCATCCAAAGCAGTAACCGAATTCGAAAAGAACACTTTAAAACTGTCCATCCAAAGCAGCAACCCAATTCAAAAAGAACGACACATCCAGACAGAGACTCCTTATAAATCCTACGATTATTTGGCGATGTTTTTAATCGCCAAAAGTAAAGCATTGCGGTAATCTTTATCCTTGACGAAATTGTTTGCCAAACTATTTAACAAACTAATAGGAAAATTCTGAACCATTGCATCTTGATAGAGATTTATAATGTCATTTATTATACTATTATGATTAGAGTTTAACTTTGCTATCCTTATTAAACTATTGATAATGATATTTCTGAAAATGGAAATATGTACATTGGAATTAAACTTTAATATCTTAATAGTTTCAAAGTTGTAATCCTTTCTCTTATCATAAATGCAAGTCCGTAATCCACCCCTCTCAATGTCGATAGTGAGATCCAAATAATTTACATGCTTTTCGTCAGATGAAGTTTTTTTTAATGTCAAATCTTGGGGATAGTAGTCTAAATTTAAATCGCTATTGGAATCGTTAATCCTTACCAACAATACATCATATATATATATATATATATATATATATATATGTAATAATAAAAATTTTCGCCCTTTTATCTTAATTAAACTATTCGAAATTATTATAACATCTGCCTTTTTTACTTAGCTTTAATAGTATCTTAGATATCTTTTATCTTTTTTTCCCTGCTTTAAATGCGTATTCTTTTATTATTCTAAAAACCTTAAATCCATTCGCCTAATCTTATAAAACCCATTAAATTACTTTTTTTTTCATTTTATTCTGAAGCTAAATTCTTTTTGTTTCGAATGTATTTCATATCATTTATTCTATTTGTTCTATTTCTCATAATTCCTTGCCAAGCCCGTCAACTTTTTTTTGCATTATAAATCTGACGCCGAGACTAAATAGTTCATCATTGACGTCACGCGTACTTCCCCCCTTCCTCCGGAGCTAAGTTAAGTCCTATCGTAGCTGCCTCTCGTGGCGTCCTCCCGGCTATTTTTACGGGGTTGGGTCTTTCACTTGTAATGTATTCGTACGCGTGTTTTTTTTTTTTTTTCGAAAATATTTAACCTGTTGCATTAGCTGGGAAAGAGAGAAGAATATTACGATTATTGATTTACTTAAATAACCCATTTCAACTGGAGAGCTTTGTTTACTGTTTCTTCGTCATGCAGTTCTAATATTTAACATCTAGTGGTTTACATTTTACGACGTGGCAACGACCCGAATATGGTAGCATCTAGTGGAATTGGTGCATTTTGTGATCATCTAATAAATATTTGCTGAATCTAAAGGCTTCAGTTATTATTTACGGGAAACTACCAATGGACGTCGGACTGATCTTCCACTCTTAAGCATGATATTACGACTGCAAAACTTTGATTTCTCGGTTGAGTTAGTTAACGAGTGTATGGCTGCTGCTTAAGACCTATATGTTTATATTATACGAGTAAAATCGTATCATATATATATATATATATATATATATATATATATATTTGAATGCAAGTAAACATTGTTTGCAACATAATCATAAGTTTTTAATTCATGCAGATCTTTGTACCGGCAAAATTCTCTACTAAAATTTTTTATCGTAATTAAAAAAATCCCCTCCGCTTCCTAATCGCTTCTAAAGTTTCTAGAAAATCTTATTAATTCACTTATCCATTCTCCGTCGTCAGGAATGCTACTGAATATTTTTTTTTCTTATCGATTTCACCCATGACTTTTCTTAGCCATGCGCAAGTTTATAGAAAACCTATCATATCTTCAAAACTATAATAAATATCGTTGTACAAAATACACTTCCAATTTCAGAAAAAAGAAGTAACTAGTTAAAGTCTTAGTACACTTTAAAAAAAAGTCAAATATTTCTTAATCTAGTTCATATCTTTCGTAAGGCTACCAAACTATAACCTCTTCTGAGTTACCAGCGGTTCCATAAGACATATATTTATTTTCAAAATCCTCAGAAACAAATAGATTTCCAAGATTTAAAGAAGTATTTCTAAAACAAAGGGGGTTTTTTAAGTAATTTTAGGTAACGTTTCCTAATAGTTTTTACTTTGTATTAACCAGTTTTCTCAATCCGAAATATTGTTTCTCTGTTCAGTTTTCAATTATCCAGTAAACATTTCTATGATCAACAAACAGGATACATTAACTTGATTAACATTAAAATTAAAAGTATTAACATTAGCATTAAGATTAACATTATTTTGTTATTCTTGCATGCATAAGTTCTGTTAAGGAACTAAAAATGTTTACTTGAGCATCTGAGGAAAGCATATTCTGGGTAAAGAAAACTGATTAATGCACTTTAAAACCTACTCTAACCCTTTATATACTGACGGTACATATAAGTACCATTAAAATAACTTGTTATAAAATTCATTTAATACATCGATTAGGAGTAATACAGTTTAGAATGAGTTATAGATGCATTACTTTATCTTGTTCCAAAATCACTATTGGTTACACAAAACAAAATATTTTTAAAAGGAGGGTTTCTTTTCCCTTTGCATCTGTTCAGCTTTTTTGGCGTTGGAGAAAATAATTTTTCAATTCGGAAATATTTATATATTTCTATTGTAAGAACATTATATTTGTGGAGCATTCTCAGAATCTTTTGACTTTCGGGAATAAAAATCTGGTGAAATTAAAATAGCTAAAATAACATTTTAATCTGATAGACGAATGCCTTAATGATTCAAAATAAAGGAAAAATGGTTAGCAGCGAAACATTTTTTTCTTAAACTGAGGTTTAAGTTAAACTTGGAGTTTAATTTTCCTTACCATTTTACCACTATAACTTTTATTTTTCTTCTAAATTTTTACTTATAATGAATTTGCATAGTACCCACAGGACATTCAAATAAGAAATAATAAAAATGTAGTATTTTTAATATACAGTTTTTGTATAACATTGTCTTAAAGGGATGTTAAAAGAGGGACGATAAGGCAAAAAAAGGGGACTGTGTTGGAAAAAAGGGACGAAATGGGAAAAAAAGCGACGGTAAGAATGTAAGGGTAAGGAAAATTACCACCTATTTTTAGGCAAATCATGTTAAGACTAAGTGATGGCCACAATGTTCATTGATTTTTAGAAACGGTTGTTAACATTGGATTAAATTAAAAAAAAAATTAAATTTACCTCGAAAAGAACAGGAATAAACCTTGGGGACGGAAAGACTATACCAATAACGTCACGATCTTGAAATTGATATTTAAATAATGATTTAAATTCTGCAGTAAATTTTCTGTCAAAGATTTTTAGACATTCTTTCTCTAGCATACTTCTGCTTGAGAAAATAATAGCAACCGTAAAAATGTGTGCAGGTTAATTTTTTGCTACATATTTATATTAAACAATTGTGTCAGTTTGGGAAAAAAATTACATTGAATTACTTTTATTGAAACAATTTTATACAGACAGCTCAAAACTTAAAAATCAGCATCAGGGACACGGGACGGTATAAGAGTTTTCCTGATATTTGGACCCACAACATCGTCCAAAACTTATTTATCTCGTTTATATTGTTATGCAATTATGCAATGGGATGTTCCACAGTATATGAAAGAAAAAAAAAACACAAAAAAAAAATGTATTAAAATAAAAATTATTATTCACGGACATAAAAGTTAAAAGATTGTGAGAATGCCCTTTGTACATTTCCTAATTCTACAAAATACTAAGAAAAATATTTAAAATAAAATATTTGAGTGGGATTATAAATATTGCACAAAATTCTTATAAATTCAAATGTAATGAATCCTTCTAAATTCTTCATTCCTTCTAAAATCCTTCTAAAATTTATTGAATGATTATGTAAATCTTCTAATGTAGTTTTAAAAATCCACGAAAAATGCTTAAGAAGATATAATTTTCATGAATTCATAATTCAGTACATAAAGGGCTAAACCGTTTTCGAAAATTACGTGCAGCAAAACTCATTTGTTTCAGAAATGCTTCTTTAAATATCGGATAACTATTTATTTCAGAAGTTTTTACAGATAAGGAAACGCTTTTTGAAATTGCGGGTAACTCGGAAGAGATTGTATTTTGTTTTCGTAAACCTGGAGAAACATAAAAGTTATATTAAGAATCATTTATCTCTTCTTTTACAGTGTATGATAAAGCGGTTTGCACCAATGTTATATTTTTTGTTTGTTAGTAATTTTCATATAAACTGCTTTGATCTCAATAAAAAATACCAAAGTTTTTTTTTCCTTCATTCGATTTGTCACACTGCATTTAATTTAAATACAAATATGTACTGCTTTCTCTCTTTCTAACCAATGACCAGGCCTTTACCTGCCGGGTCGCCCCAACTGAACGGGTTTGATACCTGGTATCGGGGCGGTGACCGCCTAATCGCCACGTAGCGGCAATAAATCTGACGAGCGCCTAGATCTTCATCCTATAGGCTGTGCCTACTGCTTAGTTGTGAACTTAGTTAATCCGGTTACTTTAATATTTTGATCTTGTTGTTTGGTACCTGCGCTTTGCCACTCAAGTTGGCCTCGTAATTTAGAACCTTGATCAGGTGACGAGACCTTCACCTGTCAAGGCACCTCCAGAGGTATAATTCACTGGTAACTTGGAGGACTTTGCACCCAGGACGGATTTTACGTGCACCAGGAAACATTAGCGTACATGATGGATATCTGGTCTCCAAACCGATGACCAGACCCTTAGCTGCCATATTTCCCTAGCTGAACGAGTATACCTGTCTGGCATCGGAGCGGTTGTCCGCTTGATTGCCGAAAAATATATACTGCTCTATCTCGACAAACATGTTCAATATCATAGCTGCCATCTTTTATGCTTTTCTGTTACTACTATTTTATATCGGAAATTTTTACTTTATTTAATATGAGAAATTCTATGATGAAATAAGTCGAAGATTTAAAAAAAAAAATAATGGTAACAAAAAGAAAAAAAAAAGCGGAAAACTTAACAGCTATGCAATATTTGACAAAATGTGTTTGGGGACTGTGTCGCTATTGAGAAATATATCTTGAAGAATGAGTGATATTGCGAATAAATTTATTATAATAATTATATTACAATTATACATTAACGAGATTAATGATACACATCTGGGAATCCATAAGCATTTCGCTGATTTGCAGGTATTTAGCAAACATGAAATGACAGAAAAGAAATTTTCAATTTCAATCTAAATGATGATCCAATTTTGTCCAATTTTTTAATCCAATTTCCAATGTTGCCAATTTTTCATAATTCCTTATAATTTCACACTTAAAGACCAGAAGGGAGAGAAAATTTAATGGAAGGGTGTGTGTGTGTGTGTGTGTGTGCTTATTTTGAGAATTTGAATTGTGATGAAAAAAAAAAAGGATGCTTTTACTTATGAAGTTTTCTTAACAGTACTATTAATCAAACGATTTATGCCTAGCGTCCCAAAACTGGTACGTTCTGATGTTCCGGAAATGAATAATATATATTTTTAGATAGATTACATGTTTTTACGTCATTTTTACACAAAATACAAACAAGATATTAAGATAAGTATAATTTAATAATTATCGTGTTATATATATATAGAAATTATAATTAAACCAAGTACTGCGGAAGGAAAAACAAAATCGGCACTAATGCGTTAATAATCGATATTTCAAACACGCTGTAAAACATTTTATGGAAAACAAATCATAATGTTACTATATGATGTATACACATTTTTTAACTTATATAAACATTAAAATTATATTCAAAATCTTAAAATCAACGTTTCGGTCGACATCTGCGACCATCAACGTTATGATGTTGCATTACTTTAAAGTATAAATGAACAGAGTCCATTAATCTTCAACTGAAATGTTCGCGAGAACCACCAGCCCTTTTGGCGTCAACTAATCACAAGTTCAGAGACTGCAGTGGTGGAATCTACCAGATGAAAACCGAATACAAAGAATATGAAATTAACATCAGAGTCTGCAGGGCGGCATCTACCAGATGCAGTTCTGAACTAAATAATCCATGAAAGTAAAAAACAAGTACCGCCTGAATAGATAGATCGTAGATTGCGACAGAAACGTGGAATTAAAAAAATTATTGTAATTTTACTGTTTGTATAAGTTTAAAAATATGTATACACCATACAGTATCATAATGATTTGTTTTTCACAAAAAATAAGTAAATAAATAAATAAAAATAAATAAATAAATAACAGTAACATTTTGATGGTGTAGTGATCCTGATTATTCATTATTTCAAAAACAGTTTAATCTAAGCATGTACATGCTTTAAGTTTGGGCTTTTGAGCTATCAGTGACGGATGGTATGTATGGCCCACCGCCCGCCTTCGAGAGAAATGAATAAGTTCGAAGCCCCCGTGGTCTTCCCATGTATTAAATGCCCCGGCCCTTCCGAACCCTCTGAACAGTGCTGAACAGAATGGGTGGCATTGAGAGCTTTCCTAGTCGAAAACAAGATTAGGTCTAGTCTTTAAATGAGCTATCTTGCAATGGATGGAGCTATTGGGAGAATGTTTAGCTATAATTCTAATTAACTTCTCATGAGAGTTTAAGGATACCGAAAAAGTAATGGAAGTAAAATTGAGGTAGAGTAGTAACTTTAAGAAGTGAGAGTATAAGAATTAAAAAAATAATAAAATAATTAAGAAGTGAAAAATAAAGAAAACATAATGTTAGGTGTGCCGCCAGGTCAGTGTCTTTTCTTTATTGAATTTCGCTTTTAAATATTTCCGGTGAATTCTTTCGTGATTGGCACGTCGCGATTCCGCCAGTTCCGCGAGTGAGAATGGTACAGACGAAAAAAACCTTACTCAAAATATGACGAGACAGTTGAGGAGGGTATCCCGATTACGGCAGATTGCACCGGAAATATTTAAAAGTGAAACTCCATAATTTAAGAACAAGCAGATTAGTAGATTTCTATAGAAAGAGAAATTATTTTATTTTATTTTATTTTATTTGCCGTGATTAAAAAAAGGTATAATAAAAGTGAATCATATACTTTAGCCTCTATTCATTTTTATCAACGTATTCTAATGTTTAAAAAAATACTTTAAAAATTAAAAATTTAACTCTTTTTATGTAAACGAATGGTCACAAAAATTGTATTCATTTAGAAAACTTCTCAATACTTTAATTTCAGCGAGAAAAATGTGATTTGAACTTCATTTTCTAAATTTTTATTCTGCATGAAATAAAAAAAAAATATTCTGATAATTATATTGGGTGTCAAAATTTTAATTAATTCTCTTTCAAAAGAAAAAAAAAACATTAACACTATTCAAATCAAAGCATCAGATTTTAATATAATATACACAATAAAAGAAATTAATTTTTCCTTCCTGTGGATAAAATAAAGCAGAATAAAAGAAAAACTTCAAATCTTGGTCTTTTGTAGCGATTTATTTTTTATTCTCGTATTCTAATATTTTAGTTAAAAAATATATAAAAGAATGGTAGTAAAAACTGTATTAATATAGAAAAATTCAACATATATTTTAATTTTAAAGCAGAGTATATGATTTAAGTATTTAATAGGGATGATCAATTTGCAAAGAACTTCATTTCGTAATTTACCAGCTGACCCACCCGGTGTTCCCCGGGCGAGTGGTAATAACCTTAAATTATCCTCAAATTATTATGGTATTATATCTTTAAATCCCTTTTGTCTGAATTTATGTTTTTAAATGAAAAGAATCTCGAAAAAATATTGAATTGAAAGTATATACTATTTGGTATTTTATTTTCTGCGTAATTTGATTTTTGGAGTCTATGCGTACTGAAAGCGAGCGAAACCGTGACGAAACACTAAAGTTTTTACTGATTTCGTCAAAATATTCACAGAATTTATTTTGTAAAAAATATTTTTATTCGTCCAAAGGTTTCAAAATTTTTGTAGATGATGTAAATTTTGTCTATTGAGACGCTCTGCTAAGATTGTGAAAAAATACGGAAGTTTAGTTACCTTTAGTGTAGAAAAAATATCGTCTCCGGGAGGCGCGAAGTGACCCGAGTTTGTCGGTATATTTGAAAGGATTAAAAATCATATATTTTAAAACCGATTACACCATCAATTAGACGAATTTTTCATCTTTAATAGCATACTTTTAGTTTGTCGTATCTCAAAAATTGAGTGCTAGAGGGGCGTTGCAATAAAGGAGAAAAAAGTTTTTCTGAAAATCGACCCTTTTGAAAAATCTTTTTTTAAAGGGTTAACTGCGCTATTTTTTTAAATTGTTTGCGCCATTTTAAGCCTAATAGTACGGTCTTTCAGAATATGCCTTCCGTTTATAAATTTATTAAGCGGTTTGACTGATGTATGCTAATAAACAATGACAAAATAGCCCCTCCCCTCCGAATCACAGAGTTAAAAGAAATCTGAGATATACTATAACCTATCGCACAATCAATAGAAAATTACGAATGGAAATTTAAGTAGACTACAAAGAGGAGAACCATTCAAGGGTTCTGGCACTATTATTCTTAATTCGATCATACAGATTCGTAAAGTTATCGTACGAATTTTTTTCGTTTGGTTGGAAAAACTGAATTCGTATGATAACTTTACTAATCAGTATGATTGAGTTTAAAATGGTAGTGAATTACGAGTAACTGTTAGTACGTGAAATTTTGTAATTCCCTTGCTTCCCTTATTAACTGAATCCGACAATAATTAGTTTTGTAAATGACTACTAATGTAAATTACAATCAAAATCCAAATTATTTATACAAAAGTTTGCAAATATCACCCGTTTACATTCATAAATGTTAAAAAAAAAATCAGCTTTTAAAATATCAGATCCTTCAAAAAATTATAATATCAAACGAAAATTAATACTTTTCCCATTAAATACTTAGGAAAAACTTCTTAATTGTGTGTTGTGACAAGAATTACTTAGCACGAAGAAATCTTTGAATACAATTATTATTCATGTATGCAATATTTGTATAATAAAACTAACACGAATAATGTTCCATCTACATTAACAGAAAAAAAGTAACAGTGAATAATTAGCGGATTCTGTGCACTTAGAAAATGATACTATTTGCAAATACGCACCAATTTCTTGAAAGATATTATGAATTTAAAATGTACAATTAATATTTATATACAATGGATATTTATATAAATCCAAACATTATATGTTCGAAAACAAATTTATTTTATTTTGCAGATATGTTAATAATATTGTTATTAATAAAAAACTGAAATGCCGCAGAAAAAATGTTGGCATTCTTTATAATAAATTAATATGTTTTAAACCATAACTCTAGACTCAGTCCTACCATATTAAACATGGAAAAAGAATAATTAAATATAAAATTAATCATTCTTTATTGTAATACTAAACATAACGATATATAGAGTGAAAAACATATGAATTGCCTAGTTAAATTTGTAAATAGATGTGACAAAGAAAAACATACATTTTAATCAATACGAATTGTCACAAAAAATAAGAGAAATAGATATTAATGCATGGAAATTATTCCAGAGAGAAACATTCGCCTTGCATACAATATTTCAAATGAAAATCAAATTTCAAAGTGATTGCTTAAAAGGTATAATAGTGAGAAATTTTCCAAGCTAGGTGTCGTTCCAAGTGGTTTAGTCAGTAGAACGTCAGTGCGCTATACTGATGGCCCGGGTTCGAGCCCCGGCTTGGAATCCTTTTCACTATGTTGGCCTTTGCGCCTTTTAAGCAATCACTTTGAAATTTGATTTTAATTTGAGAAATAGATATTCGACTACGAAATATGTCTTTTTTCAATTTATGTTGAAAAAAAAAGCTTTGGAGATCATTTACATATTTGTATCAAACTCTGAATTTTTCTATACGACCACTTAATTTTTACATCATATTTGGCTTTTTTGCATAAGTTTTACTTTTGAATGCCAAACGGAATGTCATCTGGTCAAATGATTCAAGAATTGTGAAGGTTTAAATTTTGGAACTCCTAAGGTTAAATTCATTTGTTAATCGTTGCGAAACAGATTGCAATGCAGGTAATTTTTTAATCATAACTTAAAATCTACTTGGGGGAATGAGCTGTAGTTTTGGATTCGAAATACTTGAAACTTCGAGAAATTGATTAGTATTTAAAAATTTATAGGTATCAAGAGTTTGCATTTATTATCATCGTATTTACAAGCAATTAAAAAAACACATGTTTTCGAAATAAATTTTCGAAAAACATTGTGTAATTTATATTGTAACGTATGAGTTTTTAAACAGAATTTGGTTTCCAGATGCTTTACATATGCGAATACAAACTTACAGATCATACTGGAAAGTAGTTCTTAAATTACGCTTAAAAACTGCCCGCGTGACAATCTGTTTTGAAAGCATTACAAATGAATTTAACATTAAGTTCCAAACTTTAAACTTTCCTAATTCCTAAACGTCTTGAGGAAATGGTTTCTTGTCTGGTACCATGAGGTAAAATTTACGAAAAAAGCCAAATATGATGTAAAAATTAAATATCCATGTTGAAGAATTTAGAGGTTGGTACAACTTCAGTATGATGACGACCTTAAGCTTATTATGCTAGTGTGCAAAACTTAAGCAACAGTCACAAAATGCTTACTTTTGAACACGTAAATATGAAAAATATAGTATAATTCAAATAGGAACTATCCATATAGCAGAGCTGTGTGACATCCTCTTCAAGTCACCCATGGTCACAAGTGTCACAGTCACTATGGAGAAACAAAATATGGCATCTTTTATTCGTCTCATTATTACTGTCAAATGAATGTCGTTTGGTGACTTCGCTGAGAAATCACTGTGACTATTACTTGTGATGAGTCACCAGGTGATATTTCATTGAAGCCACCTTGTGATTCTCATATGACTGTCATACGAAAAGTCATTTTTGAAGTCATCGTGAGCATTGCATTACAATAGGTCATGAAATAGTGTCACAATAAAGTCACGTGTTGACTTTCATGTGACCCAGATTCTACTGTGAAGTCACCAATAGTATCACTTCATTGGGAAAAATCACCGGATGATTCCATTTTCTGTCACTTGGGAACTCGTCACAAAGCAGCAATCATGAGGACTTTACAATGGAGCCTCTAAATGACAGTCACACGAGAGTCACAAGGTAACTTCATTGTAAAGTCACCTCATAACTCTTCACAAATCAGCACTCATTGTAACTTTTCAATGGAGTGACCAAGTGAATGTAAGAATGAGACGAATGAAAGATATCACATTTCAGTTCTCTGTAGTGACTGTGACTCTTGTGACCATTTGTGGTGTCAAGGAGAGTTCACATCGACTGACTGTGCCGTTAGGATAGTATTTTTTTTCTACACTAGCTATTTATAGAATTTTCTTTTGAGTATTCACGTATTCAAAAATAAGCTTTTTGTGACTGTTGCTTAACTTTTGCACACTAGTGTATTGAACATAAATTGAAAGATCACCAAATTACCAGTTAAATGACTTTTTCCGTTTTTGAGCCAGAAAAAAGTAGTATTTGCATGTGGCTAATGGAGTTTCCGTTACACAATGGACTACTTGCAGCAACCCTAGAGGCAAAATTCGGAAGTTGACTATCCATTTCAAAAACTGTTAGACATATCTGACAAGAAAAAATTAGAAAATTCATAAATTTCGGAATTTAGTAGTAAATGACATTCCATTTGCTTCAGGAACTTAAACTTAAAGCAAAATGTTAAACTTGTCCGATTTCCGTCGATACTACAGTATTCATTAAAATATTGTGAGAAAAAGATCTTAGATATGAAATAAAACAACATGAGTAAGACCGAAGAAGCATAACTTCATAGTCTATGATTGAATTGGTCACTACTTGCTGCAGCAATGACTTTAATCTTATTAACACTAGAATGTTCGGAAATTTTATCAAACCTTAATAAAAAGCATTTTAACACCAGCATTTTTATTTAAAACCATTTCACTTATTTATTTAACTGCGTTTTCTCAAATTACAATTTAACTGATTTTACGAAAAAAATTCTGGTTCGAATAGACATTTTATCATTGGATCGGTGTTAAATCGACACCAGCTGGACGTTCTAGTGTTAGCTAATATTCGCCTTTTTAGACTTTTTATTCCTCTATATTTTCAGTAATTTTTCAAGATATGATAGCTAAATTCTTCATTTTGCCACTAGAGGCACTGCCAGAAATCTCATTGTGTATCCTGAACTCACTTTCCTATGTATAGACACCTTTTTCAAGGCTGTACTATACTCATTCACAAATTTAACGGCTGCGTAACATATTACGCATTTCCAAAATTGTTTAAAAGCAGAACGCATTTCCTTTGAAGTTATTATTCTTAAGTTTCAGAACGAAGACTATTTTTCAAAATTTACTTTCAGAACGACTCATTAACAGCCATTGTATATGTTTTTCATTCATTTTATAAAGTATTAGTAGAAAAAAATAATTCAGGGAGAGAATTGGAATAATTAATCAGCAAAATAATTAGAGTTTTATTAATGTAAAAATAGGAAAATAATCAATCGACAGTATTTAAATGAAATATACATGTTTTTTATTGTTATGAATTATACTGTATTATTTGTAAATAGATCGACGAAGTCTGGCTAGGCGGTCGTTTGAGGAACACACAAAGTGCATTTCATATGCAAACAGAATATAAATAAATAAAATACTTTACTCGAAATTTTATGGAAAAAACTAAGAGAAATATCAAAAAATACTGACCCCAACGTTTGTTCTCCTCACTCCCATGATTTCAATCCTGTAAGTTATTGTAAGTGTGGCGTGTATAAGTAAGTAATCAAATGCACTGTAAATATCACTAAGACCCAACCGATCGGCAGAATTACTTCAAATATTTTCAGATTCATGTATCAGTTTTTTGGCTATATATAATAGAGATGCAGTATACCGTCAAAACGGTTTGTAATATGAAGCCTGTTATCACTCAAATCGAGGCATACTAATTTGCTTATGATGTGTGACGTCAATCACTAGAGGGCGCTGCATCTTTCAACCAAAATTCTAACCAATCGTTCAACCCTGAACCAAAACTGAAGTTTGACTCTGAACAAACCGATAAAAATCAAGTGATTCAACGATAATTTGGACAGAGATTGTGCTAAACCCGGCTAGACTTTTTGCACGATTTTTAGCGAAATGAATTTGCCTTTATATAATTATGTGCCGTACGGCTCTCATTTGATCCAAACAAAAAAATCCCATAAGTGTTTTGAAGCGATCTGAAATGGTTTGGTTCCAAATGTAACCGATTTTAAGCTTGAATTTCTAGCTCCATTACAAAGTAGCACGTCTCCTCTATTTTTTCTTCCTATATGTATGGGTGTGAACTATGAACCGGTGTCATCCATTTTTCGATTACAAAATTTTCTTTACTCGGATATTTCTTATTTTTGTCTTTCACTAGCAACCATCAAATTTGTCACGGACAGCCTGTAGACAGCCTGTATCAGCCATGCTATAATATGTTTTAGTAAAAAAGTGAAATAAGTTAATTAAAAAAAATATGTTAATAAAAAGTGTTCTTACCGTAAATGAAATAATGCGCATTAATAATATAATGTATTGATTTCGTCATTGAAAATATGCTACAAAAAGAAAGTTATTATAATTGATAATACATAAACATAGATTAACCTGCTACTTTATTCATAATATTTCCTGAACCACAAATTCCACCGTGTGTAAATCATTAGAAATGTTTTCTATTCAAATTTTGTAAAGTGTCAAAACATTATTCAAACTGCAGTTTCAGAACAACTCATGGTATTTATTTATTTTTTTAAATTATCAGTATTTTGCATAAAAGAAATGTTTTGACAAAAAGATAGAAATAAGAGTTTTCTATTGAAATTTTCTAAAGTTATTTAAAAAAAGTGTATGAATACATTTCTAACAAATCTTGTTAGGTAATTATTTTCCTTTCTTCGTACTTGCAATAATTAAAAATAAATTCGGTATTCAATGACGACATCTTTTTATTTACTATGATGGATATGTTATTAATTTCTGAGCACTTAATACAGAAGGTTTTGATAAAATAGATAGACTAATTAGCAATTATATTGTTATTTAAAACCAGGGGACCAAACCCGGTGTTCCCAGAATACAGAACGTACTACTTGGTGTACAGAGCATAGCCGAAAATCATTTTTAATTATATATGCGAGAGAAAGTCACTAAGTAGGTCACAAAAGACAATAAAAAAAGGGAAACCAAGATACATACTTAAAAGGCATGTTTATTTCTCTATATAATCGTCATTTACATCGATACATTTGTCCCATCTCTTTATGAGTTTTCTAATACCTACTGCATAAAAGTGTTTGGACTGCACTCTCATTCATCTGTGTACCTCACATTCAACGCCTGCATCAGTCGGCTGTAGACTAAACCATGTGGACACCCTGTTGCAGTCGCTAATGCTGTCTATTGTTGTTCGTCTGTCAGCTCTAACAATTTCCTCAACCTTCCGCATTGTTTCTTCTGTAGCAATCCCAACAGGACGACCGCTTCGTTCTTCGTCAACAACTTTTAAACGCCCCTGCTCATTTTGTATAACTGTTGTCTCATAAATTAAAAATTGGCATCTTACAGTTGGACAGTGTTGACACCTGTTGGCATATTTGGAAGCAATTTATTACTAATTTCCGACCTCTCATATCGGTTTGTGACCTACATGCTGACTTTCCCTCGTATATATACTTTTAGCCCACTAACAACACCAAAAAGTATTTTCATTGGGAAAATACCGTTCATGTATTCGAATAATTTTTTAAATACATTAAAACAGGTTATTTCGTATTAGCCGCATACCAGCAGTTAATAATCGAAGAAATCGTACAGATTTTAATATTTATAGCAAAATTTCTTTATTATGATTACTTGAACGTTTATGCACGTAATTCGATTACAAATCTGTTAAATTTGAGATTTATATATACAAGAAGTTCAGGTATTATGGAATGACTGGATAAGATGGAATACTTCAATATCTAGCGCATACGATGTTGAAGCCAAGCGTAAATCTGCCAAACGACTTCCTAGTAATCCCATGAGCCACTGTGCTCAGTTCTGTTTGGATACCTGTTATTGGAGTGACGAGGTGAAATGTAAATTTTATAAAATTCGTATTAATTATAAACTCTCATTGTTAGTGACGTTAACCAAGTTCAGTATGAAGTTCAACAATTATATTTATTGCTGCGTTAGTCAGTCTTCTTCTGTGCTAACTTGTTGATGAGTGAAGATGTTATGTTTTTCAAGATGGCGTGTAGGGTAATATGAAATATCAGCTAGGCAACTGTTTAACCCTTTCAGGGGCAAGGCACTTCTATCCGCAAAATTCTGAAATGTGTGAATGACACCGGAATTTACTAACAAATTTATTTCAAAATAAGCAAAAGGTTTTGTTTAAGTACTTAATAAAAGAAAATTTTTGATTTCACTATTATGGTACCAATGTGACATTTAGAGATTAAAATTAAGTGGTCCAAAAATGAACCACCGCCCTTGAAAGAGTTAAAAACGAGTCTAAAAATTAAAGCATTTCTTCAAAGTATCTGATGATTTACAGATGATGTACTATGTTTACTCATTAAATAATTTTAGTTATTCTTTTAAATCGCGGTTTTTCTCTCAATTTTAATATTCCTTATAACCCTATTCCATATTAGCCGACTGGTTGTCATTATCTGAAAAGTGTAACTTTTTAAAGCTAAATATTGATATGTATTTTTTTTCTTCCAGTTTAAACGCATTAACTTTACTAACATTTAATGTATTTTAAATTTTATATGTTGACTTGCAAATAAAAATGTAAATGGTATTCCATAATACCCGAATTTTCTCTACTTGTTTATTTATTTAGTTAATTATTGATTTTTTTTTCAATTTCGTTATGGAACATCAGCCGGAAATAATATATTATGTTAGTTCCGGCTCCGTGTATTATTATGTTATTTCCGGAAATAATATATTATATTATTTATATTTTTTAAGTGAAAACTGGTAAATCTTCTTTAATCGGGCAGCAAGCAATAAATATTTTCTTTTTTTAAATCATGTTTGAAAATTACTTCAAAAAACATTTTTAAAAAAATAGTAAATTGAGATACAGTTATCGAACATTTGAAAGTACATTTTTTCTCTATTGAACGTTAAAAATTTTTTAATTTGTCTATGTTTAAAAGTTAAAAAAATTGCGATAAAATTAAATTAATTACTCACGTTATTGCCACCGTCAAGGACACATGTTTGTGCATAATATAAACTGGCTGTTTCTCCCGGCGTTGTCCTTGATAATATACTTAAAGTGATTGTTGAATAATTTTATATTTTTAGACGAAAATATTTTAACCTAACGTTCGAACCTAATGTTGAAAACCTAACCCCGCCGCCTTTTGCAACGTAAACCCTTGAATTTGAATCCTTTTATACTTTTAAAGAAAAATCTATCGTAATTAGCCTAAAATTGGATATTACTTTCGTATTTTGTAGCAATTAAATATGTTTTAAAACCACGTACTGAAACATAGTTTTAAAATATTGATACATAAAAGCAGAGCATCATTGATTTGAATTGTTTATTTTTAAATTCCACGAAAAAGCAAACTGCCATTCAATATTTATTTCAGAAAACTAAGAAACAACTGATGAAATACACTTTTCAAGTATGTCATTATAATGTACTGTAAGAAGAAGAAAAAAATAGTAACAAATTAAATTTACAAAATGATTATTTTCTTAACAAAAATAGAGACAAAACAATACAATGTATTTTAAATATATATATTTTTTATTACTATGAATAAAAATATTATTTATAGTTATAACCTGAAAAACATCAGAATAACATCGGTAAATTTTGAAATTCATGAATATGTAGAAAATTACAACTTTGTAATTGATAATACATTCATACGATTTTTTAATTAATATGAATAATATTATTATTCGTATTGTTAAGATCTGAAGAATCTCAGTATAACATTGGTGTGTTTTGTAAAACATAAAAAACTTAAAATTTCCTAGTTATTCTTGACATATTTTAATATTATAAATATTTTTATTTATAATTAAAACCTGAAGAATCTCAAAATAACATTGGTATGTTTGTAATACATAAACATATAATAAACTGCAGCTTTGTAATTATTCATGCCCAATTTTAAATTCTATAAATAATATTGATTATATTTAAAACTTTTAAAAATCCTCAAAGTAACATTAATATTTTTTCTAATATATAAACATATAATAAACTACAAATTTTTAATTATTCATGCCATTTTTAATGTTATAAATACTGTTGTTTATATTTAAGATATAAAAATTCTCAGAATAACATTAGTAAGTTTTGCAATACATAAACATATAATGAATTATAACTTTGTAATTATTCATACCATTTTTAAGTGTTATAAACAGTATTGTTTATGGTTAAACTTTTAAGAACCTCAGAAAATGTTTCGTAAGTTTTGTAATGTATAAACATGTATTAAACTATAAGTTTGAAATTATTTTTGCCATAGTTTTTATTAATAGGGATAATATTATTATTCATATTTATAAACTGAAGAACCTCAGAATGGCACTGGTATTATTTTTTAATACCTTAACGTATAATAAACTACAGCTTTGTTTTTCTTTTTAATTTTCTGATTACTAAGAATATTATTTCTTTTAGTTAAAATCTGAAGAGCCTCAGAATATCTTTGGTGCGTTTTATTGTACATAACCATATGATAAACTATAACCAGGGCTCGCAGCGTTCCTAAAATTTTCGCACTTTGCTACCACTAAATTAAAACGATAATCTTTGTTGTATAATTCTATTATAAAAGTTAAAAGAACGTAATATGAAGAATTCTTATTTAAAATACTGGTAGCAAAGTGCGAAAATTTTAGGAACGGTGCGAGCTCTGTATAACTTTGTAATCATTCATATCCTTTTTTCTCCAGAATGTTAACATGGAGATATGCAAATGCAATTAGCTATTCTTTCAACATCTCCATTTCCACGACAACTCAGAATATTTATTTTTAGACCACATTATCAATATTTGCATAAAAGAATTTTTTGACAAAAAGATAGAAGCAAGAATTTTCAATAGGAAAAAATTAATGGCATCTAAAAAATGTATGGATACATTTCTAACAATTCTTCGTAGATTTTAATAATATTATTATTCATAGTTATAACTTGAAGAACATTAGAATGGCATTGGTATGTATTATAATACACTAATATATAATAAACGAAAACTTTGTGATTATTCATACTTTTTTTATTATTAATATTATATTTATAATTAAAACCTGAAGATTAACATTGGTATTTTTTAATACCTAAAATTATAATAAACTATAATTTTCTGAATCTTTTTACAATTCTTTATCATTAAGAATATTATTAATTGTAGTTAAAACTTAACAATCCTCAAAATAACTTTGGTATGTTTTGTTGTACATAAACACACAGTAACTATAAATTTGTAATCATTGATACAATTTTTTGACACAATTTTAAAATGGAGATATGCAATATGCAAATGCCATGCGCAATTCTTTCCAAATCTCTAATTACAAACCAAATCATGATGTTTATTTTTAGAATTCATTATCAATATTTACGTAAATGGAATATTTTGAAAAAAAAGATAAAAGCAAGAATTTTCCATAGCAAAAATTTAAAGTCATCTAAAAAATGTATGAATACATTTCTAACAATTCTTGTTATACTTTAATAATTTTATTATTCATAGTTATAATCTGAAGAACATTAGAACGACATTGGTATGTTTTGTAATACATAAACGTATATTAAACTACAACTTTGTAATTATTTATATTTTTTACTATTATAAATATGATATTTATAATGTAAAACCTGAATAATAACATTGGTATTGCTTTTAATGCATAAACTTATAATAAGCTACAACTTTGTAATTCTGTTTAGAACTTTTCATAGTTAAGAATATTATTACTTGTAGTTAAAACTTGTAAATCCTCGAAATATTTTTCGTATGTTTTGTTGTACATAAACATATAGCAACTATAACTCTGTAATCGTTCATACTATTTTTTAACAGAATTTTAACATGGATATATGCGATATGAAAAAATGTCATGCGCAATTCATTCCAAATCTGAAGATCCATAAAAACTCATGATGTTTATTTTTAAAATATATTGTCAATATTTTAAATAAAAAAAATGCTTGGACAAAAAGATAGAAGCGAGAATTTTCCATAGAAAAAAAATTAAAGTCATTTTTAAGAGAAATGTATGAATACATTTCAAAAAATTTTTGCTAGATTTAAATATTATAATTATTCACAGTTATAACCTGAAAAACATTATAATGACATTGTTAGGTTTTGTAATACATAAACGTATAACAAACTAGAATTTTGTAATTATTAATATCATTTATTATTATTATTATTATTATTATTATTATATTTATAGTTAAAGCCTGGACAACACTGGTAACATTGGTATTTTTTCGATTGCTAAATATATAATAAACTACACTTTTGTAATTATTTTTAGAATTTTTTATCATTAAGAATATTATTACATGTAGATAAAATTTTAACATAGAGCTCTACCAATACAATGCGCAAATCTTTCCAAATCTACAGTTCCACAACAACTCATGGTGTTTATTTTTAGAACACATTATCAATGTCTAGCATAAAAGAAAGGTTTTGACAAAAAGATAGTAACAAGAATTTTCCTGAGAAAAAAATTTTAAAGTCATCTTAAAAAAAAAAAAAAAAAAAAAAAAAAAATATATGAATACATTTCTAACAAATCTTGTTAGATTTTTAGCTTGTTAAAAATGTTTTCCTTTCTTAATACCAGTAATAATTAAAAATGAATTTCGTATTTAATTACGACTTTTTTTTTCGAGAGTACTGTAAACAAAAACAGGAACGTGACATTTAACTAAACTTGTAGCTATTAAGACGTAAATCTTAGTAAAATATTTTCTTTTCCCGTACTTAACAAAAATTGCTTAGAATTTAACGATTGCAAGTAACTGACCCTTATTAAAGAGAGGGAAACGTGATGTCTGAATAGACTCTATGTCGAATTTTTTTTTATTGGTTTCTCTTGCTTATGAATTATAGTTAAAATTAATAACGAAATTCTTTACTTGATATTTTTATTTCGGTTAATTCTGTAAACTACTACATTAAAACTCGTATCAACATCATTAAATGAATTACGTAATTGGAATTTTTTTTTTAAATTGCTACCCCTCAATAAATACTATGTATTTACGCAATGATACGAGGGATGGTACGCAGAGAGTAACATGGCATTACCTTGAAAGCAAATATTCGATCTTCCACCCACTCACAAAGATTTTTTAATTGAAACGCGTGTTTTAAATTTAATATGAATATTTTTATTCATTAGCTCAAAAGTTATTCAATGAAAATTTTGAATGATTTTAAATAATGATTTGTAAAATATGACTTATTTGTTTGTAGTTTGCTAATGCATTTTCCATAAAATGATTAATTACCATTTGTTTAATCTATAATAAGTATTAAATAATCTTATGGTCTTGCTTTTAAAAAGCTCATTTACGGTGATTTTGAATTTTCAAAAGATAAATTATAGCAGATTAACGTATAAAAAGATATTGTACGCAGATGATAAATTGCCTAGTAACCTGTCCTTACGTTGAGCCCCTGTCTCCAATCTTTTACTCACTCACAAAGACTTTTTAATTGAAACGCGTGTTTTAAATTTAATTTGAATATTTTTTATTTATTAGCGCAAAAAAAATTTCCAGGAAAATTTTGAATGATTTTAAATTATGATTTGTAATGTATGGCTTGTTTGTTTGTTGATACATTTTCTATAAGCTAATTAATTACAATTTGTTTAATCTGTAATAATAAGCATTGAATAATCTCACGGTCTTGCTTTTAAAAAGCACATTTACGGTGATTTTGAATTTTCAAAAGATAAATTATGACACATTAAAGTACAAAAAAACATTGTACGAAGATGATAATTGTCTAGTAATATGGTTTACCTTGAACTCCAATATCCAATCTTCCACCCACTCACAACGATTTTTTAATTGAAACGCGCCTTTTAAATTTAATTTGATTTTTTTTTTTATTCATAAGCGCAAAAGTTATTCCACGAAGAAAAATTTAAATGATTTTAAATAATGATTTGTAATATATAACTTGTTTGTTTGTTAATATATTTTCTATAAAATAATTAATTACCATTTGCTTAATCTATATAATAATAATCTTATAGTCTTGATTTTAAAAAGCGCATTTACGGTTATCTGAAAATTTCAAAAGATCAATTACGGCAGATAAATGTACAAAAATATATTGTACCGTCGTGGAAAGAAAAGTAAACGCACTTTGCAACTAATTATAATAGAAGAAAGTTACTGGTACCAAACAATTGGTACCAGTGGTATAATATGAATTATGAAATTAATATTCGAAAAAAAATATGAATTGCAACCTACAATTTTTTTGATAGATTTATATTTATTATGTCCTGTTTTATGCGAATTCTCAATTTCAAGTTTTTCTTCCAAGTAGTTTTGTAATTATGAATAAGAAAGGTTAAAACGATGCTTTAAAGGCCACCTATGTTGTGCAAAAAAGCATAATTTGAAAAATATATATTTTTTGCTCATTTTATTGAATCATTTGAGCTGATAATAGTCGAAACATATTAAGTGAGTGAAATGGGTCTATTGGGAAGAAATAATACATTAATAGAAGTGATATAGTCATTCCGTAGCATTTCAACAATCGAGTACGGAATTTCAATTTAGATACAGCCCCTAACGTATACTCATTTTAAAATAACTAACTTCTCTTAAACTAATCGTACGAATTTCGTGAAAATTTGTAATTAGGCTAATTGAAGGGTGTAGAATTTATTTATGGTGTCAAACTTGGGTATTGCTATTGAAAAAACAAAGTTTGGGTTCGTTTTGATATGTAGATGTCCCCCTAAGAAAAGTTTAGATAAATAATTTAAAAGTAGACTTTGTTTCCAATCGTTTGGTACCAGTAACTTTCTTTTACAATAATTTGTTGAACAGTTAGTAGGGGGTCTTTGCTTTGTTTTCCACGACTGTACATACATGATAAATTGTCTAGAAAACTATTATATTAAAACTTAACTGTCTGGTTCTTTTTCAAAACTCCTCCTCTTAGAATATGGAATAGTGGACGATGAAATAAATACCACTTATTTGCCGATGGATCAGAGAATGTCATATTAACTCTCAAAAGTTAAACAATTAAATTAGTTTTAATTGTATTTTTTTTTTGTACTTTTTAATGATAATTCAGTAAAGATGGCAACTTAATTACTCCATTATTGGGGATAAAAAGGGAAGTCCGTTATCTTAGTGGCCAGTACGTCGTGCTACCGATAATATGAATAATTATCATTTGTTTATTATTTATCATCTGATAATTTTGCTTAAATGATTCTTATCTAATATTTTCGAATAATAAATTATAGCAGAATTGTGTAAAGATTTCCATGCAAACAATAATGTATCAAGAATTGTAGTTAAAATTACTAAAAAATATTCTTCACTTGTTAGGGTGAATGCACTTGCTATTGGTAATTACTAGAGCACAGCATCTGGTCGAATAACACGGTGTTATCTGATCTGACCCGACTCGCGTTTCGGGTTGTGTCGAGTTTATACAATTTTTTTGTTGTTGTTGCGCGTCGGGTTCGATTTGAGTTGGATTTTGTTTGTTCCTGATTCCGATCGGTTATGGATTGGAACTTGATTCTTAAGAGTCAGTTTCTAGTTGACCTCATTAAAAAAAAAGTCTCTACTATTTTTTTTCAGGTGGAAAACTGTTTATTTGAATATGAATGGGGCTATATAGTTTATGTTTAGCTATATAGATTTTCATCATAAAAATCAAATTTATATTTGAGACTTGTTGCACAATATTTTTTCATGATTGTATTAAATTATGGATAATTTATTTATTTATTTATTTATTTTTTTTTTGGGGGGGGGGTCGAGTAGGATTATTTCGTGTTCGGTTCGAGTTCGGATTAACGACATCTTATTTATCCCGTTTCGGGTTATTGAAAATAACATTTTAAGTAAAACCATTAACGTTTCGGGTTTTTTGTCGAGTTCTGTTCGTATCTCGGGTTAATTTTTTTTTCTTGTCGAATTCCGATCGATATTAACTAGACATTTTGTGTTCGGTTCGGGTATAATACCCAGTAGTTCATCAGTTAATATTATATCCTATCTAATAAACTCTTTTAAGTAAAGTTTCCACTGCTTGCTTTCCAGAACACCACTTATAATGTATGATCAACCTCTATATCAGCGTTACTTAATTTGTCGCAATGGATATCAATAACTTGTTTTTCTTTATAGTTAGAACAGATTTACGAGTAAACGACACAGCCACAGCGTAGACGGATATGCTACGCACAATTTTATTCGGCATTAAAAATCGAAGACAAACGTAATTTTACGATGAGAATATGCAGAAAGAGGCAGAAGAGAGGAGCACTGGCAAGCGGAAATACCCTTAACTACACTGTAAAAAGAAGATTCAATTCTACAGAAGTAAAGTTACAGAAATCTGTATGCTTATTAAAATTTTATCTGTACGCTGTACAAGAAAAGATGTAAATCTACAAAAGTAGTTTTATAAAGCTACAGAAATCTGCAGCTTTACAAAAGAATCTACTAAAATTACAGTAATCTTACTTAAATTTTATCTATAACTCCGGTTTCAGTTACATAAAAAGTTCTAGGCATCCCAGTTTTCAAAAAAAATCTTAGTAAGCTTACAGGTTTTTTGATTTAGAATGCAAACGTGTATCTGTTACATGAGCTTTTGTTGTTGCCGTTACATAAAAGGTTCTAGGCATCCCATTTTCCTAAAAAATTCTTACTAACTTCATAGATTTTTTTTTTTTACAGTGTAGATGAATAGCAACCTGTTGTGCTGCATTTATAAGTTGCATGAGATATTTCGATTGTTTTAAGGAAAATATATCTAGTTTTATTATGCATATCACGTTTCAACGAACAATTTCAAACAAATCGTAATTTAGAACGTTCTTAGAAAGTTTTTCGCTCATTGCTCCTTTTAAATTTTCGAAATTTTTAGGAATCGTCCTTAGAGAGCATTTTCATCTTAAAAGCAACCACCATGAGAAAATTTAAGTTTTTAGCCCCAGTAGTATCACAGAAATTGCAATTTTAGAGTGATTTTTAATCCTGCATTCTTCCACATATCGAATATTTTAGAAACTGTTCTGTTGAGAGAAATTACGACTTAAAAGTAACAGTCATGTCAAGTTTCTGGTTTTAACAGTCCTAAATTAATCGCGATGTAGAACGTATTAAGAACATATTTCACCTTTCCAAATGTTGGATTTTTTAGAAACCGCTCTTAGAGAACATTTTTATCTTAAAAGTAACTACATGCAAATTTTCAAGATTTTAGCCTCAATAGTGTCACAGAAATCGCAATTATAGTATTTAAAAAAAAAAATCCCTGTAGCCTTTTAAATTACAGTTTTTTAGAAATGTCTCTGTGCAAGTATTTACGTGTTAAAAGAAACAGCCTTGTTAAACTTCAAGCTTCTAACCCAAACAGTTCCAAATAAATTGTAATTTATAATATTTTAGAACGTTTTCCGCTAATTTCGTTCTTTTAAATTTCGAATTATTAAAACCGTAGAGAGTATTTAAACTTTAAAAATAGACCCACACCAATTTCTTGTTTCTAGCACATGTATTATCACAGAAATATTAATTTCAGGATGTTTTTTGCTTCTAAACCCCTTGTGGTAGTTATACCGACATAAAATATAGCCTATGTGGAAGCAGATATGATCACCAGCACTTACTATAATTATTTTTGAAATCGGGCTCCGTAGTTTTATAGCTTATCCTCTAAAATCAAACACGCACACACGTTATTTCTTTTTAATATTAGTACAGACTGACCAACAACTGATACAGTGACCCTATTTTTATTAGTTTGGTTAACTCTGTAAATTCCTAGATTAAAACTCGTATCAACATCATTAAATAGATTGAGTAATTGAATTTTTTTAATGTCTATCTCTTAATAAATACTATATGAATTGCAGGATTTTATATTTAAAACCTACTTAAATACTCACTCGACAAAAGAATGCTTCTCTTAGCTTTTTAATTTTATTCACACGAACAAATAATATACTTAGTAGATCATAGCAATTCAACTAAATAAATAATACAATATGTTACATTTAATAAATAATACAATATGTTACAATACATAAAAATTGTAATTAACCTAGAATTCTTACTTAAATCTTATATTTGGAACTCAACGGATCTTCAACCTTCATGTTGAGATAAAAATTATGGAACGCCGACAACTTCTGTTGGCACTTTTTATTTAAATCTTTTATACACGAGAATATCGCCTCATACCTTTCGATTTCTTCACGTTCCTTGTGTTATGCTTTTTCTTTTCATATGATAGAGTATGAAAATTATACTAATTAATTATACTCTTTAGTTTGTTAAGTGCATTGGTGAGGATATTTATTATCCCACATTATATATGTCCCTGTAAAACCCCGAATTCTGGTAAATCCTATGTTTCACCGGTAAATACTAGCATTATCCTACTGAGTTGGTAAAAACCCTGAAATAAACTTTTAATTGGTTTATTTGGGCACTTTTACCAAACAATTTCGGTAAATGCTAGGATTTACCAAACCTATTTAGTAAAAGTTCGAAATGAGGACTTGCCCATCTATCAGCCGATGCATGCCTCGAGATACTCTTATCTGTTCGTGTTATTTGCTGCTTGTCTTCGGGAAAGTTTAGCGGCTACAATCTGGAATCAGATTGTTTTTCTGGTAATATATTATGCGTTTTCTTTTATTTTGTGTAAAAATGTTATATTATCCAGAAAACGTTTTGTGAGCTTTTGGAGAGTAACGGAAGATTAAATACATAAAAAGATTTGAATTTTCAGTTGAATATGTGCTGGGCAACATATAACTATGATATGTTCCCGCACCATGTTGGTTAAATCAAAGTAAAATTGCGTAATTTGTTATTTCTGTTTGTATAAATATTTTTTATAAAATATAATTATGAGTGTAAAATTATAATGTTTATATATTTAAGTAAAATAGGAGTGTAAGTTCATACAAAAATTATTAAGTTGATTTTAAATATTAAATGTATATTTTTAAAAAATTGTTGTATTGTAAAATGAATGTATAATGTTGAATAGAGTTCGGATCTCAGACAACAACAATAGCCAGACGCCATGGTGTCGTTTTATGACAAGCCAATGGAAAGTGGTGTATAATTAGAAATCGTAAAATAATAAAAACGTTGGAATAAATTTATGGCCTCAATAAAAGTGTTGGGATAAATTTATGGCTTTTCAGACCACCCAAACTTTAAGGCAGATAATAATATTAAAGTATATGTAAGGGGCCATTTGCAGACTGTTAGCTAATAGGCCTATCGAAGTATAATAAAAAATCTTCTCAGATCCAATAACAGTGGACTAGACAAAAATAGTTCCACCCACTGCAGGAGTTGGTGTGCAAGAAGAATAAGGTTTGAAAAAGAGAGTCTGAAAAAAGATGTAGAGGACGCAGGAGCTCTCCTGAAAGCCCGTGCAATGAATCCTGAAAGCCCTAGTAATGACCAGGCGAGATGTACATATCGGAGTGAGCCTAAGCAAGCCTAATTGAGGATGTCTTCCTGATGTACATATCGGAGTGAGCCTAAGCAAGCCAAATTAAGGATGTCTTCCTGATGTTAAAATAAAGTGGATTGATCTACAGAGGTCCGTAGCTATGCATCATGCCATCCCGATGTTGCCGCTCTGATACGAAGCGAATTCCAGATGACATATGAATATGATCCTAAGCAACGCGACAACTCTGAATTTGATGAATAAAGGCCACCATCCCGTATATTAAAAAAAGGTACTACTTTAAACTTTTTCTTTTACCACTTAAGATCATATGAAAAATCATAAATATACTTTTCTGATATTTTATGGTAGAGAGTAATCTGAGATCCGACAAAACCAATAATTAAATAAAATTAAGGTAATTAAAAATAAAAGAGAATTATTCTTTTAGCAAAAAGAAAAAAATACAATAATTAGAGTAAATGAAAATATTGTCTTTTTCTTAAAGATTAAATATACATAAAATAATGAGAAGCAAACAAAAGTGTTGCTTTCTTTTTTTTGAATTAATATTATGTTTTTCTGTATATAGTTGTGTTCAATGTAAATAAAATATTTAATCAAGTTTTAAAAAGTTTCTGTAATTATTTAATTGATAATGTTTAAGGTGTGTCAATTTATTTTTACAGCTTAAATTTTAGTTTAATTCATAAGTGGAAGAGTTCGTCTAAATAATTCACAACGCAAACTCTTAATTTTATTCGTAATTATTTAAATTTAATAATTACATTTTGACGCGAATTATAATTTAATTTTATTAATGCTTCGCGTTGCTCTTCTACCAGAATTATGTAATTACGATCACTTATGTTATTTGAATTTATCTAAGGTATATAAAATTATATACCAATTTACTATAAGGTTGCTTGGATGATTTGGACCAATTAACAATTTTGGATGTTAATTAAATAGAAAATAAACAGGTGTAATTATCTGTCCAGCATCCCCCCCTTCATAGTAAAATGGTGCTATGACTCAGGAACGTTCATCTGAGGTCATTAGAAATAATAATAATAATAATAATAATAATAATAATAATAATAATAATAATAATAAAGGAAAATAAATTTAAGTATTATTTTAATGTCACAATTTTAAAGATATTGTAGGTATGTAAGTTTAAATGATTAAAATTTTATTAAAATTAATTTTATTATTGTAACAATAATGACACACATATAATAATTTTATATAAATAAAATAAATAATATATGTTAGCTAAAAAAAAAAAAAAAAAAAAAAAAAAAAAGGAAATGAAAAAAATAATTCTGGGATTTATAATAGGTAAATTTAGGAATTACAATTTTGTTTTTTTCTCTCTTTTCTCTTTTTGGTTGGATCTCAGTTACCATTGAGAAATAATGGCATTCACATCACAGATGACACATTTGTAAAAATAATTTTTTTATATACTGTATAAATAATAATAAGAAGAATAATAAGTAAAATTTGATAATATGTCTCGTATAAAAATGATTGAAATGTCAATAGATCATGATTTTTGAAATTGTATCACCTTGATACAAAAGAAAATTTATGAGTCGTACTACGAAGTAGTAGTACATTATTTACATATAAAAAAAATAAATAAAATAAGATTGTTGTTTCTGTAGAAAAAGACAGATATTTTTCTGTTAAATGAAATTATGTTGTTTTTTATATATACGTGTATTATAAATATTTTAGGGGTATTTATGTGTGTAAAAGAATAATCTACAAAACAACTTCATCTCCTAAGAAATTTTTTTAAATTTTAGTGCTGTTGTTTTTATGTATTTATGCAATTTAGAATATTTTCATACATATGTTGCAATATAGAGAAAAAAGTATGATAAACAGAAATATTCTGTTAAAAGGTTATGCCCAACAATAAGCGAAAATTTAAAAGGAGAAGTGTAGATTTAAATACCTCTGGAGTTAAAACCAGAGGACAGAAAAATAAAATTATTTCTCTAAATTATTCGCTACAAAAAACTAAAAAGAATACAATGACTCAACCTAGTGTTGATACGCTGTTGAATTGTATCCCCGTCTTTGATGGAAAGAAAGAGTCTAATATTAAATTTTTTGTGAACGAATTCGATAATCTAATTAAACAAACGGAATTAGAGAATGTTTCGAAACTTGCGCTCTTGAAAACGAAATTAGTCGGTAGTGCTAGAGATAAATTAGCTAACGAAGAAAATCTTAATACAGAAAAAGACTATGGTAAATTTAAAGAAAAATTAATCGATACTTTTTCTACTAAAACAAGTTTTTCTGCGGCTCAAAGCAATTTTTTTTTCTCTTAGGCAAAAACCTGCGCAGGCTATCGCTGATTTTATCAGTGAATTCAATGCGGCTGCAAAACTTTACCTAGATAAATGTGGCCAAAATATTGACAACGGTAATGGTAGTTTATTTGAAATGATAAAATTCACAAGATTTTTAGAATCAGTTAGGGCAGATTTAAGTTTGGACATTCGAAGAATGGCGCCGAAAAATTTCAACGACGCATGTAAATTTGCGAAACAAATGGAAGATGCATACAATCAAGTTGCATCAAAGGAAATTAATTCGATTACAAAAACCTCCACTGAGGAAAATTTGGACAAATTGTTAAAATTAAATATGGAAAGCGCGGAGCAAATTAAAATTTTAACTTCCGAAATAAACAATTTGAAAGTTAAAACAAAAGATACTGCATCAAGCAGATGGTGCGAATTATGTAAAAAAAATTCGCATACTTTAGAAACGTGCTGGTACAAAAATGATAATAAAAATACATATAAGGGTAGCAGAGATTTCGCAGGTCGGCATTTTAATAAAAGGTACTCTTATAATGGACAGTATCAACCGAGAGCGAATTTTAATCCTAGATTGGTTAACCCAAACCAGCAATGGCATTTTCAATCTTATGCACCCACAGGTGGTTACTATGGATATTCTACATATCCCCCACCCCCACCAAATTACTTCCCTCAGCATGTGCCATATAGGAATAGTCAACCTCAGAGTCATGCCAGTTATTATCCAAATGAGGATAAAAATGAGAATTTAAAAGAGAATGCTCAAAAGTATCCAAAAAAGTATAATAGAAAGGGTAAAACTGATGATCAAAGGGACAAGTAAGGGATATGAATTGGTATTAAAAATAAATCAAAATACATAATGAATCGAATTTCAAAATTTAAAATTTTTTCAAAATTTAAAAATAAATTTTTCTCTTTTAGGTAAAAAAAAATTGAAACAAAATTAATAACTTGCCTTTTTAAAATTCAAAATAATAATAAGAAAAAATAGGAACATGGGAACGCCAATTTGTCTCAGGGTTACAATATTGAGCAAATGTGCAGGGCGCACCCGAAAACATACTTATAAAATTATGAAATGTGCTTCACAAAACTTCAATGGAGCAGTGAAATATTTCTCTTCAGGCAAAAGTTATATATATATTTTTTTTTCGAATATGAATTAGAAAATATAAAATCTTAACAAAGCCAAATAACATTAAAACTTAATTAATTTAATAGTGAATAATGTTGGAGTAATTTTCAAAAAAAAAAAAAAGAGAGAGAATTTTTTTCTGTCTTCTATAAGGGTAGCCTTTGCTAATAGCCTTACAATTTAGATGACAGAATTTCAGAATCACTCTTTAAAATGAGTAGGTGTAAGCTATAGGTTCAGGGTAGTTAGAACAGCTTTATAGCATACTCATATATATTTTTTTTTCTTATATAAATATATGGTTGACAAGGAATAAATTATTAGTGCACTCTATATTAGGATAGCGGTCAGCTATAAGCCTAAATATAATAAAATATACAAAAAGTGCTAAGATTTATTCCGGTAGTTCAATTACAACTTATATGCTAAAGTCTAGAATTTAGACAGCAGGGATAAGTTTTATGAACAAAAGTGTTATAAAAAAAATTTAAAAAAAGGAATTTGGTGTAGCACATTGGTTTAAAAAAAAAACATATATATGTATAACAATGGACAAGGCAAGTTATTTCAATATGATTGCACACAAAATTATTGTAAAAAAATTACACAAATAAATAATTGAAGTAAAATTAAAATTTTCTCACCAAAGGCTTTCTGTATAGGGTGCAATTTTGGCCTAAGGCTGGGTATGCACCAACACCAACAAAATTTTTGTAGAAAATTTATCAATTCATCAAGGTAAATCAAGGTCATCACTTAGTTATAAATTTCAGGATTCTTGGCTGAAAAAGGAATCGAAGAAAAAATTAAGTATGGTATAATTACTAGATGTTATGCTCAGAAACAATAAAATTAGTAATATTATATTGTAAAAAGCAGCATTTTGAGTTTTATTTAGGAAAACTTTTGATTTTTAGGTTTTACACATTTATGGAGTGTCTAGCTCAGTGTATAGTTCCTAGATTTAATTCAAAAAAATAATAAATAAAAATATAAGTTCGTGTTGTTTTCAAAATAAATAACAAAAGGTATAGCAATTAGCATTTACAGTTAAAATTTATGGAATTTTCAGCAAAATTAACATTAGACAAACATAGTTTATATTATATTTAACTTGATAAGCTAATTTACTTTTATTAACGGTATTCAATTAGAATTAAAGTAGGCTTAAATCCAAGTTAAATTAATTAATAACATTGTTGTAGTGTAAAATTTTATGTAAGACTATTATATTTTTATTGTATATATAAAAATATGCGAATTTAATAATTAATAAAATGTATTAGCAAAATTATTTAATATAAATATTAAATGACATCTTGCTGAAATCAGCTAGAAATTAGATTTTTTTTTTTTAAATAAAATATTTTATAAATTTATGTTATTTTAGAATTTAAGCATTTTTTTTTCTCTTTACTTTCCCTTAGAATTAAATGCAATTCTAAATTTAACACATATAAATATACATAGTATTGATAAATTTGAGTGTGTGAGTTCATAAAATTTTTTATATATATAATTTGGCCAATTTAACATAAGGAAACAAAATAAATAAATAAATATATTTATATATATTGGCCTTATTTTTATTAAAATAGGTAGTATGGCTTAATAAATTTATTTACTTAATTTTTTTATAGTACATACAGTAATTATTTTTAAAAAACTTAATCTGTAACAATTGGGTGTAGATATTTATGAGTATACAAAGATTCTTTTCTGCTGGCAGAAATTCTTTGGTTCGGCCGAGTACTCATGGGTTACTACATACGATTTTACGTAGTAATTATCATTTGCTTTTGTATTTTTAAAATTATACAAGTGTATTAATAACATTTTTTATAATTAAATAATAATTATTAATGTTTGATTAATAATAATAATTTATTATCTTTTATTTTTTTTAAAACATATCATTAAAGTTTAGACATTAGAATTCACATACGGAATGTTAATGATAAATAAAATTTTAAATAAATAAATTTTTATTTCATTCAGTAAATAAATAAATATGAAAATTTAACAATCTTTTAAGATAGAATTGTTGGCTAAATAAATAATAATTAAGGACACAAAAATTGTTCTCTTCTTCGTCAATGGCATTTTCTGACAACACTATTTAATAGTATTAAATGAAGGTGCATTTTAAGGTCAGCGTAATGCATGTTTTGCATTTTGAGAGGCCGTAGAAGTCATATTTCCGTGTTGTTTACATTTTAATAGTAAACAATATCATGAATCAAAATTTGTGTTTGTTAGAAAGGTCTAAAAATATACAATGTAATCAGTTAAAGAAAATTATATGCATTTTTTTTTTAAATCCTGAAAGGCAATTTGGTTTAGATTTGAACCTGACAGCATAAAAAGCCACGCTCGCTTCAGTCGCAGTATGAGGCAGGAGAATTTAAATGCTAGAATCACCATTTTCCCCTACAAAATAATAAAAAAAAAGCAGAAGGTTTACATTAGATATGATACAAATACATACACTGTTTATGCATAGATTATGTTTAAAATTACATACATGCATGCACAGTTAGTTAAGAAGAAAGTATATCAAGAAATTATACTAATTAATAAGGTAATTACAAGCATGAAATGGTTTTAAATAATACTTTGGGAAGTCGTAAAATTTTGTCACAGCACAAATCACCTCGCAGAAAGTGATTAGTAGCTTGACCAACCCCACGTTTCGAAAGGATCGTGGACGGTCAAAAACTGGTTTTATTCTCCTCTCCTTCTTCCTCTCTTTTTTTTTTCTCGTATCGGGTAAAGTTGGAAAGCATTACGTAATAATATATTAAAGGAGATGAGATAGCTTGTATATGTTGGCGTATCATACATGTTAGAAGTAACAAATAAATAAATAAAATAATGTAACCAGTTTGTATACAATATTTTTCTGATTATAATTTGAATACATCAGATTAATTATGTGAAAATTTAACATGTCATATTACAAGCATTGTATTTACTTTTATTCAGTATAAAATGTGTTTTAAATGAAACACTGTGTCATAAGGTTATATGTGAGGAAATAATATGTCAAATGTGTATGCCATTATTTTTCTTGTAATTAGGTTTATTTCGGCATATTAGTTTCATACAAAATTATAGCTTTGAATGTATTTTGGGCACTTAAACTGTAAAGTTACAAAATTATTAAACATGTGTGTGGTAAAGAAAAAAGGCTTCGAGAAAGACGTCAGATTTTCAGTACAGAGGTCTTCTATAAATGTGAATGTCAACAGACAACTATGCTATCATGTGTTGAACTTTCTGTTATGAAAAAATAGAAGAACTTCTTATAAAATATACCAGAACCATTGATAATTGAACTTTACAGACTTAGTTCAAAAACTGTGTAGATACACAGTCATATGGACACGTACATTCTTTTATACTTTACAAAAAAAAATAAAACCAGCAATCAGTTTTTATTTTTTTTTCTAACCACCGGGAGAGATGCTGGGCAACATATAACTATGATATGTTCCCGCACCATGTTGGTTAAATCAAAGTAAAATTGCGTAATTTGTTATTTCTGTTTGTATAAATATTTTTTTATAAAATATAATTATGAGTGTAAAATTATAATGTTTATATATTTAAGTAAAATAAGAGTGTAAGTTCATACAAAAATTAATAAGTTGATTTTAAATATTAAATATATATTTTTAAAAAATTGTTGTATTGTAAAATGAATGTATAATGTTGAATAGAGTTCGAATCTCAGACAACAACAATAGCCAGACGCCATGGTGTCGTTTTATGACAAGCCAATGGAAAGTGGTGTATAATTAGAAATCGTAAAATAATAAAAACGTTGGAATAAATTTATGGCCTCAATAAAAGTGTTGGGATAAATTTATGGCTTTTCAGACCACCCAAACTTTAAGGCAGATAATAATATTAAAGTATATGTAAGGGGCCATTTGCAGACTGTTAGCTAATAGGCCTATCGAAGTATAATAAAAAAATCTTCTCACATCCAATAACAGTGGACTAGACAAAAATAGTTCCACCCACTGCAGGAGTTGGTGTGCAAGAAGAATAAGGTTTGAAAAAGAGAGTCTGAAAAAAGATGTAGAGGACGCAGGAGCTCTCCTGAAAGCCCGTGCAATGAATCCTGAAAGCCCTAGTAATGCCCAGGCGAGATGTACATATCGGAGTGAGCCTAAGCAAGCCTAATTGAGGATGTCTTCCTGATGTACATATCGGAGTGAGCCTAAGCAAGCCAAATTGAGGATGTCTTCCTGATGTTAAAATAAAGTGGATTGATCTACAGAGGTCCGTAGCTATGCATCATGCCATCCCGATGTTGCCGCTCTGATACGAAGCGAATTCCAGATGACATATGAATATGATCCTAAGCAACGCGACAACTCTGAATTTGATGAATAAAGGCCATCATCCCGTATATTAAAAAAAGGTACTACTTTAAACTTTTCCTTTTACCACTTAAGATCATATGAAAAATCATAAATATACTTTTCTGATATTTTATGGTAGAGAGTAATCTGAGATCCGACAAAACCAATAATTAAATAAAATTAAGGTAATTTAAAAATAAAAGAGAATTATTCTTTTAGCAAAAAGAAAAAAATACAATAATTAGAGTAAATGAAAATATTGTCTTTTTTTAAAGATTAAATATACATAAAATAATGAGAAGCAAACAAAAGTGTTGCTTTCTTTTTTTTTTTGAATTAATATTATGTTTTCTGTATATAGTTGCGTTCAATGTAAATAAAATATTTAATCAAGTTTTAAAAAGTTTCTGTAATTATTTAATTGATAATGTTTAAGGTGTGTCAATTTATTTTTACAGCTTAAATTTTAGTTTAATTCATAAGTGGAAGAGTTCGTCTAAATAATTCACAACGCAAACTCTTAATTTTATTCGTAATTATTTAAATTTAATAATTACATTTTGACGCGAATTATAATTTAATTTTATTAATGCTTCGCGTTGCTCTTCTACCAGAATTATGTAATTACGATCACTTATGTTATTTGAATTTATCTAAGGTATATAAAATTATATACCAATTTACTATGAGGTTGCTTGGATGATTTGGACCAATTAACAATTTTGGATGTTAATTAAATAGAAAATAAACAGGTGTAATTATCTGTCCAGCAATATGTCATATATCTGCATAAGGAAGTGCAACAATATTAACCGCATATTTCCAGAATTTTCTACTAAGTTCATCAATTATTTCGGACTTTTACCAAAAGAAGTCGGTAAATCATAGCATTTTTCTAAATGGTTTGGGTAAAAGCCTAAAATGGAAACATTTAGAAGCATATTTTGGTCTGTTATCAACCCAATTTGGTAAATGCTATTACTAGTAAAACCTGGGATTTACCAAACTTCGGGCTTTTACAGTAACATATGAGGACGTGAGTTTGAAAACTTGCCTTATCCAAAATTTAAAAAACCGTGTTTTCCCAATCAATATATTCTATTCGCAAACATTCAGCGAAAAGGATCCAACAATATGCAAAAAGAACTAGCTTAATCATGTATATCTGCCATTGAAAATTTTTGGTTTACAATGAAAAACAGTGGATGCAGTAAGGGGCTTTTTACAATTTCCCAAAATTTGATTTTTGGGATAAGGCGAGTTTTTAAACTCACGTCCTCGAATAAACGTATTTATGAGAGTTGATACGCAATGTTTGTAATATGGTATTGTCTAGAAATCATGTTTAAAACAGTAAAAAAAAAAAAATGATGTATTATTTATAATATTTTCGTAAATCAAAAAATACCGGGGGTCCTAAAAGTTCCCGTACTCAAACTTAAAGAACTCATTGTCCTTGATTCATTTTCGAAATATTAAATTTTATTGTAGCTTACCCATTGCATCAATTCGTATGTTTTTATCGTTTCGTTCTTTTCTCGCTCAACTGGTGCGAGAATAAAGTTCTATGCTATTTTGTTCTTCATAGTGAAATGAGTTTATCATGCATTCAGAGAATTGAACTGCTCGAAACATATTTTGAATGTAAATCGCATGAAAGGTGCGAAGATGTTCGGCGAAATAAATATCCAAATGATGCAATAACGAGCAAACGAGCAAAGATATACTATGTCGGCTCGTTCGAAGATTTCGTAATGCAGGTTCGGCAAAGTAGTGAAAGGCTGAACCATTACTCAAAGGATACAAGAAGTCACTCCCAGCATGTTGCACATGTTTCTACAAACATGTACAAAATGAGTTCAGATTTTCCTCTTTTAAAGAGGTGGCCTTTTTGTAAATGATTATAAATGAAAGTTCAGTATTTTTTCCTATGTGATGTTAAAGGTGCTTTTTATCATTAGCAGAAAAGTAGTCGTTTTAAGGTTTGTTGTTTTGTGAATAATAAATACATATGTCGTCAGCACGGGAACTTTTAGAACACTCTGTACATTTTTTTATTCCTTTTTTATAAATCATAATCACCCTATTTTTATATTTTACTCTGAAATTTTATAAAAGTTACCCATAAAAAAGATAACTATCATCATACTTTTCGGTTTTAGGATTCTTTATCCACTATCTCCTGGGATATTTATCTTTAGTGCATTCACCGCACTCAGTGAAAAATATATACTGAAAGTTCAAAAATTAGTTTCACAAAAGAAGCCTTTCCTGTTCTTTTGAAGGCGAACTTTATTTATTCTTTCTCAAAGAAAAGAAAACGGGCAAACAAATGAAAATACCGCTTGAAACGCAGTTTTCTTATTTCCGTGTAAATGTATTTTCGAGCATGACTTTGAAAAATACAGATAGCGATAGGCACATCTAAGATATTTACAGAAACTGAGAATAGAAGAAGAAATATTGTGGATAAATATAAATTGTAGCAGAAAATATGTTAATAAAAGTTCGAGTATGTTACTACGCGTAACAATATTTTTTTAGAAAATTGCATGTTATAAAATTTCTGTGGTGGCATATATGTATATATATATATTAAGTCTAATTAGCCTAAAATTGTAGTAGACTAGTAACTCTCTTATAATTTTGGCTCTAGTGTTTTGAATGTGAACGTGATGTCAAACATTGCGTCATTGATGTCAAACCTGTGTGCGCAGGAGCGACATTTGTACTTTCTTTTATTCTACGAGAGTGATTTAATAATTACTGTCCCGAGTGTTTATAAAATATTTGTATTGCGATGGTTGATGTGGAAGTTCGAAGCCAAATGTCTTAGATGCCTATATGCACAATTTCAGAAGTATAGCTGCTATTTTAACAGACATTTTTTTTGTTTTTTGTGTGAGAGGTCGCACCTAACTTGAAAGGGGGGGTTGGGGGTTTGACAGTGAATGAGACGTGGCTACTATCGTTTGGACTCGAGATCATAGTGATGTAGTCACGTCTCATCCACTATCACAAATCTATCACAGAACTGCTTCAGGTCTGGCCCCATAAGCTCCAAACCAGCCTTTCCCCGCACCCCCCCCCCTTTCAAGCTAGATGCAACCTCTCACACCTAAAACGAAAACATATGTTAATATAGCAGTTACAGTTCTGAAATTGAGCATATAAGCATCTAAGACATTAGGCTCCAATATTCCACATCAACCATCTCAGTACAAATATTTTATATACACTCGGGACAATAATTATTGAACCACCCTCGTAATTTTCCGAAGTGTGTTTGGAGATCTTGGAATCTACGGTTTCTGGTTTTCACTGTAAATTTATGCAAATGAGGCATCGTGGCTCAATCTGCAGAGAATAAAATGAGAAGCGAAAATTTGTATTGCCAGATTTGGGTAGAGTCCTGCCTCTCCGAAATATAAGGCCTGTAATTGAAGGATAGAAGCAGATATTTTGGCACGTGTTAAGTGAATTGAAAGATTGCTGAGTAAGCGGTTGTTGCTTGATAAGATATTTTGGTTAATAGTTTGAGAAGGTAAAATGTTGGGTGGTTTTTTCTCTTCTTCTAATTTTACACTCCACTTTTAATTTACTCAAATAATTTTCACCAATGGCATTAACTTGACCTCACATTTTTAAACAAGGTGTGAGCAGTTTACCACAAAATAGATGTTGTTACCAAAGAAAAGAAACTAAAAAAAATAAGCAAATATGCTTTGAGAAATATCACTTTAGTAAATTGAAATTTAGAGCAATTACCAACAAACAAAAACAGAAAAGCGAGGAAATACATAAATTAACTTTAAGTATATTAAAATGTTGCCATTAGAAATTGCAAGATTAAACCTTAATTCTTTAACAGTAACAACACCCTCAACCATTCACAACTTATGAAGAGAATACCACCAACACTACTGGATTTGAAAACATGAGACATTCATAATAAAAAAAGGAAAAGTAAAATTTGATTACCACAGAGCCAGAAAGGTGAAAGGCAAACTCTTAAGTCTGCACCAATTTTAAACAATATGTTTTAATAATTTAAAAGGATGGAATAATAAAATTATGACTGCACTTTATATTCTCAAATCCAGGGGCCAAATAATCGTATAGTGTCATAAGCATTGAAAACTATAAAATCTGATGAATTTCACTTCTGACAAAGTTCTTTCTTAAGCCACTCATTTATGTATCAAAATTTGTATTAATTATTCCAGTGGCTACCTAGATTTCAGTATTTATAATTTTTTTTTTTTGAAACAATGCTTACTCTTTTCAGAAGTTAATTACTTATATATAATACTTTACTTTTTCTCTTTTTTTTTTTACTGAGGGAACACATGTGCGACTGAATTTCCGTCTAAAATGGATCTTGTTACCATATTACCTAACTCCTTAATTTAAAGAACTTAAGAATCAACATGAGTATAACCAAATAAGTAAGTTAATAAGAGGGGTAATACACATTAAAATTAATCCACACAACACTCATAAAATGAAAGGGAAATGCATAGTAAGCATAAAAGCCATTAATCAAAAAAAAGGTAACAAAACCCTCAATTCATTTCGCACAGTATTCCTCCTTCAATACTTAACCTTACTACTGATACAGAGTTAAAAGATCTTAAGATTCTTTAGTATTTATTTCATTTACTAATGCGATTAAAACCTTTTTTTTTATTTTAAAGATTAATTTAGTTGAAAGAGAAGTAAGCAAAGCAGAGCAATACATTTGACATCATTTTATTAAGAAGAATTTAATATTATTTTTGCCAATATTTTGCAGTGAGATTTTAGTATAAAAAATCAATTAGATACATGACAGGGTTTAACTCAAAATAGTTTTTAATTTAAAAGACTCGTTTAACTATTATCATATTGCAGAAAATTTTCAATACATCAAAAACTCAATTAAATATTTAGCAAAGAATACCTCAAAATAGTTTTCACTTTAAAATAGCCATTTTAACACAGCAAATTGCGAGGGTATTTCGATTCCTTCTAATACTTTTGACATAAATAAATATGTAAGAGATAATCAAAACAGCACAGAAAATTCTACTTACATTAAAGGCAATTAAATAGAAGGTGTAGGCTATAACATCATTTTACTCTTCTTTATTTTTTAATCTATTAGGCAGTCCTTCTAATAGGGTGGAGACAAGGTCGATCGGTGTATACTTTTCTTTAGACGAATGGATGTTGGTATTCTCACATTGAAACTATTTTTGTCCATATTAACTCTTTCTTTAAACCCAGGGTAACCACGAACATCACAGACAGTTCACAAAAGGAAAAATCGTTCAAGGGATCACCTATCAACTTTCAATGAGGATGTACTAAACCATCATTTCCTCTACGATTTCATTACACACACATATCCAGTTTCTATGCCGCGAATCTCTTCAGATGTACCTGAATTCTGAAATCAAGGCGATGATAAGCACATGCTGATTGCGTTTCGTTAATTTCAGAGAATGTCCATAGGTTTTTTTTCTTTTAGTTTCTTAAGACAACATGAGCTTCTAAATCTTCAATCTTAAAGTAAACATAAATTTTGTTCCAACGGTGTTAGTGGGATCAATCATGGTTGCTGCTGTACCCACGCTTGGTAAACACTCTATTCTTTAAAGATAGCAGGACAATATCAAGTCCTTTTTCTTGAGAGACTATTTTCTTCTCTCCTAGTTTTAACAAATCCTAAACATAATCTGACCACTGGTCAGGGGGAGGGCTAAAAGAAAGCCTCCTTTCCCCCTACCCCCACTCACTAAGAGAAAAATATCACATCTTTACTTTCGGAAAACTCCTGCCTTAACTAACTTTTTCCCCGTATCGTGTAATAAAATTCCACACGTGCACTACTACTTGCTGACGTCAGACGCTCCTATTCGCTAACCTGGTAGGGTTCAACCACTTATCTAAAAGGGGGTGTAATCCACTTTCCACCTTATACACTTTTTCTAATGGGTCACCCATCTTTAAATGCCAAGCAAACTATCTTTTCTCACGGCAGTATCCCATAAAAATTTCCAAAATTGTCTGTATGACAATAACTTTTAAAAGGAGGGTTATAAAATTGCACCAAGAATTATACTTAAAAGGCTCATAAAATTTTATATACATGGTTGGCCACCCAAGCAGGCTTTTAGGCTGTGATGATAAGCAACACAAAATTGTGGGAGAATGCATCCGCAGATTTTTTCCCGCGCTCACTTTATACTAACAAAACGGGGTTGCCATTGTCACAGGGTGCACCTGTTACATTTCCACCCCCCTGTTTGGTATCGAGAAACACTGCACTCTTTTTTTTCTTCTTTTTTTTTTTTTTTTTTTTTTTTTTTACTCTGCCTCAAAACATGAAACAAATACGCAGAACAATATTGTACTTTAAGAGTTCTAACAAAGATATAGGGGGTGTATATAAATACAATTTGATAATATTTAGGTACTGGAATATTTTTAAATATACTGTAACATGGCTCCCCTATCTCAAAGAAAAACAAAAATTTTTTTGGAAACACCAAAAAAAAATTCTTTTTTTTTTTTTTTTTAAAGAAACGAAAACTTAACTCCTTTGCGGAGAACTCGATTTTCCCACTCAAAGTTAGTTAATTAAGCATATTAAATAAATAATAAAAAAAAATGGGAGAAGCGAAAATATAAGTATGTCCATTGCAATGCTGGGGTATCACCGACATGAGCACTTGATACTCGAACAAATCAAACAGCGACTCGAAGAGTCTCGAAGCACGACATACCTGACACACCACTCTGCACAGTTCGGAATGCGCAATATGAGCTGCTTACAATGAATCGACTGCCTAAACACTTCCTTAATAGACAGGAACTTTAAGTTGAATAATCTAAAAAAAAATAGTTAAATATTAAGCCATAAAAGTAATCTACAGCCAGCTGAATTCCAATCCCAGCCTTCATACTAGCACCCAGTATCTGCACAACATAATATTTACCTATAATTTTACCTGTTTATACTTTTGACCTAAACATGTAGACAGTGAACTCTCATTTTAGTACTACTACTACTCTTACTGAATGAACACCACACCTGACCATACATGCCCATTACATCTGCAATTGAGCCTAAAAAAAATTCTAAAATAGAGAACTCTCAATTAATATGGAGGAATAAATATGTGAAGGACTGCCAACCGGTACTTACACATATGCATAAACATCAATTAGACACAGGCTGGAGATGCAGATGCATACACATAAAAAATCAAATCTTTTGCAAAACACATAACAGTATCTGATTCATAACTAAAAAAAGATCATTGAAACTAACTTACAGCATTAACATGATATTATATACATACATATGTTTAAATAGAAAAACATCAATAACATTACAGGGTGTGTAAAATTTGTACTGTGAAAAAAAAATTTGTAACCCCTATCGTGACAAAGTTCATTGTCCAAAGGGTGGGGTTTTAACTTGAAATTTACAAATGCACTTACAGACCATTTGTGCAAACAGTGTATGTCTGCAGTTCTGTACTAGGAATACACTACCCATAGCTTAGAAAAATTTATCAAAAGGCAAAAATAAACTACACAAACAATGCAAGGATGGTGATGTATTGTCTACAATCATCCAATAAACATGCCTACCAAATTTAATCAAAGAAGAAAAAAAAATTTAACAGGAAAGAATAATAATAATAAAATAAATAAGGAGAATTTATACATTTACTCATATTTACAGCTAAAGAAAATAAAACATGTAAAGCATAAAGAACATGAGCGTGTACTAGTATGGCAGTAGATAACTCACATCAAAAACACAGAGAAGTATAAACATAATACCATTCCGAAAATTTTGCAAAATACCCCAAAATTTATTTATTTCTGAGAGAAAAAAAAATTATCTATGTAAAAGATATTGGATACACAATACAAAATACACTTAACTAAACGTAAGTAGACATTTAAACATATCGCTTCAGTTGCAGCACCTAATTTTCAAAACACACCTGAAAATTTCAAACTCCCCAAAATTAGCTTAAATTTTGGCTAAAATTGGCTAAAAACTTTTTAGAAAACTGGTGCGGAACGGTATGCAAGCCATAATATAACACAAAACATAAGAATTTTCAAACAGGACATATAAAGCTCCAAAAACTGCTACTAATATTTACGGACGACAAATCAAAACAAACCCATTTTGAAGCTTCAACATTTTCGATATTGAGTTTTAAATTAAATACATTTACCTAAAAACAGATTAAAACACATATAAATACAAATTAATTAAAATATATGTACAGAAAACATTAAAAAAAACAACAAATAAAATCGTTACTCCCTATAATCTGGTCGAACACTTCTATCCCGAAACGAATATTCGGTTCGTGTAGTCGACCTGGATCGACTGACGCGTTTCGATTTCGCGGCAGTTCGTATCGAATCACCCGACGTCCCTGCATTGTTGCTATCTGGATGATCAATTTCGTCCCTGACCCTTTCAGCAACGCTAGATGCATCTGGTGAGCAACCTAAACATTCCCCTCCCGGTGCAATCTCTGGTTGCGATTCTACTCCTCCCGGAGCTTCCTGCGGTTGCGGGGAAAGAGCAACAATTTCCGTTGGATCACTACGTGCGTCATCGGGAGTACTGCCTCTATTTTCATTAGTTTCGATTTCCCTGGTGCTTTCACTTACATTACGTTGCATTACAGGGGGCGGTACCCATGCATAGCATCTCCTACGTGTACTAGTGCGGGGGTGGGTTGCTCACTCGCTACTCTGAATCGGTTCTGTTTCATCGATGGGCGGACTGTGAATCGAATCGCCATTAGTCGTTTGTTGTTGTTGTGGATTGTTTTGGTCTGCAATTGTTCTGTTTTTGAATAAAGTGAGCCTGTCAATATGCACAACTTGAGTATTTTTCGGGTTAGCAACTAGCGCGATTTTAAAATTAACATCATTTAACTGCTCTATTATAGTGAAAGGACCATTATTTAACTTACTTAATTTTTTTGTATGACCTGGCTCAATTTTAGGTGTGTAAAGCCACACAAGATCACCCACTTTTAGATTTTTACAAACTGCTGTTTTCTCTCTGTACTTTTCTTGCTTCTCAGCTACTGAAATAAGATTGTTGTGAACTTCAGCATACACTTTTTGAAGGGCGGGGATTATGAGTTCACAAAAAGATGGTGCATCGTTGTAATTGATTCTAGGTGGTTGTGAAAATAGACTATAGGGAAGGTTTAGGTTTCTTCCATACATTACGGCTGCCGGAGTAAGTTTTGTTGAAGAGTGTACAGCAGTACGCATTGCAAGAAGGGCAAATTTAAGCTTAGTATCCCAGTCAGATTGATTTTCATTCACAATATGAGAGAGTGCATTTTTTAATGTACGATTTTGGCGTTCGATCTGGCCATTGCTAGAAGCATGATAGGAAGTTGTTCTGATATGCTTTATGCCAAACATATTGTACACATGTTCAATCGCTTCTGATATTAAGTTTTTACCATTATCTGTTGTAATATAACACGGTGCTCCATATCGCGATATGAAATCAGCCAAAGTGTCTGCTATCACATCAGATGTGATCCAACTGACAGCATATGCTTCTGGCCACTTTGTAAACGAGTCAATGTAGGTAATTATATACTTATTTCCAGAAAAGGTCTGTGGCAAGACTCCAATTATATCTAAGTGTACTTTATTAAGAGGGAATTGGGGGGTGGGAAGACGTTGCAGTGGTGCAAGATGGTTTGCCTTATGGGCTCTTTTTTCTTGGCAGCTAATACATGATTCCACTAGGTGCTTGACATCTGACGACATCTCCGGCCAGTAAAAATGCTCACGGATGCGGTCAATTGTTCTTTGGAACCCCTGATGACAGGCAGCTAGAGAGTCATGTGTTAGAGTGAATACTTGTAAAATTAATGCTTTAGGAACAACTAATTTGATAGGATTATTTACAATTAAAGAATCTCTCGTATCTTCACATACTAGGATATCATCTCTAAAAAAAAACTTCATGTATTTAGGTGAAATTTCCAAACCTTGCTTTAATTTCTTTACAATCTCACAACACTTCTTGTCCGCTTTTTGGCATTCACTAATTTTTTCCATAAGGTTGGAGTATGGTTCAAAGGATGTCTCTTTAGCAACTTGAATATTGAAATTGCAGCTGACTGCACATGTAGGCTCGTCTACCTTAACAAAACGGGATAAAAAGTCTGCCACACTATTACATTTACCACGGACATAACTTATAGTAAAGTTATAGTCTGATAGAGTACAAATCCATTTTGCCATTCGTGACGTCGGGTCTTGAATCTTTAACATGAAAGTTAGTGGTGCATGATCTGTATAAATGGTGAAATGAGTGTTGGCAAGGTAGCATTTAAAATGGGCAGTGGCCCAGACAAGAGCAAGAAGCTCCCTCTCAGTGGCCGAATATCTTACCTCAGCATCTTTGAGTCTCCTGCTAGCAAAGGCAACAGGGTGTATCATCTTGTTCTCGTCAAGTTGTGAAAGGACTGCCCCTAGAGATTCACTACTTGCATCTGTATATATAATGAATTCTTTGTTAAAATCTGGCAAGGTGAGACATGGTTTTGAGATAAGCGCTTGCTTAAGATCCTCAAATTCCTTTTGGGCTGCCTCATTCCAGACAAAAGGCCCAGTTTCTTTAGTTAAATCTATTAAATTAATTGCTCTTTTAGTAAAATCTGGGATAAAACGCCTGTAAAAAGAAAGTGTGCCGATAAAAGATCTGACACCTTTACGAGTAGTAGGAGGTTGCGATTTTTCAATAATTTCAATATTTTTATTAATGGGAGACACTTTGCCACCATGAATTTCAAAACCAAGATATTGAATTTTATCTGTTAAAAATTTACATTTGCTAGGTTTAAGTTTTAGTTTGTGTTGGCGAAGCCTTTCAAATACAAGATTGAGTTTCTTGATGTGAGACTCAATGTCTTTCGACGAGACCACTATATCATCAATGTAGACCAAAATACCCAAGTTTCCTAGGTCCCCCAAAATGGCATTCATAAGTCTTTGGAACGAATTTCCAGAATTCGCCAAACCGAAGCAGTTGTGGGACCACTCAAATAATCCTTTATGTGTTATAATGGCTGTCTTATGCTTGTCCTCAGGTCTAATAACTTGTTGAAAAAACCCACTCGTGAGATCAAGATTTGAAAAATATTTAGCACCTGACAAAGAATCTATAGAGTCTGTGATATTAGGAATAGGGTACGCATCTTTTACCAAATTCTTGTTAAGCTTTCAAAAATCGACAGCTAGGCGATAACTACCATCTGCTTTTTCCACTAAGATGACAGGAGAGGCAAATTCCGACATTGAAGGTGACAAAATATTAGCTTCTAACAAAATATTCAATTGATCCTCCATTTCCTGGCGCAGTTTGTAGGGAAATCTATGAGCTTTGCAGCGAACCGGTTTGTCAGAAGTTAAGTTTATAGTATGGGGAATTGTGTCACATCCGGGTAAATCGAGTACAGAGGCTGCAAACACATCTGTATTTTTATCAAGGAATTCTTGCATTTGAGTTTTTAAAGGAGGTGTTAAGTGATCCAAATTAATTTCTGAATTCCACTTTAAATCAGCGTGATCAAAGTCTGCTATTGGGGTGTCAAAATTTACATTACAGGTTAAGTTACATTTATTTGGAGTTGAATTACATTTACTTGAAGTTAAATTACATTCATCATGAGTTAAATTTAAGTTATCTGTACATTTAAGAATTTTAGCTACAAACGTTCCTTTATTTAAGTGAATCATATTGTCTGAAAAATTAGCAAAAGATAAAAATAAACCATGCTCTTGTGTGCAAATGGTTCTGGAAATAAGGAGGCCTTGATGCAAACTCCTAGCAAGGGGTTCTAACATTATAGGATCATTTACGCTTACATTTAATTCTTTACTACACTTAACATTTGTCAAAATTTTAGTTTGGGGAGGGATTGTTATTTTATCACATAATGCAGCTATACCTATGATGGTTTTGTCATTACTCTCATTTTCATTAACTTTATTTTCACTTTCACTATTCTCATTGTCATCACTTAAATCCTCCTCAATATCAGCAATTTGCACCGCATCAGGTTTTTTTTTCTCCTCCTTGCTGTACCCTACCTGCGTCTTGCGAAATAAGGTTTACTTGGTGAACAGGAGTATTTGGTGGTATATTGTGGTTATCTATGGTACTCTCAACTTCCTCGGTGACTTCCTCAGTTTGTAAGTCACTATTACTTTCATTTAGTAACTTCTTTTGCTCTCTACTACCTAATTCTTCCTTCTCATTACTTATGGTACCCTGAACTGCCTCTATACCACTACTACAGACTACTTTTTGTTCACTATTAGCTTTGTTTACACTTTTGCATTGGTAGTTCTCACAAGTAAATTTCCCACAATTTGTACACATTTTTGCTATATTACATTTACATTTACAATTACATTTACTAGAATTATTTACAGCATTATTTACAAAGTTTTGATACAATTTGGTACTATTCTGACACTTTTCTCCATCCTCGGTTACTGTGCTAATACTATGGCAACCTGAATTTCCCTCAACTTTGGAATGATCCTGGTCTTCAGTTGTTTGTTTACCTTGTGTTTGTTCAGAGCTTTTAAGACTGACAGTATTATTTGAACAATCAATGGTAACTCTGTACTTTTTTAAGACTGACAGTATTATTTGAACAATCAATGGTAACTCTGTACTTTTTTAAAAAAGGCATTCCTAAAATGGCAGAAAATTCATCCGCCAGTTTCCCTGGGACAACAAAAAATTTAGCACTGCACAGAATATCATTAATTTTAAACGTTGCTACCACACATTGATTTAGATTCATTTTCTCGCCAGTTACAGTCACAATAGGTGTGCAACATTCCTCTACGTTACTCTCCAAAAATAATTTAGCATAGCACTACTCAAAAGATTTATCGCAGATCCAGAATCGCATAATGCAGTGATAGTTTTATTATTTACAACCATACTCGTCACTGGGAGACTGTACACTTGTGGGGAAAAAACACTATATACTGGGGTGGAGTCGTTCGGCTTCTGGGGGATCAGTCCGACCATCTCAGATCCAGCCTTATTTAGTTTAAAGGTATTTTAGGAGCACCCTGTGTATTGCTGTCACTACTAGGTTGATTTACATTTACATTATTCGTTTGATCCCTATTACTATTCCCTTGATTATCATGATTATCTGTACCCATATTGCTATAATCATTCCTATCCCTATCACTATAATCATTTCTGCCCCTATTGTTATTACCACTTCTACCCCTACTTCCCCTATAGTTAAAATCCTGTCTATCTCTACCATTATAATTATAATCATTTCTGTCTCTATTTTCCCTAAAATAAGTATTATCAGGTTGGCCAGGATACCCTCGATAATTGTTGCCATAGCCCCCACGGCCCCTATAGTTACTAAACCTGCCCCTACCATAATTGTTTTGATACCTAGCTTGCGGGCAATTTCGTGCAAAGTAGCCTATCTCAGAACAGATGTAACACGAAAAATTACGCATCTTTGTTCTTTCCTGGCTCTGCATCTCGCTCCGTTTATCATTACTTTGCACCAAACTTTCGATTTTCGCTGTGAGTAATTCTACTTGTTCCCTTAGTTTATTTATTTCCTGCTGTGACTGTTTCGATTCGCTTTTTGGGTGCACAGCGGCACACGCTACAGTTTGTTGTACACACTGAGGTGTAAAAGGGGTACTAACGTCATTTTGCAGATTGTAGAAAGGGTTTACACTAACACTCCTACATGCCTTTTCTTCTAAAAGCGCAACTCTGAGGATTTCTTCGGGTGTCTGTGGATTTTTTGTGATAACCCCCCTCCTAATTTCAGGGGAAAGGTTAGGAAGGGGCATCGAGTGCAAAATAGCATTCCTATTTTTTTCTACTACATCACCCTGCAGCCCATCAATATCCAACGCTTTAAGCGACATATCATATGCCCTATCATAGAAATCCTGCACTGACATATGGGGTGTTTGCTTGAAACTGAAAGAATTCGAGAGTGCTACATCCGGAGTGATATGGTGGGTATATCTTTCCTTAAAAATTTTTATAATATCATCTACTGTTTTTCCCTTATTAAGCTTATATAATCTAGCTGCTCCCCCATTTACTCTACTAAACAAAGCAAACTTTTTTCCTTCCTCTTCCCATTTGAAAAAATTAGCCAAACTATCAAATTTTTCAAAAAATTCATTGAAGGGCACTGAATTTGCCTCACCGCTAAAAGGTGGAATGGAGGAAATATTTTCCATAAGTGCATTCTTCTTTTGGACCAGTGCAAAATCTTTGATGTGATCGTCAGTAGCCATAATTAGTATAAGAAAATTTCAAGACGGGTGCAACTGTTCACAGAAAAGTAAATTCGTACAAAAAATATTAAGAAAACTCTTAAAATTACACCAGTATGGAAAAAAAATATCCACAGCAATCCTTAATCAGTAGTACAGAACCACACACTTACCTTTCACATATGTTTATATAAAAATGCAACAAAATTTTAAAAACAACAAACCAGGACTAAATGTCACGGTACCATTCTTGTTGGGTGGTTTTTTCTCTTCTTCTAATTTTACACTCCACTTTTAATTTACTCAAATAATTTTCACCAATGGCATTAACTTGACCTTATATTTTTAAACAAGGTGTGAGCAGTTTACCACAAAATAGATGTTGTTACCAAAGAAAAGAAACTAAAAAAAATAAGCAAATATGCTTTGAGAAATATCACTTTAGTAAATTGAAATTTAGAGCAATTACCAACAAACAAAAACAGAAAAGCGAGGAAATACATAAATTAACTTTAAGTATATTAAAATGTTGCCATTAGAAATTGCAAGATTAAACCTTAATTCTTTAACAGTAACAACACCCTCAACCATTCACAACTTATGAAGAGAATACCACCAACACTACTGGATTTGAAAACATGAGACATTCATAATAAAAAAAGGAAAAGTAAAATTTGATTACCACAGAGCCAGAAAGGTGAAAGGCAAACTCTTAAGTCTGCACCAATTTTAAACAATATGTTTTAATAATTTAAAAGGATGGAATAATAAAATTATGACTGCACTTTATATTCTCAAATCCAGGGGCCAAATAATCGTATAGTGTCATAAGCATTGAAAACTATAAAATCTGATGAATTTCACTTCTGACAAAGTTCTTTCTTAAGCCACTCATTTATGTATCAAAATTTGTATTAATTATTCCAGTGGCTACCTAGATTTCAGTATTTATAATTTTTTTTTTTTTGAAACAATGCTTACTCTTTTCAGAAGTTAATTACTTATATATAATACTTTACTTTTTCTCTTTTTTTTTTACTGAGGGAACACATGTGCGACTGAATTTCCGTCTAAAATGGATCTTGTTACCATATTACCTAACTCCTTAATTTAAAGAATTTAAGAATCAACATGAGTATAACCAGATAAGTAAGTTAATAAGAGGGGTAATACACATTAAAATTAATCCACACAACACTCATAAAATGAAAGGGAAATGCATAGTAAGCATAAAAGCCATTAATCAAAAAAAAGGTAACAAAACCCTCAATTCATTTCGCACAGTATTCCTCCTTTAATACTTAACCTTACTACTGATACAGAGTTAAAAGATCTTAAGATTCTTTAGTATTTATTTCATTTACTAATGAGATTAAAACCTTTTTTTTTATTTTAAAGATTAATTTAGTTGAAAGAGAAGTAAGCAAAGCAGAGCAATACATTTGACATCATTTTATTAAGGTTCAGATCTTATTAAGAATTTAATATTATTTTTGCCAATATTTTGCAGTGAGATTTTAGTATAAAAAAATCAATTAGATACATGACAGGGTTTAACTCAAAATAGTTTTTAATTTAAAAGACTCGTTTAACTATTATCATATTGCAGAAAATTTTCAATACAACAAAAACTCAATTAAATATTTAGCAAAGAATACCTCAAAATAGTTTTCACTTTAAAATAGCCAT